>OX155681.1:10762191-11962191 GCA_944547425.1 Eupithecia centaureata
AATAATTCCTCTAACTAAAACTTTAGAAAGAAAATTTTACTTAAATAATAGAACCAAACTTACTTTTCTTTGACAATAATAATTCCTCTAACTAAAACTTTAGAAAGAAAATTTTACTTAAATAATAGAATCAAATTATTACTAGTTTTTACAACTGCAGTATGTTACATGAATCTAGAGGTAACTCAACTCATCTATATCAATCGGATGTGCAGTATTGCGTGTCAAGGATAAATCTGCTTTTATAGTCAAAGTTAGATATTTACTATTACAAAAAGATTCCTGACAAAGCTCTCTGGTGGATATTTATATAGATAGAGTTCTGTCTGAGTACCATTTGTATAGAACATCCGACAAAAATATTACTAGAAAATGTTTTGTATAAAAGTTCTATGAAAATATTTGAAATCGTATTCGTTATGAAGCTCAACAAGCATTTTTGCTGCCCATAACAATGTTCACAATACCTCCCTAACGATATGATTTTTTTGTTGACAAGGGTATTATACGATTTAACGTGTTCCGGTGAAATACCTGACCTTTGTCAGCGTTTGTATTAAGTACCAACCCTGTTTATAAGTGGCTGTCCTGTTTGGGATCACTGTACCGAATGTAGATGACTAGTGTCTGCCTACAGATTCTAAAAAAGGTGCTTATTACGACATCAGTGGCGCAGCGGGCCAAGGTGCGTCTGCGACTTAGGAGGTGCGAATTCGGTTTCCACGTTGGGACAAATGTTTCCACGATCTGCAGATATTTGTTTCGGGTGTTATAAAACTATCTACTATGTTGTAGTGTACCTAATGTATAAGGTAAATCTTGTACTCATAACACAGTTCGTCTTAGCTTGAAGCTAGATTATGCTGTGTGGATTATCTAGCATTCTTTATTTATTTAAGTTAATTTAGTATGCATTTGCTTCCCTTGGAGCGTCTGGTCGAAGCGACGACGCGTGACCCGAGAGCTGGCGAGTATCGTCACTCAGCACATCAGCAAGGCTATTACAGTGGGGCAATGCGGAAATCTAGAGAAAAGCAGAAATGTATTTTTTCAATTTTGGATTTCGGCATTTAAATTGTATTATTGTTATCCTGAGTCCTTTGTGTTTTACATACATACTTATATATAAATACATATTATTTATCGTAGGCACATGTAATGAATAGTAGGAATTCCTAGAAATTATAAGCTAGCGTTCTATTGTTATACAGACAAAGGGCTTTAATCTAGTAATGGTGGTAGGTATGATTCCTCATTGTTGTAATGCGATTAGTAATAAAAAAAAAAAACTAAATTTAGGCAATAAGAACGAAAATAATAAGGAGGACGATTTGTGAGTGGATTTGTAGAAGGCAATTGTACCTATGAGTACAAAATGAAATGATGATTGAAGGAATTATAAAAAGAAATATTTTCGTATTACTTTAACCACTTTGTCGGCGTTTTTAATATGTATACTTATCCATTAAAAATTTGTTAGTTAAGTGTTAGCTTTCTTCGTCTGTTTTCCAATACAGTCTTACATATTTTATTAATAACGGCAGACGTGGAAGCAGTCACGTATGAAAGTTTCAAGGAATCTCGCAGAAAGCTGGGAAACTAAACTAGAACGTCAGTCGACAGCGAATGGTACTTTTCCACGCCACTGTGGCTCACTCGTATTATCTACAAATAAAACCACAAAATAAAGATAGAACGTAACTTTGGTTCAATTCAGAAAATTACTGAAATAATCAGTAATGAATAATTTTATTTTTTTAGGCTTACAAAATAAGCACTTAGACAAGTCAATTTAATCTTTAAAAAAATCTCAAAATTATTTGACCACAAGCAGAAGAGCGAGAAATTAACCACTGGCACGTGTATAACTTACGTGCCTACTTATCTAATACATGTTTGAAATCAATGTAGGTTTATTTTATTAGTGTAAAATATTTCTGCACAATTAGTCATCATCATCATCACCAGCCCATATTAGTCCACAGCTGGACATAGCTAGGCTTCCCTAATGAGCACCATAGCCCCCTGTTTTCAGCTGATGCATCCAGCATCTGCCAGCAGTCTTTCGCAGATCGTCATCCCACCTGGCCGGAGGGTGTCCTACACTACATTTGCCTAATCGCGGTTTCCACTCAAGTATACGTCTACTCCAACGGTTGTCGGTTCTTCGCGCGATATGGCCGGCCCACTGCCACTTCAGCTTGCTAATTCTTTGCAGCATAATTCAGGCCCCGAGGTAAGCAGAGCTTGTTTGGCTTTATTTCTCAGTCATCATCATCAGGTATGATAAAAAGCTTTTATCAGTCATATTATAATCACAGTCGTCGTCCTGTGTTCTGTCTTTTTCTCAGTGATTTGGTTGAATGCAATTTCTCCAGGTAGGTTTATACCTCAATAGAATTCTATAAATTCAAAGCCTTTTATTCCCATATCTAAAACAAAATGTGTCAACAACACTCGTGGAAATTTCCACAAATAACTTTAGTGTAATTTCCCTCGTGCCCTACAATGAAGGCGATGTCGACTCAAATGCAAATATTGGAGTTGGCCCACCTTAACGTAGTTTTGTCTGTGATCTCACAAATCACTTTGTTATTCTGATAAACACCAGTTATAGACATGTATTATATAATCACATACCGCTATGGGTACAGAAAAGCCGGAAAAGTACCATATACATACACATGTATTGTATGATCACGATCACATACCGCTTACTATACCTATGGGTATTTTCTCTTTAGAGTGAGGCCCCATTAGTTCAATGCGTTGCGTTGTGGCATCGCAATATCTCAAGGCATTGTATGCCACGCGTCGTACGTATGCCTTCGCAGTCGCATTGAAGCACCTCTAGCAGTGGAATACTGTCCGTCGTTGCACCAAAGCCCCGAAAGCGCAGCGTATCATCTTCCTTCCCACTTTGTCTTTAGATCCGCTGAAAAGTCGCGTGCGACAACGAAACGCATTTATAGGGCATATCACAAAATAAATATGTAAAACATCGGAGCGTTGACGCTACGATACGACGACGCAACGCAAACGTACACTTACAACCACGTTTACTCGTCACGTTTTTAGTCGATTTTTTTAAAATAATTTATAATGAATCAAAGTGGAATAATTAATTACGGACTAAACCTAACACTCTTGGCAGAGTGGTCATAGTAGACTGTATCAGAGAGATTATGTGCTCCGATGAGATGATCGGATCACATAGGACTAGATATTCGGAGGATTAACTCGCACAGAAACCCTTGCTCTCCATTTGCCTTGGATCAAAATTGACCAGACACTGTGTTTTGTACTGAACTCCGTTTAAACTCGAACATCTAAACAATTCAATCACGACTGATCAAATGCTACTGTTTCCGGTATTCCAGGCAGCGCGTACGGTCATTCCCGACACGTAGAACAAACTTCGCCGGCGGAACTTTCCAGATATTTGTCAGCGCGCAGTTCGTCCGGATTCAACTGGATGATTGTGTGAGCGGATGGCTATGGGTAACGTTATCTGTCGTTTCAATCGGTACGATTAAAATTATCGTCATGAATAAATAAATTATAAGAAAAATGGAAATGGAAATAATGCTGAGTAGAACACATGGAAATGTGCCCGATTTGGTATTATGTAGCATGTATGGGTTAAAAACCAATTTCGTCAATTCCTCATACCAACTTCTACGTAATCTAAATTTAACGTCAATGAATAACGAAGTTTTAGATAACATTAATTTAAACAAACGATTTAGTTGAGAATATTTATTTGAAGTAAGTATGTTAGGGCATTCATTGACCACCTTCTGCGGTACAACCCGAAAGGGCACATGAATGAGCAAGGTTAAGGCAATAAAAGTGTTAAAAACAAAAGTTCTATCAGTAGAGCTTTTTACCAGCATCAGTTATAATATACTCTTAACACTAACAAATTATTTTCTTCTTTCATGCAGCTGAAAGATGTTGTGCTGTGCTATTACGCTAAAACCGCCAATCTAAATTGATATTCTTGCGCCATTTCAATGGCCATCGCGCGCGTCCTTTCCATACGATTTCAAATTACGAAGGCCATTAAAAGGGCTTTCTTATGTCAGTTTTGTTTCATAAGTCATTTTTTTTTCAAAACTGACCTAAGAAAGCCCTATTGAAATTAGAGTTTTATAACCCTGAATCCAGATTGTAGCTTTTTTTCTGGATATATGCGTCTGTAGGTAATGATGATGATCATTACATGAATTCAAATAATCAAAATTATTTTTCATTAAATCGTTAATCCATCCCCATTCCTTATCTCAATAGACAAGTCAAGCTTGTACAAAACTCTTCAATTTTGTTGCACAAACTTGGTTCCGAAGACGTAGGTTACAAAGTAAAGAACATAGTTACTTATCTATGCAAATTGCTTTTGCTCTTCAGTTTTCAGAACTACTCAGTCGGCGGCAATGTTTTATTCATGTGTTGTGGTGTTTGAAAGCAATCAACTTGTTATCCTAACTTTTGTTTGATGCGTCGATGTATGAGGTTTATGGGGCTTGTCGGCCAGTTATTTGGAAGGATGTAACAGTTAGCTTTGCTTATACTTTTGTGACACAGTTTAAGATTTTGTGCGCGGCGCAAGTGCGTTTTAATGATTCTTTTGCGTTTTTTGTAAAATGTGGACGAAAACGAATCCTAAGTGAGCACTGGGACTATATTTAAACATATCATCGAATTGTAAAAAAAAAAAACAAAAAAAAATAATCTATGCAACAAGGAAAGGCTGATGTTAGCCATTAGCTGCGTCTCCACCAGGCGAATGGGCTCGCGAGCCACATTCGGGCGAGCGGCTCGGCCGAGGCTGGCTCGCGCGGCAGCCTCGTAGTTTACCGGAAACATCGAGGCGGGGCTCGCGAGCCAAGCCGAGCCATCAGTTCCACCGAGCTATTTAAAAAGGACCATATCAACGAAAGCTTCGTGACTCGCGCGCGAGCCAAACGCACTGACGTCTCCACCTAACGCACAGCGCTCACTGAGGGGTATATTCGCGTCTCGTGTCCTGTCATTTTGGAGTAAACAACTAGATCACTCGCATTTCGTGTCTTTTTTAAAATGACGTAAAAAGTACCTACTCAAAAGGTCGCATTTCGTGTCCCAAATTTATAAGATTCGGGAACAATAGATTACTATACTTCTCAATTGTAGAGCGATAGAGCTATAAAACTTTAAGACATGGAAAACTACGTCGAGCCTTTTCGTCACCCATATCGCAATGTTTCAAAACTAAAGTTTTCAATAAGGGCTCCCACACAAAACTGCGATTTGGTGCGATGCGATGCGATGCGATGCGATGTGATGCGATGTCACACGAACTTGATTTGCGAATTTCTGCGATGCGAATTTGTGCGGCGAACCGTTTTGTAGGGTAACCACACCTTCAAGTTTAGTCAGCCGTATTGGACGTGTTTTTAGGAAGCGTAAGATGGATCCCAGAAAGATAATTGAACCGATTTAAGCAAAAATGATCCAACCCACATAAACCTCATTTCGAGATAATCGATATTTAAGTTTGTGGCGGTATTTCTCTAGCTTTGTAATACAAAATGTTGTTATTTTAATTTAATTTAATGCTATGTAAACTCAACTTTTTTGCTATAAATAATATAAAGAATAAATTGTAATAGTTTAGTAGATAATTGGGAAAACTTGCGCCTGGATCATTATTACAAAATTAATTTTGTATGGAAAGAGCTATGTAGGGTGCAAAAATTAAAATGCAAAAATGATTCAAAGTGTGATAAAAATTAGTAATCATTTTTGTGTTTTAAAAGACAAAACAAACAAAATTGGCCCTACTCCTCGTCCAAATCAGAATAAGGTTCATCACATAAACCATCTACATCGTCTATTATTGCAGCTTCCCTTCGGTTTCTTAAATTAATCAATGCAATCATCTGGTATCTAATATATCTAATATCTAATATTAGATCTGCTGGCCCTGTACTTATTTTATTTTATTTATTTATTTTTTGTTAAAGTACGAAACACACAGAAGCCGGAGGCGTGGCGGAGGCGAAGGCGTGCGAGTTGTATTCTATGGAATCCTATGAAAGCCTACACACACCGCAGGCCGTGGAGAACGCGGTACCATAAGAAAAACCGGCACGCCTTCGCCTCGGCCACGCCTCCGGCGTCTGTGTGTTTTGAACTTTATGGTTTATTTCGTTTACGTACTTAGATGGATAAGCAATTTCAAATATTAACTTGTCAAAGCTTAACTTGTTTTATATCATCATCATCATAATCAACCTATATTAGTCCACTGCTGGACATAGGCCTCCCTTAATGAGCGCCATAGCTCCCTGTCTTCAGCTTGACGCATCCAGCATCTGCCAGCAGTTTTTCGCAGATCGTCATCCCACCTGGCCGGAGGGCGTCCTATACTACATTTGCCAAGTCTCGGTCTCCACTCAAGAACACGTTTACCCCAACGGTTGTCGGTTCTTCGCGAGATATAGCCGGCCCACTGCCACCACTTCAGCTTGCTAATTATTTGAGCTATGTCGATAACTTTGGTTCTCTTTCGGATGTATTCTTTACGAATCCTATCCTTCAGAGAAACTCCGAGCATAGCTCTTTCTATAGCTTTCTGAGCTCTTTGAACTGATGGACCAGCTTAATATTATAGTTTTAATCATTGTAGCAAAATAGAACGGTTATATGTTAGGGTAACCAAAGCAACACAAAAATGATTCAAGTGGCATGAAACACTTATACATTTTAAAAAATGGTCTTCGACATGACAGTTGTGAGTTGGATCATATGGATTTTCCACATTTGTGAACATAGAGGTGTGAGTCTTTGATATGTTAAAATATACCTTATACTAATTACATAGTTTAAAAAAACTCGAAATTGACTAGGTTGTGGGTTGGATCATTTTTGCATAAATCGGTCCAATTGCACTGCTGTTATTGTTAAATAGATATAAAAGAAAAAGGAGATTCTGGATTCATCCATTTAATACGATTATGAACTCTGAAGGGAACTATTTTACTCGAAATTACTATGAGTTGAGAACTGAAGCAGTTTTTTTTTTACAACACAAAGAAGGCGGCTCAGGCGCCGCGCATCTTTCGCTAAAGTTGTTTCAGAGCGGACTAAAAGGGGGGTCACCAAGTATGACGTAATATGACAGGAATGCGCGATGCAAATGAGATCGGACGTTATCGTGCGAGCTCGCAGATATTTGCGATGCGATGCGAGCTCGCAGTTTTGTGTTTGAGCCCTAATGCGTCCTACCCGTAATGACCTACGGAGCTGAGACATGGACACTCACGGTAGGGCTGGTCAACCAGTTTAAAGTCGCCCTGCGAGCTATGGAAAGAGCTATGCTCGTGAAGGATTAGATTCGCAATGAATACATCCGACAAAGAACCAAAGTTAACGACATAGCTCAAAGAATTAGCAATCATTAGGGGAGGCCTATGTCCAGCAGTGGACTAATATAGGCTGATGATAGTGATGATGAATTGCCAACGGTAGCTCATGTTCTTTATAATATTAGCAAGTGGATAACTTTGCGAGAGATTTAATTATACTATTCGTATGTTTGAGGCTTTTAGAGACGTCTTTAAAAAAGGGTTAAGCTAGACTAGACCTAAATCCCTCAACTAAATGCACTATGGCGGAGTATATTTCATACCTCTTTAGATTTGAGGTTTATACTCAGTAGTTAGTGATTGTACGGGTCAACCCGCACATTATGTACCTATACCTACCTAGATACTTACATACTTAGGTTCGCTTAGGTATGTAAGTATCTAACTCTGTACGAAGCTGTGTCTGCCACAGCGAATAAGCAATTCAGAAATTTTATGTTTTTATATCAATAAACTCAGTCTGCATCTGCATACAACCTCCGTGTCGTTCGGTCATTTAACTCCCATCCTAATATCAGTATTAAACCCTATCAAAATATAATTGTACAGGGTAGCGTTAGGCCTGTACAGTGATTGTAGATTACTACAAGGCACAGATTACCCCCAACTACAAGGGCTATTTGATGTTGATGATTACGATATCCCTCGAAAACCATTGTCCGAAAATGATTTTGCGTACTAAAATCTAAATTCTGTGTTACTTGTTCAAAAATGTCCTACAATAACCTTATTTAATTTGCACTATGGTTAAAATTGCTTGGCAGAACAGTGTTTCTGCTTTTTAATTCGATCATTTTACCTATGTTTAAAAAGTCTGTTACTTTTGGATGTACCATTTTGCTTTAAACACAATAATAAAATACTGGGGCTTGGTTAATTTAACATGTTTTATCATTAAAAAATATTGTCGATAAGTAATTTTTACTTGTTTGTTATTTTTAGTAAAATTTTCCTAACCGACACTATTTCATAGACCATTGAGAAAATTCATATTTTTTAAATGCAAGTACATAAAGCTTGTAAACTGCATTCAAAATTCGTTGGAATCGAGTACCTGTGACTAATAGGCGATTCTTGGCGAATAATTTTCCAAAAAAAAACTTTACAACGCTCTGGTGTAAACTTGCCAACGTGTCGCTCGCTAGATAATTATTGCCTTTCAAGCGTCGATATGCTGCTGTTGCCGTGTTTACTTGTGGAAAAATATTGTAAAACCTAATTTTCTTTAGATATAAAATTTTTGCCAGTGTAGCAGCATTCTTAGCTCTATGGCACTTCTCATAAATTTATTCAAAAGGACACGAAATGAGACCGTTCCAGTAGGTAGTTATTACGTCACTTTAAAAAAGACACGAAATGCGAGATACCCACTGAGGCACCTTTGAGCGCGTCAAGTTTACCGACAAAAGATGGCTCGGGGCCGAGCCGTGCTCAGCCGAACAAACGCGCGCCCGAGGCAGCCCGGGGCACGTCCACACCAGCCGAGGCATTTGGCTCGCGAGGCTGCTGCGCGATCCTGTGGGTCTAGGTGGGTACGCGGCTATTGGTTGTCGCGATCATAGCACTCGCAGAGGCAAGAATGACGTATAGAAATGTAGAATTTTCTTCATAAGGCTCTACGTCTGGTTATGCGTACCTATCCAGATTGAATTAATTATTTTTATATGAAATTTGTATACTATTTTAATTAAGTATTAAATTAGTGTAAGTGGCTTTCAATGGCCGTTCTAATTAATTAATAATAATAATAATGCGTAATGTCCACATAGGAATTTGATAATGAAATAGTCACTTTATCACTCCGAACATCATCCTATCCTACTAATATTATAAATGTGAAAGTTTGTAAGTATGGATGGATGGATGTTTGTTTTATTCACGCTAAAACTACTGAATTGATATGGATGATAGTTGGCACAGAGATAGATTGTAGTCTGGAATAACACATATGCTATATTTAAACCCGGTATTCCCACGGGAACGGGAATTACCGCGGGTGAAACCGCGAGGCATTGTTAGTATTAAAATATGTGAGACATAAAATCAACCAAAACTATCTGAATATTGTTTCATTATTAGCCAGACAGAGATATTTTGATGGAACCTTGAGACTAAACATACAACGTTTCTTAGACATGCAAAATAAAAAAATCGTAAATGCCGCATCCTTCTGCGAATGCGACGCAGAAGGTTGCGGTTTCGATTCCCGCCTGAGAACAAATTTTTGTATGATATGCAAATATTTGTTCCGGGGTTCTGGGTGTTTTCTATTTATAATAAAAAATATGTATCTATTTAATGTATTATATTAAGTACATAACTTATCAAGCACCTATAACACAAGCTCTGCGTTAGCTGCGGCTAGATGATGCTGTGAACATTATTATTTATTTACATATTTATTTATTTACGTACTGACCTGAGGAAACATGAGAAAATTAAATACATGAGACTATGAGAAGATATTATCAATCGTCGATGCTCCGATAGGTTGAATAGCTATGTAAACCCGAGACAAGTTACCAAGACGTGCTTCCACGAATTACCTATGAGGATCTTAGAGTGATTACTCAGAACTTCGATGTTTCTTCGCTGAACTGAGGGACAAATTTACCGCCCAACTAAAGGCAAAGGCAAAGACGAAAGCCTTCAAGGGGAGATAAAAGTAGAACTTGGCTGGACCGAACTTTGCAGTCTCCGCCAATTTCTTCATACACTTTTAATTAAAACATTTCGACTTTACCTTCAAAGGAACTGTGCGGATATTCAAAGTATCTAGATAAATTCTGTTTTATGGAAATTACAATATTTTGAGTTCCTTGAGTTGTTTACATTTTATGTATTACCACTCTTATTTGACTAGTTAAATCCTAGTTAAATCACACAAATATTAACTTATAGATGATCACGCTAAAATAACGTATTTTCTAATGTCTTAATTTTAGACTTAGTACTAAAAGAACGTTTTAAAATGAAGACATTAGAAAATGTCTTCATTTTAGACTTAGTCACTTCGTTCACCTAGTCTATAAGTTAATCAAATCTTTCATTCTAGGCTACTTTTTATCAATTTTCACGAGGATGAAGCCGTGGGGCGCAGGTAGTATTAAATAATTTAACGTGTGGTGAAGTCAATTAAAGTCCTTCTTCTATTTCTTGCTTGTAATAAGTCTCTCGCTATATTCAAACATATGGTTTATGAATATTTTCTGAAATCTATATCAAATTGTTAAATAAATGTATGTTTTGTATATTATAGTTTATATATAGATATATATTTTCTATGCTAAGAATCATTTAAATTTATTGCTATTAGTATCTGTTTATGTATATTTGTTAATTTAGTTTAATTAGATACGCCACCGTCTATACCAGTACAGTGCTTACGTGTCCATCCAAAGGTTGCCTGGAAGAAATCGCTCTTAGCGATAAGGCCGCCCATTGTACAACTGTTTTGTATTAGTTTTTATTGTTTCAATTTATTCTTACTGTGGTGTACAATAAAGAGTATTTGTATTGTATTGTATTGTAATTTTCGTTGTTAATAAAAAAATAAATAAAAAAAGTATGTACATACATAAAGTTTAATATTCTCACATAGTAACTTTGTCTCTCCGTATTATCATACACATACGTACACTTACAAAATTATTATCTTACTTTTATTTATAATTTTTGGAAACAAAGTTTTCTCACTGAAAAGGGACATCGAAAAAGTTACCTTATTCGAAAAAACATTTGTTCTGAAGCTAAACGTTTATGTATGAAGGGATTCGATTCTTAGAATTTGTTCAATATTACGTGAACGTTTTGTTATGCGTGCGTGCCTATGTTACTTGTTTTCCGAAATCTGAAATAACGCAACGTCGTTTGTTTTAGTACGTTCCTAAAATCTACTAGCTAGCTACAAAATACAAATAGCCAGAAGGGCTATTTGTATTTTGTAGCTTTTATGAAACTCAGAGCGTTTACACACTGAAAAATTGTAAGTTTTGGCACAAGAAATTTTAGAACATTCAAACGTACCTAATGCAGGAAGACAAACCAGCCAGCGGTATCAGAAATTCGAATTTATTTGAAAAGCAGCTGTCTAGAAGATAGTGACAGTTCTAGAAAAAGGCCTAGCCAACATATCGATTTTAAAAATAATTATTATACTTATACATATCAAAATGCGAGAAAAAGTTTTCAACTAAACTTCCAGTAAAAATTACAATCTCGCTTTAAATTTGGCAATTTCGTCTATCACTTCAATCGAAACCTAGTATAAGCTGCCTTATTTTCTATCACAATTACATGAATTAAAATTTCTAAGGTTCTACAAACTGAACTCATAATAAAAAAACATGCTTTCAAATGACTTATTTATTATGTCGAGTAGAGTGTTAAAACCTTAAAGATTCTTGCTGGAGGGGTATTTTGATTCACCGGGAAGCCCTTCGGATTTGAAATCGGAAGTTTTGACTACGATTGCTATTTCAAAAGAGCGTATTCGAAAACTTTTGGCGTTTGAATCTGAATCCTTAGTTTGGATATGAAATCAATATAGCGTTTTAAAGATCTGACGGAAATGGAATCGAATTCGAAACTTACGTTTCCGTTATGGAAACGAATCGAATGTATTAAAATATTCCTCCAGGCTTTGGGATGATCAGAAGCTAAGTAATCGAAATGCTTTTTTTTGCTTCGTTTTTTTCGCAGTGTGTGGCCTTGGATTGACTCGAAGAATTGAATTGACTCGACTCGACTCAATTTTATTCTATTTCAATTTATCAGTTATTACGTCCAAAGTCTTACTCGCCTCGGCCAAAACGATATCACGTTTTTGCATCATTTTGGAAACCACTTGTTTCCAAAAAGTAGTCTACTAAATTACGACAGGCAGAGATATCTTGTATCAAACATATCTCTGAGTGCTCCATTATATTAAAAGCTTATTCAGGGCCCTGGTGCACTGCACCACTTTGCCCTACGATAGCTACGCCAATGGCTAATATTATTAAAATAGTTAACTGTCTGCCATTCAGTTGCAAAGAGATTTTACAATTTACAATGAGATATTCTTGGGAAGTTATCTGTTGACGAAACCGCTTAGCCCGGCCGGCTTCAACCAACTCCACCGAAAGCCAAGCAAGCACAAAGGGAAAGATAGATAAACTGGACAGGGTGACCCATACTTACTGTATGTTTAAAAACATTATAAATACCTGCTAGCTTATGATGCATGATACGGTAAAATTGACAACTGTTTAGTCTCTACATAAAAACGGGCGTAACTTTTTGAAAAAGTGTGATGTCCACAATAGATATACACGAAACAAAATCAAGTTACACATCCCATTATTTAGATTCAGAAAGTAGGGAAAATAATTTATGGGATTTGGGAAATAGGATCAGAATATACATTTTATATCCGTTTACTAATTCGATATTAAGATTTTTAAATTTTTTGATTGAACTGCATAATTCAAAAACATTGATTCGAAAAAAGTACCATAGACCAGGCAGTTAAAACTGCTGGTTAACTTAGAAATACTTTGATTAAATCACAGGAACCTCGAACCACCCTGTACACCCTCAGCATACAAATGCGAGCTCACGATGTAAGCTGATCCATCTCTGATCTCTTTCGAGGGTTATCCCTCTATCCTTCCATCTATCATCTTATCCTAACCCCATTATTTCGTTACCAATCCCATTGCTGGCAAACTGACAGCACAAAGGAATGGAATGTATTAGGAAAATTAACATGGAAACAATTTACGAGTAAGTATCTTACTATGTCGCAGAACAAACAACCTAGTTATGCTGTGATTTACATACGTGAGCTGTGTGATCTCGGGGAATTTCGTTGTTTTACTTGCAGAAAAAAAATTAATCGTGAAGTAAATGGTGAAAAATAGGGCTCAGTTATGATCCTACCAAAAATACTTTACGTATTTTAGAAGTAGAGAGTTGCTGTAGTTGCAATTAGCATGCACCTAGCGTGAGCCGCCTAGCCACTAAAACTTGCCACGGGACACCTTTTAGTACCTAAGCCGAACCTTGTAAATGCAGTGTTCGCAATGGAATTGAGGTACTTGCAACAGTTGTACCAAGATAGGTATTCTACTTTAGGTACAGGGTTAAAGCTAGACACGTGACTTGGTAAACAATTAAAGGTACAGCGAAGAATGTAAATTAACTAATTTGTTTATTTCAAGCTGAAATGTTCTTCAGTGGTTACATGGCTGAAACTTTGTTAATTTACAGACACATCTCAGAAGTTTGTTACACCTGTACTTGCTTGCTTAATACGTATTAGTATGTACGACCTTTAGACAAAGTTTGCTTTGTGAATCACGTTTTCAGAATTCCTTTCAGTAGGATATTAATTTTATTACAATGGAACAAAATTAACTATTGTTTTCTGCATAAAAAACTTGTTTCAAAAGAACCTACTTGTCAAAAAGCAAATGGTGAAACCTAAGATATTATTTTCTTAAGATTATGCTTAGCTCGCATAGCTGACTCCGTTTTTAATAGCACATAGCTTAGGGTGCATAGTTTGCAGTCTGCACAAATGAAAATTAAGCGAGGTAAGTCAAAACTAAGTTAGTTGAGCTTTTCGGCAACCGGCACTGAAAAGAACTGCCCCGCCTTTCCAAAGATCCTATGACTACATCTTTGTGATTTTCTTTGCCTTTAAACTTTACCTCTTGCCTTTACTTTACTTCTTGTTTTATGACACCGCTTGCTTTGTTAGTTCTTGCCATTTTGTGCCTAAAACAGCCTAAAATTATTTAAATCAGAGTGACATGTAACAACGTTTTTAGACATCTCATAGGTTTGAAACGCTATTGTAGAGCTTCAGAAATGTACCTATACTGAATATCATGAAAATAATGGTTAATGGTTATCATGAAAAGAGTCAGCGCGGTTTCAGCGCGGGGTCAACCAGAGAAAGAGAATTGATTATAGAGAAAATAAAATCCAACGGTCTCATAAAATATTCACGGGGAATTATAACTTTAATATTATTTTTCTAAACTGAAGTCGGTTTTGTTGTATTTTTAAACAATCAAATTATACTATCTGTGTTTTGTTAATCGTACCTAACAAATAAACTCCTGCGTCACAGTCTGATGATGTTGAATATAATGAAATGGCCGTGAACAACCCTCTATGTCTACAGCATCGAGACAGAGTTGAAGTCTTCAGAACGAGGCAAGGAGGTTTCCGAGTGATATTGGACCTTAACGAGATAACAGTATTGGATCCCGGGCTGCCCTCGTGAATATTTTAACTGCCTTATCTTACCTCCAGCACGGAATGACGAGCTCTCATAACAGTAGACTAACTTTGTTGTAAAGACAGTAATATCTTTATTAACGAAGAAAATTACATGGCCTATGTTAGGAATCTGATACGGCCAGTTCATTTTGGAGCTTCGTCGTCAACCTATATAAGTCACGTAGGCCTCTCCTAAGAGCGCCATAGCGACTCGTTTTCAGCTTGCCGCATCCAGCCAAAGTAAATCTGGTCTTATCTAATCAATTTAAGCATGAAGCAGCTAAACTAAAATAGTACTTAATCAGTCTGACTCAAAAAGTCGTCTCTGTGCTGTCATAGGTCATAGGTATGACGTAGGTCAATGACAGCACAGAGACGACTGTGCTGCCATTTAGGTATACTATTTTAGTTTAGCTGCTTCATGCTTAAATTGATTAGATAAGACCAGATTTACTTTTATATTTAGGCACAACCTCAAAAACTCCAACAATACAGCTGAATATGGAACAATCTGACGACTGATGTAGCGCGGCGGCCTGTGATGCAAGAGGGTACTACTTACTACGTTACCGGTTCCCGCCTTGGGACAAATGTTTGTACGATCTGCAAATATTTGTTCCGGGGTTCTGTATGTAATAAAATATTCTATGTACCTATTGTTTTTTTATCTACAGTTATTAGTGCCTTGCTTACTTATGTTTTTTGGGTATTATTTTATGCTATTTATTTAAAACTACTGCTACTTGCCTCATTTTTTCCGTGCATCCGCTTACTGCGTTCAGCAAAGTATTAATTCTTTTGAATATTCCAGCATCAGATGCGATAGAATCTCATTGAGGGCGCGTTTGTAGCTACCTACGGAGGCAAATTATATCAGGGTCGACGATAACATGCTATCTTGGCTGGATTCAGAGGGGATTCTTTGAATCTAATACAGAGATAGGTAGAGTTTTGTGTGGGAGTGTATTTTACCTGGCTGAGATATTTACAGGCTGGGAAATGAGCTCTTGCAATTATGTTTGACGACGATTAGCCAGGTGGGCGAAGGTTCACCTGCGATGCAGGAGATTGCGGGTTCGAATCCGGCCTTGTGATAAAAGTTTGTTCTTCATAACACAAGCTCTGTTATATATATTATAGGCAAGTTGAGGGTAAAAAAAACAATTTAGAATCAACGCGTGCGAAGCGGCGTCGTCCAAAAAAGGCCTTGTTAGAATTTACATACGCTCTTACACACAACATCTCAGGGTAGGTATATAATATATACACAGACAATTTTTTAACAAATCACAACTGAAAAATGATCAAATAAGTAGTTTGTTACTACGCTGCTACGCGGCCCGTAGCTTGCTACGCTACCCGTAGCTTGCTACGCCGTAGACACGTAGCGCTAGAGCATTTTAAAATTCACCGATTGTTTCGCCAAAACCAAAAATGTTGACACACGTAATTTTTCAAAGGTAAATTCAACAGTCGAACAGTTGGCTGGTACCTACGAACTACCAAATCCGCTACCTAATATCCTGGAGGCATCGATCAGTTAGCTTTTGGCATTTCGCCGTGTTCCCCCGAGGCCGAGATTTGGCGGAAGTCCAGCGCTGCACATCATACCGGTGCAATCTCCAGCATTGTCCCACGAAAAATGGCCATTGGTTGGCCTTTTACCGCTTTTAAAAGCGACAGTTCTTTTTATTATGTATATTATTGTCCCACTTGTTACTGAACTGCCTAGTATTAACTTATATTTAAGAGATTAATAGAACGGTTTAGGGCTTAAAATAAAATAAATACATTTGGAAAAATCCTCTATCGGAAAATGGTGTCGGTTATAATATAGTAGGGCAGTAAAAACTTACACTACTGTGATGGTTAGGTACTTAAATTGTTTTTTTTTTTTTCGATGTAAGATTGCATTGAAATTTTAAAATAAAACTAAACATGCCTTTGTATTTGATCTTTTATTTAATTAAATTGTACATGTGTTACACCCAAGTATTGTGATACAACTTAAAATTTGAAAGCACCTATTTTTTATTTATACCGTGTTTTGAGTGAATTGAACCAAGGAATAATAATGTTCCATACAACCTTTACCACTCTATTTATCCCCTTCAGAGGTTATTTGTCAAAATGTTACTATTCTATGTGTTATTCTAGGTTCTAAACTATCTACATACCAATTTTTATCTTAATAGCTTTAGTAGTTACTGAGATAATTTAAAACAAACATTTATACAGACTTTCACATTTATTATAATAGTTGTGATAATATTAAGATATATAGTGTTGTAATCATACCGAGAACTTTCCAGAAAGCTCTAAAAAAAGCAGCCAGGTACATGATAATAATAATAATTACGGACAGTCCACTATTACATAGATAGATAGAAAAACCCAGACCAACAACGGTACAAATTTATGTAGATCGTACACAAATGCGTTCCGAGGCGGGAATCGAACCCGCAACCTCCTGCGTTGTAGGCGGACCTTCGCCCACCGCGCCACATCGGTCGTCTGCATGTACATTTACATTTATTACATGTACATTTATACATGCACAGTACATGTACATCATGCGTTTTGTTAGATTTTAGCATGGTGCCATCATGGATTTCCACGTGATGTCGAATACTGTGTATTCTTCTTCTTGCGTTCAATATCCCCCCGTTCGGGTAGAGGGTAGATTTAGTGTGATCTATCTCTACATTAGACTCCAAACTTCATCTAATCCAACCAGTTATCCAACTGCGTACAAGTTCCACATTGAATCCATACGAAAACAAACCTTATCTTAATTATAACAGTTGGAGAGTATAAGAAACTTATCCATTAGAAACTTTTGAACATATCAAGTTAGAAATCGACACTGCGAGTAAGAAGTTTAGTTTTATAACAAGTAGGTGTCTAACTAGTGTTACATGTTAGAAGCCCCAAGCAGACTTGTAACGGCTGTTGATAACTGAACTACAATGTTGCTAGTCATGAAAAGTTGCAAGTTATACGTAACGATCATCAACTCCTCGTCTTTACTGAGCTGTCTTGAAATGTGTTACATCGCTATACATTTTAAGTATTCATAAAATCGTCCTTAATTTTTAACTAGCTGGTCCTCGCGGCTTTGCACGTAATAATAATAAACGATAATAATAGATGTGATGTTACGCCTTTAGTAATATCGGACACTTGTTTATTTTGTTAAATTTAAAAAGTATCGACATTAGTAGGTACTTTTGAGAATATTATACAAGATGCATTTATTCATTATTAACTTTTATTTACTAACTTTTAAATTAATTTTCTCCTAGTTTTGAGTGAATTGAAAATGAGATTTTGACTTCATAAAAGTTAAGTTTTGAAGTAGCTGGAAAACACTATCCCTTTGAACGAATTGAAATAAGAAATCCTTTATAGAAACTTTACCATCCTGTTTTACTTCTTTATGAGTGAGTTTGAAAATTAGATTAGACAATAATTCCAGAAAGTATTCACACTGTGGTAACAAAAATTTACAAACAAACACACATTTTCGCATTTATAGGATAGGATGCGAAGGTAAGTAGCTCTGGATGTCGTAAAGTAGGTGATGATCTAGGCCCAGAGTCTGGAGACTGAATTTATAACTCATACCGAGTTTGCACAGTTTTACCATTTTTGTATTGTTAAAGTTGGTACCTACTGCTAACTGCCTTGTACTGCCCAAATATAAGTCAAAATCATACGAAAACTAGCATTTATAAGCATTACTTAGATTGCAGTTATAACCAAAACTCACTATAATAAAGGTCGTCATAGATATGATTAAAATATTTAGAGTTTTTTTTCTAGACTTTGATGAAACTTCATACAATGTTGTAAAAAGAATGCGAAGCCGCAAGCAGAAGTTGTAACTTATGCCGCCAAGAAACTATAATGGAACTTTTCGATATTGGCTGCATATTTCTCTCAATCTGAAATTACATTCTTACATTTCAGATATGGAATGTACAAACGGATACTGTTTTGTAGTTGTCTAGTCACGAAGTGTTACCAACTTTGCCGTGCCTCGGGCTTCGACCCACTTCTACTTAGTTCAAAGGAGTCTCCGGACTGGGGAACTGGTATCGCTTATGTTGAATCATTTAGAATTATTGCCAACATGTCGAAAGCAATGTTCGAAATTCAAATGCGACTATGTTATAAGGTTTTATTTGCCCGTAGGCTAGTTTAAATTACTTCTGCGGAAAAATGCGTAGCTGAAAGGAAGGAATTGTATTGGCAGAAATAAATTACTTACTAACATGTGTTCCTGTTATTTCAACAAGGACATGATAAAAAAAATAATGCTAGACTATTCAAACATCTAGCTCCAACCAAACTAAGCAGAGTTTGTGTAATAGGTACTACGTAGATCACTAATATTACCTACTTAATTTATTATACTACTAGATGCGCCCCGCGGCATTGCCCGCGAACCAGATTTTTTTTTCATACCAATTTCAGACTATCTACATACCAAATATAACTTAAGTAGTTACGGAGATTACTTATAACAACATTCACACAAACTTTCCCGTTTATTATAATAGTAAGATAGTAAAGAGTAAGATGGTAAGATAAGATTTTTTATAAAACATAGAAAACATCCAACACCATAAACAAATTTTTGTAAATCATACAAACACAGACGGGAATCGAAACCCGCAAGTCCGAAAGGATGAGCATTGCATGCTGCGCCTCAGAGGTCTTCAATTGGGCATAAATGGAATAAGAAGACCTAAGTAAATCATTAACCTAACCGTGTAATTCTCAGATTAAATATATCATAATTTCTAACAAATTACGACAAAGCGGACATTTAAACGGCTCGGCCTGAAAGTGTCCCTAAGCTGGGATAAGTCCCTAATTTTCTAACGGTCGAAATTTACGCGCCCCATACAAATACCTACCTCCTCGTAATTCCACGAATGAGAAAACAGAAAACACATTATCGCCGATGGGATTAAGTACAACAACCTTTTAAAAACCATTTCCAGAATAACAAGTGTCCTTGACCGAAAACACCTTAAAACTTTTTATCACGGCTTTTGTGAAAAAGCCCTGAATATAAATTCATAGACTATGAACATGAATAAAACATAAGTTTTTGTCTTTTGCGCTCTCAGGATCTTTGCTATTTTTATTCGCTGGATTTTAGCTGACATAAAAAAAGAGTTTCGAAGTCGATTCTATACTTTATTTAGGCTCTTTAGACTCTCCGGTTTTTAAAAACTAACATTGACATCACAGGGTATATTAACATTTGGTAATTTACATGAAACTATTGGAGGTAAGAGACTATTACTTAAAAACGAGTATCTGGCGCAGCGCATCAGAATTGCCAAACACCAAAGCAATGCAGTCAGAGTCTTCAGACGACTGGTATTAATACGTATCAGTCGAGAATAAGTAGTTCAACTAATTTCATTGTTAATACTTATTTTAATTTGTTTCTATTCCTTGATCGCAATTTTCTTTGTAAGTAACGTTTCTATTTACATTATTAAAAGTTATATATGTTATAGATACTAAACTACTAAATAGTTGGGCTGCGACCCTTAGTCCGTGACCTGATTACTCTACTATCGGTACGATATTAGGCTACGCCATGATACATTTAAGGCACATCTGATAGCTCATTAAATTCCTTGTCAAAATGTCTCGACAAAGCCAATCGAGTTACGTAAATGAGAGCGCGGTAACGAGATGAATTAGCTCTACCTAATGCAATGAGACCTTGCCTGGCACTTTTTTATAAGAAAGGAGATTGAAGAAAACTCCAAACCAAAATTAAATTTTTGTTTATTTAAGGCCATCAGGCTCAAGATCGTGAGGCGTGGCAGTGGGACTTTATTTTAAAAGAGACATAACTTTCATACAAGAGCAGAGCATGTTAAAATCTAGTCAAATGGTTCTTGGCTAAATAATGTCAATATACAATAGTACATTGTTACCCAAGGGTTGAAAGTAACTTGTTTAGTCCCGAAACGGAATTTGGCGCCCGTGTGTAGCGAGGGCACCAATAGTTCGAGGGACTTAAGTTACTTTCACCCGAGGTAAACACTGTGCTTTACATTACGAATACAAGGAAATATACCTAAATAAAAACATGAGAAAACAAATGAATCGAATTGCCGCTATTTTTTTTTAATGTTAGTCCATCTAGGACAGGCGAAAGCCATAAAGCCATACTGCCTTGTCTTTCGGATTTTATGACTTCAGTTAGTTTAGCTTTCATTTGAAATCGGTATACTCTAATTACCAATTGAGACACTGCCATCTATCGAGGAATATGAAACTAACTTTTTTAGCTTCAGCATTTTTATTTATCTCATTCTGCCATTATCATAGTTCATTAGTAACTTGATAGCTGTCAGTTGAAAACGATTCTCCCTAGGGCTGAAAAGTATCACTTTCAACCCGCTCTTCAGGCAACTTCAGACCTACTTTCCGAGTATGAGTCATGAAAAAAATAAAAGTCACAAAACTTGTAGAAGATTATACTACTCAAAATTATAATGAAATTACATTAGTTATGTTATTTTATGGAGTAAAACTCGCTGATTGTGCAGATTTTATGAATAATAGCTAAATTCATCTATAGAATGAAAACAACAATATTTTCTTATTTTTATTTACATTATTTGCCAATAAATTGGCTAATACACCTACACTCAACAAACACGACACGAAAGCCAATTCGTGTTGGCCAACATAATAAAGAAAGAGTAAAACATTGTTGTGTTTCTTTAACAATAAAGTCACATTTCATTTAATATATGAGTACGTGACCGAACCCACGGGCATAGGCTAGTAGTATACACTAGTAAATGCATTCGAGACAGTCTACTTCACGTTCACACCGTGGGTAATCTCCTCGGTAAAGTAATTAGTGGGGCTTTTTGGACCCTTGATTGCGTTTGACACTTTCCAGCTTAAACCGAAACTAATAAATATTTTTGTTCCGGATATCACTATCAACAAGTATTAAAAGACTTAATGACTTTATTATACCTATATTACAATTTCTCACAATTTTATACCAATCCAAACATCTGAAACTGGAGTACATACCTATACTTACCTATGTATAATAGGTGTACTACTCTGTCAAGAAAGTACCGGGAAAAGATCAATAATACACAAAATGTTTGTTATTCATCCAAATTTATTTTATCACCTTCAAAGTATGCTCCTTCAGAAACGATACACTTACGCCAACGAATTATCCAATCATCAAAACATTTTTTAAACGCTGTTTCCGGAATTGAGTTCAGTTCTCGCCGCGAATTCTCCTTTATGTCTTGTACCGATTGAAAACGGGTGCCACGAAGTGGTAATTTGAGTTTAGGAAAAAGAAAAAAGTCGGCCGGAGCCATATCTGGTGAATATGGTGGTTGCTCGATGGTATTTGTTGAGTGTTTGGTCAAAAAGTCGGTCACAATGATGGCCTTGTGCGATTGAGTTTTTGGAGAAAATTCAGGTCTTTTGGGACTAGTCGAGCGGCAACATGTTTCATACCCAAGTGATTATTTAAAATGGTACGGATCGACTCGTGAGATACAGAAAGTTCGGCGGCTATATCTCGCAAAGTTGAATGAGGATTTTCAGTCACTGTTTCCTTCACTTTTGCGATGTTAACTTCAATTGCAGACGTTGATGGCCTACCAGAGCGAGGCAAATCTTCCATCACATCTCGACCGCTTTTGAACGCTTTGTACCACTCATAAGCACGTGTTTTTGATAAAGTCGATTCACCGAAAGCCTTCTGTAACATTTTCAGTGACTCCGAACACGAAATTCCATTGGCGATGCAAAACTTAAGACAAACTCTTTGTTCGATGTTTTTGTCCATTGTGAAATTCGCAATGCACACTAGATATGATGTAACTAAAAACAGCACTGTATTTAATGTAAATAACAGATGCAACTCAAACTCCGCGCCAAAATGGCAAACAGTTGTGCCAACCTAACAACAACAAAAAAAACAAAAATTTGAATTTGGAACCATGAACAAATCATCCGTTCCCGATACTTTTTTGACTGAATGTATGTTTAGAACCATAGAAGAAGGAATAGTTACATATTATTCATAATTCTGTGTTTATAACCTTGTTACATTAATGGACTTATACCTGATTTAAACTTTGTTAAGTATGAAGTGCGAGTGACAAGTGCAAGTAAATAAATAAATAAATAATTCTTGACAATCTACACAGCACCATCTAGCCCCAAAGTAAGCTACTCAAAGCTTGTATTATGAGTACTAGATAACTGGATAGATATTTATTATATACAAAGATAGTTTTTTTTTTTAAGTGACAACATGTTTTCCGATGATTGTTCACGGAACATTTTGAACTATGTAGCATGCCATCTTTCACACAGCTGCGTCTAGTGTTTTGCTATTTGAAGCAGCGCGTCGCGGCGCTGCTATAAATCGCGCTTACAAGATGCAGGTGTCACTTGCACTTGTCACTCGCACTTAATACTTAACAATGTGTAAACCAGGCATAAGAGTTCTTACACACGAATGGCAAGTTGGAACGGCAGAGGCTACTTCAGCCGTCGCCACGCGTCGGCGGCAGCAATCAATACGTCGACGGCTGCCGTCAACAGGCGACAACGCTTGAATGCCGCGTACTAGCAGTCGTGGTCGGCTTGTACAGGAGCCAGTTGCAAAATTGGCAGCCGTCGACGTATTGACTGCAGCCACCGACGACGCATTGACGACTGCCGTCGACAGGTGGCGACGGCTGAAGTAGATAACTCGCCGTTCGTCTGTAAGAACTCTTACATAGCAATACGTATACTTACTGATCGACGAAGGCGAGGCGTTTGCTCTGCCAATAGCCACTATTTGGCGTGACAAGGAATTAAAGTAAAGTATTTACAACCTACTACGATTGAATCTCTTTTCTGGAATGAGTTTGGGCTTTGATTTGTTTGGGTGAACGATGTGACATGGCGGGCGAAGGTTTGTCTACGACGCAGGAGGTTGCGGGTTCGATTTCTACGTTGAAAAAATGCTGGATTATCTGCAAATATTAGTTTCTTGATTCTGGTTGTTTTCATGTTAAACATAAACTATTTACCTACGTTATGTATTGTATTATATATTTCAGTCATCTAGTATCCATAACACAAGCTCTGCTTAGCTTGGGGCTAGATATGATGTGTGAATTGTCCAGCATTATTTATTTATCAAAACTTCCAATACCTACTCCTAGAAAATAATAATATTTCAGCGTATTTTCCCATTACCAGGTCTTGAAAATGATTTCTTTCGTGTCGTGAGATTTGCTGCGATGAAAAGTTACTGCAGATTGTATCGCGAAGGTGCTGACTCGATGTAATACGAACTGCGATATGAAAGGATTTTATGAAAGACTTTATTTACTATTTGCCTTATTTTTAATTTCTTGAAGTTCTAATAGTGTAGGTGTAGGTGTATCTAATACACTCAAGTCTAGGGTTGGTTAAGAAATAGGGCAACGATTTAAAAAACTATTTTCATAAGTTCCAACTTCTTGTAGGTAATACTGGTACTTATCTACCATTAAACATAGGTACACTTAACTAAGACAGTTTGATTACAAATAAAATTAGATTGAGAGCTTGTAGGTGCAAAACAAGAAAAAGAAAATGTTCCGTAAAAAAAGCATCCCTCAAATCTCTCAAAACCATTAAAAAAATCAAATCGATTTCGTATGAAACAAAGATTCTAGTAGGTACCCTACGGATTTTTGTCTTTTCAATCCAATAGATGTAATATATACGGAAAGAGGTGAAATCTTTTTTCGTCATCGTACAATAATGCACAACCGTAACACAGGATTCCGGATACGCCTGTTAAGTAAGACACCACCAGTTTATATCCCAACAAGTAATACCTCTAAATTAAAATGACAGTACCCAAGAGTAGAAAGATCGTGTCAGTTTATTAGCTAACTTAAGAATTTCACCTCTTTATCTACCTAATTTAAGCAGCATGCTCCATATCTTTCCATGAATGCACATAACCTAGATGCACGTGCCTCCAGTAAAGTGAATAGTTCACGTCAGCATATTGAACCTCTTAGTGTGACGACCTTTGAGACTGCACAATTCACTCTAAGATACCTTTATGAATTTACTGAGCTCTGAGTAGAATATAAATTGAGCGTAGTCTTCTGATATCACCTATTTTATTCACTCATCAATGTTTACCTGATGTGATTATATTGTAATAACGTAATTTACTCTACCAGCAATGGACTAATATAGGTTGATGATGATTATGAATTTGGGTGATTCTACGAAAACTCGTTTTTTGTCTGACTTCTGTGGCACATTTTTTTTTGTTGAAATTGCACATCATGATAGTATATTCTAAATGAAGATTTAATTTTGAATTTTTTGGTAGTGAAGGGAACTTTATTGGCTTTATGGTTACGGAGTTATTCAATTTTAAAAATATGGTGTCCACGGAAATCAGAATTTATATCACCAAAATCAAATATGGGTTGGTTTAACAATAACAATATGTGTTTTCGGTAGTAAGTAGATTATTAAGCTTCTTAAAACTAAGGACCAATTATTTGACGTTTGTAGTTTTAATCAGTTTTTACAAAAACATCTTTAAATCATCACTGTAAATACAAGTAACTTTTTTCAAAAATCACACTAATAATGTTTATCTTTGTATTAAAAATATTATAATTATTCATTTTGTATTTATTATAAACTTTTATCCTAAAAAACATCATAAAAACTGTAAAAAAATATTATTGAGATGTTAATCAACCCGCAAAATCCACGGAAATCAGTACCACGGAAATCAAAAATAATTACAAAATCTTAGAAATTTTCTTAATTTGCTGGTTTATTTTACATTGAAATATGCAGTTGAAATTAGGAACACAAAAGGCATGAATTATAATTAATAAAACAATAGGATTAGCATAAACAAATTTATAGTCAACATGGTAATCAGAATTTCTAGATACCAAGCCACGGAAAGTGATTACGTACTGAAATAACAGAGTGACGTGGAGACATACACACTTGTTGTACACACCATTGGGGCGTAACTGATAGTTTCGCTCGACCTAACAACTATTTACGCAGATGTTAAAGTACAGCATTTATGAATGAATTCGTGCGCACCAGGGGAATCAGAGCTAAACGACGGACGCGAAATTATCTCGTTGTAACTTGTCAACTAAAGCTTAGTTTTGCGTAGTAATAGCGTCAAATAAGCAAGTAACTATCTGGGTTATTGTGAACCTATGTAAATAAGAACTAGTGTTTTCAGGAAATGATATAAAAATTTATTTACACAGGAACATGAAGTCCGGACGCACCACGGAAGTCAGAATTTCCAAGGATTTTATTTATTTTTACTTATTTAAAATAAGATTATTAAAAAACTAAAAAAGGCCTCTCCTATTATTTTGTATAATCTACTATCATAAAAAAAATCAAAGGGCTAGGGATACTTTTTGTATGATTTTTCGAGCCGGACATGTTTTTTTCCACCCTGGGAGAATCACCCATTTACTACTACTAAGCCAATGAAGCGCGGTGGTTAAAGGACCGCCTACGACGCATGAGGTTGCGGGTTCGATTCCCACCTTTGGAAAAATGTTTATGCGATACAAATGTTTGTTGAACCCTTAAGGGTTCTGGATGTTTTCTATGTATTGTAAACATATCTATTGAAGTAATACGTTGTATTAAGTTTATCAGTCAGCTAGTACCCATAACACACGCTCTGCGGGGCTGGATGATGCTGTGGATTGACCGGCATTTTTTACTTATTTTAGTAGATTGTTATATTTTACTTGACAATGTTCTAATATTTTACGAAACAGTGGGACAAATAAATCTGATATCTGATAGTTACTTATGAAAATCATAGTCCTTTTTCGATGTATTTATCCACCGACAGAGAATAGGCATTGCCAAAACACAAATACCTAATCATTGTAAGTTAACCCTATCAGCAAACAAAAGAAGATTCATACGATCTTCTATTTATTGAAGTGTCTCTATCATGAATAATTTAACGTTCTGCAGAAAAGACCGTCATTATTATCGATTCTCCTTAGCTATTCAGTGTTCCTTTCATAAGCCTACATAAATCGTCGGAATGAGACGCCCATACCGTTTACAATGGAACCAACCTGTCAAAGGCCTACCTATACCTATAAATAGACTCGTATTGCGGCAAAGACTACTAAACTTGTGAAATGTTTGAATACCCAATTACTTACATGGCTCCGAATAACGATGAATTTCGCCTCATAATTTCAGTGTTATCTTGCGATATCCGGGACGTAACCGGGCCGGAGTAAACCGGGCAGGCTGCCAATGCGAATCTCTAGAGATGTTACCTATTATTAAACAATATTATGGTTCTAAATGCCGTTCTAATCCTACTGCCTGGGTAAAAGCTTCGCATTCCCTGTAGAGATCATCACAGGTACAAAGTACACTGGCCTGCAAAACTAAGTATCACACTTCTAAGTATCTTCACTTCTAAGTGTGTTAATTTTAATGTGTAGTTATATATTAAAACTAGTATATAAAATTGAAACAATTGCCCTAACTATAGACGGTTGCAAACAGTCTAGAGGTAGCTCAACTGATCCATATCAATACCAGTCGGAAGCGTTACCACGACGACGTTGTATTGCCATACGCTGCTGATGCGCTACGCCAGATAGCCTCACCAACTCTCGGTTCACGCGTCGCATCGACCAGACGCTCAGATATTTTTTAAAAACCCGGAGAGCCTCGGTACACCACGGACCTACTATGTCCTTAGAAGATGGAAGGCGCAAGTGTGTCGACGCATGTAGTATTCCACACAATGTATACTATAGTTTCAAAGAAAACTGATAAAATTGCTGAAAACATTTTTTATTTTAAATCTCTAACTTCTACTACTTTAGATTTTTATGTTGGTTACGTTTCGGCGAAAGACGTATGGATTTTTAGATATAATTGATGTTCCAGGAAATCGTTACCTGGGCCGAGAAATGACACATAAAGCGATAAGTTCACTAACAAATAAATGTGCTAGGTACCTATAGCGTAGTGAGAATGAAATATCTCATAAACAAAGGCCTATTCTTGTATGACCGCATGGGTTGCGAAAGATTATTTTATAGTTCTTCGCTTGCTAACACGTTTTGGCGTCTTCAAGAACGGTAATCAACATAAAAAGTTGTAAAATCATACAAAAGATTTGAGAATCTCTTCTCTTTTTCTGAAGTCCGTTAAAAAACTTTACAGTAAGTCAACTAAATATCCAGAAAATAAAAATGTTTAAAGAGAAAATCTTTTATACCTTAAACCCTGCAGCATCACAGTGACGTGATAATGAAGCTGCTAAACCTTCAAAGGTATAATAGCCTTCCCGAGGGTAAATAAACAATGGGCGTTGTGCTTCCATTATATTCTTGAAAAACTATATTATTCTTTGTGATGTATGGGGATATGAATCTGTGGGAATAAATCTAGGCTTACTATTAGGTTTCAAGTTA
This sequence comes from Eupithecia centaureata, assembly GCA_944547425.1. Taxonomy (NCBI): domain Eukaryota; kingdom Metazoa; phylum Arthropoda; class Insecta; order Lepidoptera; family Geometridae; genus Eupithecia; species Eupithecia centaureata. Next base: position 10,790,423 of record OX155681.1, read on the forward strand.
TTTCTGAGCTAGATTATTTAGAATAGACAGAAACAGTGTGACAACATTTAAAGAGTGGGACCGTGAGTGGGACAAATCAGGAATGAAATCTGTATAAAATTAGATTTTCATTATTTGGGCTACTTTGGTTAGGACGCACAGGGATAAATGCGGAATACCAATGCGGAATAATAATGCATTTTAGACTTACATCATTTATAAAGTTAGCAGACGGTCTAGAAGTTTATAGTGGGTGTACAGAGGGACTCTTTGTCAACAACTGTAACTGCCTAATGTATTTTGTAATGTTATTTTTTTTGCCAAATAAATTAAATGGAATTAAAAAAATTGAATTGAATTAATTGTTTTCACAAAAAAATCTACTTAGGAGCATAGATAAATACAATTCAAATCCAAAAAATACCAAAATTTTGTGGAAATATGCACGACTCGACACCAAAATGATTTGTAATTTTGGTGATCCGTTTGTATAGTGTGTACATCCATCCGCCGGCCCCTTAAAGTTAAATCATTAGGTTCAGGTAATGTGGCGATGCAAGGCCCAAGCTTTATACCCTCAATGTTGTAAACGCGCCCCGGCGGGGTACTGAGAAGAACTCTAAAGTGAATTCGACCCGCCGATAATGCCCCACTACCCATTTACTGCTCACAATCTACGTATCAGGTGTTTCGGGATTGCGAACCATTAATTTGATTTTACTTGGGACATTCGATTTTCTTTTACGAATTCGATGGAACCTAATTTTACCTTTTGCTCTTTTATTTGTAGGGGAAAGGTTTTATCTTTATCTAAGCACTCTGTTGGATTGATTGTGTTTATTTCGGGGACAGGAAGGCTCACAGCTGGGACCAGTGAATCTAGGAACGTTTACTTAAAATGGTATGGAATCTAAAATACGGAATTAGTATGAAACCAGAGGTCAGTGTTTAATCTTTGTTTGAAATTTAATCTCCTCTGTCAACATTGGTCGTTGAAAAGTGAGTGAAATAACAAAGCAGCGGTATTTCCTTCGGCGAGGCGGCGCATCCGGCTAGCTACAGGGTGCTACAGAACCACTCGCAATTCTCTCAATGTCCCCGCTGCGCCCTGTATAGCGACTATTGTTTGCCCTAACAGAAGTTTTATCTCTATTAATCTGCGAAAATAAAAGGCTTCGAGGGTCCACGAGAAATGTAATGGCGACATTTCTTTGGAATTGCTTTCAACTCTACAGGGTTCTCATTCAGCCGGCGTATCGTTCCGTATTTCTATACTTGTAATTATGGGACAATCGTCAAAGTTATTACCATTATAAATTCCATGTTCTCAACGGGAAAAAGATCCTTTTAATGCGTGCTTAAATCATTTTTATTAACTTGAAAAGGTTGGATTTATGCTGGTGCCTGGCGCTTGTAATTTGCGGGGCTCCGGTGGAATTAGGGCTCATTTCGAGATCGGAGAGGGACAGGTAGCTTTTGTTGCCGATTCGGGGTTTTATTGGCTTTGAAGCCGAAGCTGAAGTTCTGATAAGGCTGCATGGAATTAGCTAAGACGCGAGAACGCCCACAGGCATTGAAGTGGTACCTGATACCTATGAATTCTTAAATTACTTTGTGGTATAGATAGAAAAATTTGATGGAGCTTAGGTGGCTCAGGAAACCTATTTATGGCGTTTGGAGTATACGGCAGTGGACGTATACGGGCTGATGATGAGAAAAATTTGCCTAAAAGTTTATCAAAAACTTTAAATTTATTTGAACGAAGCATCCTTTGTAGGTCTAATGAGCAATGCTCAGTACTTCCTCTATGGCTCAGTATATGAAAATAATATTAAACTCAGCACAAATTTGAATCAACGTAAAATTAAAACCATTAAACTAAGTGATATCTAAATTCAGCTTATTTTAATGGATAGTTCAAACTAACCCAAGTACAAAAAAGGCTATTAACCATCTGTCAGCTTATATAAGCTCATATGAACTTACTTCTATCACGAAATAATAAAAACACGGAGCAGCAAACAAAGTTTGAAGAAATTAATCTTTATTATATACATTTTGGCTCGCAAACGACTAAAGTTTCCGTCGTTATGGTCAATAAAACAGCATCATTAGTACAACATTATGTTGATATTAACTAATGAAAAATATTGTCATAAATTGAACTTTTACATACGGGAATGTTGTTTTTACAAAAATGATCTTATAAAAACGAAACATGTCAAGTAAAGACACACAATTTGTACCTTCACATTTTTGGATACTATCAATAAAATTAATAAGTTTACCTAATTTACGAATACCAATTAACCATTAATAAACTGTTTCTAATTTGTTCGTATCCTTTAGGTACTTGTTCTATACCTTGATTATAATAAATTTCGGAATCAAGAATGATTTTCTTTACGCTACAAAGAAAATAGCAAAAACCAAGAAATCTTCAGTTTTTTTGTATTATTGAAAAGAGACAACATTCGACTGTTTTCTTTTCTCATTAATCTAATTTTCAGAATTTCAGAACTAATAACTAAAGCACGATAAGAGCGGCGCCGTGTATGGTTGCCGCCTCTAAGGTTGCCGTCGTCGTAGTAATTTTGCTACGCCGTAGGCCGTAGAGGGTCTACAAGATGGTTTTTGTCTAAAAACTTTAGGTACTCATTAGCACGTAGTATCTAACTACAGGAGGCCTATGTCCAACAGTGGCTGATGATGATGATGATCTGACTATAGAAATCATACTAATATACAGGTGATTTTTTAATACTGGGAATTAAAGGCAAAAGTAAAGCTTTAAAAAACTAATTGATAAATAGTTTTGTTTTCTCATAAATCAAGTTCATGACGTCTTTCACGGATTTTTTCTAACTGGTATGGTGGTACTAACTGATTCACTCCACGGAGAGTCTCAGGTTTGGTCATCTACTCCCGTCTCAAAAACTCACCCTGTATAACACTGTATAAAACTTTAATCTGACCAAGAAAAACGAAATCAAAAGCCCAAATCAAATTATGCGTGTATCACTACATAGTATAAAACAAAGTCGCTTTCTCTGTCCCTATGTCCCTTTGTACGCTTAAATCTTTAAAACTACGCAACGGATTTTGATGGTTTTTTTAAATAGATAGTTTGATTCATGAGTCAAGGTTTATACGTATAATAAAACCGTGCGAAGCCGGGGCGGGTCGCTAATATAAAACAAAGTCGAGTAAGTTACACCAATTACATCTGTCTCAGTCTTTAAACTGCAGGATCTGTTTCCGTCCCAAATAACTGAATAACAATAAAACACAACAGTTCCTCAAAAAAATAAAATTCTACGCGGGTGAAGCCGTGTGCACAGATAATCAAACTTCTTCGTCTAAGTTTATTTGCTTTTATGAATAGGTACCAGATGATATAACGTTCCATCACGTAGCAATAACACGTCTCTAGTGATCCGTACAAGATCATTGGAGCAAGGAGATCAAGCCATCCCAATCCAATTATCCATCTAGACCTTTTCACCTAGAGCTCGAGCATGAACTAAATCTATTCATATGAGTTTGTTTACACGGTATTTTTTCCTCGCATGAATGTAAAAGTAGACTCATGAATTTTATTGCACGGCGTATGACGTCTTTATTCATAATCGAATACAAAATATTTTAGACACGAAAATTTGTATTGCTGTTTGTTTCTCTTTCACGCAAACAGTATCGAACGGATTTGGCTGATATTGTAATAAACGTAGTTCTAGCCCTGGAATAATAAATAGGTTACTTCACATCCCATAAATCAGTTCCTATGGGATAAAATAGCTTTGAAACGTTTCCATACAAGCAAAACCTGCGAAGCTGTGGGCAAACAAGTTCTTAATACTTGATTACCGTAGGTTGTAGGTTCGATTCCCGCTCGTGACAAGTTTGTACGATCTGTCGATATTTTTTTAGGGTTTTCTGGGTCTTTTCTATGTAAGTACCTACAGTGAAAAATATCTATCAATCTATACTCATATTATAAAGAGGAAAGATTTATATGTTTAGTTGTTTAGATTTAGATTTATATGTGTATGTATGTAACGAATAAACTCAAAAACTAATGGACCGATTTCAAAAATTCTTTTGACCGTTCCATTGCTAAATTATCCCTGAGTAATATAGGCTATATTTATTAGTATAATGAAGTGTAAAGGTGGTTTCCCACTGTGAGTGATAAGGCGTATTATTCCGCACGACATACAGCCACTGACAGTACCGCCGCCGCCGCATACCAGGGTTTTCCAACAGTGACACGCACCGTATTTGTGTACACTGTGTAAGACTTAGTCATTCCAAAATGCAAAGTACAAGATAACGCATTGGTAACGCTGCGACTTTTGCATTTCATGATCTGAAAAAAAAAAACCACATTGGTATAGCTAATGTATCAAGTATATCAGTTATATGGTACTCATGTGTGAATCAGTTCGTGGCTAGTGAATACCGGTCTGTCACCCGCGGCAGTTCAATATGCGGATATATGTACCACAAAGTTAATATTGCCCATTCCGTGCCAAAACGCAGCCGCGAATGGTGAGCGTGCCTACCCTACGTACAACCCTAAAAACAGCTAGATAAAACGAAATACAAAAACTCATTCGAGTAGTTCTATTTATGCGGTGACGTCGTTAGTAGATTGAAAATCTGAAAATCTATTTCAGGTCGGCGTCTCTACCCGGAGGAAAATGGAAATCCTATTTCTTAGGGGAAAGTGTTATTAAGTATTTTCTTCGCTTATCCTATTTATTTTGTCGGTACCATTATTTTTTATGTACACTGCTGAGCATTGCTCTATCAAAAATCCGATTTAATCAACGGTTACCTTTTTGCTTTTTATTTCTAGAATCTACGTTTTGTAATGCGGCGCTATGGGCTGATGCCTTAACAGATTAGTGTTAATGGAAGATGGTGTTTGATTAGTCATTCTGTATGTTCGTAGTGGAGGAAGCGAATAGTTGAGTAAATCCCTCAAACAAATGCAAATCACAGAGCACGCTGTTCGCTGATTGATCCTACAGTGCGACACGTAGATGAGACACATAGGTAAGAATGCAATGCTATGTTGCAACGCAAAAGTCAGCAAAAACTTATGCACCTCCGAACATTTTAAAAATAAATTCAATTAGGTACCCATGGACGAAGAGGGGATTAGGGGAACCAGAGGAAAAACAACAGATCTGTAATAAAAGACAACGTTAGCCAAATGGCAAATTCATGTATTATAATTATGTACTTACATTACAGGTGCAATTAACACATGGCTCATATTATAACAAAGCCAACAAGAGCCTCACACAGGGGTGACGTAACTTTTGCCGTTCAAAGAGGGTGCTATAGTCGAAGCCATTCCCAAAAGGTGATAGGTGTAATATTTACACCTAAACTTCCAAACTATGCCAAGTGTGGTGTGGAAAAACCACTGACCTCTATATATACAAGTGTATAGATACAGGTCAGTGGGGAAAACCCTCTCCTTTGGGGAAGATTGCTTGATTGTATGGCGATGAATAAAACAATAAAATAAATAATGCTGGACAATCCACAACATCTAGCGTCAAGCTAAGCAGAGATTGTGTTATTGATACTAGATGCCAAAGAACGGTTTCAAAGATAGTGTATCGTCTTATCTATAATATAAAAATGAATCGCAAATTTATTATACAAAGAAACACCCAGAACCCTAGGACAAATATTTGCAAATCGTACCAACATTTATCCCAAAGCGGGAATGGAATCCGCAACCTCCTGCGTTGCAGGCGGACCTTCGCCAGCCGCGTGATATCGGTCGTCACAATGCCGTTAATATACCAAAACGTGCCATAGTTCGTTCCAGTTAGTAATCAATGTGAAATCGGAATTCCGTCCTGTTTTCAATGCCTGATTCCAATCCTTTCGTAGTATTCGTAGTATTTCCGTATTATTAGGTAGTCTGCATTGGAAACGGATGATTCAAGCTGTGTCGGACTGCGCGGCTAGCTAATTAGATCTGCATGTAATTAATGCTGCAGTGGTAGCGAGCGCCGAACGTTCAGGAATATTTGCGTAATGATGGCGTTGACGAGCGCTGGCAACACACGCGAAACGCTGAGCATGGGCTTTGATTCACCAGGTTTAAGCTATTTTTAGTTAGAGGACACGAGATATTCGACAAAAATTACAGGTGCGACGTTGTCGACGAAATTGACGGCACCTTTCGTAATTTTCAGAGGTTTTATTTCACGATTTTGTCCCTGTTCGTCTATTAATGTGAATAAAAAATAAACGGTCGTATCTTTTGATTGCGTTGGTTTTTACCTCTGTGACGCAACGGGCGAAGGTTTGCCTGCAACGTAGGAGGTTTCGGGTTCCATTCTCGTCTCGCGCCAAAAGTCGCGTCAAAAACGATCTGCAGGTTTGTTCAGGGTATTCGGGGTGAAAACATAGAATGTTTAATAAAAATCTTTAAAAATCTGTAGTATAAAGGTTTTTAGTACCTACCCATAACACAAGACTCCATTGTGTGTCCAATATCCCCTGCATATTGTGCTGCGGACTAGGTTTTAATAAAATAATTTTGTTGTAGCTCTTTACATTGGACAATAAATTACTTTCTATTCTATTCAAGATCTTCTTAGCTTGGGGCTACATAAATCTGTGTGAATTGTCCAACATTATTATTGCTATGAATTTCATAAAATTTTTGAAGCTCTGAGGGATGAAAAGCAAATAGATTTGAGCAATTAACAATAATCTCCACGCGTTCCTGATATAAGGTTTCGACGGCACAGATTGATCTGACAGACTTGAATTGATCCTAAAAGGGTTCCTTTTCTCTTTTGTAGTACGAAACAATACAGTGAGACGCCCGGTCGTCGTCAGATGTATTAAATATATCAATATCTAATACCCATAACACAAGCTTTGAGTAGCTTACTTTGGGGCTGAGGCTAGATGGTGCTGTGTGGATTGTCCAATATATAAAAAAAAAAAATAGACAACGCCTTTCTCTACACAGGCATACATAGGTAAGTTTTTTAAGTTCATTCTGTTGTAATAAAACCTGTTTCATAAAGTTACGGCTAAATTTCGATTAGAAATCGATATACCTACGAAATATGAACCAAATCAAGTTATATCACGATACTAGTACCTGAACATAAAAGCTTTTTACCCTGTCTCTACCCAGCTTCCAAATTACCGAACAACCCGTCCGAACTTCACGTAAATGGAAACCTAAACGCACTCACTCACTGACACACTCCCTAAAATATCCCGCGAGCACCCAACGTCGTGTATTGGCAAAATTTATTGACAATAAACTTTTCATACGCTTATGTTTTCTGGAGATTCCGGTGCTGCCATTCGGGCCTGATGTTTATAAGTCTTGTAGAGACGAGCGAGATTGCGTCTTTTAAGGTTCCGCAAATCCGATGTAGAGACGAAATCCTAATAACAAGCTTCTGCCTGAATTGCCTGAGTCGTTCAGTCTTCTTGTTCACAAGTTCTTGAGAAAGAAGAGAGTGAAAGACATTCAACTTATTGTGCCTAAACCATCTAGAGAGGCATCGACAAAGCTTCATTTAATTTGTGTGATGTGTCCTGGATTGATAGCTTAATATGCAGAAAGAATCTATGAATAATTGGTTTAGTGAAACGCAAAATAACGATAATCTAGACGGCGAATTTTAAATAATATTAATAATATTCAGTAACCCACACTTATAGCTTGCCCTAAAGCAAGGTGAACTTGTTATTTGTATCCTGGATTTCATTACTTAATATGCAGAAAAAGATATTATAAAAAGTTGGCTAACCAAAACGGAAAATAGAAGCTTCATAACGGGAATTGGGACGGCGAAAGCTAGAATTCCTCGCAATAAACGGTTGAATCTCTCGCTCACTACAGAACCTCCATCCCTAACCACTGCATGTGGAGTACATGGAGCTATAGGTACCTACATCCACCTCGTTCCACTCCTCGCAACTAGGAGAACAATAACAAGTTGCATACCTGTTCGCGCCTATCTATTTAGCATTGTACCTGTGCATCCACCCCCCACCTCCTTACCTCACCTAAACGCTTGTACTAGACATTCATTACACGCCATCTTGGAAAGAAGTACGCATTATTTATTTCTCTCCATATCTCCAAAATCACAGCAAGTCAGGCTTTCAGTCAAAATTTACAACTATACATGTAGCCTCCACCTAATACGCTACATTTTTGGTCCTTCTTCCGCCAAATTACGAATCCAGCACCTACGGAAATACAATCTTACAACGAAAGACTTGGCGGCCATTGCTGTAACTGCGCAATATCGTACGACAAAGTTCACCACATCGAAGCACAACTGGGAGGCAAAGCGCTAAGGAATTGAAGTCGGATTGGCATCTCATCGTTCTCCATACGCATCTGGTGGGACCAACCTTCCTTCATTATCCATCACCTTCCTTTTCCATTAGTGACACGTGTGCTAAACTGTTTCGGTGTTTCAGTGTTTCAGTGCCTTAAAATCGTGAGTATTAATTACACATACCACCAAAATGTCTACAGAAAATCTTAACGAAGAATCCCAAGATAAGCCCAGGTCTCGTGATAGGTCTCTTAATCAGCCGTTAGGGAATAATCCCTCGCTAATCCGCGAATTGCTAAGAAAACGAGGAATAGTTAAAGGCCGTTTGACTAAGTTTACTAACTACGTCCAATCGTTAGTAGAAAGCGAGGATCCTGTTCTTTCTCATAGAAATTCTATAGACCTAAAACTACGCATTAACGGAGCTACTAACCTATTTACAGAATTTAATAACATCCAAACGCAAATTGAAGATAATGTTTATGATAGTGTGATTTCAGATCAATTAAGCTGTAGGGAATCTTTTGAGAATCATTATTATAGTACTTTAGCTTTAGCACAATCACTGCTTACCAGTGATAAGGTTACTGACCAATCTAAAGGTACTTGCAACGCATCACAATCTGTAAAACTGCCCACTATAACCATGCCCACCTTTGATGGATCGTATGAGCACTGGCTCGAGTTTAGAGATACATTTTTGTCGCTTGTTCATAACTCTAAAAATATTAGTTGTATTCAAAAATTTCACTACTTGAAGTCATCATTGAAGGGCAACGCATTGCTGGTTATTGAATCGATGGAATTCTCTGCTGATAACTATTCGGTCGCATGGGAATTGTTACTGAATAGGTACAATAATAATAGACTTTTAATTCACAACCACGTCAAAGCTTTGTTTACTATAAACGCACTAACAAAGGAATCACCTTCTCAAATCAGAATATTAATTGATACAGTTCTAAAAAACTTGCGCGCGCTCAAAATCCTAGGCGAGCCTACCGAATCCTGGGATACACTCATTATCTAAATGATTGTGTCTAAGTTAGATAAGTTAACTGAACGCGAATGGGAAACATATAAATGCACTTTATCAACGAAAGATCACAATACGAAACGCATTATAAAGTTGAGTGATTTGATAGGTTTCATGCAGGACAGGGCAGACATGCTAGAAACATTACAGCTTTCACATGACAAACCACAAACAGAAAAAACCGAAAGGTATTATAAAAAACAAGGTTCGCATAAACAAAATGTTTCACACTGCAATGTTTCTAACAACAAACCCGGCGTCGATCGTCAGTCTCGCTCCTACAAGCCATGCCTAAAGTGCAACGCAGCACATCCATTGTATTCGTGTTTGAAGTTCATAGAGAGTGATTTAGAATCAAAGTTAAAACTAATTCGCGACAATAAACTTTGTGAAAACTGTTTACGCGCAGGACACTCACCTGATCAGTGCAACTTCGGATCGTGCAGGAAATGCAACGCTAAGCATAACACATTGATTCATACCGATAGTGCAGTGACATTCCATTCAAGTGTACCTACTCAGTGTAGCAAGAACGCTTCTTCTACCACGGACTCGCTAACCCAGGTAAATAAGGCGTATATGCAGACTAACTGCTCTAGTTATGTAGGTATGCATACGGTGCTATTGTCAACAGCTGTGATCGAGGTAGCCGACACTCGCGGTGCTTATCACCCGGCGCTTGCGCTTCTAGACTCAGGTTCTCAACGATGCTTTATAACTAAATCATTATGTAACGAAATAAATGCTCCATTGATAAAATCAACTCACGAGATTCGAGGAGTAGGTGACTCAGTGCTACAATGTTCGGAAACTTGTAGCATTGAAATTAAGTCGCACGTCGATCAAACATTCAAAACACGCATTAATTGTTTTGTATTGCCACAAATAACTTCAGGTATGTCCACCTTTTGTGAAAATGCGCAGCTCTGTATTCCAGGCAACATAAGGTTGGCTAACCCGAACTTTCTCGACGTATCGAAGATAGATATTTTGATAGGCGCTGATGTATTCTGGGACCTATTAGAAGAAGGTAAAATTCGACTTCCTAGTGGGCCCTATTTACAAAACACAAAATTAGGCTGGATTATTTCCGGTCCGCTTTATAAACAAACACAAAAATCTATGCCCGTTCATTGTAATTTTAATCGTACGCTAGATTCACAATTACGTATGTTTTGGGAAATAGAAGAGCTTCCTAAGGCTAAGGATACGCAGACTGAAGAGGAACGTTCATGTGAAGAACACTTCGTTCGCACAACTACGCGCGACAGCGAGGGAAGGTTCGTTGTACGTATTCCTTTAAAACAGTCACCTGACGTCTTAGGCGAGTCTTATACGCAAGCCGAACGCCGTTTTCTCGCTTTAGAAAAAAGGTTACAGCGTTCGCCCGATTATAAATCATTATACGCAAGTTTTATGAAAGAAAACGCTAGGCTTAGGCTGGAATAATTTAAATGATGAATTCTATTTCAAAACTGAATTCCAATGCGATGATAGGCCAGTCACTAAAAGATCAATTTTATCAAATATTTCTCAAATATTTGATCCTCTGGGCTTGTTGAGCCCTACGATAATAATCGCTAAAGTTCTATTGCAACAATTATGGTTACTTAAAATCGGTTGGGATGATATTGTTCCTCCCAGTGTCGCGCGCTCATGGAGCCGCTTTCTTATCTCACTACAATCGCTAGATTCTATTCGCATTCCTCGGCACGCTATAGGAAGTATACCTATACGTTTAGAGCTTCATGTTTTTAGCGATGCGTCGCAAACTGCATACGGCGCCTGTGTTTACGTTCGCACGGTGAATCAAAATGAAACAATTACTGTAAAATTGCTTTTTTCTAAGGCAAAGGTCGCTCCTATAAAAGTTTTAAGCATACCTAGGCTTGAACTATCCGGCACGTTGCTAGGTGCTAAAATATTAGATAAAACACGTAACTCGTTGAATTGTAACTTTCACAATATCGTGTTTTGGACGGACTCGACCATAGTTTTAGGTTGGTTACGCATGGCACCAAATAAATTAAAACCCTTTGTTCAACATCGAACTTCAGAAGTACACGATTTGACGAAATATGTTATTTGGCGTCATGTGTCGGGTAAAGATAACCCCGCGGATCTTGCGTCGCGAGGTGCAAGTATTCACGAGCTTTCTTCTTCCTCCTTGTGGTGGAACGGTCCAGAATATTTACGAAGCCCGAGTTTTACGCTAGATGACTATAGGGTTGAAGAATCATGTGACGACCTTCCTGAGCTGAAATCGTCAGCTGTTACATCGCTAATAACAAAAGAAGCTAAGTCATTCTTTTCGTTTGAACGCTTCTCGCAATTTCAACGTATGAAGCGCGCGGTAGCATATATGTTACGATTCATACATAATATTCGCAATAAAAATAATAGGTTAACAGGTATGCTGAATGTAGATGAGTTAAGAGAATCGGAACGAACCCTTGTACGATTATCTCAATTCGAAAGTTACCCTGATGAGTACATATTAATCGAGAAAAACGCTTTAATTTAAAATAATCACTTAGATAAACTAAACTTATTTATTGATAAAAATAAAATTATAAGAGTGGGTGGGCGTCTAGGCTACTCTGAAGAGTTCTCTTACGATAAGAGACATCCTATTTTAATATCGAACAAACATCACTTTACTAAGCTTTTGTTTCGCTACGAACATCAGCAGCTACATCACGCTGGTAGCCAGGCATTGTTGTGCCATTTACGTGATACCTGGTGGCCAGTGGGTGGCAGGAACCTAGCTAGGTCTATACTTCATGCTTGTGTAAAGTGCACGCGCATGAGAGGGAAGGTACTTACCCCTTTAATGGGTAATTATCCTAAACAAAGAATAACGCCCACGAATCCTTTCAATCGATGCGGGGTTGATTATAGTGGGAGTTATCTCATACTTAATCGCAAAGGTAGGGGCGCTAAAACCTCTAAGGCATACGTTTGTTTGTTTGTGTGCTTTGTGACACGAGCGGTGCATTTAGAGCTGGTCAGTGACCTCACTACTGATGGTTATCTTTTAGCTTTAAAAAGATTTATTTCTAGGCGCGGTAAACCTTTAGAAATTTATTCCGATAACGGAACTAACTTTGTAGGATTAATGAATGAATTTTCAAATTTTTTACGCAATTGTTCGTCTGACATTGTTGAATACGCAACAAATCAACAAATAAAATTTAAATTCATTCCCCCTTATTCTCCTCATTTTGGTGGTCTGTGGGAGGCAGGCATAAAATCATGTAAACATCACTTGAAACGTGTGATAGGAAACGCGCACCTCACGTTCGAGGAATTCACAACAGTATTAGCACAGGTGGAAGCTATATTGAACTCCCGACCTCTTTCTCCCCTCTCTCCCGATCCTAAAGACCTCGCTCCTCTAACTCCAGCTCATTTCCTGGTTGGTCGACCGCTAACAGCGCCAGCCAGCGATGACGTCATCGACGTTCCAACACACCGACTTCAGCGCTACGAGAGGGTGGAACAAATACGCCAACATTTTTGGACCCGCTGGGCCAAAGAATACATATCCGAATTACAGCTACGCAAAAAATGGAACAAGCAGCAGACTACTGACTTGAAGCCAGATTCACTTGTTCTTATCAAGGAAAGTAACTCATCACCGCTAAAGTGGAATATGGGCCGTGTCCTCGCTACGATTCCAGGAAAGGATGGAGTATCAAGAGTAGCAGATATACAAACAGCGACTGGCGTTGTCCGCAGAGCCTACGCGAAGATCTGTCCACTCCTTCCAGAAGACCATAGTGACGAGGAACTTCACACTTTTTGAAAGCTGCTGCTTCCAAGGCCGGGGGCATGTTCGCGCCTATCTATTTAGCATTGTACCTGTGCATCCACCCCCCACCTCCTTACCTCACCTAAACGCTTGTACTAGACATTCATTACACGCCATCTTGGAAAGAAGTACGCATTATTTATTTCTCTCCATATCTCCAAAATCACAGCAAGTCAGGCTTTCAGTCAAAATTTACAACTATACATGTAGCCTCCACCTAATACGCTACAATACCAACTTTTTGGCCGCTTAATTCCGCTGCCTGTCGTCTATCGCGTCGCATATTGATGCTATGTACCTATCTAGGCACTTGGTTATAGGTACAAAGATTCTGCGTTTTTTCTACGTAGCGTAGTATGTTTATGAAAATATGCGCGTATCGTAAGACCGAATTATCGGTAGATCCAGTGTTGTATACTCACGTAAAGTAACTAGTAAATAAAAAAAGGTGAATTGTAGACAACTTTTAATGGAAATATAGCGCTAATTTTATTGGAATCTGTCATTATTTGCAAAAACACTCATATATGCGTTCACTTTAAAAAAAAGCCAGACAGGGTTTTTAGGCTCAGCAAGACATGTAGCATTGCAGGTAATATGTGTGCATGTCCACTTCGATCGTTTCAGCTAAAAGTCAATATTATCTACCAATATTATAAACGTAGAGTCTACACAGTCATACACTATTGCAGCATTCAGTTTAGATACTAACAATAAAGTATAACGTCATACGGTGAAGACAAAATCATGCGTAAACCACCTAACTCTGAAATAACGTCATAGCTAAGGCTAGTATAAATGTATACATATTTATTTCCAAAAAGGCACTATCAAAAACGCTAAAATCTGTCTTGAACACGCTCCTAAAATCTGACACTCTGAAAGTAGACCCTCAGAATTATGAATACATTCTGACTTGTTAACACGTGCGAAAGAATAAATAAAGCCGTGATTTCTGCAAAGGATTTTCAGCGCGACTTTCACAGGAAACAATTCATTTCAGTGGCAATATTCTTCTGCGGTTAATAAGACCAAATACAAAAGGCGTAGGTAATTCCCATTCTCGCCGCGTTTGTCTCCTTGAATAGCTTCTTATTTAGAGGGAGCTGACATCTTTTGTGTGAATTCAAAACGTTGTGAAGATGCCACTGATTTATGTCCTGCCATTATTCTTACTTAGGCGACGTAAACACATGCTGGCTCGATACGGCGCTCGTGTCAAATGAAGAGACACGAGACATCCTTTCATTATTTTTTCGGCATAAAATTTGTTTTTTTCACTTGCAAAAGATAGCTGCCGAATTTTATGTGAAAACATAAACTTGAAATTCGAATTCACCTTACTGGCTGATAGTTAATCAGCCAATTAGATGACCGGTAGCTGTCGGTCGTCAACTCGTCACTGATTGGTACCTATATACGGCATCATGTGATTTATCAATTTTATTATACGTATAAACCTTCCTCTTGAATCACTCTATCTATTAAAAAAAACCGCACCAAAATCCGTTGCGTAGTTTTAAAGATTTAAGCATTCAAAGGGACATAAGGATATTATAGACTTTGTTTTCTACTAAGTAGTGATATACCTATATACATACATTAGCTGGTTGATATTTATTATTACCCTGTAATCCTAGTTCCAAGTAAGATATAAGTCAAATCATGATACCTGATCGAGAGAAGGTTAAAAACAGTTGGAACAAAAATCCCACTAGTAGGGACAGTTCAATTTACGTGTAATAGAATCGAATTAGTATGTTATTATTCGGTGTGCTATTCCAAAACCCAAACGTTGCTCAATATTACGTCCATACAATAGTTTTCTAACCCATATCAACCGTTATTTGACTACAAAAGAGAACTTGATCCGGGGCGAGCATCCAAAGATGAGTTTTTAGTTTGAGCTATCCATCCAAAGGTGAAGTCGACGAGGATCTTGGCAACGCAAATAGTAATAAGCCTGAGAAGACGTTCAAACTCTGTCGGGACTTTTGGAATGCCTATAGACAAGTGTCTAACATTAAGGAAAGCTTAGTAAGCTGTAGTATCTAAGATATGAAATAGAAAAGAGATTAATGTTCTCAGCCAAGTTTTTCTAGCTGCGTTGCACATATTGTTACCTCTAGAGCTAAAACCAGCAAGTTTCCGTGGAGCTGAGCATTTTTTTTTTATGATTTCGGTGCAGAATTAGACAGATCATACAGTAAGGTTAAACATTAGATACATTTTTTCCAAAACAGTTTCCAAACAAACAGACGTCCCGTGAGGACGTATCACGTACTTCAGGACTTTGTTTAAATAAGTTTTGCGTTTTCTTCAATGATTTCGTGCAAGTTCATTTTTATTAAGTTCCCATTGTCATTTGTCTAGTACGCACTAGATTGTAGACTTAAGAATCTCGACAATACGAGTTATTATTTATTCTGTGGTCTTGGCAAATATAACAAAGCGATGCAAACTTTGATATTGTTTGTCGGACATCCTTCCGTAGGTGCCATAAGGCTTTGCCTGAGGCTATCTGTGTGAGCAAAGACGGGGCAGAAACTACTCATCTTGCTTTGTGACTTGCGTTTGGCTTCAGGCGAGTAAGGTCAGTGGCTTAAGCAATATTAATTTATCTAACCTACCTATAGGTATTATTTCAAATTATTTCAATGTCATTTAACATAAGAATATCTTATTGTTTAAACAAAAAAAAAGTTAAAGTAATGTCGAAAATATAACAATGATAGTTTACACCAAACAATGATGATTAATTTATGTTTTGAACTGAAAACTAAATTTTTATTATTTTTGGTAGCAAGATTGTGACGCAAATACGTAGCAATTTCGTAGCAACGGCGCTGTAACGATTTCGTAGCAAACCATATTTTTTCGTAGCTAAATCGTTACAATATACACTTAGCTATTTCATAATCCCAGGCTTAATGTACTATGTCGATTGCTCACCCACCCATTTTTTACAAAATTCGTTTCTCCAAAATTATTGAAGATTTATTGGCAAGCTACAAAACATTAGACTAGTGGGAATATCAAGAAAATGGTAGAAGTGCCGGTGCGCTCACTGAGCTCATCAAAATCGCGTTATCAGCTCTGCACTAACAAATCAGAGGTACTCAGATACCTTATTACCGTTGCAGGTGATGCAATATGGATCCTCATGCTCGTTTGCAAGGTTTCGTTTCGCTTGGCGGAGCATACCGTAATAAAGCTTTCTGCAGACAACACGTCATAAAATGACGAAATATCTCGTCTGCGGTGCCTTATTCAGGTACCAAACTATATTACCTAAGTAGGTTCCCATATGACGTAATTGGAATGCAAATTTACCACTGCAGCCTCTTAGCTTAGACGGTTTTATTACCCGTGAGAGAAAAGAGTTAATATCGTTTTATGTAAATCGTTTTAATTTTCATTTCAGTTTATTAAAATCGCTGCGGGCGGATTCATAAGGGAATTTCGTCGGTTTTCCATTCCAGGATCCCATCGCTGTGTGAATTCTTTCATGCACTCTTTCGTTATGAATGTTAATTTCGTTGTTAATCTCATAGGGGTAGCTTTTACTAAAACAAGTGTTTAACAACATTACCTAAACCAAACTTTGGATATTTTGTATATCAAAAATCAAGCTAAAAGATTCGTAAAGTTCATCCCCTTCCATGTCGTTTAATTCAATTTATATACAATTTAATTTATTTACCTAAATACCTACTACTACTGTGGAAGCATCACTACTTTAAAGCTAATTCCCTGAAATCCCCGCCCGAGTGGGAGAATCCTCTCGTCATCAGGAATAATCAAAATGCCTGATGACTTTAGCGTAATAGCATTTCAAGTCAATTTGTAGTGGGTTTGATGAAGCGGGTGGCATCGGACGGCGCGGGCTGCTACACGTGCTCTGAACAGGCGATAGAATTTTGTATAATAATACTTGCCTACCTCTTATTTCACTACAATAGTAGTTTCTGTTTGCAGCTTCACATTAAGCCATTAGGTATAAAAATATTTTTTTTCGTAAATTTTATAAAAGTTGGTTTAGAATGAAGATAGTTTTGAAAAGTTACTTCGTGACACGATGAACTTTTTTGGTATAATAGGTCAAGAAACAGAAGGGTATGGATGGTATGTTTGTCTCCCAGTACTGAGAAATGGACCATTTGGAAGAAACTTATTCGGAGCTAATGAGTTTGAAGCTGGTTTGGATTCCATCCTTCAACGAAGTAAGTACTTAACTTATCTTCTGGTTGAAAGCTTTTCTATTCTTTGGGATAGATCATTGCTTGTTGACCTCTCTTAATTATCCAGTCAGCAAGTGTGGAAGCCCCATTAATTGTAGATAAATGAATTATCGCTGAGCCACGACGTCATCTATCAACGTCGGTAATTTTTAGATAAAAACCTTTATTGTGAGCACCAGCTTATGGGAAATTGTTACTATATTGTTATTGTTACTTTACTTAAAGATATTTAATGGTGAAAATTAATGTTAACCAGGGATCTTGCGCCTTCACAAACGGAGTCTATGCAAGCCTGTCCAGGTTGATTTAGGCCTACTTATCTAAGATTTATCTTCGTAATCAAGAACTCAGCACTGCTGTGTAGCTGCGGCGTGCGAGACAGTTAAAATGTGGTTTGCTTCATCCGATGCTACGGAGGCATTGCGAACATATTTTTCATTGCTGTTTTGTTCCTGACTCGAAACTACTTTGCCGGCTTTTGATATGAATATATTATATGTAGGTACTTAGAACACGCTACTCTTTGAAAAACAGGTATTTCTACTTAATGATAGTGAAAACTGTATTCACCTGACCGTCTCTTGCAAACAGACAATAAAATTGTATTAATAAGTGTATCTAACTAGCTATGTTTTTATTATACTTACCTACTAACTACTAAACATAGGTACCTACATATTTATATAGATATTGATACTACTTAATCTAGATTCTAGACTCTAGTTAATGTTGTGGTACTTACTGTTCTAGATTCTTGAGCTACTAGAACTGTCTAGTCCGGCAGCAGTTTGAGATTTCTTATTTATTTCTTTGCGAAACGTTGAACTCGGTTTATCTCAGTTTTCCTTTCGCGGTCGTGCCTTTTAGCTGCAGCTGTAACGTAACCTTATTATTGTCGATCCTAGTGGTCGACTTTCGAAATAACGAAGCACTCGGGTATTTCAGAAATCAGTACCTAGTTTGAATCTTTTCAGTCCAACTTCGAATAAGAATCCATAGTGCAAACGCGAACGTAAAATGTAGAAGCTAGCCAAAATTGGTTTTCCTTGGAAATACTCTCCTTAATGTTTGTGTAGATTGCAAATAGTTTGTTTGGAAAACACTAGACTACATATTAAAAAAGCATACAACTATCTGCACTATTCGTGAATGTAGAGTGACTCTCATTTTGGATGGATAATTAAACTGCTAGGAATAAACATTGCCTATTTAATGACAGATACTGCAACCAATTTTCGTGTCACCCATTCATCCCTCTCGTTATCGGGTGTCAACGATTCAATTACTACGTAATCGCATAAAAATTTACTGCCGTGACGATGAGGTGTAAGCCTCTACCTACTGTTATTTCGCTTTTTACTGGTGCGGCAGGAGACATTCGAAGTTCCTCTTATTTTTAGTTTATAGTAACCGTAGTTAGTAACCGTTTTAGGGTAGGAAAAGGAATCTATATAAAGTAGGTCTATTTAATTATTTAACATATCACTACATAGTATGAAACAAAGTCGCTTTTTCTGTCCCCATTTCCATATATCCCTTTGACTGCTTTTGAATCTTTAAAACTATGCAACGGATTTTATAATAATAATAATAATAAATTCGTTTATTTCAGCCATTAAGCCATACACACTTTAAAAATAGTACAACACAAAAAGGAAGGTACAAGTTACAATTTTATACTTAAAACTAAAAATACTTAAAAATAAAAATAAAAATGTCATAAATTTTTCTTACATAGCACACTGAAAAATAAATAAACAAACAATAATAAAATTTAACTAATTTGATTTTGAAAACATGGAAATTAAATTGTAAAATAAAAAGAATGAAATAATAATAATAAAAAGATAATGTCAAATTTAAATTAATAATCTCATACAAATTTATTGCCTTTTACGTGAAGCTGCGACAAGCGCCACAAAATAGGACAATCAGCTTTGCTCGCCAAGACCTTCAGAAGGCAGTTTTTGCTGGAGTGGACGCGGCGGAGCAGCGATGCGGCTCTCTTTCGTAATATGGCATGAAACCCGTCTGTTTGAGCGTCCGCAAACATGCCGGATGCGCTGCAGTACTTAGGGAGCCGCACCAGCGCCCTGAAGCTGTTGTTATATTGGACGCGTATAGCGTTGACTGCCTTCTTGCTATACGAGACCCACAGACTGCACGTGTAAAATGACTGGCAGAAGGCCTTAAAAAGCGAGACCTTTACTGCTCCCGTGCATTGTGCAAACCTGCGGGCCAGCATATTGCTACGAACAGCCAACGCCCTACGCTCCCTCTCCACGTCTTCGTCATCGCTGAGGTTATCTGTGACCCAGTGACCCAGGTACTTAAAGCTCTTAACTCTTGGTAGTTCCACCGCGTTAAGAAAGACAGGAGGTACCATAGACACCTTCTGCTCCTTCGGCTGGAACACCAGAATTTCGCTCTTCTTTACATTGTACCTGAGTCCGTGGACTCCAGCGTAATCCTCACATATCTTGAGGAGCTTCCTAACGGCGCTAATCGAGGGAGCCAGGAGCACCATATCATCAGCGTAGCTTAAGTTGTTAATAAACGTACCGTCAATAGAACAGCCAACTCTGGCGTTTCCTAGCTCCTCGATCAGCCCGTTTACGTACAGATTGAAGAGTCGTGGTGATGTCAGCCCACCCTGTCTCACACCACACTTCAATCCATACGCATTGGACATTGCTCCAGCCCATCTCACAGCATTGGTTTGATTGTTGTACCAATAATCAAAAATTTTAATAACCTCTTCCGGTAGAGAGGTCTCGGTTCTCATCTTGTGCCAGAGAATATCATAGGACACCAAATCGAAAGCTTTAGATAAATCCAGGAAACACGCGTACACTGGAGTCTTCCTGTCAGTGTAGTAACGGACAGTCTGCTTCAAACACAGGATCGCCGTCTCTGTAGACATGCCAGGTCTGAACCCGAACTGGGCGTCATTTAGGTTTACATGCCTACTCATTAAGCGATCAAGCAAACTGTCCAGTACCTTCGCAACAGTTGTAGCTAACGATATGGGCCTATAGTTGCTTTTGTCAGAAGAGTCACCCGTTTTATTTTTGATTATTGGTACCACAACTGTTTTCATACACTCAATTGGCATATAAGTATGCCTGACACAGAGAGTGTAGAACGTTGCCAAAACTCTTGGCAAGTGCCCGCCTGCGTGCTGCAGGTGCTCCACACTGAGACCGTCATGTCCTGGGGATTTTCCTCTAGTCATGTTCTTTATAACATCTGCAACATCTTCAGTAGAAAAACCTAACGGAAATTGGGACGATGCGTTCTCAGTGCGAAGCACCGGCGGCGGCGCTGGCGGCAATGTACCCGTCAGGCAAGATGGCTCCACGAGAAAGTGCTCGCTGAACATGTTCGCGATGGCTGAGGGCTCCGTCTTACCATCGACGCAAAGAGGAATATTCGGTCTAGGGTTTAACTTCTTCGTTGCTTTCCAAAAGTCTTTAAAATTTTTATTAGCGTGGTGTGATGCTAATATATCCATGCGGATTTGCTCAGCATTCTTTTGGCACCACTTAAGCTTCGCTTTAAACACTCGCCGTGACCTAGTCATGTTATCATAAATTTGCCCTTTTGTCGGTTTGTCGTGCAACAACCATGTACGAAAAGCACGCCGCGCATCCTCGTGCACATTTCGTACATGTTTGTTCCACCCTACTACAACTTTATTAGGCTTCCTTGGTTTATAAGCGTTCGAGCTTGTTATCGCCGCTTCACGCAAAATGGTTACAATATTTTCATACAGTCCGTCAATAACAGATTTATGCTCTAAGTTGTGACACATTGTGTCTCTACAGTCCATAAGCAGATCAGAAAGATCAAGTGAGATTAATTTATCATTACATAATTTATTATACATGTCAATTTGTTTTCCGTCCCTTTCTCCCCAAATAACTCCGTCATTTAATTCCCTAACCGGGACAATATGCGACTTTAATAACGATAGGTTACATGTTATTTCAACAGGAAAGTGATCTGACCAGGCGCAGTCGTAGTGCACCCTCACATCTCTCACTGACGCCCAGGCTGACTCAGTGACTAGACAGTGGTCGATCCAACTCGTAGTGCCGTGCGCGTCACTTAAAAATGTGAAGGCGCCCGACGACAGACCTAGTTTCTCTACATCTGCACAGACCCACTTTTGATCATTACAAAATTTAAAAAGTTCGTTCCAAAATAAACTATTAGGACTGGCATTAAAGTCACCCAGAATGAACACACATGAGTTTTCAGTACTTTCAATAATAGCGCATATCTCACTTAGGCAGTCTGTGAATTCAGCTAAATTGTCCTTATTATCCACTGGCATATAAACCGAAAACACAAGAATAGAACTTTCGCATAGGGTTGCCTCGATTGCCGTGAGACGCACACTACAACACGGTATAACTTTAACCGAACTAAACACTTTTTTACGCCATAATAGCGCCACGCCGCCGTAAGGTCTTCCGCGCACTATTCCCGCGGACGCATCGATGGCGGACGTTCCCGTGAAGCCAAAGTCCGCTGAGACCGTGCCTAGGAGCGGCAGGTCATGCTGGAACAGCCAGGTCTCCTGTAGGGCGATGATATCCGCGCGCTGGCTTAGTATTCGCAAGTGATCTATGGCTCGGTTAAGACTTTTACAGTTGAAGCTTACTAAGCTGCAGCTAGTTGTTATTTTACTTCGGTTGTGATCCATAGTAAGTTTTATTTAATTTACTGCTTCCAAAGTCTATAAAACGCCTAAACGAAATTCCCTCCGGCCAGATCTTGTCGTCCATAAAAAGAGCCAGTTTATGTCTAGGTACAAAAATCTTATAGGCATCGTAATCTTTCTGCTGTTTCATAACAATTTTTTCTAAGGTAACCTTTACATGTGTTTTATTCATGACGTACTCAGCGATATCATCAGACGAGGCCCCTTTGTCCACGTTATTTATAAATAGAGGTAAAAGTACTTCCGCCGCCTTAAACTTACATTGAGGTGCCGTCGACGCGCTGCCTTTCCTGCCAAAGAATCTATTTCTGTACCTTTTCCTCTGCACTTCTATCCACTCAGTGCTATTCTGTGGTACTCTCCATTCTCCGTCTTTCCGTGCTACTTCCGCAAACGAGTAAGAAGTTAAAACATCTTTACCCGGCGTCGACTGTACCGTAGGGCGGCCGCCTTCCTCCTGTTGCTTATGAGGGACGCTACAAGGTTTTATAGGTACCTTGTCTTTAGTGCACTCTGTAGGTATATTTGTGCCTTCCCCATTAGTGTAAAAAGTCGATGTACCTTCACAACATCCCAGCTGCGGCGTAGCGGGCTCACATACAGCAGTTCTCGTACAAGTTGAAGATGCAGTTGGTGAGGGTGCACATAAAATTGATGAAAATGGATGGCTTTCACAGCTGTTTGTAACCGTATTATTTACCTCAAGCGACATCAGGCTTCGGTCGGCCTTTGGTGCCGGAGGCGGAGACTGCACAGACAATCGTGGTGAGAGGCCCATCGGTCCACTATCATAATTAAAGCTAGATAGACATGCACCCCTACGTACATTAATATTTCTGTAAGAATTAGTCGAAACATTTATTTCGTTAGTACTATCATTCTCAGGAAGGTTAGCACTCGCGCAACGAGCGGCAATCTGTTCCGAGATCTCCCTTCTCGTCAGGTGCAGTTGGTCTGCTGTTACATAGTCAGTCTTAATTTGCTTAATTTCATTTTGCATAATAAGCAAATCTTTCAAAAGTCGGCTGACATCTACGTGATCGAAAGTTATTGCGGGTAGTTTATTCAAATCACGAGCTACAAAAATAGGGATTTTCTCGGGGCATAAAGCCTTGAAAACTTGTAAAATATCAAATAGGTCTTTAGTTGTCTTCCCTTCTGTGTTTTTGCGCTTGATCTTGCGAATTTCCTTGCTGGATATTGAATCGAACAAGAGTGACTTAGCTGTATCGATGTCATCCGCGGAGAAAGCCGATCCGCATATCCGCACCAAACTATCCGAGTCCATCACTTCATGCTTATTTTGCACAAAAGTAAGTAGCTCGTTTACCACGAGATTGCAATTATTGCACTTTAAAACATTAGAGGTCGACGTCATTGTTTACAAAGTTCACGCTTACTTGCGCGCGCAGTAACACCCGTACGCACCGGACGAGCGCGGAGCGCGTAATGATTTTGATGCGTTTTTTTTAATAGAAAGAGTGATTCAAGAGGAAGGTTTATACGTATAACAAAACCGTGCGAAGCCGGGGCGGGTCGCTAGTAGGTAATTATTAAGTTAAGTTTATAATTATATTTTAAACTAGCTGCGCAATTTTTATATTATAGATAATGCATATACTTATAAGTAGTTCATTACGCTATATAACGCGCTAATACGCTATGTAAGTACAATTTCGTTGCAAAAATTTGCTTCCATCGCATCGACAATGTACTATGAGCGTAAGGCATAGGTTTCATGGCGGAGTCAACTATTTTCTAATTAATTCATGAACATTTACCAATAAAACGGTAGGTGAAAACTTTCCCAACTAGAGTATTCTGAAACCATCTAACTTTATTTTCCACCTAATTAACCTAGGAAAGTATTTACCTAAAGAGCGAATTCAAACATGTTTTACTTTGAACAATGCGCGCTGAACGCGAGCGTATAAAACATAGCTTATTTGATAGCAAACTTTATTCCCGATCGCAGCCCGTATTGTTATCTAAAATTATTACACCGGTATGTAAAATATTCGAAGCGATCGAACAATACGAACGATAATATATATTTCAAGACGGCTGGCTGTTTCTGCCGCATTTTTGCGGAATTGCACTTTGCTTCGTTGAACCGTGATATAAGTGGTTATATTCCTTGCATCGCCTAGTTTCAATGATTCTCAGAACAGATAGGTACAAATAACACATTTCTATCCCTATTTTTTATTTCAGTTTAAAATGTCAAAGAAGTTTCAGCGATTTTTATAAAAACTTCGTAACTATTACGTTGGGAAAATAAAACATAAGTAATTTTAAATCATTTATTAAAATAAGTGATGTAATAATTTCTTACAGAACACGTTTTAAGAGCAGTCATTGGCTGTAACTATAACAATAGATTTAATTTAAAACAATGAAAAAATAAAATGTAAAAACAATAAAATAATTTGATCTAGAGCTTTTTAACCCTTGTTTGTGTTTGAAAGCTTATCGTATTATTATTTATCTGTAATAAGGCTGAAAAGGCTTGGCAAGACCTTTAATTGTATGTAAAGCATTTGAGTCCGTCGTAACTGCCTGTAAACACAACCAATCGGGGAAACGACCGTCCCGCCCGTTAAAGCTGTAGGACTCATACAAACGAGCTTATTGCAATATTCACCTTTACATGTGTAACAATAAAGCAGTAAAGATGCATTTACACTAGGGATGTGCTACGTTGCTACGCGGCGGAATGTCGTATGTCGTAAAATACCACATAATAAAGTCGTATGTGTAATAAATAAAAAAATGTAAGTACTTTGCCACAAAGCGTCATCTAGTCCTAAAGTAAGCGGAGCTTTTGTGATCAAAGACTGATACACAAAATCGCATTAAAGAAACAAAGAACGTTTGCCCAGAGCGGGAATTGAATCCGCAACCTTCTACATCAGTACTTTTGCGTATCAAGCTCACTCCACCACACTGGTCTTCAAATAAGAATAAAAATAGAATCGTTTGTATCTAGGCGTATCTTTGTGTATTTTGTATCCAGGTGTATTTATTTATGTAGGAAGACAGAGGTTCACAGAAAAGCAAAGCAAAGGTTGGGTTTGAAACATTCCGTCACTTAGCTACGTATCACAACCCTGGTGGAAAAGCACCTTTAGGCCCTCACTACGTAACAAACTAAACCAATAACAGGAAGTTTGGCGCACATTATAAAAAAGCCATTACCAATCAGTAAATAAACATATTCTCGATATTTACAATAAATCATTAATATTTAATACTATAAGTATTCAAATATTTTACTTTCTGTACGTCTCTATCTAATTATGACAAAAGTTTTTACAAGATTTAAGTACCGACATCTAAAACCGATAAGAATTCTCTATAATAATAATTCTGTTTTTTACAAAAACGAATTCCCTTACCAAGTTAGTTACCGTCAGTAAATTCATGCATATCAAAATATATACCAAATTCATTTACATATTGTGTTGATAATGATATCATTTCATTTAATATATGAATTATATGATAAAAATTCTTAATGCTAGTGAATCTTCGTTCCTAAAAAGCAAAAGATAAAACAATGATATTAAACCAAAGATTCGATTGAACGATTACGTCGACAACATGTTATTTTAAAATATTCGGTAACTGAAAGGTGTCCGTAATAAATATTGTATAATAAGATTAATAAGTATAAAATAACTGATTTGTTCTCTGGTGTAATAAACATGCGTAGAACTCAAATATGCCTTCGTTCTGCGCATCTTTGTCACGTGGTTCTTCAGAGGGCAACTTCTTTGTCTCTTATTTAAATGTAATAAAACTATATTATTAATAATCTACCTACTGATTTCAAAGTCCTGTCAGGCAAATGGCATAATTCAGTAGGCTCTTTCGGAATCGTTTAAGTGTTGAATAATAACTTAAAATATTAGACTAGTAACTTGCTAAAATCGAGGTGCCTGTATTACTATGGCACTAAGTCTAAAGACTGTTTTGTTATAAGTTTACCAACAAATAAATGGGCGAAAAACTAATCAAATGTTAAGTCGTTAAATCTGTCTTCTTTATTTTTTATGTCTATTCCCCCATTTGGAAGTTGGCAAACTTGTGTGTAAAACTTGTAGAAAGTCATAATAACCGAAGTTAAGCGTAAGATGCGCGAAAACTAAACTTATTCTTTATTATTAAGTAAAATATTACAAAAAATGCAAAATGTTAGTTCTTATTCACCGCGGAAGCGGCGAGAAAAAGCTCGTTTACATAAAACTATAAGCTAACAAAACATATGAACTACCGAAAAAGATATCAGATAGCCAATGGCCGATTATAACAAGTATAGCACCTAGGCCCTTTACAAGCCGGGTTCGAATGTTCACATGGTTTCAAACGTAAAATGGGCCACAGCCGAGAAAACCCATTGCAATTTGATTTAAAATTACAACCAACTTCAAATTTTAAGCATTATTAAGGATAACTCAATAACTACTGATCAAATCTTGATCAAATTTACTGAGAAAAAAATCATCAGAACGGGTTCACTTGAGAAAAAACATAATACACAAAAAATACAGTAGTATTGAGAACCTCCTCCGTTTTTTAAGTATTTTTTTAAAGTCTATTGAAAAAAATCTTTTGATTTAAAATCCTATATCGAACTTGATGCGTTTCCACTAAAGATGTGTGGTATAATAGTGTAATTAAGGAATGGTATTGAATGACGTCATCTCTTCCGTTTAAATCGCAACTAAAAAAATAAAAATATGAAGTGCTATATTTATTTTAGACCTTACAGAACTCTTGGACACGCCAAATTAAAATTTGTAAGTCAAGCTAGGAAATAAAGCTATCACTTTTTTGTTCACTTCAACTTTTCCCTTATTAGGTTGATAGTTTTCCAGTCTTTCAACTTTATCTTCTAGATAATATATTTTGTAGCAATCCTTTTGACAAGAATAGTTTTGAAAATTTGTTATAATAATTTACTAATAATTTATGCAACTCGAGAAGTTTCTCCTTAAATTATTAATTAATCCATTAAACTTTTTAGCCTTCTTAGAACTGAGACTGAGAACTGAATCTAAATCCTAAATTAAATTAAATTTTAAAATTTACTCATCTCTAGTGAAAACGCAATTTTAAATAATATTAAAAAAAGTTTTTTACCGTCCCTGACAAGGCAAGCAAAATGAACGAACTTGAAACATTAACTATCCTTAATTAATTAACTAAAAACAACAGTTCGTATAAAGTTTATGAACATTCATTTAATATCACTCTTTATTTACAAGATTCGAAGATATCAACAAGGATTCCTATAAACAACACTGCCAAGAGTTTGTAACCTTGGACTATAGTTCAGAATTCACATACACATAACTTACGCGAACACAGATACCTATAAACTTATACACGGGTATTTCTCACGTATATTACCTTAATTTTTCTTCATTCCATAAGCAAGATAAATTCGCCACAACCCGTCTACACTTTCGATCACACCCCCGTCTACACTTTCGATCACTTTAGGGTACGAACACACAGACCTTTATGAGTTTTGTAGTCAACCTTTGAGGTTGTCGTTGATGCTATCCATTTGAAGAGAGATCGTCTTTTAGCCACTGTGGCACCGGTCGCCCCAGTCTTACCAGAAGCTTAGACAATGCAGTGTTGTGTGGTGTGTAGTACCGCCTTAGGAATTTAGCTGAGCGGTCTTCCATTGGAGGGTAGATACGACCTTTGGACTTGCCGAGGCATTTCGTTCGCTCGTTGCCGACAGCTTGGCAGAAGAAACCTTTTTTTGCGTCGTATCTGCAAAATTTTGTTTGATTAGTGTTGTTCTTTGAATAAATGAATAATGCTCGCCAATACACGCATCATCATCTAGCCCCGAGCTAAGCAAAGCTTGTGTTATGGTTTCAAGATGACTTGATATACTTTATACAATACATTAGATAGATAGATATTTTTTATTATACTAAGAAAACACCCAGAACCCCGGAACAAATATTTGTAGATCGCACAATCATTTGTCCCGGCGGGAATCGAACCCGTAACCTCCTTCATCGCAGGCAGATCTCACCCGCCGCACCACCCGAACAAAAAAGATATTACGACTGCAATAGTTCCTAGAATAATTTATCAGCATTGGCATATAACTCGTCTGCGTAGAGCCTTAAAATTACCAAATTGTGAGAATGTTAGTAGAACCCGAGCAATTTAGCTGTGTACCTCGCGACATACAAAATGTGGGGTGCACAGTAAATCGCACGGGTTATAAGTTCGAGTCGATATTATAATAGCAGCTTTACCTTATAATCTACTGCTTTTATTTCTGTTGTTTAGCTCCTGCTAACGTAACATAAATTTATACACGTTGGATTAAACTAATTACAAACAAGTCCGTTCTCTCCTAACCTTATTCTTTTTAAATCTCTGACTTGTGAACGCAGCGCTAGCAATTCATTTCTTGGAAATCTTTTATTTCAAAAGTCTTTCAATAATTCAATAATCCTTTTGGCAAGATCAGCGAACGGCCTTTCAGCATTATTACTATTCTAGGTATCAAGTAACTTTATTATTCAGTACCCTTTTTACAGGGCCTACCCCGGGGCCATGTTTTTTCTGTAAGGCCAATTTCATGTAATTTCGCGAGTGAAAATTATTTTAGGGTAAAAGTGTGTTATTGAGCGAAAAACAACCTTACTTCATTTTGCGAGGGAAAATGTTTAATTATTTTCATTGAATAACAGTAAATAGTGGTTATCCACACAAAAGAGAAGTTTTCTTTGACTCTGTGGCTTCGGGTCGTCTGTCTTTAAATAGCGCTTTGCGTCCAGATGGTAGAACAATAGTAGGAATCTTCCCAGAAGCACGTTCCACGCTCAAGTTTTAACGAACTTAGTTATGATTGGTGCTAGCATGAAGCAACGCAGCAAATGGTTTATAACGAAGCGCAAAGCCGAGTCTAGCTTTCGCATTAGAACAACATTTCAAGAGAGCTTAGAGCTGCAAGTCTGTTTTATGTAGATACCGGCTTGTTATTAGTACCAGGGACTTGCTTCTCGCAAAGTTGTACCTAGTCGAGTGTAAGTGGCCATTGTAGCTAAGTTACGGCCACAGGCTACCTGGGCCCAACAGCTATTGAAATATACGATATTAAGCCAGCGGATACTGGTAAATCCATTCAAGTTGTTGCGTTTCACCTGAACCGGATAGTTCGTAGATCGTTTGTTAGCACTTTCGAATTAGTATGCTAAGTTTTCCACTGTGTCCCAAAGGTTGAAATAAATGAAAATGTAAGTCTCTTAAAGTCTGAGTGCAGGAATGAACATTCTTTAAACGCATCAATGGACGGGTCCTGAAACCTAGGTACAGTAGAACGCCGATTATCGAATTAATTGGGACCGGAGGCAATTCGGATAAT
Source organism: Eupithecia centaureata (assembly GCA_944547425.1). NCBI lineage: Eukaryota > Metazoa > Arthropoda > Insecta > Lepidoptera > Geometridae > Eupithecia > Eupithecia centaureata. The sequence continues at coordinate 10,819,978 of OX155681.1, forward strand.
CGAAAATTCGGATAATTGGCCATAGACTGGTAATAAAGAAAAACGAACTGTCACACATAGAACAAACTTTATTAAGTTTAACAAACACAGTTCTACATTATGTAAGTAGTGCATTAGAGTAAGAGAGAGCATCAGCTCCGCGCCGTACATTACTTACTACAGCACTTGGTTTTAATTTTTCATATTACGCTTAGGACCGATTCGCATAATTGGTGATTCGGTTAATCGGCGTTCGGATAATTGGCGTTCTAATGTATTTAGAAGTAAGCCATTTATCGTCTATGTCGGAAGTTATGATTGCACAAACTATTGAAATGCAGTATGCATTTAAAGTGAACCTACGCGATAAAAATGAAGGCCGTGAAACGAATTAAGCAATTATTATATTAGCCCGGGATTTACCACAGCTGGCAGCACAGCCTCCCATATTGTCCTACGGAGCTGCTGCGACTTTTAGAAACAAACCTAGTCAATATCCTGAACCTCATCACTGAAAAATTATTTGTGAGTACACTTAGGTATTGAAAGCTTTTAGGTAACTTATCAAGACGAGGAGTAAACTTATGGAACATAGGCAGTGTTTTGGCACTGGTTCCGATCACAGCAGGGTGTTGTCTTTGCTGTGTAGATGGTGTTCTGTACTTTCCAGGGTTGTACACATTTTAACCAACTACGGTTGACTAGACAACAGACTTCTGCTAGCCAACGATCGAGGAAGTGGCTGTACTTGCCAGGGATGTACACATTTGAACAAACCACGGTTGACCAGACAAAAAACTTCTGCTAGCCAGTTTTCGAGGTAGTGGCTGTACTTTCCAGGGATGTACACATTAGAACCAATGGCGGTTGAAAATACTCACTTGAGCAACTTGTTATAGTCCAGATGCGGGCTCAGCTTGAGAAACTTCTGCAGAGTGTTCATAACTGAGGCTGGCTCCGATCGCAGCGAGGTGCCGTCGATGATGTGCAGCTGATGAGTGCTGTACTCTGCCAGCCAGCGTTCGAGGTAGTGGCTGTACTTCCCGGGGTTCAGGCAGCGGTTTCTGCAGACGGTAATCTTGGTTATTCTTCAGATATTAGCGCAGGTACAGGAGATGTTTTAAATTAGATTTACTTCAATATATTTATAGCGTTCACGATAGGACTCGATGGTTAAATATCACTCTCTGCCACATTCGTTCGCTAAATTTTCAATATATTTAGAAAACATGATGGTGCGCGGTGCAGTGACAACACATTTAGATTTTTCTATTTCCCCATTAGTGAAATTATATGAATAATATTGTTTCAAAACACATTTTTACTACATTTTCATACTATCAACTATATTAAATAATACATTAAATTGAACAAAAGATACAAAATTTGGAATCAAAAAATATTTAGTTATTTTATTTTTCCTGGGAGGTAAGTCCGGTTGACGATAGAATCGAGACGTGATCGTGACGCCTTATTTTTCTATAGGATTGGTACAGCGCCTCTATCGTGTAGATAGAGAACTACAAAATCCCACTACAAAAGTGAGACGTCTGATATCGTATCGTCAACCAGATTCTCGGCTCTGTTCGTATTTACCACGGTTACCCGACCACAACTTATTAAATAAAGAGAGTTCCTCAGAGACCAACCGCTACGCACTACGTTTGCCATCTTTATTGTTTTTCTCACTTATACGGGAAACAAACTAACCTCATTGTGACTACTAAATAAGGTTCATTTATATTTCTCCCGTTATCTCACAGATTGCTCAGCTCCCGTTTCTTATCTACATAAGGTATATACTTATGGGACCACGGCTCCTGTACAAAACATACGCAAGGGGAAACAGCACGCATATGTTATTTCTGACCCGGAATAAATTATAGTTTCCCAAACAAGGTACAAGAAGTCTTTATGCACTAACTTGTTTCCGTCCGCAACTCCGGGATAAACACAGCATAGATATGTTTTTCCAAACTTAAACTCAGTTTTTTATTTGGAAATAGGAATTTCAGAAGCTTCACTGAACTTTTCACTATTCATCATCATCCTTTATACACTAGGTCTTATCATCATCAACTCGTATTAGTCCACAGCTGGAGATAGACGTCCCCTAGCAAGTGAACGACATAGCGCCCTGTCTTCAGTTTACACACATACAGTGCGTCCTTAACTTTGATTACTTTTCACCCAGAAATCCCAAAATATTCCACAGAGGAAAGCTAGTAACAGAACAAACAAATGCCCTCCCAATATTGTGATTGATACAAGAAAATAACACAATGGATAGAACAACATAAGTTCCATTTATTTCGCGCCTAATACTTTTTCCATATTGACATCCTAAGAAGCTTGACAAGTAGGAAATTGCTTGGGTTGTAGCTAAGGCTATGATTTATAGGACTAGTCTAAACACAAACACTTACGCTACGTTACGATAAGTCTGGTTGGTTGGCGGGATATATCGGTTACATGCTTATTGGTCCTTCGAGCCGGATTACGTGAGCGTTATGAACGTACCGTTGCTCGTTTATTCCAGCAATAATTTTGATGCGAAATACCAGCCGAGGCTTTGGAGGGGATTTAGATAGGTACTATGGATAAAGTTATTTTCGGAAATTCCTTTGTTTGATCATTATTGAGTAAATTCTTGAAAACTATCTAAGAGTCAACTTCGAATACCCTGCTTAAAATACTGTATAAGTTTCATATTTTTTGTTACTATGCTGTACCTACGTCTAGTGAATTTAATGATAAAACCCTGTTCGTGAGACAAGAAATATTGAATTTATTAATATCAAGGCTTTTGTTTGTTTCTCACGCGTTGAACTTTGTTGCGAAGAAAAGCGATTCTCTGATGAGGCTGGATTACATACAAGGCTCGCTCGCATTTCAAACTTTACAAAGTTTAGATTATAATAGTATTGGCCTATTGTAGGAACACAGTTTCTGTATAGACGCTTTGTATACAACGAAATAAACAACACAACAATTTTGAAATCAGTGGTTTCCGCAGATATACTCAAAGCCTATTTTTTAAATAATTTTAAATCTGAGTAGTAAAATGCCCCTCCAAAATTCAGCTTTCTAGCTTCAACGGTTCTGCAAAAATAGCTTATTTCTTTATACATATATTTAGATAGAGGGGCTCTTACTAATGGCATACATAACACACACACCGGTCATGCGAGTTAGGTTGCCCCAACTCGGCCAACAATTATACCCGACGAAATCTTACTATATTCAAAACAGTGGGCAATCATAATTACCTGAGGTCCCGTAGAGTCTTGGGCGCGCTGTCATTCGCAGATATGACTGTGTGGAACGTGTAGTTGTTTGCCACGGGGTCGCCGTGAGAACGAATGTGCTGGTACCATGAGTACGCTCTGGAAATAAAAACTAGTTTAACATCTTGGTACAGTGATACAGAACAAAAATCAAAGCGAGCACTTTATTTCATAATTTTAATTATTTGTAATATTTATGACGTGTCCAAGAGTCCTAAGGTAAACCAATACTAATTGTACCAATATTTTTGACAGATTCAGACTAAAGCAACTGCTTGTGTTATATTTAATTCCGTCTTTTAATTTTCATTCACTCACCTGAACACAATTATGGAACTTTATAGTCTTTGACGTACCAAAAAGAAAATAAGAGTGTGGACGGACTTATTCAGTGCATTTACTTTACTTTACGTTAAAAAGATTGAAATGAACAAAAATAAAAGTGAGCACTTTATTTCCTAGTTTTAATTATTTGTAACATGAATTTTGTGACCTGTCCAAGAGTCCTGTAAGGTCTAAGGGAAATAAGGACTTTTAGTAGACTATTGACTATTGAAAACGCAATGTATTCAACAGAGCGACTAACATAAAACTAATCTTAACTAATCTGTTTGAACAGAATCAGCAACTTAGCTCTGTCGTGTATTCCCGTGCACTTACAGTTTGAGTGGGATAGATCCAAAATCCTTTGAATTCGTAATACATTCTAGATCCTATGACTTTGCAACAGAAATTACTGTATCAAGGCATAAAGTTTGCAGATCGCTAGATTTATAAGTAGAAAATATCGTCGATAGAACTCAGGACTAAAAATAAGACAAAGTTTCAAGTGCTTGTTATTTTCCAAGAAGCAATGTCCTCGAAACGCGAAGAAATAAGATCATTAGCGTCTGATAGCGAGAAGAGGTAAGGTTTCAAGCGAATCTGGATTCTAAACATGCCTACTTCAAATCTTTATCTTCTTTGCAACATGCACAATCTTTATACAGGTTGGACCAACTAGTAACGCCATAAAAAATGAATACCTCATCCCCGGGGTAACCGAAAATACTCGTGTGTGTTTTCTGATTTATCGTAAATAGTATCGTTTAAGTTAATTCGTTAACTACGATATATCGGGAACATACATGGGGTATTTTAGGGTACCCCGGTGGTGAGGCATTAATTTTTTATGACGTTACTGTTTGGTGCACCCTGTATCATTGTAAAGCGTAAGATCAACGAGATGTATAGACAAGGAACGGAATATTTTCCTCTCAAAGTAGACCCACATCAAACAGTTGGTTGATTACAAAAGGCGGATTACATACGTGCTTACACGCTTTAATAAATTGCATTACTTTCGCTTCAATATCGTAGTCATTAGGGTAAGAAAAAGATCACAGATTTGCGTTTTAATACAAATTTATAAAATTGATGGTTTTTCACAGTTTTGTGTCAAATACGATATTTTAGTCAAATGTATTATTTTTAAACACTGACCGCTTAAAAGTAAATAAAATAGTGCGAGGTTTATTTTTTTATCATTTTTAAATACCTACACCAAAAATTTATGTGGACCAAAATACAGAAGACTAATGTATAACAGACATAAACGCGGTTTTCGAATACCTCATAGTTCTATCGTTCGTTTTACAACACGTGTAATAATTTTATGGTCCACTTCCTGAACTAAGTTTAATAGTAAATTTACAATTTCACACTAAGCTATTAAGCAGAGCCGATTAAAACGCGGATTGCGGCTGTAAATTTCCTAGTAAGAAACACGCCAAAATAAATTGAATAGGTAATACTCTAATATACAACCACACAAAGAAATTAAATACTATTATTTTATAGTATTATAGTTATTAGTATTTACAATACTAAAAAACAATATAGTAAGTATAAAGGGTAGCCATAAGGACATGAGAGAATAATATAAATGGTGGTAGTTGCAATAGTTTTATTTCAATACAGGAGAAAAATATAAGTCTTTACATTACAAATCATATAACCTGCATAACATAACCTACAAATCCTTATATTACTTACGTAGAAGTTGGTTTGTATGGATGGGTCGTGCTGAAATTTAATAGACGTATTTCTAGCCTTGGTATAAAACATTGGCTACTTTTCAACCCAAATCAGATCTCATGGGATAGGCATAGCCATGAAATGTTTCCATAGACAACGAGAACGAATCCGCGGGCAGATACTAGTATTATAATAAACTTACATGAACCAATAATAAGACAAAATATTTTCTTTTTTATTGAACTAAGCAGTACCCATACCTTGTACTAAATATAAGGTATGGGTACTAAGGTATGGTACTACATTTATATGTACATCTAAAATAATTATTTTCGATTTATTCACGAATATATTTTGAACGTGTTGACTAATAACAATTTACAGCTTTGCCCTCAATAAGGTAACAATTAACTTCTACATGTTTATTGCATCTAAAAACAATTAAAGAGACAGTAAAACACCTAACAAAGTGATAACGACCTTTGATTCTAACGCGCCATTCCAACTTAGTCTAGATGGAATATAGGTTTAAGTTAAGACGACTTTTATATAAGTTTAAATGACTACTACAGCGATTAAGAATAAATTTTATATGACTTTCGAGCCAGACGGCAGGTCGGAGCGTCGACTGAGAATCTTTTATGACATTTCTGTTATTATAATTAGTTTCTGAAATGAGCTTCACTACTTTACATAGTAAGTCAATTACTTTATACATTTTAAGGGTTGTTCTTTTGAAAGATAGTCGAACAGTCAAATTTAATACATTTTTCATTTATAAAACATCAGTTGCATCCCCCGAATATCTTTATTTCGGACTAGGTACTCTTTACCATATTTATCGGTATCAAAATTTAGTCTAATAAAATAAGTGTTTTAATTTCACAATTAAATAATACAATTAAGTAAATTTAATTCGATTACAACAAATTAAATCAAAAAGTAAGTACCTAATAATTACAATCTCGATTGAACTAACATCCAAAGTTTCTTTCTCTATTCAAATAATACAAATAAAATAAAATCTAAAAAAATTAAAATGCAGGATAATCACACAGCAACATCTAGCCCCAATCTAAACAGAGCTTGTGTTAGTAGATATTTTTTATTATACATAGATAACATCCAGAACTCCGAAAGAAATATTTGAATCGTACAAAAATAGCCAGGAAATGAATTCCTGCGTAGCAGGCGGACCTTCGCCCGCCGCGCCTCATCGGTCGTCAATTAAATTATTCTTCGCACTCAGTTTTACTACGTCGGCAAATTAATCCTATCATCTACAGTTTGTAGGTTGGACTATCCCGTACTCTGCGCATTAGGGGAGCCGTATTTTTCAATTTTCATAATAAGTGGGGTTAGTAAAGAACCAACGCTAAAGATTAAGGTTTAACGAGTCGCTCATTTTTCTATACAAACGTGGAAGGGTAAATACTACATTGTTTGATGTTAATCAATCAAAACTATGGATATTATCAATTTATCTCGTCACTATCTATGTTTGTATACATCTGAAACCATAGAAAAAGTACGTATTTGAAAAATACGAGATTCTAACCTTTTTTTGCCAAACTTTGGATGAAAATAAATAATATATAGAGCTAGAAAACTCTAAAATGATGTCCGTACCGACCGACACAGTTTAGTATATTCTACAGTTGAAATAAATTTATTATAAATAGATACACCCAATAGTTCTTCTACAATAACCCTTGCGCTAAAAGACTGTTAACTTTTTTGTTGGTCCAGCAATACTGTGCATGGATTTAATACTAGTTTTAAAAGGTCACACGTGTGAGTAGTACACACATGCGATATTTTCTCATTATTCACACACTATGAAAGGTGAGATAGACCAATTAGGCCTTATCTGCCGACGAGTTCCGGTCGTTGACTTGTTTAACCTTAACGTGCCTAATCTAAACAACTGCCTTATGTTTAGATTAGGCAAAGTAAGCTTTAGGTAGCTTATACTTTGGGGCTAGATGGTGGGTGCTGTGTGGATTTTCCAGCATTATTATTATATTTTTTTTATAAAAACCAATAAACATATTAAGAAGGAGTATTTTTGGAGTAAATATGAACTGAAGTTAAATGCTAAGTACAGAAACAACTCCCGACGGATAAGCACTGAAATTAATGGTCTTGGTACACAGCACAGTTTTCAGCGAAGCACGAGTATCGTCGCCGACCATTTAATATACTCGACTTTATTGCGGGAATTTTTAAAGGATGTGTATTTTTCTATTTCAAAATGAATGAAAACCTTAAAATACTTTCAGAGAGCATAAAAATAAGCTTTTTTTCAGGATTCTGTTTTATATTATCTTTTGAACCACGATTAATATACTTTTGACGTGCGTATCTATGTGTTCCAGTGTAGATGTAAAACTTTGGTCGGATGTTTTAGAATTTTGTGACTTGATCTAGTGAAAGTTCCTAACGACTTTACATATCAGTTAACAATAAACATTTTTGTACATGGACAATCCTTGAAAAACAGTTTATTATACGTTTCGTACCAAAAGCTGTTTAGTCAAATTTATCATTTTCAAGGATTTGTCCGAATCATAGCCGTTCGTTGACTGTACCTCGTAGGTGGAATAATTAAGGAAAATATGTATTCCGTGACAGCACGGCGACGCCTGGTTGCGACTTTATTTTATTAAATACGCTCTGCGCCAGCCCGCAACTATTCCACTATCGTAATTTCAACACGCAGCATATGTTTCACTTGTTTATTTTATAAATTTACGATATAGTTTTGATGAGTCTCGACTTCGTAGGAGGTAGAAATCATCTACGGAAACCCGCCCGCCGAAATGGGATAGTACTTGTGAGTACTATAGCATTTATTACGACGACGATTTGTTATTTTGTAGCGGAACTTAAAGAATCTAACCTGGCTGACTACACTTTAAATTTTTCAGTGCCGATTATGCGGAAAAATAAATATTGTTGCGACATTTACGACCCAGGGTTTCCGTGTAGTAGAAAGCACAATAAGTTTACAATTCGGGTAGCTTTTAGACGAAATAAATGAAGGCTCTAGCTCATACCAACTTCCTTTTATTACTGCGCTGTGCAATAAGAAACTGCAATGCAATCACAAAGTTTCGTTCTAGTTAACTCACCTCTTTGAAGGCGAAATAAGAAATGGGATGATCTCAGCCAACGTACCGTGAGAGGTAATGCTGAAATTCCAATACCAGGTTTGCTGCTGGTCGTAAAACTTTTTATATTTAGCTCGTGAAGGAACTAACTTTGTTAGGTTGGTACCGCGGTTATGCTGCTGATGCAATGGGGGACCATCAAAAATATTTAAGTTCCATGTGCACTATGATAGCAATCATACTTTGTAACTATGTAGACCAGACGGCAGTGTTAAAGTTATTTGTGACGAACGACAGTCGATGTAAGGTTAGCTAGGTAAAAACAAACGAGGCATAATTATTGAAAAACTCTTCTCACAGAAAGCAGAATGTTATCTGCGGAATCTGCGTTGTGTGAGAGGGATGGTGTTTACTCCTTCCATACCTCTTTGCAGGTGAGATGAGTATGACGATGATCTTAGCGTTGGGCACCAGCGCGTGCGCTCTCCGAGGCACCAGGTCGCCGTCGAAGTACGTCGCTGACTTCTCGAATGTTATCTGCGTTGTGTTGCTGGGGCTCGGAGGAAAGAAGTTCAGGTACCTGTTGGAGAATAATGTGCTTTAATTAAGAGGGTATACGATTGAATGTTATTCTTATTCTTACATGACAATAGGTTTCATAGGAATTTAAAGGCTAGCAATAAGAAAAGGTTTACGATGATAATGATGATTTTGATTTAAACTTTTTTTGAGATATAATTATAAATGATTAATCGAGACTATATGAGCAAGTTGCCAATGCTGTTAATGTCATTCAGTGAGTGTCTCGTTTATACAATTTTCATTGCTATAAATAATGCTGGACAATCCACACAGAATCATCTAGTTCCAAGCTAAGTAGACCTTGTGGGTACTAGATGACGTGGATACTCTAGATGACTTATGAATATTTTTTTATAATACATAGAAAACACCCTAGACTAATATAGGCTGATGATGATGATGATAGAAAACACCCAGAACCCCGGAACAAATATTTGCAGATCGTACAAACATTTTTTCCAAATTCAACCCGCAACCTGCTGCGTCGCAGGCAGGCCTTCGCTTACCGCGCCACATCAGTCGTCAGTGCTTACATAACCAGTAAGCGTTATGAATAGTTATTGGCTGTCGCTGAATAATCGAAAAAACATTTCAGTCTGCGCATCTTCAGCGGCAGCCATAAGCAGAGTAAAAAGTGCGAGCGAGTCCTTCATGGATTTCATGAACAGACAAGCGCTGTGTTGACCTACCACTAGAATTTAGACAACATTAAATAAGGTATATTTTAAGTTTAGTACAATTTACTATACTTACTTTTTGTTTACTGCTAGTTATTGATAAGTTTATTATAGTTTACATAGGACAGTTTAAAAGAGCCTTGGTTTTAGTATTTTAGTTTATTATTCCTTATTTTATTCTGAAGTTTAAACGGCTTTGCCCTGATTCTTTCTAGGTTATCTTTTAAGCATTTCTTATGGTTGTTAAGTTAAGTGTTGGTTAAGTTTTAGTCAATTTTACAACGAGTAAATAAGAGGCTGTGTGTTATATGAATAAGTTTTTCAATTATAGTTCTGCAGGGCTGTAGATTTTGTTAATAAATAAATAAATTATTCATCCTCATTTGCCATCTAGTGGTAGTTTCTAATCTTGGTTGAGCAATTTGTTCATATCTTAAAGCTTAGCGAAACCTCGGCTTAGTAGATCCCATGCTCATATTTCAAGTAAACAGTCTTAACCTAGAGAGCTTAAAGGTTGATAGTCTGAGGTCATATGTCAGTCTAGACCCGTAAGTACGTTATCCATCTACAAATATTAGTTTGCCCTTTACGGTGTTGAGTTTAGGCTTAGGTTCGTGAAATTGGAGCTAAATTATTCAAGATGCTTTCAGTAAATTATGTGTTACGGTTCGTTTAACGGTAAACACGTAACGTAGGCAACAATAAAGTTATCAACACGTCTATGCCATGTTATGTTATTTTTAACCAACATCAGAAAAGGAGTCGTAAAAAAGGAGATTTTTGTGTGTTACCAGAGAACTTATTTTTAGGTGATTACAATGTTTTTTTTTTATCCTATAAACGTAAAAACAAGATCTGATCAGTTATTTTAGATTTATCCTCAATAATGCGTCGTGTGACTTCGACTACATTGCTAATGTTCTCATGTTTGCTTTTAAAAATTTCAATTCAGTTTATACTTTTCTAAAAGACGTTAAATTATTAAAAATTTTATTGCTTGACTGGCTGCTGCCTTTTTTCATGAGTAAAACTTATTAAAAATCTTGACTGCATTGTTCACAATGATATTATATAAGCGTATATTTATATGGAGTGACAGATGTTTGTTTGTTGCTTCTTTACGCTAAAACCCCAAAACGTAAATAGCTGAAATTTGGATAGATACATACCTATAGGCTACTATTTACCTATGGGATAACGCTTCATAGAAATAACGCGTACGAAGCCGCTGACTAAAACTAGTAAGTACCTAAATTATAATGTGTAGGCAAAACGATTGGTAGAAATGAATTCATAGAAAACCCCTCAATTTTTCCCTTACTCAAGCTTTTCATTAGAAATCTAAACCGAACAATTCATGGTACTTCGCGGTAACGATAAGCTTTCACAGAAAACACGATAAATCCAATATCAATATAAGCTACGCGGTACAATGGCGTATTACCGTAGGTACTTGTTATACCAATAATTTGGCTAGAGATAAACACAATAGATTGAATTATATATCAGTTGAAATTGCGCCGGTTTGTACTAATAAAAACATTGAAGGAGAAAGTGTACTTATAGTACAACAATACCTCTAGAACATGTAGTGTATAGTATATATTCTTCTGTTATCACTTCACTATCATTATCGTGAACTATACCTTTAACTATACTCCGTCCACGATCTCATTTTATTTTTACTTAGAGCGCAAACAGCACCTTAAGTGGCGCCCCCGCTTATTTTATGATATAATTCCGTTAAATAAAGGAATTTCGAAAATTCACACGTACAGTTTGTTTTTAAACAAAATCGATTTTCATTCAAAATCGATCGGTAACAGCCTGTCCAGATAGGGCGCTTTACGCGCGTAAAGCGCTGGACTCTCGACTCGCGCGTGCTACGCGCGAGTCGAAATACTCGGGCGAACAGTGGAGCGCGCGTAAAACGCCGCATCTGGACGCAATATAAATTGAAACGCGCGAGGGCACTCGCGCGTAAAGCGCGCGTAAAGCGCCCTATCTGGACAGGCTGTAAAGCATAAATGACATTAATATTTGATTGTCAGTCGAATTAACAATTTCAATTCGTTAATTATAGGATAGGAACTGCAGGCAGAAGTTGGATGCGGCAAACTGAAGACATGGCACTATATCGCTCATCGGAGATGGCCTATGTTCAGCAATGGACTACTGTAGGTTGATATTGATTACATCTATCTAACTAAAGTCACTGGCAATAGCTAGTAGGTAACACGTTCTAATCTAGCGTAGTTCCGGAGCGGAATGCGGAAGCCGGTGCCGCTGGCGGAACCGCCGTATCGGCGTATCGATAAGCTCATCATCAAGCTAAGGTACTCATGTGTATTTTCCTTCCATTTTGATTTGTCAAGCATCATAATAGCTAAATTAATACATAAATGTACACTTTTATAAAATAATAACAAATAAATATGTCATAAAATGTCTTTACATAAGTGTACCTCTATAAAAGCTTGAAAAATGTTTGTCTAAAACACACATCAGATTTTATGTTTTTTTCCCATTTACATTAGGAGAAACTCTTACGTCGTAAAATAGAAGATTAAAAACTGTCTTCCATGAGCAAAACAGCCACTAAGAAATTTGTTAAAACCAACTGGAACTGAATTTCAGCCACGAAACTGAAATGCTGTCAGTCAGCGATTCAGACAGATAAACCAACATTTTTAATGTTATTCTAGACGAGCACATGAAACCAGGTTATAGCTCAGGAATTTATGAGACTTAAGACAGAGTAATTTCCGATGCTTAACGGGTAAGTTAAGTACCTCACGTCTTTTGCAGCTTTCGGAAAGCTGCTTTTCCATGGCATATTTTGGTCGAGAAAGGATCATAAACTTTGGAAAGTAATTAAATTATAATAACAATAATGAGTATAATTCAGGAATGTATGAGGCAATAAACAGTTCGTTGAACGTTATTAAGAAAATACATATTAACGGAGCAAAGTCATGAAATTTCTCGTTAATTACTATTTATTAGCTGTTAATTTAGCTCGCAACGTATTAGATTGATTTAAATTGTCTAAAGTTCATAACAAGTACACGTTAGTATCAAAACGTACAGTCAGCTACATAAATTAATGAATTTATTGGAACGACACCGTCTGTCTAGGTTGTTTAGGCCAATCAATCATGGTTGTCTGTGTATGTAATCTCTTCCAGACAACCGTGAATAAATTTATTATATTGCTCAAATTATTTATATTGCTGTCTATGAACCAAATAAACCATCTATTTATATACACTCTAGCCTATATATACAGTGAAAGCTCATATCAAAGTTTAAGAAACCTTAGAGTAAGTAGGTCAGTGTCTTTTCAGTTGTATTTATATTTGAAGAAATATTTTATTACTAGCAGCGCCTCGCGGTTTTACCAGCGGTAATTCCCATTCCCGTGGGAGTTCCGTGATAAAATAGCCTATGTGTTATTTCAGACTATAATCTATCTCTGTGCTAAATTTCATCCATATCCGTTCAGTAGGTTTTATGCGTGAAAGAGTAAGAAACATCCATCCATCCATACTTACAAACTTTCACTTTTATAATATTAGTAGGATAGGATTTTTATTAAACCATTTAATCTTTTTGTGCCACCGACGACTGTATCTATTTATAGCATGGACGTATTTGGGCAAGAAAATCCGCGAATACAAATTTATCGTGGATTTATCGACACGAACAGTGAGACAGCTACGAGTTACGAGCGTCAATCTACGAAAGCGATAAATTGTTTTTTCAGCTCGATCGGATCCGTCAAGAGAATAGAAGTCCAGACAAAAGGGATTTCCGCTTTCTAATTTACAGAAATAACGCTGAACCGAGACCTCTGGGTGATTGGATCGAGATTAGTATGCTAGATGATTGTGTTTGATTCGTCCAGCATTATTTATTACTAGTCCTAGCCCAATGCTTAGCACGCTTTGTTACTATGGAAATGTTTCAAGGCTATTTCTATCTCATGGGAACTGTTTATTCATATATACAATCTTTCGCGTTTATAATATTAGTGTGCTAACGGCTTAGCTCGCGTAGAATTTTATTATTTTACGCGGAAGCCGTCATTATTTGGTGTAAATGTCAAAATCTCAGCATTATTGAGTTTTACAGAACATAAAACTAAACTAAGTGCGAATCTAGCTTAGTAAGGTTCGGAATGAGTTTGTAGAATGAGTCTATTGAACTCCGTTGGGGCGCTAAAACTCTTTCGCTCTGTGCTTTACCTTAAAGTACAGTTCAGTTTAATCGTCAGTTGAGTTCTGCTGATTGATTCACTAACGCTCATAAGTGCAGCCTCAATGGAGCCCGACTCGTAAAGTGGCACATTTAAAGCGGACGGGGTGAAACACTTCTGATACCTAGGCCCCTACTCTGTTACTTTTTATCCGAAGTTGCGAAACACAACGTGGTTACTCTCGTTTAGTAATTTTATTACAAATACATTGATACTTTTAGTAGGTCCCTACTCAAAATATAGATGTGGATAAGTAGATATATGGAAAAGTTTGGGTTGAGTTTTTCTTCAACTCAAAAACTAACAAGGTAAAGGTTTCTTGTCAGCTTCTTTACTATATTTATTGTGTTCACTTCAATCAATTTTAAGGTATAAAGTGTAAAGTTTAAAAAAAAATTGAACGGTGATCGTTTACGTGCGTATCATTCAGTCAAAAAGAGCGCGGCCTAAAGCACTGAGATTGTGAAATAGGACGAAAATCGTACTTTCAAATGTAAAAAGGCTGGTCGAATTTGGAGTCAAAAAATGTCTGTTTTTGTACTATTAAAATACCTACCGATCAAAAGTAACGAAGCACGAAAGTTCGTACATCGGTTTATTAAAGTAGGCCTCCTGTATGTACACAGTCACAGTTCGATCTCGATTCCCGATTACAGCCGTCGGAGGTATAAACTTCCTCTTCCCGTCGCAACCAAGTTGTTACCTAGTTTTAGTTGAAATTGTAAACCGAAATACGTTCATAAAACGCGGCGATAGTAAATTTTGTAGATTTATTTATTGTTATTGATTTTTACAAATACAAAGGCAGCCTTTTTCCGAGCGATTGGAGTGAACTTTTCTTCCCGTATCTGTGTTGAATTGCAGCGATTTATTTTTGGATATAAAACCGTCAAGTTCGATCAACCGCGGATTTCGCCTCATTGATGGCTAAATACGGTTTGATCGCTGTCACAAAGTTGCAAAGGATATACAGGATATAAAGCATTATAAGGGAAAATAGATATACTTTTTTTAGCCGTCTACAGTTACTCAATTGTAAATACTGGTTTTATTTGTTGATATGCCTTGATTGAAAGGGTAACATAATAAACGTCTCCATTTAGAACACAATATTGCAGGGTTTGTTGACATGAAAAGGTTGTTTAGAGCTTTGTCCTGAAGATGTTTTGTGAGTATTTATGTCAAATAGTCAAAAGCTTAGCCGAAAAAGAACTTTTCGGGCCTATTTCGAATGATCTAATTTGATTTATCTAAAATTAATAAATAAAACAAGCCAAAATTATGTAATCTTGTTGTGTTATTATTAAATACTGTGTTGTCAATGTTGGCATACAATATTCATATCGGTTTGTATGAGTTCTTTGTTGCAATTTCGTTACGTGAAAACAGTATACCTACCCTTGTAGTTCGTTCCACTGTAAAATTATGACTGGATCAGCGAATTTTTTGGCAGTTTCTGTTTTTGCTTTTTCGTATGAAAATTCTGACACGGTTGCAAACGGTAAAGGTTTTATTTTGCTTTTGTTGCTTGCTGGTCTTATTTTGTTCCAAAATACGGATTACTACTAGCTTTCCTGTAAAGCTAGTAGTAATCCGTATTTTGGATTTATCCTTCCAAAAATGTTTGCACTACATATTTCACCCCGAATAGATCACTTTTGGCGTTGCTCGCGTACGAACATATATCAAAATCTCTCAGTGAATCCTCTACAATATTAGTATGTCAAATGTCACTACGAACGTAAGCGGGTCAACTGCGAACCTAGTCTGTGTTACAACTGTTGCATATTATTTTAAACGTTAATGAACTGATATACTTTACATAGACGGTTAGTTTATTTAAATTTAAGTGAAAAATGGGTGACTCGTCAAGAGATATCTGTTACTACAAGAGCAACGAAGCTGAAATTTAGCATGGATTGTTTTTCTGATTTTTGGATGTTCTTATTTAACTAACGTAGTTGAATGGGTCCATGGAGTAAATTCCACGCGAACGAAATCGCGAACGGGTCAGCTAGTTAAGTATGCATAGAAACACTCGGAACAAATATCTGCAGATCGTAATACCATTTGTCCCGAGACGGGAATCGAATGCGAATTGTACACTGAATATATATTTTAAAGAACACCAATGAAATGTTGGCTTTTAACGAGGGAGTTCGTCAGGGTGGATGAACACAATATGCACACGTTCTAAACTACTTTTTATATATCAGATCAAGTATCTTATAATCTATAAATTGACTTACCAATCTAGACCCTTCAAATAGTTGTTGTTATTGAAGAACTGCAGCTCTTCGTAAGTGGTCGGACTGGGCAGGTTAGGCGTCAACGCTGGATGCATCGACAGGAAGGTGTAAAGGGCTGTGCTTCCCGTCTTCTGAGGTCCTATCACCAGAACCCTGGGTAGGGTGCCGCACCACTTGCTTTTAGACCAGATGCGACGGTGTCGGATGTCGTCGCACGGATTCTACGGAAAAGAATACAGATTAATATTTTCAATTATAATATTCTAGCTTAGTACTGTGGTAACTTCTAGACCGGAAAAAACACTTGCAGATCATTAAAATATTTGTCCCGTCGAGGCGTCAATCGAACCTGCAACGTAGGTCCTAATACGCAGCCGTCACAGGCATTCGTCCGTATGTAAGTGTCTATTCTGCAATCTGCACCTTAATACGCTTCAGCATAACGTTTAGTTTTGTATCTAAAAAGCTCTCATATTTAACGTAGAATTGAATTTGGTTGCAACAATAACCATAGTAGTACGGGACATGTATTCCCGTATGTAGAGCTCATTATCCATGCCGACCGCTGTTCTGCCAATATCCATAGATATCAATGCCGTCATAAATTATTATAAAACGAGAAGGACATTTCTCTTCGCTTCTGAATTCTCATGGGGCACAAAATATTCCGATACGGATAAAATTCGACTTTGTTTCAGCACTTCGTAAAATATAGGAAGAGTATTTTGGCAGCTGTTATACTAATCAGTTACGGATGTTGGGAAGCATATAACCCAACTGAAATGACGATAGACAGGACAGCTCATGCGATACTCAGATGACATATGGACGGAGTGAAGATCTCAAATAAGAAGCAGGAGATCAGGGAAGTCCAATGTACGAAGGTTCAATGACATAAAAATTGTAGCTGGCCAGCAGTGGAGTCGTGAATCCAGAGACAGAGGAAAATAGAGAATATTATGGGCATAACAGATATCAGCTACTGGAATAATAGATGCTGACAATGTTAATGATGAAATTAATCAGAGCAAACACTTCTTTTGATACGTAGATAATCTATCAGTTCATACACATGCACATTTACAATACTGTGACCTGGAATAAGATATTTAAACAAAGAAATTAGACGCAATACTGGCAGACTAATAACTGCAGATGGCTCGATAAATCACACATTGCTTTAAAACTCGGATTCTATCAGCCCAAGACTTTTGACTGACACAAATTGGAAGAAGCCTATCAGCACTATGTATATACCAGCTGATGATGTACTTAATTCAAGCTATATGTAGGCACGTGAGGCTTAAGTGTGGGATTAAGAATGCTTGACAAGCTAATCTGGCATCGGTTTACTATTGGGAATTAGGCTGTCATCCTCTGGATTAGCTATCGCGTTCACCGCGTTAAGTAGTGTGGAATGTGCTATTCAAAGGTTCGTTGTAGGCTAGTGTGGATGTGTTCGCTTATAAGGGCTATCTTCGATTTGAATGGTTTGCTTGTTTACTTTAAAATAGCACACAAGGAAGAACACAATACAGACAGAAATGCTTACGCGGTGTCTTGCGTGAGCGGGCTGGACGCGAACGCGACGCGGCGCGGATGCGATGCGATTTAACGCGGTGCGGAGCGACGCGGCTACTCTGTCCTACGTGCGCGCGAATCGTCCTGTACCACCACGGCCGGCGGCGCGGCGCCCCGCGCGCGCCCTCCAGTTCGCGCGAACAAATCAAGCCAACTGATCGCGTTCGCTTTCGTTTCGCGCCGCGTCCGCCGTACCCCACGTGCGTTTGGTCACGTAGGCCACTTCAATAGGTATCGACTGTTTGTTGTGTTCGCGCCGCACCGCGCCGCTTCGCGTTCGCATCCAAATCGCTGACGTAGGACACAGCGTTAGAGTAAAGGAAGTAAAAAAGCGTATGAGTAAAGTATGAGCGATCTTTTAGAGGCAACCTTGGTATGGACTGTGGACATGATAGGACAATAAAGTCGTTGTGAATAAAATCTATTAATCTATTTAAATAAAGAAATAAATAATGAAAACAAAAAATTAAAATACCCATAATACTTACACAATCTACAAATATTATAATTAACTTAATAAGGTTTACAAACATCTTAATAGGATAGATAATGCTGATGAAGCATTTTTTTGAAGATGGGAAGTGTTTTTGCGCTTCTGATGTCCAAAGGAGAGCATTCCCTAGAATAGTAGGGGATTGATATTTTTATCCTCATATTTTCACATTACAGCACATAACTTGACGCAACACACACAGACATCGCAACATCATTACTTTTTGGCATACACATCGATTGTCGTTAACAAATCTTGCTGCAGCTAGTGTTATATTGTATTAAATTAGTTAATCCATCCAAGATATTTGTCACGGAGATAAGAGATTTCCCGGAATATAGGATAGTCTTTTACTGGAAAAATATGTACGAAGATTCGGGCGTAAGCAAGTGTTTTGGTATCTACATTATTGTAGTATTTCTTTTAATCGAATAATTGATGTGATATGCCGATTTCAACCATGAGGACGACGACAGTGTGAATGGACGACCCTAGTCAACTTACTAATTTAATTAGTAAGTTAGTAAGTTAGTAGTTATTTCAGAGTCCAGTGTGATGCCTGCTCGGCAACAGACGTTTCACACTGTTCAGTGTCGAATTATCAGAATTCACGTGTCTTGTGGCTAAAGGCCACTGTCCGCTGTTGCTATGGGGTCTAAACCGCTCATAGCCAACGAGCTACTGGCGTATATTGTTTATGCCATCGATACAATGGATGAGGTGAGCATCATCCAAATCTGCAAGTCCAACTTTACGGAGGCGGATGTCAGCAGTGGAAAGGCTCTCTTGTTCCAAACGCTCGGAAAGATCGACCAGATGCCGTCACGCCGAAGAGACGGAGGTGAGAAGAGTCTCCAGGATATCATCACCATCCTGAAGGAGACGGATCCTGACGATGTGCCCGACTTCGTCGCGAAGGAGCTGCGTAAGTTGCCCCCCGTGACGTTCGACCACGTCGATGTGACCAGGCTGCTGAAAGACATTACATCGTTGAAGGCAAGCTTGGCTGATGTCTTGTTGAAGTTAGAGGTCTCGCAGAACACCATCAGCGAGCTGCAGTCTGAGGTAGCGTTATTACGTAGCGCCGCTTCAGTGGACAGGTCGCCCGAGAAATCTAAAGTCAACACTCGCCGAGGAGGTCAACTGAACGTGTCGGCTGCATCATTCGTGTCAGCGTTATTGGATACTTCGCCTTGCGCGGCTGACACCGATGCCGTCCGTACGCCGTGCCCTCCCCGCCCGCTCCCCGTCTCTCCACCCGTGGGACCGACACGTGCGCGCGCGCCTTCTCCCCCCGCGCGCGCATACGCCGCCGTTACTGCCGAAAGCTGTCTGCCCGCCGCACCCCTGCCACAGGCTTCGACAGCTAAAAAAGGGAAAAAGACGCAGCGTCGCGAATCTGTTCGCGCCCCTGCGTCCGTTCCGGCTTCATGTGAGAGAAAGCCGTGTGACGCTGAAGGCTTCACTGAGGTAGTGCGGAGGAAAAGGAAGCCCAGCAGCCGAAACCAGCGCGGCGTCGCTCCGACCGGGCCTAACTACTTGTTGCGCCCGGCCGTGCCTACGACGTTGCTCTACGTGTCCAGGCTTCACTACACCACGAAGGTAGAGGAGATCGTGGAGTATGTGAAGATGAAGACCAACATCCTGGTGAGGGTCGAGCAATTGGAGTCGCGTCACAGTGATTTTAAATCATTTGTGGTGCGTATTCCAACTGAGAAGATTTCGACCTTTACCAAGGAGGAATTCTGGCCGAAGAATGTGCTGTTCCGGCGTTTTCGCGGACGATTACCGGCCGCAGCACATATCGCGTGTCACACGTCGCCGACACTACGTGCTAGTAAATAAGTTTATATAAAGTATTTATGTTAGTCTAAGGTATATATTTCATATGGGTCGTAGTTTTAAGTATTTAACATCCTGTACTTGACTATTGTTGCCTGAAATAAATGATTTATTATTATTATTATTATTATTATTAATTAAGGGCGTTGATTTTCCACCATCAGGTGTGTTCTTTGGTGATTTAAATGCTCAAGAACCTAATAAAGGTGCTTGGAAGTTCTTTGGCCATGACAAAGTGATACCAACGCTACTGTTAAAATAAAGATCAATATGTTCGCGATGAGATGAAAGCCAGTGTGTTCAACAGGTTATACAAATAAATTAATTGTTCACATAATCATTATAGTTATCACTACATAGTATAAAATAAAGTCGCTTTCTCTGTCCCGATGTCATTATGTCCCTTTGAACGCTTAAATCTTTAAAACTACGCAACGGATTTTGATGCGGTTTGATAGAGTGATTCAATGGGAAGGTTTATATACTTATAATAAAACCGTGCAAAGCCGGGGCGGGTCGCTAGTTTTTTAGTATAATACAAAGTCGCTTTTTCTGTCCCTATTTCCCTTGGACTGCTTAAATCTTTAAAACTACGCAACGGATTGTGATGCGGTTTTTTTAAATAGATGGAGTGATTAAAGAGGAAGGTTTATACGTATAATAAAACCGTGCGAAGCCGGGGCGGGTCGCTAGTAATCATTATAAATATTTAACCGTAACAGGACAAAAATAACATTGGTCCAAAGCGGAAGCTTGGTCGCTAACTGGCTTTAAGTGCAAAAGCCTTAACGAGTGGCTCGTTAGTAATAGCACCATTCCCAAACACGTGAAACTAGAACATTTTATTTCCAAAACGTTAACGCTATGAGAGGAAATAGAGTCCAGTTTCCTTTACGTTTATTACAAAGGGATACATGTGGTCCATATAAACTAAGAGTAATTCTGACGTGGCGTACGTGAGATCAAACGCAGTGCAAGCAGAGGTGCTCGTCTGTTTTATTTATGGAACTTTATCTGAACTAAAATCAGCGGGAAAATTGTTATGCTTTACATAAACTTCCTTGTTCGTACTAAAGTCAGTAATCTATTTGTATACGTACTAAAAAAACTCAACAAATTATATCAATCCCGTATATTTTGACAATAATCGCCCATCCCTCGAGTACTCAGTGCTCTTAATTCTCTCTTGGAATAAGACAGCCCCGAAGTTGACCTGTTCTCAATAGGACTGTACTTTTTTTCTTTATATGTATCTAAGTATATTTTTTACAAGTTTCAGAACTTATTCGTAGTGAACAGATTTGATTTTAGGTGCTTCTCATCTGGTCGCAAAAAATTTGATTACAATGTTTGATTACGACTACATTGATGATTTTCTCATTTTTGCTTTTAAGAGAATTAAATGGGTCTCAAGTTTTTTAAAAGACGCCAAAATGTAGCCATTTTAGTGTTAATAACCATGATAGCTTTAAAACTTTCCCTATTCACATTCAAAATATCGACATCACATTGTTTTCATTGTTTTAAAAAACGCAATGTTCAGCAAATAAAACGTTATGAAACAATAATTGACCAATTGACTTGAAAGCCTCGAGACCATTTAACAACAAATACAACGTTTTCATTCGACCGATAAACACTCACTCGAAATGAAATAATATTTTCAATGGCTCCGTGTTCGATTGGATCATACGCATCTCGGCTATCAATAAAGTATTAAACATCGTGCCATACATATTGAATATCGCATATTGTTACGGAATTTTCTCATGCGAGATGAAAATGTCTTCTCATGGTAGGGAGTTATTGAAATCGTCTACAAATCTCATCATATAACGTACGGATAAAATATTGAGACAACCTCGAAAATGTAGGTGAAATGAACAAAGAAATCCTTATACCTTTACGTTATTTCCTCAAACGCTTTTACTGAAAATAACCTCTCAAAATCAATCTAATAATCTATGTTGGTATTTAACTAGAATGCCCTTTTTAAAGAGCAGAGTACCTACCTAATAAGCGCTGAGAGAACACTTTTGTAATATCAGAAATAATTTTTGTGAGTCCAACCTTCCCACACATTGTTACCCCACGCGGTCGATCAATTAGCCAGTGTAAATAGGGAGACGAGCGCGGCTAACTTTACAGCCCGAGGCCTATTCCCGTTGGGCGAACTCAACCGGAAATAAGGCGGCCACTGTCAAACTCAAAAGTTAATTGATCCGACGACAATGGAGCCCAGACTAAGTTTCCAAAGGGTAACATTCCGTTTTATTTGCGTGAAAAGACCGTTTCCGAACTTCGTTAAATAGAATCACTGATTAATAGCTCCCCTTGGCAACGCCACGGACAAAGATTCCAACTTTGCGCAGTCACTGTAGTGCATACTTTTTAGTCGAATTGAAATTGGGGTTCCTTGCTGACTGTTAATTTTCGCTGAGAGTGGAATGTTTTAAATATAGGAAGGTAAAGCGGCCATAATGGATGTTGCTTTACTTTGTTCACCGGCTCAGCTTTATGCTCGCCAAAGCTATTTAAGAAAGGAATTTTCAATTAAAATGAAACTAGCCAATTTCGATTTTCGAGCGTATATTTCAAGAAATTCTGCTTTCAGCAATGGACCTGTCAGCGGATTCGTGTCTCTACATTGTTAACGTTTTTCCCTGAATTGGAACATAGTAAACTGGGATAAAGCTTTATTAAAATCTGCTTTCTGTGTTTAAGTTTAATATATTACTGGCGTGAAAGTACAAATAGTGTGTCGATGTCACTACAGCTTTATAGATATTCCGTCGCCTCGATGTGTTATTTCGATTATGGAGAGAGGAACTTTACGACTCGCCGCATCCCCAAATGTAGGTTATCGAAATGTTATGTGTTATGTTCAATGTAGAGAATTCGTGTAGAGAATTGCACTGGGATTTGACATGCAAATAATATTGTGGAAATTTTTGACGTCTGAATTTTAAAATAAAATATTATCCGTTGGTGTCATTATTATATTATCATTTATTCCGTTGTTTATTAACTTATGTTTCTATACACGATTGTTATATCTGCCCAGAATAGATATATTTCGCAGATCGCTGCAATAATAGGCCTCAATTCTATTTCATACTAGCGAGCCTTCGTTGTGATACCATGAATTTCATAGTCAAGAGTAATGATAACTTCTTGATTATGTATTCGGTCTCTTTGCTAGGGGCTAAATCATCATTTTAAGGGCTGAATAAGCCAAAAAATCTAGCCCCGAAAGGGCTAAGTTGGCAACACTGGGCTCAACCCTACTACACCGACCCCCGCCACTCCGCAACAACGTTCGCCGCGTCGTCTTGTCTTGCGCAGATAAGATTTTTTTCGTGCACCGCTGCGAGCAGTGTACACAGTTATTTTCTAGTTACGATACGAATACTTGGGTAGGCCCGGCGTTTTTTCTTAGCGTGTACTGGCGCCCTAATCAGGCCTTTTTGATAAGATTTAGCTTTCTTTAAGTATCAGTTTTTCATAGCGTATCAAATCAACATTACCTTGTTTATCTAAAGCTATTAAAGACATGCTTACCAGCTCAGTTACATAACTCTGGGAAACTCTAATTTGTTTTTGCAGTGCTTTATCTAAAGTAAATAAGTATGTTTAGATACCAAGTTGACGGTATTTACTTTGTTTTTAGAGGTGTTTACTTTGTTAAGTTAGATTACTTCCTTGTTAACATGGCTTGGAGCACGTAACAAAGACTTTAGTTATGGTTTTAAAAGCGGCGAAAGTTAAAAGTCACTCGAAGGAGATACGAGAATGTGAATGAAACAAAGAGTTTCAACGGCCACTGAAGCATTATTGTGCAGTTTCTCTGAGCAATAGAATAGGTCTGTAAGGGCTATTTGTTTAAATCGGATTAATTGCTAATTTCTGTATGGCTGAGTATGAGTAGCGACTAACAGGAATTTAATAAACCGGCCAAGTACGAGACCTTAAAACAGATTCTATTGGCAAGTCGAAAATAAAGCAATTTCGGGGTTGTAGCTACGATCAACCCACTACAAACCGAGCAGAGCATCCAACGCGGCGCGGTCCTCATACGTGCTATCTCCACGGCGTCTCCAAGAAACTGCGAGGCGCGCCCGAATCCTCCAACTATTTATGTGACCATATATTTATAGATACCTCGTCCCGCACTTCATGATTACGTTATCACCAGCTCATGGTGCGCGCATTTCTCTGATTGGCCGGATCGCGTATCTCGCTCTTCGGACTCGTACCTAACGATGGTGTTAATTTTGTTAATATATAAGTTTACTTTCTTTAATAAAGATTATTCATTTTTACTACTTCTACACTGGCGTTTCTCTCAAAACCTCAAACCGCTAGTCAGGATCCCTATAACTGGTGACCCCGAAAAGAACACACTTATAAGAAGAATAATGGAGGAAGCAAACCCAGAAACCTACATTCCTCAAGAACTGGCCCAAATCAGCATTTCAATGCGAATCCCACCATTCTGGAGAGACAAGCCACGACTCTGGTTCATCAGTTTCGAAGCAGCCACAAGTGATTTGAAGAAAGGACAAGCACAACTCGCTCAAATGGTCATAGCAAAATTGGAGAAACAAGATGTCGAACAAATCGCAGACCTCCTGCAAAACCCACCAGCTACGGATCAGTATAACATTTTAAAGAATCGCCTCATCTCGTCGTACGAAGAATCAGACAGCCGGCAACTGCAGAAACTACTGACAGATATAGAATTAGGAGACCAGAGGCCTACTCAACTCCTTCGCCGAATGAAAACCCTAGCCGGAGACAAAGTTCCAGAATCTACGCTACGAATGATGTGGACAAACCACCTTCCTCCTCCCGTCCGTTCTGTATTGGCCGTTAGCGAAACATTCAGCACGAAAACAGCAATCGACGAACTCGCGCTTCTTGCAGACAAGATGATGGAAAATAGTCCCAGCTCTCAAATCGCAGCCGTTGATCATCTTTCACCTCAAACACGGAATTCCGACACTCAATTCCTTGTAGAAGAAATACGCAAGTTAACCCTCGAAGTCGCCGCTCTTAAAAATAACCAACAAAATCAAAATTTTAGAAGACCTTACCAACGAAATCGCTCATTCAACAGACAAGATGGAAACAACAGATCGCGGAGCCTGACGCCATCACCCTATTGCTACTACCATCGCCGTTTTGGAGCAGAAGCCTACCGCTGTACAACACCATGCTCTTTCAAGAAAGAAAATCAGAAATCGGAAAACTAACTACTACGCTGGATGAGGCGGGCCCCGGCGTACACGAACATTCTTACCGCCTGTTCGTCACCGACAAAAAGACAGGACTACAATTTCTCATCGATACCGGAGCCAACATCTCAGTACTACCGCCGGGAAAAGGTCAACTGCCGAAACAACTGAACTTTCAACTCTTCGCCGCCAACAACACGACCATTCCAACATACGGAGAAAAAACAAAGACAAACCACCTTCCTCCTCACGTCCGTTCTGTATTGGCCGTTAGCGAAACATTCAGCACGAAAACAGCAATCGACGAACTCGCGCTTCTTGCAGACAAGATGATGGAAAATAGTCCCAGCTCTCAAATCGCAGCCGTTGATCATCTTTCACCTCAAACACGGAATTCCGACACTCAATTCCTTGTAGAAGAAATACGCAAGTTAACCCTCGAAGTCGCCGCTCTTAAAAATAACCAACAAAATCAAAATTTTAGAAGACCTTACCAACGAAATCGCTCATTCAACAGACAAGATGGAAACAACAGATCGCGGAGCCTGACGCCATCACCCTATTGCTACTACCATCGCCGTTTTGGAGCAGAAGCCTACCGCTGTACAACACCATGCTCTTTCAAGAAAGAAAATCAGAAATCGGAAAACTAACTACTACGCTGGATGAGGCGGGCCCCGGCGTACACGAACATTCTTACCGCCTGTTCGTCACCGACAAAAAGACAGGACTACAATTTCTCATCGATACCGGAGCCAACATCTCAGTACTACCGCCGGGAAAAGGTCAACTGCCGAAACAACTGAACTTTCAACTCTTCGCCGCCAACAACACGACCATTCCAACATACGGAGAAAAAACCATAGAACTCGACCTGAACTTAAGAAGACCATTTAAATGGACGTTCATCATAGCTAAAGTCGGAAAACCCATTATCGGAGCTGATTTTCTAGAACATCACCAACTCATCGTTGACATTAAGAACCGAAAACTTATCGACGGAAAAACAAACCTTGAAGCAAGTCATTACGTTCGAGCCACCAATATACCTACAGTTCGCAGCATCGACATACTAAAATCATATCACGACATACTGGCGGAATTTCCCGGAACTACGAGACTTACCTCAATGAATTTAACTCATAAACAGAACGTCGAACATTACATTGAAACCACTGGACAGCCACTTCACTGCCGAGCCCGCCCAATTGCACCTCATCGTTACGAACAAGTACGAAAAGAATTCCAGAACATGATCGATCAAGGGTTATGCCGCCCAAGCAAAAGCCCATGGTCGTCGCCTCTTCACATCGTACCAAAGAAAAATGGGGATCTACGAGTATGCGGAGACTACAGAAGACTAAACGCCATCACTATTCCAGACCGTTATCCTATTCCAAGAATCAAAGACTTCACTTTTCAACTGAGTAACAAGAAAATATTCAGCACCATCGACTTAAATCGAGCCTACCAACAAATTAGAGTGCGCGAAGAAGACATAGAGAAGACCGCCATCATTACGCCGATGGGCCTATTCGAATTTCAGCGAATTTGCCCAGGACTAAAAAATGGAGGCCAGACGTTCCAGCGTTTCATTCATGAAGTTCTCCGAGGACTCGACTTTGTTTTCGCCTTCATCGATGACCTACTCATAGCCAGCCCCGACGAAGAAACCCACAAAAACCACCTGCGTACAGTACTAAGAAGATTAGAAGATAACGGCATCACAAT
This sequence comes from Eupithecia centaureata, assembly GCA_944547425.1. Classification (NCBI taxonomy): domain Eukaryota; kingdom Metazoa; phylum Arthropoda; class Insecta; order Lepidoptera; family Geometridae; genus Eupithecia; species Eupithecia centaureata. The sequence goes on from OX155681.1 coordinate 10,847,023, forward strand.
CAATCCATCCAAATGTGTACTCGGTGAGTCAGAAGTCAAGTTTCTCGGTTTCACCGTGAACGAAAAAGGTATCAAACCGCCTGAAGAAAAAGTGTCCGCAATATGTAACTACATCAAGCCCAAGACAATAGAAGATCTACGACGTTTCCTCGGTATGATCAACTTCTACCGTGAACACATACCCCAAGCCGCCCAGATGCAAGCACCACTGCATGCGTACCTGCACAACGCCAAGAAGAAAGACAGATCAATTATCGACTGGACTGACGCTGCGAACAAATCATTTGAAGCATGTAAAGTTGCGATCCAAAATGCAGCTTTACTCGCCCATCCATCTCACGACGCACAACTGGCCATCTTCAGCGACGCATCAGACGATTCTGCGGGAGCCGTGCTTCAACAGTTTATTAACAAAAAGTGGCAACCACTCGGCTACTTTTCGAAGAAGTTTTCCGACGCGCAACGCAACTACAGCACATTCGACCGAGAGCTTCTAGCTATCTACATGGCAACCAAGCATTTCAGGAAAATGTTCGAAGGAAGAAATCTAATCATATTCACCGACCACAAACCACTCACCTACGTTATGCAGAAATCATCATCAGCCTCAGAAACACCACGCCGAGCGAGACAACTTATTTTTATCAGCGAGTTCACCACAGATATACGACATGTCAGCGGAAGTCAGAACATCGTAGCCGACGCACTGAGCCGAGTACCTGTCGAGATTATCACCTGCCCTACATCACTCGACTACGAAAAGGTTGCCGAAGAACAAGAAAAAGATCGAGACAATATTGATAAGCTTGCATCTCAAAGCAACTTATCAATAAAGAAAATCGCACTACCGAATTCAAGAAAAGCTATTTACTGTGAAACCTCAACATCATTCGTCCGGCCGTATCTACCAGAAACCTTTAGACGACAAGCATTCGACGCATTACATAGCATCAGCCACCCGGGTGTTCGATCAACACGAAAACTCGTTAGTGAAAAATTCTTCTGGCCGTCAATGAACACCGAGGTTACTACGTGGGCTAAGCAATGCATTAAATGTCAGCGATGCAAAGTTCAACGACACACGTCGAGCGATCTAAGTACCTTCCCGCCAACTGAAAGATTTCAACACGTTCACATCGACGTCGTCGGCCCGCTACCTACATCGCCACAAGGACATCGCTACCTTGTCACCATGATCGACCGCGCGACAAGATGGGCCGAAGCTATACCAACAGACGACACATCAGCTGAATCAATATCGAAAATCTTCTACGAACACTGGATTTCACGATTCGGTTCGCCGAGAGTACTAACCTCCGACCAAGGAAGAAACTTTGAAAGTCGTCTATTCGCCAAATTGCTAAACACCTTCGGAACCGAACGTACTAGAAGCAGCCCGTACAACCCGAAAGCAAACGGAATGGTCGAACGTTGGCACCGCTCCCTCAAGACATCACTCAAAACTCGGCTTTCTCAACATTCGACGTGGATCGACGAACTACCTACAGTACTACTAGGACTACGCGCCGCCGTACGCACTGACACAGGCGTCAGCGCCGCCGAACTTACCTATGGCTATAATCTACGACTACCATCCGATTTCTTCACCACAGCATCATCTTCAATACCACCAGATCAAGCCATGGATTCCGACTTCGTGAACCGCCTACGCGAAACTATCAACGCCCTAAAACCATCGCAACAAGCACTATCGCACGGAAACAAGCGAACAATATTTGTTCATGAAGACCTACACACCTGCAAACAAGTTTTCATCCGGAACGACGCCGTGAAGAAACCGCTCCAGCCCACCTACGATGGACCCTACACTGTATTAGAACGCAATGAAAAAACATTCAAACTACTACTACCCGAAAGAAGATCAGCTGTTATCTCTGTCGACAGACTCAAACCGGCCTACACGGTAAACGAAGACACACAGGATGATTCCCCAGCAAGCCAGCCAGAGACTGAAACAACAAAACCATCGGCTATCATGTCGCCTGCGCCTATTACATCAAGACCAATGCAGTCAAGCCAAAACCAACCTCCAACCCTGAAGAAAACACGCTCTGGAAGAGAGATCAAGCTCCCGGTACGCTTTCGCTAGGGAGGGAGTCCTGTAGCTACGATCAACCCACTACAAACCGAGCAGAGCATCCAACGCGGCGCGGTCCTCATACGTGCTATCTCCACGGCGTCTCCAAGAAACTGCGAGGCGCGCCCGAATCCTCCAACTATTTATGTGACCATATATTTATAGATACCTCGTCCCGCACTTCATGATTACGTTATCACCAGCTCATGGTGCGCGCATTTCTCTGATTGGCCGGATCGCGTATCTCGCTCTTCGGACTCGTACCTAACGATGGTGTTAATTTTGTTAATATATAAGTTTACTTTCTTTAATAAAGATTATTCATTTTTACTACTTCTACACTGGCGTTTCTCTCAAAACCTCAAACCGCTAGTCAGGATCCCTATAGGGTTAATTCTTAAGACGCGCCGCGCGCCGCTAGAACATACATTTGATGCAAATTGTAACCCCCAAACATCCAACTTTTTTTAGCATGAAATGGGTGGGTGTATTTAATGGTATATTTTTTAAGGTTAATAAAATTTAATGAATACTTACACCCCACAGTGGATTGAGCTCATCGGGCCTTAGTTCGAAGTATTTGGCAGCGAGCGCGAGCGGCGGCGCCGAAGCGAGCCGAACGTTCGTCCAACATCGCAGGAACTTGACGACAGATTCGAACGTGTAGAGCGCCAGGCGATCGTTGCCGTAGTTAGACATGTGCGTCATAAACACGTTGATCTGTTGGTAAGGAAATGTTACAGTACGGTGTAAATGCTTACTTTACTTTTTTTTCGCCTAGGCGGGTAGGTGTGAAAACATTGTCTGAGTTTGCTCTGTACAATATTTATTGTTTAAAAATAAAACAAAACAGTATTTTATATTAATAAATGCAATAAGTTAATCGAGTGCCTTAGTGCTCCATCTGCCACATTAAAAATCTACAGAAAATAAACTAAAACACTACTGGTTAAAACAAGACAACACTGCACACCACACCGTGGACAGTCAACAGTATTTTTCAGTCAATCGGCAGTACGGTGTGAATGCGGTCTACGTTCAGCCAATTTTGATAAACGATCATAATTGCTGAACATATTCAAAAGCTTGATTCCTCCTGAAACTTTCACTATGCGAGGCGTATTAGGAAAGTTGACCCTATTCAGTTTTCTTCGTTTTCAGTTTAAAGTTGACTGTGCCAATTTGTATGAGATATTTGTAATGAACAATCACTTAAACGACCTATGAGGCGCAGTCTGGCCGAAGGTCCGAAGGTTGCTAGTTCGATTCGCACCTGGAAGAAAAATTGAAACGGGGTAACTACTGGGTGTTTTTTATGCAGCAAAAAATCTAACTTTTTAATGTAAGTATTGTAATCTTTACAAAACTCTGCTTAGCTTAGGGCTAGAGGATGCTGTGATTTTCCAACTTAATTTATTCATTTCATATATATTTCTACGAACGTTATTTTATACGTAGCCAAAAATCAATAAAATACCTAAATAACACACATTTATCCTGTAAATAAAAAAATCCACGTACAATTTTCATATTTCGAGCTACACTCGTAATTCATTTAGCGCGACTTTTATTTCAACTATATACAATTTCGGTTTTAACATTTCGTCCAATCATACTGCTAATGCTTGTGCAGATAAACGTAAATTTTATTACCTTGATATGAATATCGAAACTATAACAATATGGACTTTTATTGTTTAATTGCGTCAACACACAGATCCAACGAGCGAAGCGTTACAAGAAATAAGTGGTGAATTGGTTGATTTTGGCGATACAAGAAACTAAGTGGCGAATTGGTTGATTTTGCTTTTATGTGTTGGAATGTTTAATAAATAATAAATTTAATGTTCAAAATATACATGGTGTAACAATATACATGTGCTAAGCGAAAAGCTGGGTATTTCTACCCCCCCGGGGAACAACTTTTGTTCAACGACTTTTCTAATTTCGATTGGTATCTCTGAAAAAACTAAAACAAAGTTTTCACATGGCCAGCTGATTTTTTACGAAGTGACAACCCTAAAATCTGCTGTTTCTTATACTTGCGACGATGACCTCAGTATGGTCACAGAATAGATGTAGAAAAGAGTGACAGATTCATATTCTTGAAATAGAAAAACGCCTACAGCATCATTGAGGCAAATTGTCGTAAGTCATGGCTAAAATCACATTTCAATTTGAAGGTTGAGTTACGTGTAGTTAAACATACGAACTAAACTACGCTAACACAGTTATGTCTTTTTCTAACTGTTTGTTCTTTCTTGTGTGTTGATCTAATCATAATAACCTACTGACTGAATACACATTGATGTCCACTACTGAAAAGAGCTGTGAATCTGGCGGGTATTGCCATAATCACTTGGCTGGGGATTGCTGATCAAAGAAACGGTATAAGTAATTCACACAATAAAAATGCTGCCTTTCATTTGGCGAAGCCCCTTGGTCGACTTTTACGACATCCGACATACGACGAGCTGAGTCGCATGGGTCGGTTAACTTAATTAAAAACTTTACCAAATGACTCATTCCGTCATTATGTAGTTTATCTGTCCGTTCTGTACCTACATTAATCTTTGACACTTGTATTTCCACAAAGGAACGCGACTAAATTTTATTGGCTGTAGCACTATGCAAAACCATGGCAACCAGCCAACCGCCAATCATAGACAAGTTAGAGAACCATTCATTCATTCATTGACTGTCGGCATCTATCAACATGCGATACACCCAGTGATGCCAGATCTACCGATTTAGCAGTAGATCTACCTGCTTTTTTAGGCGTCTACCGATCTACTGATTTATTTCAAAAATTTAGTGAAACCTACCTGATTTTCCCGAGCGCCTTCTAAAATTTAGTGAAATCTACCTGATTTTCCCGAGCGCCTTCTAAAATTTAGTGAAATCTACCTGATGTCCCGAGCGCCTTCTAAAATTTCGTGAAATCTACCTGATTTTCCCGCGCCTATAGCTCCGTGACTAAATAACCACTTGGCGACCTTTTTTTTTTTTAGCTGCAATTGTCTGCAAAAATGCAAAGAATCGCTTCCTTTTTACGAATGCACCTAAAAAAAAAAAGGTCGCCAGCCAAAATGCGAGTCAAAATACTCGCGAAACACAAATACATATGGTACCTCTAGAATTTTCAGTCGTTAATTTCTACCTACTGATTTTTATTCCAATCTACTGATTTTTTACTGAACTTTCTACTGTTTTTTTCAAATTCCATCTGGCAACACTGGATACACCACATGGCGGTGCTGTTTTTGCCAAGCGGGTCGAAATATTTTTTAATACGGGTTCCGTAATTTTTTTAATACCAAAATTTAAAGAAGTTCGTTTGTTTAAAATCATAAAATCAAAAAAAAAGCTTAAATCCGTTTTCTACGGGATTTTGTATTAGGTATACCAACTATCAGAATTCACGCAAAGTGTATGTGTGTGTAGCAGGTAGGTACCTACATAGTGAAATACCTATGTAAAATAAGACCAGTACCTACCTACGTATTCATACAATTTTCTACCACATACCTATTATTTCACGACTGTGATCCTAATACCTCCTACTCATGTAGCCAACTAGGGATTTATTAAAATTGAAAATGAACCCTAAAAATTATCCATCTTTTCGGCGAACGAAATCAAAAGAATGAATGATGAACTATTTTAGTGTGACCTTCGTCGCGGTTCCGTGTAGTGCTATAATTACAATTTTTATCTTTCGTGCCTAAAAAACAAGTAACTAGGACTTAAGAATACCTTAAGGGTGTGGTGTATGCATCGGAGTGTCAGAGATGAAGAGGCGTGTGTTGGAAGCGTGTGCTTACTTCCATAAAATGTGTGTTGTTTGGAAGCGTGTGTTGGAAGCGTGTGCTTACTTCCATAAAATGTGTGTTGTTTGGAAGAAGGGAGGCATATCGAACCTTACTTACATGCATAGGTATCGATACCTACGTCATGCATGTGTAACTTACTAACTAACTAACCTAACTAGTGCTAAAGTGAGTGAGACATGTTAATGCCTAAAAAGAAACCTACCTTGTGCTGAAGTGTGTGAATTGTCTGTGACTGTGTACCTACAAGTGACCTACCAAAACATACATAAATCCCTTCGTAAGAAGCCATCTAGACAGCTGACAAGCGAGAAAATATGAGGTTTGTAACTTGTACCTACACTTACAACTTTCCTAACTCAGCATTTTAAGATTTTCTCAACACTACCTAGGAACTTACATACTAGCATCTTATTATTATCACGAATTTATTAGGTCGTCTAGTAATCTCCCGCCATAGCTGAAATCTACGAAGATAAATACCTACCTACATACCTGTAAAGTTAGTAGGTAAGTACAGGTTGCGCGAATAGGGTTGTCACTTTATTTTGGCACTAGGAAATGAAAACTTTTTGTATGGGAAACTGAAAATAGGAATTTTTAATTATCTCCCCCCCACAACTGATCACCATGGGTTCCTGAAACCCCCCCTTCGGCTTAGTAGGGGTAATATGTTATACCTTGTATATGTATAATTATTTTGAAAACGATCAAACGACTTCAAAAAGGAGGTTTTTATTTCTGTTTTTGAGTGATCCTTTATAATGCGAAGGTATTTTATTGATTTCAAATAAATCAATGATGTTCTCATTTTCGCTTTGAAGAATTATATGTTGGTTTAGAGCTTTTTAAAATACGCCAAATTACAAGTAGGCTCTCCCCAATATTTATGGCACATTGTAGAGCACCTCCTACTTATTAGGAATCGACACTCACCCCACCCAGGAATATAAATTATAACAACAAACACATAAAACGCAATCTATCTGCGTGATCTTAACCCTTGAACTAAGACGTTTCGTTCATCCTTAATAGCTGGGCTCGGGAACAACAAACAAGTCTACTTGCGAAGCGACGTAACCCTGAGGTGAAACCTGCATTATCATAAAAGGCAATGGGTGAGCCGCGTGATTTTAGACGTAACGATGAGCTCAACTCACGCCTGTACGTAAGCGGTTCGGATTTGCCGTCAAAACTATAATCCTGCGTATAACTTTGAAAGTTTTAAAGGGCAGATTAGTATTTTGATTAAAATTTTATCCACCGAAGCTAAATTACATTTGAATTCAAAAGTGAACTTTGTGTTTTTGTATTAAAGTGACTAAACAGCTGAGTTAATCCATCTCCATGCCGAATTTCATTAAGATCCAATGAAATTAAGCTGACAGATCGCTAGTGTCTCTTGGAAGGCTAGGCAATTACTATTCAGGTGCTAAAAGAATTGGTTGATACTAGAACAGCCATAATTATCAAATGATACAGACCGCCAAAGGAAACATAACAAAACTTTAGCAATCGGTCCTGCGAATAACTCTGACGAATGTGTATTTTCCCTAACCTACCTAAGACAGTTCAATTAGGTACCTGCAGAAGCTCATCATTCAAATTTGTATTCCATTTCGACTTACTGACAGTTCACATTAGACTGGCAAAGATCACCCAAATTGAACAGGAAGGGTGAACAATGCTATCGCAAAAGACATCTCTTTGCCCACCCGCAACAAATATTTGCACATCACGTTGACATTTGTTGGTTACCCATTCGTTTGGTCCGGAAATTAAACATCGCCTCTTGGGCACCACTTTATTACCATAGATGGACAGGGTTGGGAGCTACAATGTATGGATTTCTGTCAATTAGGATGACAAAGGCCTCGGCTACTGCATAAATCAATATGCGATCGCTGATAATTGCGCGTGTAATTCAATGTTCCCGATAACACTGGTAGTGCTTCGGCTGGATTCAATTTGCAATCGATTTGGACTGTTAATGATGTACGGTCACACGTTTGAGATAAGGGCTCTTGGAGGCTGAGCGATATGTCAACACTGCTCTTGGGTTACCTTTCGTGAATACGGCGGCGTTGCCTTTCTTTGTTGTTATTACACTAGTACTTCGCCACGAAATTTGTTCTGGCGTCATACATATTACTATAACAAAGAGTTCTTTCGCAAAAATTCTAATTCAAAATCGAGGTAACATGAACATAATTTTTTACAATGGAAATACTTTTCGAATAAGAATGCTTTGGGAAAGTTAACACGATACATCTATTTTCGCAAAAAAAAATACATACCGTAACGTACTTATACAAAGTTGGTGTCTTAAGCGGAAAAGGGGCAGTTTTAGGTCCGGAGAATGAAATTTTGTTAGTTTTAATATTTCAATTCAAGTAGGAGGCATAATAATATATCATACTGGAGAATCCACACAGCATCATCTAGCTCCAAGTTAAGCAGAGCTTGTGTTATGGGTACTAGATAACTGATTACTTCTACACTGAGTACACTATATTAAATAGGTATTTCTGTTTAACATAGACAACACCCCGAATACCCTGTACAATCTGCAGGTAGAATACTCACTTTAAGTTTGGAGGCCTATACCCAACAGTGGGTGAAGTCGGGCTTCGGATGATGATGGAATACTTACAGGATTGTTGATAACAGTCTGGAACAGCTCCCCGCCTTGTATAGAGCGGTCCAGGCGATGCCTGCCGCCGGGGTATCGCTCTAGAAGAAGCGTGTGAGTGAAGAGACCGCACGTTTGACGCGGGAGGACCATTACGCCTCTATGCTTGAATCCTCGCCGTAATCTGTGGATAAGTGGTTGCTATTAGCTATTTTTGGAATGTCTAATAATATAATGAGCTCGAAAGTTTCTATACACTCATAATGCATGTTTGTTCCTCTTTCATGCAAAAACTACTGAACGGATCGGCAATTTTGAATACATGTTGTTCTAGCCCTGGAATAACATCATCCTTGCAATTTATCACATAAATCAGTTCTCATGGTATAGAATGTAAAGGCTTTAAAAGTTCTTTCGTTTCCTTAGAAACGACGCGTGCTAGCTAAGCCGCGGGCAGATGCCTACTTGTTGGGTTTAGTTGGAAATAAAGCGTCGTGTTGACAATAAATTTTAAAAGCATGTTTTTCGATTCCTAGTTGGATCATTCTTTGAGAATGTCAGTTACTTTGATGATCTTGATAGGAACTTAAGTATTCCAAATAATATACGATTGGTTCACACTAAATCACTTTTTTTGTGACTAGGTCCCGATTAATGAAAAACTGTGATAGTTGCGTAGAAATGTGGTAATTTTACGACAAGGAAGTTTGTTTTTACTATATTTCAATCCAAATGAATAAATATGAAACGGTGTCTCATGGTTATTTATAAAGTCAACAAGCACGGGCTGTGTACCGACAGCTTTGATTTCAATTAGAAACTCACTTTGCTCGCGATTTCCTGTCTCAGTTCCGCGATGTGTAAATAGCTCTACATTTACACAAGTTACTTACTATTTATCTTTTATATTGCTTGACTATTTATTTTTATTGCTGGAATATTCTATATTCACATTCGACTTGCGCTTCATATTTAAGTACAGTACTTTAGTGACAAAATGGTCCGATACATGTATAACTGAACATTTGGAAATCTTAGCGTCGAAAATAGATCTTAAAAGTATTAGTGCTGAGTGAGAAATATTTTATACAGCAAAAAAGTAATCAATGCTTCTATTTTGGAACTCGACCGAAACATCTATCAATTTTTTTTCCCATTAATGGTTTCGGCTTTTTAAGCCTGACTTCGTAATTCTTGGATATGTGTGATGTGAAGAGTTGAGAAAAGGCACAACACACATACTTCTTTTAGTGTAAGATTTTCTCCATATATGGTAATAAGATTGCGCTTTCAATGCATGTATTATGGGTTACTCTCAAGTTGATTTCCTTACTTCGCAAGTTACTAAAAACAAATCTAAACTTCTCCTTCGTTTTTAACGCTATTTTGATACCTCATCGACCCAAAGAAGAGTAAAGTAATTTGCTTTTACTACCATAGCACTTATTTGGACGAACCTTAAACAAGAATTTAAACTAATTTAAAGGAACTGAAATGATCAACTACAACTGAATGTTATTACTAGAGGGAAAAACCTCTATACTTACTCTTTAAAAATAGGTAACCATCTTTAGACAGATTATTAAGTAGACGACATAATACTGAAACTAGAAAATATTTTGAAGGAAACAAGTGACAATATGGGCAGCTTAGAAAGAGTGCTTTTCACGAAAGAAGTCCCCTAGACGCAGCACTGTAGAAGTGCGACCGAATGTTGCCAGCAAGCAACTTTTGACTACCCTAGAGAAACATTTCTAATATATTATTGTTTAATTTCTTCCGAAGGTGTTGGCGTAAATGCATACGCATTATTAATTACATAATCCTTTCAAATATTGCTTGTTTAATATTAATAACATACCGTTTAAAATCTCAATCCCAACTAAAGGTAAAATCACATGATATCAAATGGTTCCAATCTGTCAAATTTATTTCCACTAAATTACGCAGGACTTCTTTCATGAAAAGCACTCTAAACTAATTTTAAAGCACTCAAAATGGTCCTGTCCCTATAATATTAAATGCAATAAAATAGCGGCTTCATTTCTAGTTCTCTATATTTAGTTTGGTTGACTTTTGACGACATCTGAATTGAAACTATTGATTTGATAGCGATTGCACTATAGTTTGTTAAACACTCCCTTGAAACAAATTCCCATTCTGTAAAAAAAAATACCTAGAAATAACGTTAAAGAGAGGAGTAAGTAAGCTGATTAACATTTTTTATAACCACTGGTTTCAGAAAGTATTATCGGGATGGAAAAAATAATCCGTTTCATTCCATTCAGCAGCTAAATTATTTTGGTGAGTTGTATTTAACAGAGCAGTTGGTATATGTATTCATTGGGATACGTTCGGAAATATATCTAAATCTACTCTTTCCATTTTTGTTACGACTATTTGAAGTAAGTGAGGCCTATAATTTTAAGTGAAGCAATCTAACAATAGTAGGCAATAATGTGAATTGACCAACCATTTTATTACGCATCAAATAAAAAACTCCCTAAGTTAATTATGAATTTACTATGAAATAAATCGGGCAACACTCAATGTAAATATTTTAAAAAATTTAGTCGTTTTTGTCAAGATTATGTTTTTTGCGTAAAAGCGAACACGGTTCGGTAAAAAAGTGCGACACTCGCTGCGAATCATACAAAATATGCATGATTGATAGCTTTCTCACATTTTCTACAGCGTTTTTACCGTTTATAAATAAATAAAACATTTTTTTTACTTCAAGTACCGATGACTCATGAAAACAAATAACACTTAAAATACAGAATAGTAGTAGAATTCAGTGAAAAATTTAAATCTGCAAAATAAGCACACTGACGATGTACCCACCATGTACCTATGCGTACATGCGGGCAAGGGTGTTGTTTTGTTGGTTTAAGTTTGATGGTCAATGAATTAAAGAACTATAAAACTACACCCGTGGAGGTAGTTACTGTTAATAGGTACATCAAAAAACAAACTCTAGTTTTAGTGAATTAAATTACTATTCAATCATTATAACCGAGCAAATCAGCGTTGCTCTTCAATGGAGGCCATTATGATTTTCCGAAAACACTATTTCCCCTCTTAGAAATACAAACCCGGCATGCAATACCCAGAAAGCTCTACTAGCGTACATGTTCGCGGTATAAGCATAGTTATACAGTATACACCCAGCACTAAAACCGCACTGAAAAAATCAAATAGGGACTTTGTGCGATTTTTACGTATCACATTAATGTGTTTTATTTTGGGATCTTACTAGAAAGGCTTGCGTATTATACAGCTGGTTATTCTCATGGTTTTCGTAGAATATGAAATGAAAAAAAAAATACCTATAAACATAAGCGCTACCTACTGTTCAAAACGCTCTTAATCTTTGATTATGAATTTTAGTTTTTTAACGGTGTACAAATATTAAATTCGTTTTAAAATAAATGTAAGTACTTATTTTTAAAATTAAACCCGTAATTGGCGTAAATGAATACCCAACAGCTGTTTATAGCCCCCCCAGTGCCGACGAATGAAACTTTGTGCTGTGCGGTATTGCTGCGGTCTAGATCTGCGATAACCTTAAATGCATGCGGACTCAACGCCCAGCCACCCGCCAACCACAAACATTTTGCGGAATATCTCAATGACCTGATGAAATTCCTATAATTATATCAGCGCGCAACGTATCGCGCGTGGTTGATTCCCAAATGTTTACCAGCAGAGTGGCGAGGTTATTTTGATATCATTAAAAACATCATTAATCATTGTGTGGTGGGTTAATGGGCAGTCAATGTTGTCCCTTTCATGTGATTTTTCTATTGATTTTCAATCAAAGGTCACTTTGATAGGACGGAGATTAATTTTTTATCGGCTTTTAGTACGTAATTGAAAAAATAAAAGCCCTTTTATTCCATAACCTATTAACAATAATCAGTAATCAATCATGCTTAGAAATATTAGGTTTTCTAATATTCTTCAAGTCTGATTTTTTTTTACAGTTACTAAAAACTGACTGTGTTGATTTTGGTCTACCAAAAAGGCTTTACCTGGCGCATTACACAGCAGATTATTCATAAGGATTTTGTAGAATACAACTTTGAACTAAGCTACTATATTATATAACATGGCCGTCTGGAAGAAATCCTTGCTTGGGATAAGACTGCCAATTGCAGGTTACTTCCTGTACCTAGTTAACTTTTAAAAACTTATTTCTTAGTAATGAGTGTGTCCTGCAATAAAGACTTTATTAATTGTTTAAAAGGCATCTATGAATATGAAATTTTGATTTAGCAACCCTAAACTAAATTAAAAGCCGCTTTTAAATAAATGTACTTTAAAATTAAACCCGTAATTGGCGTAAATGAATACCCCACAACGGTTTATAACCCCTCAGTGCCAACGGGACTCATTTATATGGGTCATCATTATGGGAGCTATTGTGAATTATCATTACAATATATTTTGCTCTTTTGTAGTGGAATAAGCACCCAAAAAAAGAAAGAAATAATCAGTTAATAACATTCCTCTATATAGTTCTATTCTTTGCTTGTAATTTTCGTTGTTAATAAAGATTATACAAAACTTGTTAATAACATACAACAATAAATATACCGTACTCGTAATGATTATGGTTAAAGGAACGCGTTTTATTCTGGGTATCTTTAATCGGATGCGATTTAATTAAAATTGACATATTAATACTTATCCTTTCAGTCTAATACCGAAAGTAACTTTGTCTGTTAACTTTTCTCGACTGGCGATGCTTAATGAAATTGGGAAAGGAGATAGATGGCATTCTAGGGAGAAGGGAAGAACATCTGCTGCTTTTTATCAGAGAAAACGAGGGCGAAACCGCGGACAATAGGCAGTTTACAATAAAAATGTTATGCAAAACAATGCCCGCCAGCATTATTGACTTTGAATAACGTATCTATTCGTACCTACTAAATACTATCTTTTGTACTGGAAACGACAGGAAATAGGTAAGCCGCGAGTTCAAAATAGTTATATATCAAAAATCAAAATCAAAGTGCTTTATTTCCTTTAGACCTTACAGGAGTCTTGGACACATCATAAAATACAGGTAAAACAAAATAATAATAATTGAAATTATTAAATAAAGTTCTCACTTTGATGTTTAGTCACTTTATTCTTTTTAAGGTAAAGAAGCCAACAAGAAACCTTTACCCTTAGTGCAAAACTCGTCCTAAGCATATTTATATACTAGAGGTAGTATAAAAGCTATACTAGAATTCATTCACGACTCATCATCCTTACCATAATACTAGTAGGGTACAAATGGCATATATTACAACATAATGTCGAGTGGTGTGTCTAGGGAGTCGTTGGAACGCGGCACGTCGGCGGTCGGTCGCCGGCGGATCACTGTGCGTGCTTGCAACTTTGCTTTTATGAAATCCTTTTGTTATTGAATGCTGTGTTTAGTGAAAGAGAATACGGAAGAAGCTGTATTTTGATACAATTTAGGACATTCAGAACTATATAGAGATAGAGATGTAGCGCGTGTTGGCGCAGAACCATTGCTATTATATTCTCAACGTGACAAAGTACAAGAACATATGAGTACAATCGATCACATAAGAACCTTAAGCCTATAAAATTAATAACGATTAGGTATTTATGTGTGTTGAGTAGCTGTCAAAGTAGAAAGAGAGTAGAAAGATAAATTTTATCTTATACTATTTTAAAATAAATTCCCTGTAAATAACCCTTTAAAGTTGCTTTACCATACGACCGGTTACATCTGTCAAAAGCGATCTGTTGTACGATAAGGTACTAAACTGTAGGTATGTACATCTTAGTGTACATCACTGTTAAATTGACTAATGTAACCTCCAAATTACAACATCCCATAGTTGAGAACAGGCCATTATTCCCTTGTTCTGATTACCATGAACACCGGTACATCGGAGCTCATAATCAGTTGGTAATTGTTTCCACCGGTGGCGTGTTCGTAACATGTGTCAAATCAACGCGATGAGACGTGACAGAGACAATCTAGATGGATGTTATTGGTGTAAATGTCAGCGGAAACAACTAGGGGATAGGGGACCCTTTCTATGGGAGTGATAACTGTTAGGGACTACTTATTTAACCCTTTCAGTAAAGTTGCAAGAAGATTGACAGTTAACTTTATTTGTTGCTTGTTTCCCGCAGCTTCGCAATTGTGTTTCTATGGAAACGTTTAAGGGTGATTTATTTCTTATGATCTATCGTCTGTATTCTGTGTGTTAAGTGAGACTTTATATATTGTTTAGCTGTTCCCAAATTTTATTTCAAAAAGATGTAGTTTATTTATGTTCTATAGTGTATATGAAGGAACTAGGCACTTTTAATTCGAATTGGTCAAGTAATTTCGGAGATTACATACAATTAACATTTGTATATTAATAGATATAAAATACCAACATTACCAACCACAGAAAAAGGATTAATATGGTACTTTTTCTGTGTTACCAACCAATGAAGTTGGATAGATGAAGAATTTGACTCTTCTAAGTGAAAATCTATTGTATTTTTTAAAAGAAAGAATTATTGATATCTGATATAGGAGACCCTAACACCTAATAGTGGGGGTAGATAATGATGACAATTCTTAATAGTAGGGATCAAGACAAGCCGATCCCTTGAAGGCAGCCCCGATGTGAATATGTGAACCCCATTTGACCATTCGATTGATTCGCATTGAATGAGCTGCCCATTGAGATTTCAGTTAGGTTAATATCTATATAAGTATATCTACGCTTCCCAACATCCGTGACTTTGGACCTTTTGCGGATCTCTTCATTTCGGTTTCTATCCAGCAATGACAGTAGCATGGACCTATACTTACCCTTTGAGCGACTTCAGTTTCGTGACTTTTGTATCCGTGTTATTCAGATACGCAACCTTTAGTCAGCTTTGGAAGTATACACTTCAGATTCTTTGGTTCTTTGTTTCAGATGTTTCGTTCGTAATTTTTATGGTATAAAGTATTTTATTTAAGAATAACCTGCTGCTATTTTACTTTTTTAGAGAACGATGGCGACGCAATGCACGAGCAGCCGGTCATCAGGACTCCCCATAATCACGACCACTCTGCCAAGAGTGCACGACTAAGAAGAATTTTACTTTGTGCAACTTGTTATCAAAAACTTTGTGTATTTTGTAATGTTTATTTATATCCCAGTGTTAGTTAGCTAATGATTACTTAGAATCATTGAATATCTCAATAGTTCTTGGAGTAGCTCGTTAGCGAGTTTAATCTTATTGCGCGTGAACTTTGATAAGAAATTTCTTGTTAAATGTTTATCATTAAAATTATTGATAAAAATAGCGGTCGGACATTCTTGAAGCAATTACGAGATGGTACAAAATAGTTTTAAATTTTCATGCAAAGTCTGGAAATGATGCCTAGCTAGATGCATCTTCAAGTAACTTCAAGGAGGTAACTGTAAGTAATACCGGTTTTCCAAGATTCTTAAGGTAACCCAATAGACAATGTCAATATTTTGAAAAAGGTAGCACAACAGAAAAAAACCGCATCAAAATCCGTTGCGTAGTTTTAAAGATTTAAGCATTCAAAGGGACATAAGGACATAGGGACAGAAAAATCAACTTTGTTTTGTACTATGTAGTAAAGTAAGTGTGATATATCGGCGACCTATCTCAGCTACTGGTAAGTATAATAGGCGAAAAAAATACTGGCAAACCAAGTGACGAGGATGACAATTGACAAATTGTCCGAATTGCGTTCAGCGCATCTTAGTCACGTCATCATAGTCATCTTGTTTCTGGCTTAATTTAATGATGTGGCCAAATGTCTAGAACACACTCTTGTGTTTCAATTCAATTCAATTCACTCACATTCAATTCAATAACATTACAGATAACAATAATCTAATGCGTTATAATATGGAACACGGAAAAATTATATCTAATAATAAAATCTAATAAACTTAAATTAGTATCTAGTAAAAACAGACATAAATACAGATAAAATCTAAAACAAAATTAAACTAAAATCATAAAAAAGACCCAGTGTGAGATACAGCGTTGAATTAAAGGGATACGCTTGAGGTACCTGCACGTCGTGAGACAGCACGGGACGCTCGGTGCGTGCGGTGGTCTCGGGTGCGATCACAAAACATACTATCCAAGTGTTTCTGTTCCCAGTTCCCTCTCTAAAGGAGTGACTGAACACCACACCCAGGTTATAGCCAAAAAAACGGAAGTCGCTTCGTACGAGTAGAAGTAATATTCACAAGATAAGGGTAATACGACAAACGTCTGCCTACTCACGTTGACATTATTAGCATACAATTGCTAGATTTATATAAAACAAAAACGTTTGACGAATTCATTATGAATCTAAGCGAATTAATTATGAACCCAGTTTGTGTAGGTAACGTTTCATCTCTTAATGAGGGACTTCTCCCTAAAAAGTTATATAAATAATGCTATACAATTTCCTGATATACATTGAAAACAATCAAAGCCACGGGACAAATATTTGCAGATCGTACAAGCATTTGTCCCAGCCGGGAATCGAAACCGCAACCTTCTGAAGGCGGACCTTCGCCGGCCGCGCCACATCGGTCGTCTCTTGTCTAGTCGTCTAGTTGGTGCTCCTCCAACACAAACAGGTTCTTTGTCAACCCGCTTAACATCGGACGGTAATACGGTTTACTACGAACCTTGTTTGCGTAGGAAGAACACAAGTTTTATCCCTTAACGAGAGTCTTCTCCTTCTCAACGCTCTCTCCCAACGTTCCCTAGGTTCGTTGTCATTCCACCTATTATTCATAATGAACTAGATTAATATTATAGAAAATGTAATCCCAAAATATATGAAATGCCGTTATCACCCATCAACATAAATTCAGTGTTAAATAACAAATTGAACGAAATAAACAGGCACATAGAATTACTAATGACATCCAGTAACCACAAACCATTACAGTGTCAAATTAAACTTTAATGCCGTCCATGTCGCGGTCCCAAACGAAACGGACACCGATGTATAAACATGCGAGTAATATTTAGGTTTCCTACTTCCAACCGGATATTAAGGTTTTGTTGTATTTATTAATTGTCCGCTCGAGGTTTAAGTTATAAAATTAAACTACATTTAGTGAGGTTACAACAAAAGTTCGCGGTACTCAGAATACCGCAATTTCTTTCTCATATTGCGGTAACTTTTAGATGAAGGCGAACTATTTGTTTGTGGTCTGGCATCATATCGTTTTAGTTACACTAATGCGGTAAGGTTGATGCGGTAAGGAAAATGCAGACGGGCAATATGAGCGAGAATATACCTACGGTTAACGTTAACCTATCTTCTCATGCATTGTTTTGACTATTCTGTTCTTCTTTGTCTCTGTCCACTAAGTTTTAGTATTATTTAGTATTAAGGTATGTGTGAGCCACAATGAGTGACAATATAACTTTTTTTTTCTTTTTCTTAGGTAAACCGCAGATAGTTCTAAAATTAGAAATTGCTTTATTTATGCAAAGGCGGATAGACTAATGCGGTAAACTTATTACAACAGTAGACTCACCTACAGTCCTACAGGGTAGTGATTAACTTCACATCCCACATATTTTTTCAGTTTTATTACAGTATGAGAGAGGCAAGAGTGCCACGAGTTGGTAGGAATGCCGTTCGGTTGGTATGACGCGGCTGATCGCATCAGACTCTTTTTAATGGACTTAGCTGATGCGGTTAGCTATACTAAACTCACCTAGCTGGCCTCAAATGCGGATACTCCTCAGTGCTAGTAACCTTCACATCCCACACCTTCCTCCAAGCTTCGAACAGCGGCTCGTGGACCGGGTACACTCCTGAGTGATGCGGAGACACGGAGTAGCACGAGTTGGTAGGAATGCCGTGCTCTATTGCGAATTGCTTGTTAAGCATCATCTCGCCTTCTAGATGGGAGACGTTGTTGTATAGGTGCGGTTGCTGGTGATTCCACATGTGGCAAAACCTGGGGATAAATAAACTAATAAGGAAGGTGTTCACCAAATGATAATAGGCTAATCAGGCAGCTTCGTCGGTTAATATTATGGTTTGATTGTGAAAAGTTGTGTCAAAAATATTCACATATTGTATCATCAGGTAATGCAGGTGCAAATGGTGACAATTTATAAAATTAGTTTTTTTATTAATCCGTTGCTATCCCCGATCTATAATTCCGAAATAAAAAAGCTTGCTTTTTTTCGTTATTAAGTCTTATTTTTAATTTTGCGAAGACGTGGCCAGCTTTTACTTTGTAATTTAGTATTTCATGATACCAGCTGATCAAAAATAGAGCAAATAGAGTCTTAAAATATATTTAATTCTTTCTAGCAAATCTTTACTAATAAAAGGGAATACATCAAAGGTGTTTGAATTTATACAAATTCAGGGGAAAAATAAAATCCTTTCACAACTGGTACAATAAGATTCTAAGAACGTACCAAATCTTTTTTTTATTTTTCACTCAACATTTTGATTCGATAAAAGTAACAACATTAGAGGATAAAAAGAATTCGCATATCAGTTAGGATTTTGAGACAACAGATTGGATAATTGAGACATGAATATTGGACACTTTAATGGACTCGCCATTTTAGTGGAGTACTGAATAATGTTGACAGTAACGACGACACGACGTTTTAATTAATGACAATGGCTCATTCGAGCTCATCATTTAGTTTAGTCATTTTGAAATAGCACTTGTAAAATATAACCCTGGGAACATTTTTATCAAAGAATAGAAACAGTTTAAAATTAGTATTTACAATTGCAACAATGGAGCTTACTGTATACTGTTGCATACAATCTAGAGATAGCTCAATCCATATCACTACCAGTCGAAAGCGTCACCAAGATGCTGGCCACATTGCCCCACTGTATGGCAAAGCTTAAGCCAAGGATACACTTAGGGGCAAATGGAGCAACATGTTGCGGAACATGTTGCTCAACAACTACGTAGAACATGCCGAAGTGAATGTCGCGGAACATTGAACGTGCGCTCGCTCTCGAGGCGGGAGCAAGCAAACATAGCCCGCGTCACGTTCCATGTTGCGCGTCATGTTGCGGAAAAAAATGTTCCCTAGTGTATCCTTGGCTTTATGCGCTGAACCAGATCAACACCATCACTTTTGCTTTGTTTCAAATAAAATCGAAATCTTAGTCGATTATCAAGAAAGATTATCAACCTCCGTCTTTTTTAAAGCTCTGTTAAAAGTACAGTCTTCATGCGATCATATTCTCACGACCCACTAATTTTATAACCTCCATTAGCAGAACTGTCCGATTCTAAAGTAACAAAGAACGTTTATCTACATATTCATTGTGCTACAAATAGACGCTAAACGTTGATTTCCGTAGCAATTTTGAACATTACAGTGATTTCGGTGTTAAACGACAATGCATGTTATTGCATATCGAGATTTATGTAACTTACTAAGTTATGTTAGGTAAACTAAATAGATATTGACGACTTAAGTACTACAGTAGACAGGGAGTTGATCTCGTAACGCGTTTAGGTGTAACAAAGATTGTGGACCTTTTTATTTCAGAAGCATGATTTCAACATTAAATTGATTTATTTAACAATGATGGACCATCGGTAGGTGGTATTTCACTTTTACTATTTCAGTGTTTTCGCAGTAAATATAATGTTGAGATACAATTCATTAATTTTAAACAGTCGCGAATATGTATCGCCAGTTTGTTCATTGCAATTTATTATATAATGTTGAGTTTGGGTTTATTTGTTGGATTCTCGTTTTACATTATTACTCTATTTACAGATAAATGTTTTTATTATTAACTTACATTAAATGCTTGTGTAAAAAGGTGCTTTTATTGGATATCCGGAAACGAGAAACGAAAATCGTTTCCTGAAAGTATCTTTGTGATTACATTAGCGATCCAATATTGGTATACCCAGTCAAAAGCTTAGAATATTGGATGGAGCTTGAAGACAAGGAATACATTACAGGTATATTGTATTATATTTTAGACGCACTAGCTCTCCAGAAAAGCCTTTCTAAAATTAAGCTATCGTTCGAGTTTCACATTTATTAACATAGGGCATCATCAAGCCTCAAAGTAAGCAGAGCTTATGTAATGAGGTGGTTTACGTCAGAATATATAAGCATATCAGATTTGAAACGAATTTTTTGGACAGATTTCAATTGAAAATTGTCAAACACGAGTGAGTAGACACATGCATAAACATTGCGTTTGAGTATTCGGGGGTAATACAACACATTGGTTTGATGAAAAGACACGGAAAAAATATTTACAGTTCATACAATCATCAATTGTCGAACCTGCTACCAACATGTCTTGTTCGACTCGGGAAGACGCCATGTGGCCAGTACAGCTTAGTACGACTACACAGTTTAATAAAAGTCGAGTACGAACTCGAGGCTATTAGAATCGTTGTTCATACGAATGAACAACGATTCAAATACCTTCGAGCATGAACTTGTTCAACTGCTCTCAAACTATGAAAATTACTTCCTCTATATCTAGTAGAGGCGTTAAAAGTTGCTGTTATACTGCCAGCTACCCAAGACCCTGAGACCCTAGAGAAGTGTAAACTCAAGAACTACTCTGTGAGGTGCCGTATTATACAACCAGTTGTCTAGGACCCTGCTGGTGAAGGAGTGTAACCGGAAGATCTACCATCCCTTTAACCTTGTCGTGTTATAATGACAAAGACGAAAACTTTAATCATCACTAAACTAATGCACAACCGGTACTAAAGACCCAGGTGAGATGACGACGGCAAAGCTGCTGGATGTGACAAACTGAAGACTTGAGGCATATGTCAACAAACATTGAATTAGCCGAGCTAATAATACCATAGAGATGCACAACCGGTAGTAAAGACCCAGGTGAGATGACGACCAGCAAAGCTACTAGATGCGGCAAGCTGAAGATTCGAGGCAAATGTTCAATAGTGAACTATTACAGGCTGATAATGATGTAAAGACTTACCACGTGAAATGCTCCCTATGCTTGAGCAGCGCGTCATCGCCCCGGTTCTCGAGAGTGGTTCCGTGGTGGTAGTACTTGGCGCTGTAGCCCAGGTTGAAGCGGAACCCTGGGACGAGCCGCTGTAGAGCTGATTGTGATGCTAGCAGAGCAGCCACGTCTTCTTCGTGAAGACGGGTACCTGGACAAACGAATAGAAGCTTTATTACGACTGTTTTAGATGATAGAATACTATGTAGCCGTGTTGGCAGAGGTAAAAGTTGGCACTGCTACTTTTCCACTTTTAAACAATTTATAAAGAAAATCAAGGATATAACTAAAACACTGTCCCACAAGTTGAGATATTTTGACAGTTTAAAACAATAAAGCACCACAATTCATTTTTCGGATTCGTTTTGTAATTAATCGATTGAAATTAAATAGTACCTATATTCTACCTTAATATTTCGCAGTATTTAGAAGGAACTGCCTTCTAAATACTGCGAAATTTTAGTAAATACATATTTAGTCAAAAACATTTCGCTCTCTTGAAACGATTTTAATACGGCCATTACCGATAAGTGAAAAGCTCAGTCTATTAAAATAAACTCAGGGCGAGTTCGCTAACGTGGAGGTTCATTATTTCCCTATTTCATGACTTGTTTCTTTATAAGTTTTGCTATTTACCTACTTTTTATAACATTAACGAGCTTTGCTTTTCAATGCTTAAGAGCATTAGTCTGATGTAGGTAATATTGTTTTCTAAGAATATAAATTTAAATACAGATTAGCAAGAGTTAGGGTCGATACACGTGTGACGGAAAAAGCTCTGGAATAAAAAGGCTACTTTTCATCTTTCATCCCATAAATCAGTTATAATAGGATAGAAATAGCCTTGAAACGTTTCCATAGAAACATTGTGTGCGAAGCCGATGGAAGATCATCATCATCAGCCCATATTATCTCACTGCTGGACATAGGCCTCCCCTAATGAGCGCCATAGCGCCCTGTCTTCAGCTTGAAGGAATATACAAGTATATAATATAATAAAACTTTTAACCTTGCACACTCAACCTATGATGCGTCGAGTGTAGTTGAGTTGTTTGTATTGATTAGTAGAATTTTTAAGGGCTCTTTTGTAGCAAACTGTAGGTCCATGTTATTTTATATTTAATTTTAATAATATTCTTTTAGTAAGTATATTATGTATAGCAGTAGAGTTGATTACGTTGATGATTCTATTAGTATTTAAAATATAATACACCCGCTCTGTAGATGCTGAATGTAGAACCTGACTAGACTACTGATGACTGACTAGATTTCGCCGGTCCTGTACAATTTAATACGTTTGTATTCTCATATACCATTTTAGCTACTGTCCGCAGTGCAGTCGTAGCAACAGTGTTTTATCGTAGTAAAATTAATAAAAGAAAACTATAAACCGGACTACTTAAATGTAATTTTAGCAGCAATTTAAAGAGCTCTTACAATGAAATGTCGGTGTTCTATCAAGGTCTTTTTATTTGTGTTGAGCAATATGATTTTAGAATGAAAGCTACAATACCGTAATCAAAATAATAACACACTGTTTTAATAACTACTCTACGGAACAAAACCTTATTTATAGTTTTTGACGAATGTTTTTAGTTTTTAGACTACCTACATCGTCATTTGCGTTGCTTGTAGGTACACCTTCAAAAAACGTACGATAGAACCTAACCGAGAACTCTATCGATCTAGGTTTCACATCCAATCAGGCAATTTTTTCAGGTAGCCTTACGAATGAAAGCCATAGATGTACCAACGACACGCAAATGGTTTGTAACTTGGCCCAAAATACACAAACGCAACTCAGATTCAAGAATATTTGAATCGCATTTTTTTAAAAGTTTTAATGAAATTCTGTCAAAATTACCAGGGGCTAACTTCGAAGTAGGTATAAAACAAACTAATGAATAACTAAACGTATACACGAAGGTTGATAGATTACAGGCTTTATCTGTATTAACACTAGCTACAGGACTAGACTTCGCATACTTGTTTTGGAATGAAAACTAGCCTATATCTTTCGTTTGATGTGTGTAGAATTTCAGGATAACCCGTTCACAAATTATGGCTTTTTCTTCTGCCAAACATCTTCAACGGTAGAAACTTTCGCCTTTATAATATATGTAAGTAGGATGTCATGTAACTCACGCAATTTATGTTTCTGTAGAGACATAATCATTATAATGAAGGATCCGAGAGTACCTATGCAAATGTAAAGCGGATATGGCTTTTGTCTCGTTATTAAATGTGAAAAGTACGGACACGGTAAAAACAGACGTAACACGAAACAACGTTCATTAGCTTCTTCCGTTGGAAAATTCCAGGAAAACAGCAGAGAGAGTTTTACATGGTCTATTCCATGTTACTACACTATTTGTAGAAATGTGGGTATGTAATTAGGGTTATATATACTGCCGTAAGGCTTTTAAAAGGCTCACTAAAAAGCAACTATAGCTTTAAGCATGACACATAAACAATAAAGATTTATAGCCAATAAATTTTATTGCAGCCAGACAAAACAGACGCATCAATAACTGTCAAGTTATACCATTCAGATTTATTTATTTTTATAATAATAATTCACAAAACATGACTCTATGCGCCAGTCATTAGGATTCACGACGCGTAAGTGTCGGCACTAATACTATTCAGATATTCAATGCATACTGATTTGTTAGCGTGAAGGTAATAATAAATTAGGAGTAAGATGTGCATTCAATAAATCGAAGTTTCGCAGAACACGTCTATATACCTGCCCCCTAGCATTGAGATTTTTTGTCTAGGCTAGAATAGAAATAGAAAAAATGTTATATACATTTCGTAAAATTAATGTTGCAGAAATGAATTTCAAATAATTATAATTTGATTGATGACATTTTTATGTTACTTCAGTCTATTCTACCCTAGACAACCTGTTTGTTGTCTAGGCCTACTGAACAGATTAGCAGTAATCTTGTGAGTTTTCACAAGCGCTCTTTCAAGAAACTGTTCTAGAAACAGTTTTTTTACAGTTTTCCTAAATTTATAATAATTTTCAATTCTAAATATTTTTCATTTTCTTATATAACAAGTGCCGGTGAAAGTTATTTCAAGACTTGGGTATTAGCGAAGCTGAGGTGTAAACTCAAACTCGTTTCAAATTGCTGCATTGTGCATTTGTTTTGAAAGCTTCACTGATAATTTAAACAGTCTCTCGTCTGTTTTCAAACACGCATTTCAACCATTGAGTTTTTCGCTAAAAGTTAGCAATTAGGTATGCCTTCATAAGATTTTTTTTTGGTTTATTTTCAGTATTTTTTATGCTTTCATTCATCAACGTCATATTTTTTGGCAAAAAATATATGGATCTAGAACGGACCGTAGATTAGCAGTAATCTTCCGAGTTATCATAAAGCGCCCTTTCAGCAAGAAACCTATCTAACCATGGAATATATCAGCAATTCTGTAGTCATGAATACGGTTCGATTTGCTCAAATCTGCGTTCCGCTCACGTCAGCAATCCGTATGGTGGTTGGAAGTGATTGATTAGCGTCGTGCTATAGGCACCACCATACGTTTGCTTGTCTGATGGTGCCCTAGTAACCGACCTTATAAAATATGATGTACGATAAATCAAAATTACGTTTTAGCGAATGATTTAGGAAAACTTAATTATACTATTATATATTATTATATATATTAATATATTATTATTAATTATATATATTATTATATATATTACATAATGATGCCATATATGGCGCTCATTAGGAGAGGCCTATGTCCAGCAGTGGACTATTATAGGCTGGTGATGATGATGATATATATTAATACCTAATATTCTTACGCAACAACGTAAGAATACAGAAAATTTATCAATTATACTTGTATATAGGTAAATTCTAGAGAAGTAAGAAATAAAATAAATGATCTATGTCTATCCCTTCCAATTAAAGAAAGAAAGAAAGAAAGAAAAAGTATTTATTGTCTCAGAATTACATACTTAAAACAACAAAAGAAACTTACCATACTAACTTAAATAAAAATAAAAAAGACTAAGACAAGAAGTTAATTCAGCCTTTGCTGCATGCAGTGTTCATATGCATGCAGCGCTGTTTTTAAATTTACCCCTCTCGGGTGGATGGTCACCGAAGGGTTATGTGATTGCGGTGAAACATTACTACTATTTATTGAGAAATGATCAGCTCTATATATTATATTATATCTATCTATATATATAAAAATGAATCCCTATTTCCCTTGGTCACGACATCACGCCTGAACGGCTGGACCGATTTCAGTAATTCTTTTTTTGTTCTGTTCGTTATTATCAGGAGAAGGTTCTTATGAAGAGAGATAGAATTAAAGAAAAAATTAAGGAGATAGAGAGATAGAATTAAAGAAAAAATTAAGGAAATTGCGCGGAAAATTCGCGCAATTTAATTTTGATAATTAAGATAGTACAACGTGTGTCGGGTCACCTAGTATTAATATAATTATTAATTATATAATAATTATATTAATGAATGGTATTCAACTTACCCCTTTCACCAACGAAGATATCATCAATATCGACGAGTATCCACCGCTCGAGGCTGAGACTGAGCTGGCCGTGGCTGAGGTAGCTCAACGCGTCCAGGAACAGGAGGCGATGCAGCCAGAACTGCAGTCCAGACCCGAAGAGGACCCGTTGGACGCCGTCCAAGCGACCGTGGTCTTGCATCACTGTTGCTAGCGGCATCCGTTCTTCTGTAAATAAGTAGTACGTTGTACATCTAGACGAGAAAGTGAAGATCTATATCGATACCGTGGGTCTCTTTTGAATTCCCTTAAAATACAAATCATTTATAGTATATCAGCCATCTAGTACCCCTAACACAAGCTCTGCTTAGCTTGGGGCTAGATGATGCTGTGTGGATTGTCCGGAATTATTATTATCATTATTTATTTTTTTCAATTCCTTCAATTTCTATCGCATTAGGTGCGCCTGTAACCGTTACAGGCGCACCTACAGCTGTAGAATATTTCTAACAAATAAATTATTATTATCGCTCTTAGCGATAAGGCTGCCCATTGTTGGTCAACTGTTTTTTATTGTTAGTCTTTTTTTATTCTGTTTTACTTTACCGTTGTGTGCATAAAGAGTACCTATTTGTATTCTATTTTTTTTAGTTATAACGCCAAAATCCTAGTAAAAATATAAAAATACACAAGGTAGGAATCGCACTTTCTTCCGATCGAAACATGGTACCTACTTTACACCAACGACTAAAATATAAGTTTCAAAAACACTCGAAGATATTCTGATATTTAATATAGCTCCTCTCCCGCTCAGCGCGTTAGAAATGGAATTCTATAGAGTACTTCCACTCGCATTTTAGTACGACAGGAACGACAAACTTTAAATTCAGGTATTCTGAGTCACTAATATGAGTTATTGTAGGTTAGTTTCTTGTATACATTTTTACAAAGCATTGTAGGACTATTTATACCTACTTTTGTCAGTAAAAATAATACTTACAGATGCTTATGTCAACAGTTCAACGCACGTGCTTGGAAATGACAGTTCAATAGACTATAGCTATAGCGGAAGTTTAACTTAATTGTCTTCGTCCCATAATACATTATTTGAAGCCATCATTGAAGAGGTGTTTATAAATAAAATACCTTTTTCTAAACTATCTCTGTTGCCCAACCATTGTTTTCTAGAGAAGAATGGACAACATTCAATAGTCATACATAATTTTTATATTTTTTTCTATTTTAAAATACAACACATTATATACCTATGTCGACCATTTTCCTTTTGTTTTCTTAATCATATTATGTCACCGAACGCTCGCGTAGGGAAAGGTAAGACAGAACTTTTATTTCATACATTATATCCTCCACTAGATGTGGACTTCGCATTTGTCAAATCATTATTACGATAGTTAATGTCAAATGACAAGGCCACATGGTCTCTAAAAGCGACATTATCGTAGTAAACCAAATGGTTTCGTGCCGCCGTGCAATCCATTCTGCATTTTATTGACAGTATTACGGGCTAAGGCAGAAACAAAGATTTTCGTTTAGTACTGTATTTACAATGAGGGTCGTTTTGTAATGGCTCGAATCGGTAGTTGAATGATATAGGTAGCACAATTTACGTGGAAGATATAGGTACGATTTTCGTCCTCGTTTCAGAGCTCCGTACAATGATTTTTTATTGCTTCTTGCATCATTATATTTTGTTATATGTACATATAACTACTAGATGCGAGTTTTTTAATCCAAATTTCAGAAATTTAGGGGTTATTTTGTCAAAATAAAAATACGTGTTTAATTATTTGTTTCATACTTTATTTTCGTTTTTTTTTTGTTAGCCTGTACTGTCCCACTGCTGAGCAAAGGCCTCCCTTCCTTCCTTCCATACTTCTCTGTTTTGTGCCACTGTGGTCCATTCTTTTGTGTGCGTCTAATTCGTCTTTCCATCGACGCTTTGGTCTACCGCGAGGTCGTTTCTTGTCTTTGGGAATCCAATCTGTGATGGATTTCGCCCACGACTCATCCGACATGCGGCAGACGTGACCCGCCCAGTCCCATTTCAGTTTGCCCGCTTGTTGGCCAACATCTGCAATTTGTGTTTTGGAGCGCAGGTCACTATTTCTAATTCGGTCTGATAGTTAGACTCCTAGGATACTGCGCTCCATTCCTCGCTGGCAGACCCCAAGTTTGGACTTTTGCAGAGCCGTCAGTGACCAAGTTTGGGCCCCGTAGGTGAGGATGGGTAAAATGCACATGTCCATGAGTTTTCTTTAGAGCGTAAGTGGTAGATCGCCTTTCATCAAGTGCTTCATAGACCAATAGCTCTTCCATGCGTTCTCAGTGCGTCTTGTGATTTCAGCATCTTGTCTGCTCTGGAAGGATACTAGTTGGCCTAAATATAAGTACTCATGGACATATTCAATCTCCCCATCCCCTATCCGTACCCTGTGTTGTGTGGTGTTCGTCATGACTTTAGTCTTCGACATGTTCATGGAAAGTCCAACCTTGAGGCTTGCGGTGTTAAGTTGGTCTAACATTGTGCAGTTCGCTAGCCGACGAAGAGAAAATAACAATTTCATCGGCGAAACGTAGATTATTTAATCTTTTTCCGCCGATAACAATGCCCTTTCCCATCCAGCTGGGTGATAGGATTTTAAACACCTCTTCCAAAGTGGCATTAAATAGTTTTGGGGACAGTGGGTCACCCTGTTTTACTCCTCGCTGTATTTTGAAAGAAGGACCCGTGGATTCCAATTTTATGGCTGCTGTACTATTGTGGTAAATTATTTCTAAAAGTTGTATATAGGTACCTAGTAGGAATGTCTTCATTTTTGAGGGCTTCAAAGATGGCTGAATGCTCAAGACTGTCAAAGGCTTTAGTGTAGTCGACAAAGGCTAGGTAAATCGGTAGATGAAATTCCGAATATTTCTCAATTTTTAATTGAGAAATATTCGGAATTTCATCTACTTTCTTAATTAATTTATTTATGTTAGTTTTGAGTAAATAAAAGCAAGGAAGAATGATTTTCCATACAAACTTTATCACCCTATTTAAGCCCCTCAGCGGATAATTTTTGAAAATTTTAGCCTATTTCTAATTCTAGGTTCTAACCTATCTACGTACCAAATTTCATCTAAATATCTTAAGTAATTACGGAGATTACTTACAACAAACATTCACACAGACTTTCCCATTTATTACAATAGTAAGATAAGATTAAATACTACTGTTATACATTGCTCTTATAGGGTGTAAATTGTACTGTAAATGAAAATTAGGCGAACTTTGTGCAGTAAGAATAAAGGTGGATTTGAGTTTTCAAAGTTCTGGGAAAGGCTATAAAATCTGGAAAATGTATTTGAATCATTTATGTAACAAATATGTGATAGCACAATGTTACGATATAAATAAACATGCGTTATTTATTCGTGCACGATGACAGCTCTGCCATGCCGTACCCTACATATTTGATGCAATATTAATTGTAATCAAATCAACGTTTCGATGAAATCAATATTTATTTTATATTATCAGATATAAATGCAAAGAAGTTATAAACTGAACAATCATACATAACAGAAAAAAAAATTCTAGATGATAAAATATATTGATTAATTATATAATTGTCAGGAAAACATATAAAAACATACAATATAGTTTTAAAAATAGTCATTAAATAAGTGTGATGCTCACCAGCATTGTAAAGGTCTAGATCATAGGTTATTTATACATGAAAAAATTGTACGTTTTAGGTTCGAAATTGTTCGTCTAATATAAAAAATTGTACGTGAAGTTTTCATTCAAGACTAGAATGTCTACTGTGGTTGGTAATAAACCGCCCCTGACCATTCCCTGTGCAAAAGTGCCAATAATGCTTGCAGCATTACCTCCCTGAATAGCGATGGCAATCCTTTGCACCGAGAACGAACCGGAGCGGGAGTCTCCTGTCACTTTGTTATATTTTCGGTATAATAATTAGACCGAAGTGGGTTAGTAATTATCCCACTAAAAACTTCGCATCCACATTCCAACTGCCCAAGGTCAAATAAATTGTAATCGACTTGCACTGACCGACGATGAGAAAATACTTTTGTTGAGCCAATATTAGCTTTATAAGACGAAGGAGCCGCCAATTTATGGTTACAGGGCATAATTTAGTTCCATTAGAAGTCAAAAAGAGTCGTTTCTTGTAATTTTAACGAGAAATAAATGTAAAGTTAAGTGACGGTGACGTTGAATAAAATGTGAAAAAAAGGAGGCTTCCGTCAAAAGGGACCACTAGAAAAGGGACCGCGGTCCCTTTCGCCGGATTGATTTAATTTTATTATTTTTCTTCCGTCAAAAGGGACCACAAACCACCTGACGTAAATTGTACAGTCGTCGTCAGATAAGTACAGATCTTTATTAGATCATTATTTGAAATTTGAAATTGTTAAGTAGTAGGTACCTAGTTAGTTCATAATTATGAGAAATATATCCTCCATATATACTTATTATAATATTTTTTGTGTGTTGTGTAGGTAACACTTGTATAAAAATTATGACTATCAAATTAACTTACTTGCATCATATAAATTTATTCGATATGCCTACTAGGCGTGGATATACTCCATGCACTTAGTGACAGATTTAGACAACTATTACCGTGCACAACCGTGCAGGTAAGTTTATAACAAATGCTACTCTAACCCCCGCATATTTCGCCTGCCGTTCTCAAGGTCATGGAGCCCTTTTGTTTAAAACGGGAATTTGCATCGCTTGGTGACTCGCTCAGCCAATCACTGTTAAGGAGCTTATCAGTTTAAAAAGTCAAGATGTTTTGTTGCTTTGGACAGTTTGTTGTTAGATGGTTATTAGACACTGTTCTGAACGTTTGTTGGTGATGTGAGTAAAGAAAAGAAGTATTTGGATGTCAGGTATGTAGTACACTTTTTGTACCTATTTATTTAAGTGTAGACTTAATTAAAGTTAAGTATTTACCTAGGGTTTCTTTTTGTTGTTATATGTAGTTTTATTCATGTTTTAAAAATATTAAAATTCTAATTTATCAATGTTTATAATTTTAATTGAAAATGACCAATTTTGAAGATTATGGACTTATGTGAATAAACACACACGTTTTCTACATTACCATAATGTTTAGCTGTAAGGTTTATCATGTTATTTTATAAAAGAACATTATTTAGTCGCTAACATAAATATAATTTTCCGATTTCAGAAGTATCAAAATGGAAGAAGAAGCCGGCCCTTCGACATCTCAAGTTCAGCCATCTTTTCAAATTAGTGTCACACAAAAGGGATCAGAACTTTTGTGCAGAGCTGGATATGAATATCATTTAAAAAGAATTAACAAAGATGGCTCAAAACTTTGGCGATGTGCGAAAAAGAAAATTTGTAATGCTACAATAAAAATAAAAGACGATGCGATTACAATTTTGAACGAATCTAATCATTGTCATCAACCATTGGAAAATGTTCAACTGAAACACCAAATGAAAATATGTTTGGAAGAGGTTCAAAAAGATGTGAATGTTCCAGTTGCACAGGTATTTGAAAAAAATATGGATGTACTGAAAGATAAGGGACTAGATCTAGTAACTAAATTACCAAATTTTCACAACATTGAAAAGCGACTCTACAAAAAAAGAAACAATTCAATTGGAGCCAAAAAACTTACATTCCACAAAGCTGATGATGTTGAAGTACCAAAAAAGTACCAAAAGTTTGTACTTGCTGACTACAGAGGAAAAAAACGCATATTAGTATTTGCAAGTGAAGATATGAGAAAATTTTTGAAGGAGTGCAAACGTTTTTTTATTGATGGAACTTTCAAAATCTGCCTCAATACATTCTATCAACTTTATACCATACATGCAGATATAGGAAGTACTGAGGACCACATAAATGTTGTTCCACTAGTATATGCACTTCTTCCTGATAAGAAGACATCTACGTACGAGCTTCTTTTTGAAATGATAAAAAAACAGATACCCGAATGGGAGCCGACTGTAATGTCCATGGACTTCGAAGTTTCAGCAATAAATGCCGTTCGAAATGTTTTCCCATGTGTGAAAATAGTTGGCTGTTACTTTCACTTCCTCCGAAGTCTGTGGCGTAAAGCAAAGGAAATCGGAGTCAGCAAAACTCGACTAGGAAAAGAACACGTCAAGCTATGCGCGGCTCTTTCTCATCTCCCACCGGATTTAATCGATGATGGCTGGTTGTACGTCATGGAAGAGTCACCCAATAGTGCAGAAGTTACGAAGTTTAATGACTACTTTGTCAAAACATGGCTAGAAAATACTGTACTCGCGAATACTTTCACCACTTATGGTGAACCACATAAAACAAATAATGCTGTCGAGCAATGGAACAGTCACATAAGAAAGTATATAAAATCAAAGCCAAATATTGCCCAATTATTAGAAGGGCTCCAAAAAGATGTAAAATATTATTTAGGAGCAATAAAAAATCCTGACGGCATCCAAATATCAAAGAGAAAACAATCAACAATTGATCAAATGAAAAAAAATGAGAGTGCTGTAAGCGAGTTACTTAACCGTAAAATAACAATTGGTCATTTTTTAGAGAAATTACGATAAACACATTGTGATTGTTGACTGTGATTTTTATATAATATCTTGTTGATTATTTTATAGTAGGTATAATTTACATGAACATTTTATATATTTTATTATTAGTAGATATTTTATATATTAGTAGTACCTATTAGAAATAACCATGAGCATTTTAAAAATTGTGATTGTTTACTGTGATTGTTGTTTATAGTTTGTTGATTATTTTTATAGAGCCTAGGTGTGATTGATCATTTTTTTTTTATAACATTTTAAAGTAAACGTGTTAAAAATTATTAGAAATTACGATGAAGACTAAGTAGTTGTGATTGTTGTTTAATAGTATGTAGATTATTTTATAGTAGGTATCATTAAAGACAAAGACGATTTTAACCAAAAGTGATTTTTTTCCAATAATTTGTTGATTATTTTTATACTAGGTGTGATTTATAATTTTATTTTAATATAATTTTAAAGAACAAAGACGAATACAAAAGTGTTGCAATTTAATTAGCTATTAGAAATTACGATATTATGATAACAAACGCTCTAATATTATTATTAGTGTTTGTTATGATAATACATATATTAAACTAAGATGTTAAAACAAAAAAATATTTTTTAATCGTAAGCTATTTAACAGATAAGACTGATTGTTGTTTTTTGTCTGTAGTACTTTGACTATTTATTTTGAAAAGGAAAAGACTGTATGTTTCTATTTTAATTAGGTACATTTTAGTACTAAAACAAATTTTCCTTTAATAATTGTTACTAATTTGATTTTTTAAAATAAATAATATCTTCAATCAAAGAGTTTGTTCTTTAATCTATACCTGCTTTTTCCTTTGACTGTACCTTATTTCTCTTGAACAATAGATTTTATCAATAATTTCGAGAGCGGTCCCTTTTGACGGAAGAAAAATAATAAAATTAAATCAATCCGGCGAAAGGGACCGCGGTCCCTTTTCTAGTGGTCCCTTTTGACGGAAGCCTCAAAAAAAGCAGAGGACCTTGTGGTAGAAAATGAATGTTTTCGTTAAAAAATGGCGGGTAATTAGAGATATAATCACCGCGGTTTCATTTGCAGAGCGCTATCCATTGCCAAATTGAGCAAAACAGTCTCACACAGCGGCGTCGTTTTAAATTTGTTTTTTAATTGCCGGCACTTAGTTTAATGGCAGTGTGAGAATACACTACACATGAATGCATAATGTGTGACGGAATGGCTGCTGAAATTCCTTTGTTTGAATTCTACGGCTTTAGTTACGGAACCATCAAGGATCTGAGTTCTTTATCTTCTTATCTTTGTAGGTAAAGTTACGTAAAGAAGGATTTTATAACAAAATAACATAAGGTTCAAATGACGAGCGTTGGTTGATCGAGAATAATAATTTAAATTTCTTTTTAAACTTTTTTACAAATATCCAACCAAGCATCCAAATATTCCCATTTAGAAGCTGTGTAGCTTATAACTTTGAAGGTTTGGATGGATGGTTGGATATTTTGTTACTTCTTCATGATAATACTGTTGGTTATACTGTTCTTTCTAGAAATAAGTTCCCATGGTATAGAATCTTTGAACGTTACTATCACGATATCAAAAAGTTATATTTTATTTTAAAACGTAGCAAAAAATGTTTCCAGTACTCAGCGTATATAAATTTGGCCTCCTTTGAAAATTACGCGCCTGATTCAGACGCAAAAAGCTATGTATGACACTTGAACAGAAAACTTTCATATTACGCGGAAACGCCGGAAGAATAAGTAAAAATTTGTTCATTTTGTTTAAGAACAGATTTTTACTTATTACAGAATATAAAGAAGAAACAGAATCAGCAAAAATAGCCAAAACTTGGAAGTTATCGCAGGAAAATCCTGCCTTAGCGCTGGTCTTTCGTGTAAAGTTCGAAACACACTGAAGCTGGAGGCGCAGCGGAGGCGTGCGAGTTGTATTCTATGGAATCCTATGAAAGTCTACACACACTCCGCAGGCGGCGGTGGCGACGCGGTGCCATAGGAAAAACCGCCAAGCCTTCGCCTCCGCTCCGCCTCCGGCTTCACTGTGTGGAGAGTTTTAGGCAGAATGAAACATCCAACTCCACTGCCACATTTTGAAGCGCTTCTGTGACACGCGATTTGTTGCGGTTTGTAGCGCGTTTCCTTACACACAGATGCGTCTTGTAAGCGCGATTCCTTGACGTCGCACTGCACCGCACGTCAAAGCACGTAAGATGCAGCTGTATAAAAGATGGCATGCGACTTAGTACAAAATGTTCCGTGATTAATTCTCGCATAATGTTTGTTTCCCAAATAAATAAAAATAAAATAAAATAATCACAGGACGCGGAAAAGCGTCGGACAGCTTCAAGCGAGTCGGTGAAATCGCAGTGTGTAAGATCGTATGCGTCTTAATAAAAAATGCAAAATAATATCGTATTAAATCGCGCTACACACAACGCGCTTTAAAATCGCGGTACTGGGGTGGAGACTTGAAGCGCGTGTGTCGCCGCGCGACGAACCACACAGTGCACTAAAATCTGAGTAAATTCGAGTTAGTAAGTCCTGTCCTAGTTTTAGGAAGGCTAGGAAATACCTATTACGAGTACGTAGTTATTGAATAAAGCCGGAATCCCAGTTACATTCGAATGTAGGTTAATTAGAAAACCTTCACGTTTTGCTACTAACACTAACAAACACTAATGTAGGTACTTCGGTCTACTTTGACTACTAGTTATTGCGTTAATTGGGGTGATATTCTCTGGTCATTACATGGAATAGAAAAGACCGAATAGAATAGAATAAAGAACTCTTTACACTTTTCAAAAATAAGGAGGAATAAGGAGCTTCATAATTCGACGTGTGTATACTTCAGAACTTTTTCGGGTAAACCGTTTATGATGGTTATTTTTTATTTAAAAGGTGGTGCTTTTCATGTGGTTGGAATAGTGATGATGCTGTGTGACTAAAAATATAAATGAAAAATAATGCTGTTAAATAATAATGTTAAAAGCATTATTTTTTCATTCCATTGAAGCTAAGTCCGTATCGTACGTACGTAAGTGTGTACCACGTATGCGAGATAGAATTTAGTCTATCAAACTCACGAAAACTTTTACTGTATTAATATTTGCATACTCATACTAACCACCCTTTACCTTACAGTTCCATAACGCTACCACTCCTACACAAAGCCAAGAGTAGGCCAGCCTAGATAGTCTACAATTTCACCGGCCACTAGCGACGAACAAATCTGTACGTAATCCGATAGGTTGCAATAGGAGATCAAAGGGACCCGGCTCAAAGGCAACCCATCGTCATCTACCCTCATCATCTAGAATTTCCTTTCACTGGATGCTGTTTTCGGACATTTGTACTGGAGTGGGATTTGATGGCTCGAATTTCAGTGTTGATTCAGATTCAGTGTGAAAGATATTTAAGATAGATTTTAGGCTTATATATCGCATGCGCTTTCTGGATAAAATAGTATGTCTTTCCACGGGACACCGTTTATTAATCTGCCAAAGTTCATTAACATCCGTTCAGCTGTTTAGGCTTGAATAGGTAACAGAATTGCTTACTTATTTATTTGAAGACACAAGACATTGTATAAACATAGGCTACTTTTTATCCTGTTAATTAGTTCTTATGGGATAGAAATTGCCTTGAAACGTTTCCATAGAAAAAACGCGTGCGAAGCCGCAGGCAGATACTAGTTTATTGTAAATTTGAGTAACCCATTGTTTACACAGTTTTTGACGTAACTAATAGTTTCATTGCGTCCCAATGGTTGAAATAAAGGACATGTGGCATAATCATATTTATTAAACCCTCTATCATGAAAAAAAGAATTAAAATGAAATGGAAAAGTAGAGGCAGTAAACTGAACTTCCTAAACACTATTTGGAATGTTATTTATTTACAAACACACATAAATATATGTACTTACTTTGGCTTTTAGCGTTGGTTGCTAGCTTGCTAGTCAACAACTCATGCTGAGGCAGAGCCATTTTGTTAGAGATTTACACTTCCCATTTTAGTCGTTTATTATGTAATTGTATAAAGTGTACCTACCTATTGTGTAATGCTGTAAACAAATAAAAATATTTTGTATTCTCTTCTATTCTACTTTGATTTTTGAAGCCTTAGGGCCCCGCGCACTAGGCAGCCTGGCTGCCGCAGTCAGTCTGTGGCAGCCAGAATATTTGCGCAGCCAGTTTTAGCAGCCAATCAACGACTAGTCTAGATCCTTCCGTCTAGCAATATGGTCGTGAAAGAACTTATAATTATTGCTTACTTATATCGTAAAAAACGCGAAACAAAGAAAAGACACTGGATGTGCGCGGGGGCCCTTAGTGTCTATCCATATTTTTTAAGAGCTAACCTTCGGATCCATACTCGTTCTGCCGTATCGCCCAGGCCACAGGCTCGTACGTCGTGCTATTGGCCCTGAAGACGGTCCAATGATCCCCTGGAAGAGACCCCCACGCTGTCTCTCCAGCTCTCGACAGCCGTAGAACTGGTGAGCCTGGATTCAGAGTTGCATCCTGCGCAAAAAACACGAGTGAAATCACTTCACTACATAGTATAAAACAAAGTCGCTTTCTCTATCCCTATGTATGCTTAAATCTTTAAAACTAGCAACGGATTTTGATGCAGTTTTTTTAAATGGATAGTGATTCAAGAGGAAGTTTTATACGTATAATAAAACCGTGCGAGTCACTAGTCTATAATAAATAAATTATAATAATGAAAACGCTGAAAAATCCACACAGCTTCATCTAGCCCCAAACTAAGCAGATCTTGTTTTATGGGTAAAAAGGCTCACTATTAAATATCAGATTATGTAGAGGATAAATATGCTTGGGACTAGTTTTACTCCAACTCTAAAACTAAAAACCTAACAAGGTAAAGGTTTCTTGTTCGATTCTTTATTTTAGCTTATACAGATTACAGTAAACACAAATAAAAGTGAGCACTTTATTGCATAATTTTAATTATTTTTTAACATGTATTTACTACGTGTCCAAGAGTATGTAAGGTCTAAAGGAAATAAAGCACTTCTATTTTGATTTTGAGCTAGATGACTGATATACTTAATTAAAAACCTACAAAGATAGGTATTTTGATTATACATAGAAAACACCCAGAAGGCCAGAACCCTATGCTAACTCATCAAATCTCACCTATAAATAGACCAGTGCTGGCTTGGTTGTCTACGAGACCTCATCCAGCATTATACTGAGTTAGGATCATTTCATAACAACTTTATTTATGATCCCTAAACGCTCATCATCATCATCACCAGCCTATAATAGTCCACTGCTGGACATAGGCCTCTCCTAATGAGCGCCATATATGGCATCATTATGTGGGGGTTATTGGTTATAAACGCTCTATTGTATTCTAATAATAATCGAGTACTTTCCAACACAAATAAAGTTCGTAGTTAAAGTGTTTACATTCATTAAACTCATGAAATCTAGTGATAGGCCAGTACATAAATGCTCGAAGTAATCGAGAATTTATATACCCACGCTCGATTCCACAACTTAATTGCTTTTAATCTAATGGACTGAACATCAACCGGCGCGTCCAATGTACGTCACCCGAATTTACATTTTTCAACATTCAAAAAGCTTTGCTGAAAAATGTGCAGAATAAAATCCTCTGGCAATCACAAATATGAATGTTTAGGGTATTTCAATCAGCGGAATAGCCTTAGGGGGCAGGATTAAATCGAACCTTTGAGCAGATTTTTATTTCTCTGTTCTTAAAATCATTAGGTATTTGCGGTATTTGCGTCAAAAATAAATAAATAAATAATGCTGGACAAAACACACAGCATCATCTAGCCTCAATCTAACCAGAGCTTGTATTTTGATGAGTACTAAACAACTGATATAATTAATACAATATATTACAGAAATAGACATTATCCCAATAAAAAGAAACACTCAGAACCCCAGAACAAATATTCGATGATCGTACAAACATTCCTCCCAAGGCTGGAATCGAAGCCGCAACCTCCTGCGTCACAACGCAAGCCTTCGCCCGTCGCGTAACATCGTCATAAAACGAGCTCAATATTCATGCGAATGTTCAAAATTTGAATAAACAGTGCTTACCTTGAGTCTGAGATTGGTATGCATGAAGAGTGGAAATCCTTTCAGCTGAGCGCCAACTAAGGTCTCTTCGCCGGGCGTTGCGAAGCCGACCACTCCGACTGAATATTCCCTACAGTATTTGTCGAGTAGTTCTCGATTCCACTTATCCATGTTCGCATATTTCGATAGCGACTCGAAAACGATCACGCCGTATCTTCCCTTGTCCAAAGTGGTGAGCACGGGTAGACTCTTACCCGCTACTTCCACTTTATATCTGTGAAAACAAGCCACTGTTATTCTAACTGTATTATAACTATTGTAACAAATAACACTTCTTTACTTATCTATGTAGAGGTATGTTATTTACTTTTATAAAAGAGAAAACCGGGTGAATCAAAAAGAGATCTTTATAACTACAAGAGCTACGAAGCTGAAATTTTGTATGGACGTTGCTTTTTAGGACGCAGGCACTCATTAAGAACTGAATTTTGGAAATTCGTGTACTAAGGTAGTTAAAATGGGGCCAATGGGTCATTACTAGATTCACACGAATGAAATCGCGAAAGGGCCAGCTAGTATATTTTAACGGATCGGGCTGACATTTGAATCGAAATAGACGTAGTTCTAGTCGTGGAATGAAAAATAGGCTAGTTTTCATCCCTTAAATCAGTTCCCATGGGATAGAAATAGCCTAACTTTTGTTTCATTAGAAACAAAACGTGCAAAGCCGCGGGCAGATACTAGTACAAATGCGATAGTTCGGATTTGTAGTCTCTAGGCAAACTAAAACGTGGTCTTTTTATGCCATAAATCAGTACCCGCGTTTTCATAGAAACAACGCATGCGAAACTGTATTTTGTGGTAGATAGGTACTTTTTACGTTTCAAAACGTGGAAAATAGAAAATTACCGAAATCTCATTTATAACATGGATGGTATTTTGATAAATAAACTCCATTTCATTTTAATGATATACTCTAATAAAATATTTAAAAGTAGACAGAGGAGTAAATGAAAGCCTTATTTGAAGATAGATAATGCCAACGTGGTTTCGTGTTTCATTAGCATTATTCATCGGAACAGGAAACATTATGACCATTATACAACGGAAGGTCGGCTCTAATTGAATCGAGTAAGTAGGCACGTTTATAAATATTTCAGTAGGTAGCTGTACTCGGTTCGACAATCCAAGATATTTTATGTTAACAAAGACGCTATTCATTATGACTGTAACGGCGTAGTTAGCCCGCTTATAGATAGATAGATAAGAATTTTATTTGGACTACAAGCACAACATACAAAATACAACAAAAAACATTACAATAGTAGAAATACAATAGCTTAGATTTAATTTAAATAATAACAACAAACAAAAATTCAAAACAAGGTATAATGTGTATGTGTGCTGCAGTACGTCAAAAAGGCCTTGGCTCAGTGTGATATTTTGCCAAGGAAGCAAAAGCACTGATTTTCAGCCATGACCTATTGAGAGCAAGCAGAACGAGATTCAGAACAATGTGTTAAGTGTACCTAGCTAAATGTTACTGTTTTTTAAGTTATTGCGGCGTTTTCAACCTCAGTCATACATGCGATGATGACTTGACATTCCTACCTACATGACAACAAAGTACCTACCTAACGATAAACAGATATATGTATGCTTTATTTTTGGCAAACGAAGCGCTGTGGAATACCTTCAATTTGTTTCTGTAACAAAAATTTTTATAGTCATAATAGACCTTCGTACATATACATAATGAATTTGTCAGACTTTGAAAGTTTTTATATAGAAAAAAGACATGTATATCTGAAAACCTCAAGAAATACTGATAACAATAACAGAAAGAGCAATGTAAAAACTAAAAACCAAATCAATGCATATTTTTACACTCGCAGCGAAAAGGGGCAAATTAAATTTGAGACTTCAGATTTGAGAAATCGTGATAGAATCTGTAAAAAGAAAAAAATATATTTTAATTTGCTCCGATGATACCAATTCCGTAAAATATCTTTCTTTACCAATAATAATTTTAGCTTTGTAAGCCGTTTGTTTACAAAAAATATCGGAGATCCTAGAACCGAGTATATTTTTATGTAAATAAAGCATGTGACAGTGTTAAACATGCAAGATACTATCAGAATACTGCATTGCGAATATCAATCGGTGACGACATTGATGCATCGAGTAACTAACATGTATAGAGGTACGAAAGAGTCTCTTGAAGTCCTATTAAAGCTAAGTACAGAAGTTAACCAGGAGCGAAGTTGCCGGGTTAATTATGGACGAAGAAAATAGTTTTACTAGTTCAGCGGTTTTGTTAATCCGAGCAGACTATAACGCTTATCTTGCTATTTTAACCCTTTACTTGTACTACAAAACTACCGCGAATAGCCGAGAAGGAAATATTATGCAAGAAAATGAAAAGTCAACGAGAATTCACATAAATCTCTGCTGTTTTAAGTTTAAATTATAGCATGGTTTCATAAGTTGCTGCTTGCAAATTGTTTTACAGTAAACACAGAAATGATATAAGATTCTTTAGATAAATAAGTATATACTATTTGACGACCGATGTGGCGCAGCGGGCTAAAGTGCGACTGCGACGCAGGAGGTTGCGGGTTCGAGTCCCGCCTTGGGAAAAATGTTGTACGATGCCAACATTTGTTCCGAGATTCTGGGTGTTTTCAAGGTATAAAAAAAATATATTAGGTATGTTTATCAGTCATCTAGCACCCATTAACCAAGCTCTGTTTAGCTTGGAGGTTAAACATGCTGTGGATTATATTATTTATTATCCCGCATTTTTAAGGTCTTTAATACAAAAATTTGTCCCGAGACGGGGATCGAAACCTCAATATCCTGCGTCGATGGTGGATTTTTTAGTTTCTCTAAAAAGTACTGAATACTTTCTTTTCGTCTTAAGATATCAATACAGATGATCTCCTGCGATATCAGACACCACATACCATCAGGGAAACATAACACTAACCTCTAATAATGCCTTTCTTGAAATACCAAACTAAAATAGCTCGAGATAGAGTTCAGGGCGTCGACCCGCTTTCTTTGAAACGAAGGTTCGCAAACGAACGAATTTAAAACGAAGTTTCGGTGATGAACCTACTCTCTTTCATTTTCGGATACGCACACAAAGTTCGGATTCATAGACAATTTTCGTGAATGAAATTGAATGAATGATATGTGTAGGGTAAGCAGGGGCTATGCCGGTCATGGGGTTATGGCGGTCACTCAAAAAACTAACAAAATACAGTTCATAGAAATACGGTGCGCGGGCTGAAGGGAGGGGGGCGAGACGTAAAAGCAGGCAGCGATAAGTTTGGTCAGCCCGCTCGCTGCCCGTGAGAGAGAGGTGCGTATGTTTGTTTCTGGCCGCCCGGATCTAATTTTCGGCTGAGTGCGTTTGTCGGCAAGTACAGATTTATTTTACTCATTTAATGTTGCTATTCATTATCTTTGCGCTCAAAC
Source organism: Eupithecia centaureata (assembly GCA_944547425.1). Lineage (NCBI taxonomy): Eukaryota > Metazoa > Arthropoda > Insecta > Lepidoptera > Geometridae > Eupithecia > Eupithecia centaureata. The sequence goes on from OX155681.1 coordinate 10,889,264, forward strand.
ATTAAATTAAACAATATAGTAAACATTTCTTAATAATTGTATCTCTGTTTTGTTAAAATTCAGCTTGATTGCAAAACCGTCTTTTGGGGTTATACCGGTCAAGTCAAGGCAAAGAAAATTGGTAAAACCAAAGGAGCTGAGAAAACTAAGCCTCAAGAAAAAGCTGTAAGAAAGATGACAAGAAAGTCTTACAAACGCAAAGTTTTGCAAGAAAATCATCCTAACCTTTGCAACGACGATAGTTATGATGATATGGATGTAGGTAATGACGATGAAAGAAAAAAAAATGCAATATTTGCAAAGAATTCGGACAAAACGATGAGATGTGGTATCGATGCACCACATACGGCCAATGGTCTCATGTAGTGTGTTCTGGATTCTGCTAAAGGATACATCTGAGATTTATGTACCTAAGATTAGATATCACATATTTTCATAGAAACATTTAATTCAGATTAGTCATTTATGCTCAAATATCATTGTAGTCTTTTAATAAGTTAAAGTAACGTTGATCTCATCATTATAATTAATCAAAATGGTTCTCCATTGTCATATATAAGCAAATAATTTTGATCGCCATTACCCCGTTGCATGACCGGCATTACCCATGCTCAGGGAGAATGACGGTCAAACCTATATTTTTTTGTACGAGTCCCTACCAATTTTGTGTGATAAATAGATAAGTGGTTTTAATGCATGTTGATTACTGGATAGTTTAACCAATGTTCCTTTGAAATGATGATGTTCTCTAAAATAAAACCTTTGTAAAAAAAAGTTATTGCAAATTTTCCTTAAGTGATCGCCATTCTCCCTGCTTCCCCTAGGTCTTTTAACATGCCAATTACGGATTTTTCTTTAATAAACAAAATGTTTCGCTTTGTTTTTAAATTTTACATCTATTCTGTAGTTTTATAACTATTTTCTGTTGTATCTAAGCAAAACATATAATTAAACAACTAGAATTTGACCAATTACTACTTTTGACGTAATTTACCCAAGACACTATAAAGAACTCGTTATAATGCGACAAATATGGTTTCTTTTACGCTCCAAACGTTCATCACAAGTAATCTTTCATACAGTTCAGTCAATTTTCTTTATCAAATCAGAAAAACGAAAATCAAAAGGTACCACTTTTGGTTTCGTCGATTTGAGGTTAAAACTCCGAACAAAGATCCGTCAAAATCAAATGTTCGTTTCGAACTTTCGTGAAACAGAGTAGGTTTAGAAAATTTAAATGTCAAACAATTTTCGGTCGATCGAAGTTTCGTAAAAAAATGAAACCGGAGTAGGAATTACGCGAACTTTCGATCGAAGGTTCGTTTTTCGTTGAAAAAAGTAGACCCCCAGATTCTTTCAAAACAGTTGATAGTAAACCGCTGAAAAATTTATCTTTTATTCCCCAATGAATTGAAGCATTTTATTTGTATTGTATTATTGTATTATTTGTGTTGTATGTTTTATTTGTTCTGTCTGGATATTGAATGCAAGCTATAAAAAAAGCGGGAGAAAAACGTCAAGTTGTAATACCATTATACAGCTGTGTCGTTTGGTTAAATTCAATAGAATGCATTCATACAATTGTTATCTTCCCCGAATCGATATTCATATGACTATATGAAAGCTTTCAGGTGTACCGGGGATCCTAAAAGCATTGATATAAGCCTGAAAGCCACAAGGTCTGTTTTAAGTGCGTATCTACACTACCAGTCAGACGATTCAACTATGTCAAAACAGATGCAAATTATAGATAGGTGTACGAAGACATAGGTCGCTAGTAATTTGATTTTGCGTTGGCCATGGGTGTAATAAGGGATTAATTTAGTTTTGAACTTATTGCATGGGCAGCCAGTGTGTATTCAAATATGGAGTGGAATTCATTATTATAAATATTTATGTACGGGTATTTATCGCGTTTATTTACCTATTTTTTTTTTTTAAATACCCGTACATAAATATTTATAATAATGTGTTCTGATCGCGTAAGTTTAAAAAACTTAATGGAGTGGAATGTATGTGGATCCACACGGAAAGTTATAATAGAAACGTCAACGTTTGAAATGCTAAGTAATAACTCCGGTCAGAGATACTAATCAAGGCTATGAAGGTCGACCCTCGTCATAAAATTGTACAATTTAAATGGCAGTCGGCAACATCCCCTCCTGTCAAACGTCGAACGATCCACAGAGTTGATTGGCAATATTGAAAATTGAACTGTCCAAACGTTCACTTTTAGGATACTTTTTAATTTCCAATCAGGAGCGGTAGTGCCTTCGTGTTGATAGGGAAATCTGACAGCTCTTTGAATCCAAAACAGGCATTGGAACCCATGGAGGAAAAAAAAGAAGTATCGAGATCTAACCGTTCATTTTGCTCCAGTTGAGATTTCGATTTGGCAGACGAAGCGGACTGAAGTCCAGGGCGAATGGCAACTAGCAAATAGCATTTACCTACTCGTCCCCGCGCTGTAATGTACAGTGCACTCGTTGGCAACTTTGCGTACGGCAGCCGTATATTCCACAAAGGAACGATACTAGCCAAATACATACGGAAGGCACTTCAATGAATTTTTACGGTAATTTTAAAGTTTTTGATAAGGTCAACCTTTGTTTGCGACAGTCGACAAAGGGTGCTAGTTGAGCCTCACTATTAACGTACGCTACCATGTTTCTAATTACCTTAATTAGTGCCCTGACATTACAGCGAGCACTCGGTTTAAATTAGAGCGCGTAAAATGGCTCACTTTGTCCGTGAACCGAATGCAATGAGCCTAATTCGTGATAAGGGAGCGCGTCTGACTTCAATAAAGGGGAGCAATGTCACGGCGGGTCCTTGCAAAAGCGCCCTTTCCGCGAAATAACACCAATCGTACCCCCGGGGCACCATATAGAGCACATTCCACTTCAAACGCTAAGCAATTCCTTATATTAATGTAAAACCGCATAGTATGCGTAAGTAAACTTCACACTGTTTAACTAGCTAAATGTATTTACCGTAGTGAGAGAGTTAAAGCACGTTTACTCATGTGTCTAACACCGCTAATTACAATTCAAGTTTAGGGCATACGCTGTTTGGATTGGGGCGGCGGCGTAGGTCTTTGTTCAGTGGAGCGCTGGCGCGGCAATGCGAGAAAGTGAAGTAGGTGCCGCGATGGAGCGATAAGGAGCCAGCGACTCCGCGCTAATGGAGGCACCGTCGCACTAAAAGCGCGAGTAACCAAACTAACGACCCCACTACTCGCAACACCCAGCGAAACTCTATACCTACCTAAATTAAGGCCAACTTTGCCAAGTTTCCAGACTTAACTGTATTTTTATGTATGCCACTAATGGGAACCTGTGATTACGCAACGAAACTTTTTTATTTCGAAGTCATAACCGTATGCAAATTACCCAAACGTTTCATAAATTTCTTTTTCAAAACAAAGTCTAAGTGCGAGTACCGCGGTAATAATGCGAGCCGTTATTGTGAACTTCTGCTCCGACTTTTTAAATTGCCCAATAAACATGAAATTCACTTCCCTTCCGTATTTTTCCAGAAACGCTTTTAGTGAATTCTTCAAGTTTATTTTTATCGATACCTTAATCATTAAGTGACTTTGTGCCCGCCTATTCGAAGCGAAGTTTATCCGGGCTTTGTGATACTTTGTTCGGTAGTACTAGTAGTACTTGCGAACTTGAACTACTGAATTGGTATAATGTAGCAAGGCACTACTAGTCTCTCCCGGGAGGGTCAGGGCTGGCTAGGGGCCGTACACTGCCGTACAGTGCGAAATATCCATTAACGGTCTATTAAAAATTCGATTTGCCCCTTGTGCAACATAAAGAGAACTTTACGAGGCGGGTGAGGTAGGGTTGGTACTTGACGCGGGCGCCAAAGTTTACATCACACAAGGGTCAAGAGGACATTAACTATCGAACTACAAAATAAACCGGGGCAAGCGATGAAGTGCTCAACGAAGCCGATATCGAAGGGTTACTTTACCCAAACTTTATGAAAGGGCCAGACACGCCCAAGTGTTTATGAAATTCTTGAAAATTGCTAACACCACGATCGTTGAAGAATCGAAGAGGGGTGGTGTAAGCACGGTTGATCTTAAGATTAAGTGTTTTTGATACAAACGAGCATTAATGGAGCGCAAAAGAGGAGATAGGAGCGAGTAAAGTTGCCCTCGCGGTGTCTCGCCTCTAATGGCACTACTAACTGACTGCGATGACGTTCCACGTAAAATTGTCAGGTAATTGAGTAAAGGGGTAAAAGCCACTAGTTGAACTATCTTTAGACTTCATAGTCCCAAATTTATAGACGTTCTTTATAATTCCAGAATTGTAAAGCAGTAAGTTTCAAGAAGATCAAACGTGAAAGACCAAGCCACGAAGGATAGTGATAAATTCATGCACTTCTTAGGAAAATTAATTTAAAAGCGTCATTATTGATAGTATGGGGTCACCTGCGCAGTTTCATGTATTTAAGTCACTCAGCTTGTGACGAGGTGACAAAAATATTTACTAGTTTTCGATTTTTTCTGTTTACATTATTTTACATTTAGGTAATTTTCTACAATAAACAAATATTTGCTTGAGGCTAGGCTTGATGATACTGTGGATTATCCAGTATTATTTATGAAATTATTTTTGAACAAAGTACTAAAAGCCTAATCCCGTAGTACGAGAGTCCTGTCGAATCTGTTTCGGTACCGAAAAAATATCGATTAAATTAGTTTCTGAGAAACTAATTCTGTCTTTAACATCTGGTAATAGAACTCAGACTTGTGGAACCGCTTACAGCAGTCGGCTTGAGCCTCTCGGTACACTCGAGTCTCAGCTGTCACCGGGGCCAGTCGGTTGCTTATAAGTACTCCTATTTAATTAAGTAAACCCAGCTTTATTAAAAGGCCTATTGCTTTCAAATTACTCGCTAATCAGAACGAACATCGCTGCCTTGAGTAAGTATCCTAGTATAGGATTACGACAGGTAAGTACTAGGTAAGTATTAGTTTTAGTCTAGACTTACTGAAATAAAGTCGAATCACCCGCTCATTTTAGATAATTTTATTAGGCTAGGGCAAAAATTTTACGATTCTCATGATTCCAAAATATTAATATAAATCTTTAAATTTATTGGGTATACCGTTGTTATTTTAAACCTAATTGGAAAGGTATTTTAGTATGATAATAGAAGGAGCAGAAATTGAATTGTGCATTTACGCATACAATTTAAACAATGGGGGTCTATTTAAACATGAATTGTAATTCGTGATATGCATCGGAATTAGTTGAATTTTGCACTGTGAGCTTTGTAGGTAATTGGTACTACCTACCTACTGATAATTGGTATCATATCATTGAATAAATTCATTTCGTTAGTTCATTGATGAAATCATCGATATTGGTTAACAGTTCACTACACAGCTTTTAAAATAATGGCCACTGTTACGTATATAATTATGATCGTACATCGATACTTACATCACTGAATAGTGTGTTTTACGCCGATAACAATATTGGGTTACCCATATTTGAAGAACTTTATATCGTTAGTGCATGGGTGGAATCGGTTGAAAGTTACACAGATAATAATGGTTACATAGGGTAAAGTCCGGATGGACTTCCCAAGGATTATTTATCGTGGATTGGATAGGCTTCGTTTAACCATAATATCATCTGATAGTAGGTGATGATGTGGCCGATGACGGATCACGAAGGGCTACAAGTTACTCGTACCTATTTACTCTAGGTCTAGTCTAAGTTACCCAAGAAATGAGAAATCAATAGCTTTATTTCTTAAACCTTACAAAACAATCGCAAAGACAAGTCAAACTTTAAACTATCTTATACAAAATTATTGAACTAGAAATTTCATTTCAATTTATTTTATAAGGTTAAAGTTGCAATGGAAACAGGCCCCACTGCCAAAAAAAAAATAATCTGAATATCGCAATCAAGGCGTAGGTAGGCCCCACTGCCAAAAAAAAAATAATCTGAATATCGCAATCAAGGCGTAGGTACTATGTAGTAATTTACCCCGAAAATTAAGATAAATATTTAACATGAATAAATTGATTGGGATTTTCAGAAGTAATTATTTCTCAGTCAGGCACAACAGAGGCAATCATTCCTATTTTACCTTTTAATTTGTATATCATAACATTTATTCAAATTAAAACTAATGTAAATTACTAAACAAAAATTTAACTAGAATTTACATTAGAAATAATTAAGCTAACTGCAGACAATTGCAAACAGTCTAGAGGTAGCTCAACTGACTCATATCAATACCAGTCAGAATGGTTATAGTTTGTTGATTTTGACTAACCTTAACCGTTTACCTGACCTAATATAAATGACATTCGACGATTTCGGAGTTATTTATTTATTCATATAAAGTACAATTGCCGTACCTCTATTCTCTATGGCTGTATTTTACATATAAAGTACAATTATTATTATTCTATACAGAGGCAGCAAATGCAATAATTATGAAGGGGTTCGAGTGATCAAGTCTATTCAAAATCAAAATTGTCATAACGATGTTTTGATAAGGAGATTGTGATTGCGCGTGCTCCTAAATGTAGGGTAATTTATACAATTAGACAGGATAGAAAATAATTGTTTCCTCGGGAATGGAAATTTAAATAAGACTACTCCAACTGTTGGAGAAAAACACCGGAAAACGAAAAAGAAACGGACTAGACTATAATGTCCATCAAGTGTTTAAGGAACCCGAAACGGATTGATAACAAGAAAGAAAATGTTGCGAACGAGTTTTTTCAGCAAAAAACACAGCCAGACGTGGCGTTTTAAAAACATTATGGAAAATAAAGAGGTACGTACTAGCTTTTCTTATTTGCTAAGAGAATGATGGTTAAAAAAGTTGTTTATAAACTAGAGACAGTATTTTCCACTTTTTTGCTCTGATAAACTCAGATTAATAACGTTTTACCCATCATCAGAATAATCTCTTAGGTTCTCGGCTTAGTTACAAACAGACTATTGAACAATTAACTATCACCTTACAATGACAACATCTTATTTATAGCAAACAGATAAATAGATATGTATCTCTAAGTAATAGGTATCCTCTATTATGGTTGGATCGCCCCGGCTTCGCACGGTTTTATCTATACTTATAATAAAACTGTAACAGGTCCAATTCTGTTCATTGAAGATATTTTGTAAATTTTTTTGGAGGGCACTGTATTATCGATACTCAAGCCAAAACTATAATTTTTTTCATTCATGTCTGTCTGTCTGTCTGTCTGTATCGTAAACGCCCATTACGCCGAAACTACTTAATGGATTGAAATGAAACTTGGCATGATTATAGGTCATACATACTACGAGGAAGGACATACATAGGATACTTTTTGTTTTTGTGTTCAGTAAGGTTCTCATGGGAGAGGGTATGAAAGTAAAATTCCTTTACCGCGCATCACGCCGAAACTGCTGAATGAGTTGGAATGAAACTCGGGACCATTTGAGTTCATAGTACAAGGAAGGACATGGGATACTTTTTATCCCTGAATTTGGTAAGGTTCCCCTGGGAGAGAGGGTGAAAGAAAAATTCTTTAACCACGCATCACGACGGAATTAAAAGAATTCGAATGGAACTCGGGACGATTGACGATTCAGTTTGGTTCCCCTGGGCTATACGGGTTTTCAACAATTTCTCACAGCATCTGAACGACGCGACACACGCGTCGTTGAGATGCTGTGAGAAATTGTTGAAACTGAATTGAACTGATAAACGCGAAAGTTTGTAAGTATGAATGGATATATGGATGGATAGATTGATAGATGGATGGATGTTTGTTAATCTTTCACGCAAAAACTGATGAACGGATCTGGATGAAATTTGGCACAGAGATCGATTATAAGCTGGAATAACACATAGGCTTTATTTTATCCCGAAAATCCCACGGAAAAGGGAATTACGCAAGTAAAATCGCGAGTACTCGGAATACTAATCATGCGCAGACGAAGTCGCGGGCACCAGCTAGTTATACGATATAAACCTTCCTCTTGAATCATCTCTCTTCAATCATTATATCTATTAAAAAACCCGCATCAAAATCCGTTGCGTAGTTTTAAAGATTTAAGCATACAAAGAGACATAGGGATATAGCGACATAAGGACAGAGAAAACAACTTTGTTTTATACTATGTAGTAAGATAATTTACATTCGCATACTATTCTACTTACCTAACAATGTTAAAGATTATTTTAATCGACGAGCGTATGTTAAATTTTTTGTACTAATCAATGTTAATCACTACATAGTATAAAATAAAGTCGCTTTCTCTGTCCCTATGTCATTGTGTCCCTTTGAACGCTTAAATCTTTAAAACTACGCTAACGCTTTAACGGATTTTGATGCGGTTGTTTTTAATAGATAGAGTGATTCAAGAGGAAGGTTTATACGTATAATAAAACCGTGCGAAGCCAGGGCGGGTCGCTAGTATTGTCATAAAGCAGCTTAAACGCGCTAGCCTTAGATATAAACACGTATAATTAACTAATAGCATAATCTCATTAAAACTGAACTGTAAAGTTTTGCATGTTAATAAATTCTTTATACAGATTACAAGATTAAAATAACAGGTTCTGGAGAAGGCGGTATTTCGAAAAGCTGTCAATCCTAGGTATAGTTACTGACTAGCTGTGCCTCGCTGTTTCCCCAGGGAATAATTTTAAATCAATATTAAGAGCTAGCTGAGAGGTAGGTCCAGAGATTAGGGCGTTTAAACAAAACAATTCTTCAGCTTTCATATAGACATTCAAAAACTGAGATTACCAACGCTACGAAACTATAGAGCAATCCACACGGCCCCAAAACTTTGCAGTAAAAGTGTTAAAAGTATCAAAATATTATATTGTTTCGCAGCTTATTGCAGTTAGTAAGTGGATTTAACTTGTTCTGGCGTCCGACGTTGTTCATTGTATCGTGCGTCTCGGTTACTTGGTATCCGCAATTTCGTTATTATTGCGGATCTGTGAACTGTATTTTAGTGTATTGCTGTATATTTGAACCTTCATGACAAATTGTTAAGAGAATATAGTATTTTTACGAACGTTATTGTCCTTACTAATATTATAAACCTGAAAGTATTTATGTATGGATGATTGTTACTCTTTCACGTAAAAACTATATATCGGATCGGGTTGAAATTTTGAATAGACTAGTTCTAGCCCTGGAAATGTTTCGTACTTCTTCTTCGTAAACTTCGAAAGAAATTGCGCAATATCCCATCTACATGGAGTATGTTCAACCACAAGTTAATAACAGTTTAGCCAGAACTTATCAGAAAATACTATGAGGTCTGTAAAAAAATATCACAGAGAAAACTAATTCCTGACCCGTCAAACATTTCATAAGCAAGCGCAGTTCACTCGAGCTCCAGACGATACCGACTTTTTATCAAAGTGGAGCGGAAAAAACTTGTCACTAAGGGTGGATTTTCAACTGATGTAAATATGGTAGGTTGGGGTACGTACACCTACATTAGACATGCTAATATCACCTAAAGTATGTACTTTGACTATCACCTAAAGTAGGTATACATACATATAAGTATAAAGTATAAAGTTTGCGAATAAGGTTAAGGGTTCATACAGATAATCCCTAACCCTATATGTATAAGCCCTTAACCTAAGTACATTTATACGACAGGTCGAAGTAGAGTCGTAGAGTGTCTTTGAAATCGAATCCGTGGTGAGATCATTTAAGCGAAGCACAAACATCGCGGCAAATAGATAACCATTCCTCAAATCTCAGTAAAAAGACGTTCACCGTTATAGCCGAAAAAGCCAAGCGTGGGAAAACTGGCCGCCTTAAATCACGTCGTTCCCGAGATAGGTTTTCCGACTCCATCCGTTCGTAGACGCCATACGTCACCGCTACCCGCATATTAGCTGTCAACGCGCACCGCCGATCTCGCACCGAACTCGGGAAAACAAACAAGACCAAACATTGCCCTATAAGGCCGTGCTCACTTAGGATATATTCATACTTTGGGGCTAGATAATGCTGTGTGGATTGTCCAGCATTATTTATTTATTTATTTATTTATTGTTTCTGGACTGGTTTCCGCAACTAGGCCACAGGTGGGCCCTTTTGTGCATTTCCTAGGCGTCCTCGGTGTCCCGAGATAAAGTTATATTTGAGACACACTATGCTATCGCACTCTACAAGCACATGCGTGGCCGTCTCCTCTGCATTCATGCACCATCTACATAGGGGGCTGTGCGTGATGCCTAATTTAAATAGGTATCTGTTAAGCGTGCAGTGTCCTGTGACAATATCTACGATTTGTGGGAGTTTATTGCGCTTCAGATCTCGGGTTTAAAACCGGGAAGGCCTCCTTCAACTGCCTACATTACGAAATACTTGCCCAGTAGTTGTCTTGGTTCATTTTGGATACATTTTCGTCATAATTTGATTCGTGTGGTAACGTATGTTTACTAACGAATGATCCCGACCTTCCAAGGACTATGGGACCGCTTCTGCGTGTGATTAATCATACGGAGGTATATACATGCGTTCGAAAACGTACGAACAAATTCGTATCCAAAGTGAGCGCGACCTAACAACCATCAGGCGAGCGCGCAACGTAAACATTTACGTAAGGAATGTGTGAAGACTTTTTATTGTGTATTTGAACGTGGGCATGTCAAGTAGGAGTCATATAGATATGGCTTTTTGGAAATTAGGAGGTAAACATTCAATTGAGCAGGTTTACTAAGAGCTTTCTTATTAACGTAATTTGATCTAACACGTTCCTTTTGCCTATTTTTAACAGGTTTTCTAAGAAGGTTGAATTCTCTCTTTCCAGGTAGGACCTTTTTGGTTCACACGGTGGAGACACTTAAATTATTTGATTTTAGGTACTTAGTTTTGTTTACAATTTTTGTATTGTAATTTTACTTTATTATACTCCTATTTTAATTTATGTATTTAATGCTTAATGCCTGATTTACACTTTAAGTACCTATCAAGTGCGAGTGACATTATGATTTCAAATGATTGTTCACGGAACATTTTGTACTTAAACGCATGTCATGCCATCTTTCACACAGGTGCGTCTTGAGTTTCGCTATTTGAAAGCGGGCGGCGGCCGCTTCTGAAAAACGCGTTAACAAGACGCAGGTGTCACTTGCACTTGATGCTTAACAAAGTGTAAACCATGTTTAGTTCAGCTTCTTCACTCACCGTATTCGATTAGCGACGAGTAGCTCTGCGATGTCGCGTCCGAGTCGCGAGTAAGCTGACTCCACGATGACCAGCACCTTGGCGTCGATCCTCAGTCGCGCGTCCGAGCGGTGGTCGCGAGCCGCCTGCTGCTGCGACGCCAGCAGCGAGCATTGCGACAGCGGCCGCGGCACTCGGTCTCTCCACACCAAGCTGGCAAAGATATGTTCCGTTTTACCAAGAAAACTCACTAAACTTGTTAGATCATTGACACAATCAGGCCGCGAAAGCCAACTTTAGTTTAAAAGCACTAGTGATTCGACCTGGGGCTTCGCATGAATGTATTATACCTACGTATAAACTTACTCTTGAATTAAAAAAAAACCGAATCGAAATCCGTTGCGTAGTTTTAAAGATCTAAGCATACATAGGGACAGACAGACAATGGGAAGCGACTTTGTTTTATACTATGAAGTATGAAGCGATGAAACAAAAGTATTCAATAAATTAATTCAATATTTGCCAGATTGTATAAATTATTACAAATCCCAATGTTAACATTAAAAAGTTTGGCAATCATTTACAATTACAGACAGCCGGTACTCAAATAAATCCATCTCTGAACCGTATAATCTGTTGTTCTCAAACAAATAAATCAGGTTATTATAATTGGGATAAAGCCATCCGGCCACTGAGTACAAATAATAAAATCAATCAAAGCCTGCCAAAGTTAAGGCTGCGTGCCGAGGAGCCAGCCACATCAAAGAGCCATTAAGGTTTATCTCAATAGCGTAAAATAAATAAAGGCAGGAATTTGCGGAAATATTTTATCCGTCGGCGCCATCCTGTGGCCTCTTTGGTCTAATGAAAGCGCCCGAGCCGTTTGGGAACTTCCTCGGCATCTCAAAGACATCGACATACTACCAGCAGTTATTTAACGTCGTGTTTAGTCATTAATTTCTGGTAGTGAATAATTTGGGTAAATTCCAGATATAAATTACGTACTCTCATAGCGACTTGGGGAAACTTTTTGTACTTTCGTGATCTCATTGTTGGTAAACAAAACGCTCGTAAAACAATATGGCTTTAAATCAGGGAGTTCCGTACGCGTCCGTGTCGGCCTCCATTAATTAGGCAGAACACAAGTTTAGCTATAAATTCAGCGGAGAAGGCAAACTTACCGCTCGCGCTCATCTCGACGTCCAATTTTAAGCCGATAAAATAAAATATTACGTCCTCTAGTACGACATCTGCCCTAATTACATAAAATCACGCAGATGACTTTGAAAGTACTAAGCTTGTTCTTATTTTTAGTAAAACGTGCGAGCAAAAGGATTTAACGTTCGGATACACAGATTTAAGTACGTCTGAAGTCGAGATTTCTAGACTCATTTCAATGAGTCTGTCAAAAATTCGTCACTTCAGACGTGCTTAAATCTGAGCTGCGTTTAAGCTTTCGAGGGTGGGAAAAAGATTTCGTTTAAGAATGGAAAATATAATACTTATGACTTCTTCACATAGCATCATGTAGTCTAGTCACAAAGTAAGTCCAGTTTTTATAGCTTCAATCATTGATACATGTGGACACACAGTAAAACCCAGACCCAATGATAAGAACTTTATTTTAATACTGCACCCAGTAGCTTCACTCGTGTGAAAATTGATGAAGTTTTTGTTTCATTTCAGGCTTAAAACTAGGTGTACATATATTCAAAATTTTAACACGATCCTTTCAGTAATTTTGGCGTGAAGAGGTAACAAACATCCATCTATCCAACCAAATTTTCCCATTTATAATATTAGTGACTTATAATTTATAAATTTAAAATTATAATAACAAAGATACCAAGAAAACGGTTCATGTACTAAGATACCGTTGCCTTTTGTCAAGTGAGCGGAAAGGGACCAGAAAATGAGTTCTCTGAACGCGTACATTCAAAGGAAGATAAGAATGAAATGAGTTTATGCAAACAATTTACCAAATATGCTATACACGTGAGAACAAAAGGCTCACCAAAAATATAATTTCGCTAGAAAGTACGGAATAAAAGAGTCGTATCGGTGGAACAGCGTCAGTGGAGTGTTTTACGACTGGGATTTACTACAGTACTGACCTTTGCCACGGGTGATAAGATAAGGATGTAATGATGAATGAAGGGTGACGCCGTGCTTATTCAATTAGAATAATAAATGACCTACTTTCATTTATTCTTGGCACTAAATAGAAATTAATGTTAAGTTATTTTTAATGTTTATGTTCCTACTTATTTATTTATTTAGTACCTACCAAACACGATTTATAACTTATACTAGTTACCTACTTAAGATTAGAAACATTACTGAAGTACTAATAGTGTTACTATTTGGCTTTTTCTTTTATGTATTTTGTTGGAGTGCTGTTGTATTTCATATCTAGTCCATCCTAAAGCGACCTGGAAGAGTTTGCTCACAGCGATGATGCCGCCATTTTTACTTCCTCTTTTCTAAGCATTAATCTCTGTTTCCTGTCTTTCTCTGATATAATAAAGTGCTTTCTATCTGTTTAAATACAAAATTTACTATTATGTCTAAGTTTAAATCTCGAGAATTGTCTAGCACAGCCATTAAAGTCCAGTAACTATAAAATGGAGGTCTAATCTGCTTTAGATTTATTTATACACGACATAAACGCGGATTTGCAACTAATCCATATAAATTATGTTGTTCAGGTATTAGCTGGTGCAGTTGTCCAAACGCCGCGATAATTTCGCTTTATTATTAATTCACATTGGCGACGTGTTTGTTACCGATAGCAGGTAAATTGGAATTTATGCGAATGAAGCATATTTGCAACTAAATAATTTTAATCGGGTCTAAATTCCAAATGTATTGTGACAAAGACCGCAGTTTAAATCTCGTTGTAAGGTTAATAACGCTTAAGAGCTTATGGCAGTAAAAGCATGTTTGATTGAAAATCACTAACGTGATCTTATATCTAGACTAGATTATATAAACTATACAGATTTCGATGCTAAGTAAAGAGCTCCGGTACCACAGGAAATTACACTGTCTAAAAAGAAGATAATATACGAGTATTTATTTTGTTTCTGCTTTGAGAACTCTAAGCATATACAAATATACAGGGTGTCCCATAATGAGTGGATAACCTGAAAGGTGCTTATGCGCCAAGTCAAGGCCAATCAGAAACATCTTTTATTTTTTTTCTAACTTGACCCGTTCGGGAAATATTTAATATTTTGTAAATTTGGAAAAATTTGTACCTTTGTTCACATTATTGAACTTTGTGCCTACAATTTAAAAAAAAATATATTTTTTATTTTTGGAATATACTAACGAAAAACAGTTTTTTTGAACACCGTAAGAAATATTTTGGTAACTAGGACCAGTAATTTTCAAGGCAGGTTTAAAGTAGAAAATTTTAATTTTTCATATTTTTATGCAAAGTTTGAGCTGCTGTGGTTAAAAAAAAAGATAAGGAAACCTAAGATGCCAGGTACTTTAAAAACATGTCCATTTCAAGAGCATCCTAAAATTATAATAAACGTTGAAATTTTGTAGGGTAAAAAACTGAGATATTGCTACTTTTGTGCCAAAAGGGGCCAAAGCTACTGAAAATAATATTGAACCAACACATCAATAAAATATCTTTTTCGCCTTACTCGTTCTAAAACGGTTACTTTGCTACTTAAAAACAGTGTGTAAAATCTCATCATCCATACAGCAATGTTTGAAAACGAAAATTGTCAATCAGTCAGTGCGTCCTACCCCTGTGAACCTACGGAGCTGAGACGTGGACACTCACGGTAGGGCTGCTCCACCAGTTCAAAGTCGCTCAGCGAGCTATGGAAAGAGCTATGCTCGGAGTTTCTCTGAAGGATAGGACTCGTAATGAATACATCCGACAGAGAACCAAAGTTATCGACATAGCTCAAAGAATTATTATTAAATGGCTGAAGTGGCAGTGGGCCGGCTATATCTCATGAAGAACCGACAACCGTTGGAGTAAACGTGTTCTTCAGTGGAGACCGCGACTTGGCAAACGTAGTGTAGAACGACCTCCGACCAGGTAGGATGACGATCTGTGAAAGCCTGCTGGCAGATGCTGGATACGTCAAGCTGAAGACAGGGCGCTATGGCGCTCATTAGGGAAGACTTATGTCCAGCAGTGGACTAATACTGGTTAATTTTTTCCGCATCGTTTTAGACTCGACGTCGAAGTTATATTAAGTTATAATAAATTAAATTAAATTAAGTTATAGTATTTAGGGAATAGGTTTTTGTACACCAGTCCCTTCAAGTTGCCCCAGTAAAAGAAATCCAATGGGTTCAAGTCCAGCTACCGCGCGTATCCCATCTGTTTGGATACGCTGAATCTAAATAACGCCGTTTCTGAACGGCTTAGAGTACTGGACACCCGTCATTCTGTAGTTTTAATGCAGTTGGAATCTTCTTTCCAAATTCGTACTCATAACAAAAACTCTCTTTACTTTCGGCTAGATTATTGTTTTTTATTTATCAAAATATTTCCTATTTTCCAGCATAAATCAGCAAAAATAGATTTCCCTCACTATTTTTAAGAAGCAAAGTAATCATTTTAGAACGAGTAAGGCTAAAAAGATATTTTTTGAGGTGTTGGTTCAATATTATTTTTAGTAGCTTTGGCCCCTTTTGGCACAAAAGTAGCAATATCTCAGTTTTTTACCCTACAAAATTTCAACGTTTATTATAATTTTAGGATGCTCTTGAAATGGACATGTTTTTAAAGTACCTGGCATCTTAGGTTTCCTTATCTTTTTTTTTAACCACAGCAGCTCAAACTTTGCATAAAAATATGAAAAATTAAAATTTTCTACTTTAAACCTGCCTTGAAAATTACTGGTTCTAGTTACCAAAATATTTCTTACGGTGTTCAAAAAAACTGTTTTTTTTTAGTATATTCCAAAAATAAAAAATAAAAAATTATTAAAATTGTAGGCACAAAGTCCAAAAATGTGAACAAAGGTACAAATTTTTCCAAATTTACAAAATATTAAATATTTTCCTAACGGGTCAAGTTAGAAAAAAAATAAAAAATGTTTCTGATTGGCCTTGACTTGGCGCATAAGCACCTTTCAGGTTATCCACTCATTATGGGACACCCTGTATAAGTGCAATTTATGTTTAAACCTTCAGATATCTTTGTGCAAGCGGAGCTTAGTAGATCGATTTCGAACTGGGATAACTCACCTTGCAAGTGGTACTGTGACGTAATACGTATAGAAGAATATGGTGAGGACGGATAGCAGCATGACACCAGCAACGCATTTCCTCACGTTGATGTGCCCCGCCAGCCAATAGCAGCATCGCTGCGCAGGCGTCTTGTGCGAATGCGCGAACTCGCCGCCTCCATTCTCCAGCAGAGGCACCCGCACACCCCTCCCCTCCCCCATCGTCCTAAACATCTATCTACACTAAACACAACTATATTTACACAGAACAGTAACACTTAGGCCTCTAGGGTATCTCTGTCTATCTGGGCACTCTGACGGCTGCGTTAGTCCTGGGTGGTGACGTTTTCTGTCGCCACTTGCCGTGCTTCCACATCTCATAGGGTCGCGGAGGGGTGGGGTGGCGCGCGTGCGCGGGCAGGCTGTGCGAGCGTGCGCCGGCGGCCATCGCGAGCCGAGTTGCGCGTCCTTTCCCGGGTTAAAGTGGCCGCGGACGCATTATGGCGGGCTGTGCTCATCACGGCGACGGCGTGCTCTGCCTGCAGGAGAGCTCACGGCAACCGCGTGCGACACCGGTCTATCGAAGACCCGCCTCCTGACATCGGTACTATCTGAAACAATACAATAACACTCTTAATAATACATCAAAGCTAAGCTTTCATCAAACGAAGAAACAAGATTTAAATGAAAACATTACAGTTCTATCCTATCCCGAAGTAGATTGAATGCGTAAACCACGCGAGACCACTTTAAAAGATAAATTAAAATTATATGTTCCAGCATTTCAATATACGTATTTCAAAGCAGTTTGAGCTCGTTGGGCCGTGAATACTTCAAATCGGCCGACTGGTCCTATAAATTTCCCTCTCAGCGTTATTTCAATGTGGACTTACATCGGGAATACTTCTTTTGCTCCAAATAAATCTATTGAACCGTAAAATTAGGGGAACAATCTCAAAATTCTGAATTAAATTTGATCAAAAGTTAGGTAATGAATGCCAAATCCGATTACATTCTCATGATAATGAAACGTTAGCATTTTCAATTTTGGGAATCACAATAGGTACCTAGCGTCAGACGATCTCAGCCAACTTATGTTCTTTGTTAAAATTTGAGCTATAAGCAAAATTTCATTCTGATATTAATGAAAATCTGTCAATAAGTCACTTAAAACGTTCTTAATCTGAGTTGTGTGTGTGTATTCGGGGGTAAGTATTATTGTAAGTATTATTCACAAAGATAACTACAACTAATAGTTCCGAGTTTATTCGTATTTTTAAGAGTTTTGTAGGGTTGCTTGCTGAAAGCCTAAACAATGTAAAATTTACTTTGGTGACAAATTTGAAAAGGAGCAGCTCTCTATAAAGCCCTTATGACACTTGAAACGTTCGTGCCACGAAGCATAACAACACTTTCGTATCTTTTTACAAAATTTCAAGAATGTCTTTCTTTGTGCCCGGTAAAAGAACTGAGCCGTAATCGAGCGGCCCCAGATGTGCACAGTCCATTGTCCGAAAATATGCCAAAACCCTAAAGAAAATAAGTGTATGAAGATTGACCAAAAAATCCAAGAGAATTTTATGAACCACTGATACTAAAACACAATAGCACGATAAGCTTTGCAAGCTCATGCATACATTGAGCCAGAATTTTACAATTTCAGACTTTACCAACCATCCCATTCTTCGTTTGCTCAATCTACGAGTATTACGCCACTCATAGCCTAATTTAAAGGACGTAAACAAAAGGTACTCTATTATAAAACAAAAAGGGCAGCTTTTGGAGCTTTTGAGGAGCATTCGACTCGCTGGAACTGAGACGCGCTTGGAATCCGTGATTGTACCCTTTGAATATTAACTAGTGGATGACCCGACCGTAACCGGGCCACGAATCTACAAGGCTACTCCAAAGGTTAATTCAAACTGCTGGCTGTCTACGTGCTTTATTCCCAGAGATAGATAAAATCGTTGGGATGAAAGAAATTGAAAAAGAAGTAACCCCATTTTTCAGCTTCAGCACGTTTAACCTACATGTACGTGTTTCAAGGCTACGATGCGAGTTTTAGTAACATTTTGGAACGAATGGTGGGCCATTATTTTTCCCGCCTTACAGAGTCTTAGCTGTCGGCCATTTATAAAAGCAACCGTTGATGATTATTTTAGAGTGAGCTCAAGGTTATGGATTGGAGTAATTATCGGATCTGGTGATAAATAATTTCAAACGATTTTTATAAAACTATTTCTAAATGGCGGTAGTTAATCATCTGATTATATTAGAATGCAGATTATATGAAACTGTTTTAATAAAAGTTTTGATAAATTTCAGCAAACAAATCCAGAAACATAAATAAAAGATAATCTAATAGCGTGAAGTTTTTATGCATACGAGTTTTTATTGATGTCCAATATGGGATTTGCAATACATTCCAATGCTGCGCTGCTTCTGATAGCAAATTTGAGGATAGTGTTTTGAATATCAGACCATCCACAAAGTTATGAACCATTGTGTGATTTATCACTACCTTTTTATGTGAGCAATTACTACAGTCTTAAACTCATTGATATCATTACTTTAAAACTGAACCATAGACTCAATATCCTGTGGATTAAAGTTCGCAATCACGATAAGGTCGATGTCGATAAGTTACTCTACCGATATTCAATATCATAAATCGATCAAGTTGTCGGGTACGTTTACCCACAGAGATAGAGATAGTGCTGCATTAGTCCGATTACGTAGAAGCCGGGAGGGGTTACCGTCCCGGAACGCGTAACGACCGAAAACAATTAATAGAGTTAACCCGGGACCGTTCCAGATAAAATACTAACTCAAATTACCTACACCAATTAGGCATAGTTAGCTGTTTAATAAGGTTCCCTTCGGTGCCGAAATAAGCTGCCTTTTGTTACAAAATAGCTGCTAAATGCTGCGAAGTGAAAATTGCTTCTAAGATGTATGTATATTTTAGCATATGTTAAATACCTTTATTAACAACGAAAATTACAGTAATATTGAAACCATTGAGCTAACTGCAGACGGTTGCAAAAAGTGTAAAGGTAGCTCAATTGATCCATGTCAATACCAGTCGGATGCGTCTCCAAAATATGCTGCTGCCACGCTGTAATAGCATACGTTAAGAAACCGCGTAGAAAAACTTTGATTAAATACTTAGTCGTGCACGCACCTTTGTGATAGGATCGCGAAGCGTATGTCAGATCAAAATAGAAGTAGGTACGTACAGCGACGAAGAAGGGACCAACTTATTATAACTTTGCTCGTTCACCACACCTCGCCGGGGATCCGGTCTGAAACTGTTGGGGGCCCGCATAATAATGTCGGCGCTAACATCACGCCTATAAGGTGTGGATCATGCCACTGAAATATTGTCCCATCAGACTCGGAATCGGACGTTGAAAATGACAGGGGTCCGTCGAATATCATTTAATGTCCTGCAAAATGACATCGGATGTCTTAGATACCTTCATTTCGGTTCGAATCATAACAGACAGATTTACAAATGAAAACATTTCGTATCGTGTTTATATTGAGGGATACGGGTTCTTGCTGAATTGGATTATTTCTGTCAGAGTTGTGATATCTCTGTACTACTATGTATGAGGTAAATTGAAATATCTACTATCGAGAATACACGAACGCAAAAAGTTCTTCAATGACAAAAATTCTATTTTATAGTGACGCAAGTGGGACACGAGTGGCAACATTAACATCACCATTAAGGCCTGGAGGCGAGACCCGCAATTCGCCCGCATATTTGGTCAAGATTAATTGCCCCTAACATCATCTGTCAGCTCGCGGTACATTCCGTGGACATTTTGTTTGCCGTACAAATAGCCCCACATTTCCGGTAGTAACGAGTTATTAATCGTGTGTGTCCCTTTTAGCCTGAATTTCATTACAGCAATTAAAACTTTTCCAGGTAACTTTTCTACGTCAAACGAAAAATGTTTTGGTGTTGTTCCAAGATTTTTAGCGTTTAAAATTCAAAAGAATATGAACAATGAGGGAAGATGAAAAACAATTTGGAGCTTGTTACTTGTATTTTTTAATAAGCGACACGTTAAATTAGTTACTTTATTTTATACATGCTTGAGAGGATGGTAAGTAAGCGTGTAAAAAATGGCAGAGCACTCCCTTTATTAAACACACTGCGTTGTTGGCTGTTAGTTTTTGAGGAAATAGTTTTTAAAATTTTTGACAATTACATTCAACCATATTTACGAACTAGTTTTTGTGCCCGAGGTCGCTATTAGATTGTACGGCCAGACAGATCCTAATTATTTAATTAAAGAAATAAATGTCATCAAATGTAAAACGATCTATAGACAAAGATAAAAATTACAATACACGTCCTAAATGAAAAAGAAAAATCTAGTATAAAATAAAGTTTGTATGCGATTTCCGCCGTGGTTAACCTAAAGTTTAAACTAGTTATCGTTATCCTCTTCGATAAGGAGTGAAACTGTTATACAGCTTTTGTATGTCAGAAAAATTATAGTATTCTGAGCTATTTTTCCACGTAAGCGAAGTAATTCCATAATTTATTTGCTCTTACCTGCCTGTTTCGTTTGCTGAAACGAGCTGCAGTGAACAACAATCGGGCACTAATTGTGATTCCACTAATTTGCATTGGCTAGGCAGGGCTTGCCCGCCTGCTGCAATTAAACTTTGCAATGTGCCTATAGCCTATCATACAGCGATAAAATCTAAATTGTATTTTATTTTAATAACAAATACTTTACTTTTAATACTACTTAAATTTTAACGAACTAATATTTAAGTATCCAAAATAAAACAATGGTTATTTCTCCATTTCTCGTCATTGTCTCACTGACAACAAAATGGATTGATCATTAATAAACTACTCATTCATTATATGTTTCTATCATAGATAAGTATATATAATGGGTTTGTTTTGATACATCAGAGCTTTCAACCTAAAAAGTTGATATTTAGAGCTGGGGTTCCAATAATTTTCAATGGTTATTATAGTAACACTCTGTAGGTAGAGGTATCACAAGACGACAGTGGCAAAAGAGTGGCCATCACAAAAACAAGGTGAAGGTACATTCATAGATAAGAAATTAGAGACAAAGCATTGTTCATTTAGAACCAATCAAAGGCAATTAGGATTCTAGTATTTCAAGTATTGAATCAATCAGACAATAGTAATAACCGATTCCTGTTAGCAAGCATCGCTATGCATTCGGCAGCTAACAGGTAACTCCAATTAACGGAACATTTGGACCATTAAATTCTTGTTACTAATGAATGTGCGCTCCTGAATAATTAGAAGATTCACTTGGCGGAAGCTGATTCGCTAACTTTAAACTGAAAACGAAACGTTTTAAAATGCAATCTGTTAGAGACACTTTTAATATAAGCTGCATGGCCTGCATTAAATTATATTATGCATGATGGCATTGGTTTTGCTCGGTTACAGTGAATTTATGCAAGACATTATCCGAGGACAGAGGCGTTGCATAACAACGCCTTCAGTGTCCGAGCGCTCGTCGCCTCCTTTATGAAAACCCTCCGTATGATATATGGTCGTGTGGCGACACGATATTACTTCCCCGAAGATGTTTTATATGCATTACCATATTTTACATACGTTCGCGGGGGACGTTACCCAAATGTCTCAAATCGATAAACAATCCAAACATACCTCAATCTTCCGCGAGCATATGACTTAGATACGTAAGTAATTCAACTGGATTGTGAATTTCGTGTAAACAAACCGTATATTAAGTATTGGAAAGGGTAAAAGGATGGCACCCATTTGTCTGTCCCTAAAGGGTAAGGACACGAATTCAAGTGTGATTACTTTCATATTAAAAGTAAACAATGGTTACTTCTCGCTAATGAGCGCGGGCGGCGGCGGTGCCCGCGAGTGCGATAATCTCCCACCATTAGGCCCGACCACTAGCTCGCAATCGCAAATCGTCCGCATATTTTGCCCAAGATTAATTGTTCTCGAATATCATCTATCACAGTGAGCTCTTGTGACCGTCGCCGGCAGTGCGTACGACGTTTTATTTCAAACACAATGGCACTCGAGTTCCCGCAGTAACGGTAATTAAATTTTTGTTTAAAAGTAATGACATCGTTCTAAAAACACATTAAACGTTTGAACTGACCGAAGCTGTAGGCTTGAAATTAAGTTGAATTGTTACTCTATGGCGTTTGTCATGAAATCTTTTAACATTTTTATGGAAAAGTATAAAGCTGTAATAATGATTTACGAGCATAATTTATTGTGACAAAGTTGTAACACTTTAGAAAATGAACAATCCAAAACGCGTAAGCAAAATTTAAAAGCCCATTAAAAGACTAAAATGCTTCGGGAAGGAACGGTCTCCGTCATAACATTTACATAACCCATTAATCTACCATTTAAACACTCCAAATCCTAATTTCGTTAGACAAAATTAGGGCGATTACAGACTACGAAAGATAAACCCGTAGTTAAAAATACCCTTCGCAAGTTTATTGCGCAACAGACAAGAACAAATTGAGTCAATCTTTTTTTGCTGGAGGCGAAAAAACCAAAATGCTAGTCGTTTTCAGCATTTTCAACGTGTAAACTTGGAATATCAATCAAGCCGACCTTTTTCAATAATGGTGCCACGGATCTTTCACAAGCAATTTTTCGAGTAATTTTGCTTTTAGATCCACAGTGTCCATTGGTTTCCACTGAACGCCGAGTTTGTTTCCGTTCAATAAAACGATTGATCAACAAAGGCCGGCCCTTTTGAAGGGATCATCGTAGGATCCAATTTTTTTCGAACAACCTATCAACGTCAACAGCAGTGTGCGATACGTTCTCGGGCAGTGAGTGAATTATTTTGTCAAAACGCCATTCTTTCAATTAATCTTTTCGGTTGTTTTTCTGGCTTTGCTCGTGTTGCATTGAAGTGAAATTTTTGTTGATGTGTCAGCGGTGTTGATAATTCGGTGTTTGGTCTAACAGCCGCACAGGTGTTTTATCTTGGGCGGCACAAGGAGTTGATTAAAGGTCCGGGCCACAGCGCGGCGACAATGAATATTCAGTGCATAAGCATAATGCGCCCGCAATCTTAGTGCCTCGCCTGTCGCAACTGCATGGCTGCCCATTTCTCATCTTAAATGGCAAGAGCAACGCTCTACTGCTGTGCCTTTTACTCTATTATCTTTTCATAATTTACTCTTGCTTGAGCAAACTTTTCAGTCGGACTGTGCTAGAGACAAAGCGTGATCTGATCATAAGCGGTCTGGAGTAGATTTTCTTAAGGGTCAAATGAAAATCGTCTTCGTGTTTCGATAATTTCAACTTAACGTTCATAAAATTAGTAGCAATTTGGCGGGTTACCAAGTTTTACCAGTGGCGTTCCAGCTAACAGTAGGTAATCGACTTTCAATTGAAATGTCTCGGCTTTTCAACTTCAATTTAGAATACAATCAAATTGTTAGGGTAAGGAATTTAAATATTTGAGAGGCTGGATATTAAAATTTAATTATTTAAAATTTTATACGCCTGGCCCGAGAGCTGGTGAGATGCGCTGGGCTCAGCGCATCAGCATTGTCATACAGCGTGGTACCGCAGCTAGTGTCTGTGGGGGACGCTTCCGACTGGTATTGGATATATGGACCAGTTGAGCTACCTCTAGACTGTTTGCAACCGTCTGCAGTTAGCTCAATTGTATATTCTAATTTTCTTTTGTTTATATTCCTTGATAGTAATTTTCGTTGTTCATAGAGGTCAACTAATTTTAATATAACTAGTAAATGTGCATAAATAAGCATGATTTTGAAAAGGATGTCAGCTAAGTAACTAGTCATATATGACATTTTCAAAGCTTTTAGGAAAGGAAATACTCGAATGTCTTGAAATACTTATGACTTAACAAACGAAGCATCAAAATTCTCAAAATTTTCTCTTCTGTCAATCACACAAGATAGTTAACCTAAACAAATTACACCGAAGCCTAGAAAGGACCATCCACAAAATCCACAATAAATAAATTGATTGAATTGTTTCGCGCCGAGTTATTTCTCATCTAAAGTGGATTTGTGTTGGAAATTGGCGGGAGAGATAACGCGCTCTAGAAACTAACGCGCCCAAGAAAAAGGTCCAAATTCACTACGATTTTTGATTACAGAGGAAGTAGTTCACGCGAAACGGATATAAAAGCAGACGCGGAAAAGTTTTCTGAGGGAAGGCTCGAAGGCGGAAGGAAAATTCTCGGTAATATTGTCATAACTATAAGCACTGTTTGACTCACTTTTGATTTGACATAAAGGCTGCTTTACAAAGTGATCGTATCTATCAAGCATTTAAATATTCATGTACCTTCACCTGTCTTTATCTTCATTAAAATCAACCCCTTTTAAACATGAGTGAAATATGAAAGGCTTGCTCCCCATGTTTGAAGCTGTCGCATGTCAGTAAGGTACATAACAATAATATGCAACAACAAAGGAAGTGGTGATTCACTAATAAAGGCCGACTAGGGACGACGTGGAAAATCACTCACACAAAATATAATGTGCGATGAAATTGTGTTGCGTGCGATGTTGTCGGCATAAATGTTGGCCACCTCGCTAGAACCGATACCAATCTCAAGAAAAACTCAAGGCAATGTCGTAAAACGATTTCAAACCTATTGTTTGTTTTAGGAATCATAAAAATGGACACTAAAACTACAATAAAAAAATTAAGTAGCATACCCCTTTATGATAGCACCATTCACGCTCGCATTCAGAAACAGTCACAAATCGTAATTTAATAATCAATATAATTAATACACGTAAAATCTTAGATAGCAAAGAGGAAGCAACACTTATTGTCACACATTACGAGCGCGAGAGACCGACGCGCGATACGTCCTCCCTCTGACGCGGTTCGGAGTAAACTGACTGAGCTGAAGGCTGAACAGCGAAGCGGCAAAGTCGAAGGCGATAGCAGAGCGCGGCGCAGGGCGGGCGCTACGAACGCTACGAAGGGCGATAAAAACTGGAAAATTCAAAGCGAATAAGACGCCTACGAGCTTCGTAGGCCTGCTACAGGTATAATTAAATAAGTTTAATAGCTTTTCTGAACAAAATATACAAAACTTGAGGTGAATAATAATATTACATGACTAGAAATATTGGAATTAATGCCTCCCCTGTCACCTAAACTACGAAGATTTTGGGATCTTTGTATTTTGTATGTATGATAAAGATCAATAAATTAATACCGGACCATTTCAAAATACGAAAACAGTAAATAAGCTTTCAAATCGAATCATTGAGCTTTGCAGGATATTCATACTTTTGCTACCCAAAAATTTATACATATGTATAAAGTGACGAAAAATTAGACTCTATTAAACCGCGGCAGTTCATCCATACCCCCTTTGTGCCCTGGTGCTTCCAAAAGACAAACACAGTGTAACGAAAAAAATAATGACATGAGCAACCGATTTAAATTGATTTGACTAAAGAAGCCCATATAAACAAGCCCCACTTAAGTCTCATTGCTATATCTAAGGGCAATGAAAAAGGAAGGAGGGATTAACTCCAATTTATAACCATGTGAGGAAGCCTGTGAAAGTAAAACTGGCAATATCCGTGATTTTTAGGTGGAGGGTGGGTTGTTCCAACCCTAACCTTCGTTTCTGATGGCACGATCCGACCCGATTAATACTAAGCACGGCAATAAATATTGATAGTAGCTTCTTTGTCTTACACGGAAGAATCGTTCGATTTTATTAAGGTGAAACTCCAGAAAGACCTCCTGATTAAATTCGACTTTCGTTTTTATTTTAATTTGCTTTTGTCTTGTCGTTCCAATTTTAAAATGACATTAATAATTCCCTTAAGGATAATAAAAACCACTGTAACATTTTTCTCCATTAAAAGCAATTAAGATGGTATCGATTGCAATTTATTTTCAAACTGTTGAACCCTGTGGAAATAGATCCAAAACTCCGTGTGAAAAAGATAGAACTTCGATAGGGGAGAATAGAGCAAAAAATTAGAATTCGGTTGTGATTCGGCCGCGTGGTGTGGCGTCCCACCTTAATGGCACCCTCACGTTTGCTTGACAAATGGCGAAGGTACTCCTCCTCCGTCGATACCGGCCCCGAATCTCATTCCTTTGTTTCGGGTTATTTTATTGAATGTTTGTACGGATTTAGCGCGTCACATTTAAAATGCGCGATATATTGCGAGCTTTCTCTTTGTTCTTTAAAAATGCGTGACATAATGAAACGCAATTTGTACGCCCTTCACGAATGGTAACCCAGTCTAAATTGTATATGTGAATATAAATTCGGGCGAGGGAAAAGGAGTTTCTTTTTGTGATTCAAAGGTTGAGTAGATAACATAATTTTGTCTAGTCATTATCATCAGTAATGCGAGGGAAAGGTCGCACACGTAAGCCATTTCAATTATGGGCATTCCAATTTTCCTTAACCCTCCCGAAGATATTGGAGGCTATTCAGGACGTCGAATGAATCAAGTAACAAAACATCATTTCCTAATGATAGGGATTAATCGTCCCAGATAGACAAGAAATATATTTAGATTGAATACGTGTGTAGGGTTGTCTGATGTCCGGCTGGTGGTTTTAGAACCCTTTTTGGATTCGATCATCAAATATAAATGATGATATTATGATGCTTATCTCAGACCAGGGAAATTATATCATCCAGGTACCTACTTAGATGGTATACGATCTACTTGCATTATTTGAATTATTTGCAAAGAATTAAAAAAGCTACAAATGTATGTTTTCTATTTCATTTAATAAATAATGCTGGACAATCCATACAGCATTATCTAGCCACAAGCTATGCAGAGCTTGTGTTATATGGGTATTAGATGACTGATATAATAAATACATTACACTACAGAGACATTTATTTTTATCATACATTGAAAATCGCCAGAACACCCGGAAAAATATCTGCTGATCGCAAATTTGTCTAAAGGCAGAAAACGAACCCGTAACCTCCTGCGTCGCAAGCGGACGTTCGCTTACTGCGTTGTCGAAGTCGGCCAAGAAACTACTCATACTAGGATGATCACACCCTAAGTATACAAAACAAGAAGTCTACACTCGTTGATAGTATACTTCACGGGATGTAAAATGATACAATCTATTCAAAGTCCTATATTTCCCTGTCAGAAAACCCGGCTTTTGGTCTCGCAAGCCGGTCGGTCCTAGTCCCCTGGCCTACACGTGCGTGTATAGAATCCGGGAGCAAGCCTCACGACAGATCACCGGCATGAAGGCGTGACGGACTGTGTGTGTCCTAATTAATGTGGAGGCAGTGAAAGGTTCGCGAAATATCGAAGTCAGCAGGTCGTTTACAATTTTCATGTAACGTGATGTATTTTTATTTTTTCCACCCAAGGTTGATGCGCGTTTGTTTTTGGAAGAGTAGGTTAGGTATCTATTCGACTTCGTGCTACGCGTCGGACTTGAATTATTATTCCTCCGTTCTGTCTTTGACATTCATTGAATTTAAAAGATTACGGTATGTAGGTACGACACCAAACCATTCACATTTATGACAGTAAAATAAGTATGCATCATCCATAAATTTATTTTCTTTTTGACACGGATGGATCTCCCTAATCTCCCTAATTGTTTTCAGGTGCGTGAATAAAGACTTAATGAAAGAATGCCGGAATTACATAGAGACAGTTATGTTTTAAGACAATAATTGCGAATCTGTAGTCGAAAAAATTTCATCTAATGAAAGTTTATTTTTTATCGAGCTGATTTTTTTTTGTAGACCATTCCAGTTGACTTTTCCAAATAAAAGTACTTAACTATCGAAAATAGTAAAAATATAGTTTAAGAGAATAACTCTGCCCGAGTATTTTCATCCTGAAAAAACGCGTGTAATGCCGCGGGCAGATGCAAGTGATAAATAAAACGAAATAGAATCGGTAAAGCTTTTGCGATTCGATTTTATTTTATAATACGACAAATGCTAGGAAGGACCAGGGGGAGGCCTTTGCCTAGCAGTGGGACACAACAGGCTAGTTGTAATTGTAATAGGACAAAGAAAAGGTGTTGAAAACGGAAAAAAACCTACATTAACCCTACGTCAAAGCAACAAAACTACTAGTAGGTACTCAAACCAAGACTCGTCAAAGTTTCATAAACTACAAAGAAAGAGGTACTAAATCATCCCGATGAGAATCATGTCACGTAGCAAGGCAACTACATTACACATTACCAGCAGTGAACGCGGCGCAAGCACTAGTGGCGTTTAGGAGGAAACGGCTACTGCACAGCATCTCATCTTGAACTCTGAGAGCCGGCGAACGGGAAAAATGCGCTCCAACCTAGTGTACACACACGAGAAATAGTGTTGTTTTATTATACATGCTCCTTTACTGTCGACTCACGACTGTCTAGCTCTGGAATTTACATGAGCTTTGTAAGAATATTACGGACGCCGGCAAGCAACCCACCTACTGTTTTATTGCCCTATCAAACTCAACAAGGCCGTAATGCAACGATTAATCATAAACTTATGATACTTACCTACCTAATTAAAGTTTTGCAAAAAAAACAGTAATAAATTCAGTTTGTATCAATTTAATTACTTAAAACGTTTCGTGACATTAGCTTAGCGAATTTTAGCTTTTGAATGATTGATTAAGTTTTGGTTTACGATTCAAACTTAATCACATTAAATAAAACCCAAAACTCCTCGTTTAAGTTAGATAACCTAATGGAGAAGTTCTAAAGAAAATGTTTTATTGACACATAAAGAACATGCGTGTCTGAAGAAAGTGATGGAGTCTTGTAGCGTATCGTGCGGTAATGAACAGTATCAGAGGCATTTTATCGCATGCAGGGGTATCTTCGCGTAATGCTCTACACAGCACGAGAGCCACACACGCAACTCTGTGCGTCAATGAACTGCTTACATTCAATGTCTTTCTCACTGGAATGTAAAGGATTACCAAAGAGTTTATTTGTGTAAATCAAGATGATTGCGATCAAGATGATTGGATTAGAAATTTCCTTTACTTATCAGTCACGTTTTAACGAGTGGTATGTCTACAGTAAGTGACCTAATGTGTGCTCACATTTGTCAACAAAACATGAAATTTTTTATGTATTTTGTTGGATAGAATCAAATCATCGCAGACTATAGATCTAGTTCAGGCTGATTCGATCTTACAATACTCCACTTTGAAGGCAATAGACGGCTGTCTTCTCGATAAGCTCCGCTGTGATAGCTAGTCTTGGGATAACCACAACTAGTAAACTGTGTTGTAAACAAACAGAACAATCATAGGCAGAAGTAAATTTAGTAACCATTTTACATTTAAAGATTCTTTATCATTTGTTGTTCTTTAAACATAGTCCAAACAAGGGGTTAAAAGTGAAACATAAATCTTCTTTATTTCTGAAAATCGTCAAAATTTACAGCATTAAAAAAAAATTACATTTTAGAAAAATGTATGATTAAGAAATGTAATTCTACGCAAACGAAGTCGCGGCTTATAAGTAATAACCTAACTTGTTCTGTGATCTGAGGACACAACCATGTCATGTCACAAGAAAGATAAGTCGACATAACATTAATGTTATATCATATCGATCAATTCGTTCCTAAGCTAGCTGTCGCGCGTCGTATCGTATGAGAGTGCTAAGTTTCATACATACAACAGAGGCTTTTAGCAAGCTTGCACTAAGGTGAAGCTACTTTGGAACACGTTCAATTATGAAAAGCTTTCAGGTTCGACACGGTTAACGGAACGTCTATTCAAATCGCCTTTCCTTTCGAGCCTTTACATAAATCAAGTATTGAATAAGCTGTTTGCTTCGCTACTGTTTGAAAACATTTGTTTAGGAATAAAGCCCTATCTTGTAGGCGTTGGATTTATCAGGCATTACCTTTACGTTCCGTGATGAACCAAGGCTATTGCGATGCACTGATACCATAATAGCGGCTACCCAGAGTACCCAGTGTAAATTTATTACAAAGAAACATGATAGAGCTAGGTTGCCCGTGCCTGTAACGGCATTAATTACTTGCTATCTTCTTTTTCGTGCAATTACTTTTGATTTATTACCTTCATTACAAAATTATGAGACTGTATAAACGAAAATAGGGAGACCTCAAAGTAAATTTAATTTCCAAACAAAAAGTCTAGGATTTCGTGCAAGATGTGACCGTAACCGGTTGCACCACGAAACAGTAAAATCGGATTCCGAAAAGAGTTTCCGTCATATTATTTTTCCGTCTTGTCTATTTCATATAGCGCCCCGAAAACATTGAAGCAGGAAAATATTGTCCGCATCGCTGCGGCTGATTGAACGTCTGCTTGCACAAATAGATAAGGCGGTCGGTGCATGCTTGAGCACAGAGCATCTAACCAGGAATGAAACTCGACCAAACAAAATATTGAACTGGGTCAACGAACATTGGGGAATTTTGGAGGAAGAGATTTTATCTAAGAAGCCAACTTAATGACAAAGGTGCATGCTTGTCCACTTCAAAAGCAAAAAGGATGTCATGCTTACAAGACGACTAGCGCTGTTCGTTAAATGAAAACACTTAGGAAATATTGTACTAACACGTATTATGAATATGGATAAATTTTTATAGAACCGATTTCTTATCATTCATCACATAACGAGAGTTGCGTTGCTACATAACGTGAACTGTGTCCATAGCATAAGCCAGCCTCAGGGTGGCTTCCTGACCGAATCCGTGACGGCCCCGTAAGCGGCTCAGGGCACGGCATCGCCCCCATTGTGGAAGCTAAGTGTATTATGCACCTGATTTGCTGTCAAATTGTGAGTAACCAGTTCCATTTTCTGGACTTAGTTATAGCACAGCTTTATGTTCTTTTTGAACTAGGCAGACGGACTTTTAACGTATATGATTGCTTGAATCTACCAGTTTTATTAAACTTTTCCCCGTACGTACGCTTCGAATAAAAACCACTCGCGCGACTTACTCCCTACGACACACCCATAACCGTATTTAAGAAAAGCTATCCGCAGAAACTATTAATGTAGAAGTAAGCGCAGTTTCGCGAGCAACAATAATTACCAAACGAATGGGCGTGCAAGTTTAGTGGCTGGCTGGAAATTCCAAGGCAAAGCTGTGGAGTGCAACCAGTAAAACTTTTTTCATAAAAGTACAACGAGCCAGTGGGCCGTGAAGAAAGTGGCCTTATAAGTGTACAGTTGTCGGAGTTACTTATTAACTTTAATAACTTCACTGTTTTTATAATAAAGATTATTATTAATATCTGGCAACTCTGGCAAGGCTTTCATATTGCGAAACTTTAACTGGTTTTTTAGGTATCTTGGGAAATTACTTTAGTATCTGTCAAGCGTTGTAATAAATGTGTAGCTCCTTGTGAACCTTATTACGGAGTCTTGAGTCTGAGGACCACCCTGTGAGATATTAAAATTACCGTGATAATGTATAATTTGATGTCAAATAATACAGTAATAATGAAAAATCCAACTATTCCGTTCCTCACATTGCCAGATGTCAACTATGGGATTTGTTCAAAAGTCTGCACGACATTGCCAAGAATGTAGTGAAAAGTTTTTTTCATAAACGAGCAAGATCGTGAAGGTCCCAGCTGACGTCTGCCCGCGGCGATGCGCTCCACCCGGGACTTTCTGGCAGACGTGTTAAAACGGGGAAATGTGGATATCTCGCGAGTTCCATCCTTTTAGCCAAGGGCGATATGAATAAAAGAACTGTTGTTTCAGCCTAAAGAGAAATCGGAAATAGTTCATTTTCTGCTCTTATATAAAAGCATAAATCAATCTGTATTTCGATGGCAAATTGTCGATTCGCTTACCTCATGTCGTTTTCGATAAGTAAAAAACGAATCCCGATTCCTAGCAACCGGCAGATCCTCATTCAGGAAATAGTCACCAACTTGGTACCTAACTAATAAAGTTAACCGCCACGTCGAACAGCATTATTCCAAATTATCCAACAAAATATGGAAGGTAAATCGTGGAACTCAATAAATCTCTGCGGAAGTTAGTCCCGCAGGCAAATATACATGTAGGTAGAGGTAATTGGATTCGTTACTATTACAACAAGCGGATTGTCGTGTCTAAACTAAATCAAACTTTGTTTCCGGCTGGCGTAGTAACGCGGGATATTGGAAACTAGTAGTACTGCCTAGTCCGGTTCATTACCATAGCTATGTGCCTGGGCCACGGAAGCGCCGAATTGCGCAACAGAGATAGCGTTTAGTAGCATTTCTACTGTTATTCTGTGGGAACTGTTAAAAGTTATGCAGTTACCATGAAACAATAACAAGGACAATCGTGCGCGAACTTTAACTGTGTCAACCAAGGAAGTTCGTGACTGTTTTAGATCTAATTTTTTCCGTTCACGATGGAACCTCGAATACGAGCAAGAAGCAATGTCGCAAATACAGTTATTTCCAAAACGCTAAGAAATTTAGTAAAAAAATACTGAAGTTATTAAAACTTAACCACACACTTATAGAGGATATTTAGATGGTAATTAATACCTCTTTGATGCCAAATATAGCACGAAGCAAACCAGCAAACTCAAAAACAAAACGTTTGAGAGAAGCTGACGAATCGTGCCCAGTAGTGTCAACGAACGTAGAATTGCAACACGTTCCTGAATTGATTAACTGTGCAAAAATTGTTGACCATCAATAAATAATGCATGCCTGTTACGTAGGCAGATGCATCCATGCACGGCGACGCATTCCAAACGAAGGAGAGAGTGAGCGCCGCCGCTCAGGTGAAATCTATTAATTGATACATGTCCAGTCCACAATGCGTGATTTTAATGTGAATTTACTTTATAGTGGCTAAGTCGTTAAGAGGTGGTAGAGAAACACTAATTAGTCGTATTCGTCTATTAACACATTCAAAACAAAGCGAGTTAGCTACACAAAGTTCAAAACTGTACGATAACATTCTATTTTTGCAAGCTCGCGCGTGAAAACGTATTAAAAGTTTATGTATAGTTTATAATCGTTCACGGCTTCACGAAAAGCCTAGAGAAGCAATATGTTACACAATGTTGATTTCTCTATGAGCTATAAAATATAATAGCGCAGGGCATTAGACACAAATCTTGAACAGGCGTCGCCACTTAAAATAAGCTGGCACGATTTCAAGTGCCGCCAACCTGAATGCGAAGTATTCAGTTCATCAAAGCCAGATGCTCCCGAATCCTATGTAAACACGGGGAGTATGATTTAACGTTTGGCCAATTTATCGTTGTTGCTTTTTCTGGAATATTCAGTGGTCAATGGTTGTGGAAAATAAGATTCAAAATAGGAACACTTTTTTGACACTATTGTTTCATTGACCATAAAGTTGACTTCATACTACCACAACCTCGAGCTACCGTTCAACTTAGTTAATCTTAACTAAGATTCAGAACAATTTAGTTTCATAATAGATTTACTTTCATGTGACGCCAGGGACGTCACAAAAGCTAATCCAAATTTACTCCGGCAAGCACAAAGTAAAGAAGTGACATAAACCGTTTCATTTATAACGTAAACAAACAGTAGATTGGCTTGCGTCCAAGCGGGCGCCGGCGCTACCGACGACACAGGAGCGCCGTAGCACGTGAAAATGCCGGTATAGCTTTATCATCCATTGACTTCTTTGCCTCGATGCGATAGATTGTTTTATTTTCCGCAGATTATTTACTGACTTAGACAAAATGCTTTTAAAAATAGATCACAGCTTTTTTTTCAGTATTCCTACCTTCTAAACAAGGAGGCAATTTCATATGTTTAAAAGAGACACAGAACAAGGTAATATTCGGGTATTTGAGCCGATTTAGACTCGGATGAGTCGGATGTTACTCAGCCGCAACCTGTTGAGACATCTGAGTTTGGACTTAAATCATTCAAAGGGAAAAGAAAAATATGAATATTTGATCCCTCTTTAGATAAAGAGCGATGAATCCTGTAAAATCCGGTTACTTTAATGAAATCCGCGTTGGACTGATGTCTGTTTATACTGTAAACTCCCCGGTTTATTCACGGTTTCAATTAAAGCGCGGCTTAGCTAGCTCACAAGTTGCGCAGTTATAGAGGTCCTATTATCTGCATGAAATTTGACTCACAAACCGCATTCCCGCAGCGGGTTGACATAACTCGACCCAAGCTGAAGGCTTTAATTACGTGGAGTGAGCTGTTCACGCAGGTGACTCCTTAATTACAGGCTCGAAATTGAGCTGCCCATTCGCCTGACACGTTTGCAAACGGATTATCATGACCTACATAGAGACCCGGCTCTTGTGGTATGCAATCCATATTAATCGCGAAGCAATCAAACACCCGGTACAAACAAAAACAAATTAAAACCAACTACACTCTCTTACGAAGTTATCCAAACCATTAAGGTTTTCTTTACGAATCCAAGGAAACAGAAAAATCGATAGGTATGGAATCTGATGTGCTAGCAAGGGCGTTAAAGGGATACACTTAGACGCAATACACTTCCAAAACTTGAAATACGCACTGCTACGATTCCAAAACGCCACATTCGGCTGCGCAATATCGTTCTCAATTGAAGTGTTATATTTTAATACAAGTGCCTTTAATGGGTTTATCGAGCGAGAAATTAGCATTCAAACTAGCAACTGTTTCAATAACGGGAAGAACCCTCTTCGAAAGCTCGAGTCGGAGACATTGCTCAGTCGAGATAACAAGCACAATTACTTTCATGCAAACGTCTTTTATGTTATTTGATACGGGGCCGGGTAGGTGGTTTGAATACCGGAATACGTTTCAGATTCAGATTTTGGATTAAGTATGGTATAGGACTGTTATTGCTACGTCATGTTTGGGAAGTAGAGTGAGTAGGCGTATTTTAGACCTTCATCATAACGTCGGCCTTATCAACACTTTCATACAAACAACATCAAGTGAAATGATAACCAATGGGCTTTTATAAAGATCACGAAATTAGTACGTATGCGCATTTTAGTCTTATAAATAGAACCGAAAAACAAGGCGACAGCGATAAATAGTTTTTAGGACTAACTTGGTGAATAAACCTGTTATTTTGACGTTTTTGCTATCAGCATTGAAACCTAAATAAATACGAGGTCAAGAAAATAAATGCACACCTATGTATATCAACAGAACAAGAAGAATGCACTAAAACAAAAGTTTTTGAAGATTCGTCTACCACTTGCCTATCACGAATCTACCAAGATTCGTGTGGGGTACTTACTCGTGTCTACTGGTGTTGTCATTGTCTGTGAAATTGCTATTCCACTAGCGTTTGCATGTTTGTATGGCAATTGACTGAGAGCATAACGTTTTGCATTTGGATCAGAGGTGTAATCAAAGCTTTATGGCTGCAAGGAAGCATTAAGCTTACCTATGGAAGAAGATCGATGCACGCCGGATTATGAAAAGAGAATTTTTAATGACTGGGTAGCAGAGAATATAATAAGACCACGGCTTCGCACGCATTGTTTCTAGGTATACAAATATTTCAAGGCTATTTATATCTCTTGGGAACTGATTGATGGGGTGAAAAATAGCCTATGTTTTAATCCAGGACTAGAACTACCTATTTTTTAGATTTTATTCAACATTTCAGGACTAGAACTAAGTCTATTCACTGTGTCGTTATTTCGCAATTCGTTCAGCAGTTTTTGCGTGAAAGAGTAACAAACATCCATACATAAAATCTTTCGCGTTTATAATATTAGAAAGGATAAGTATAAGAGAAAGAAGACCTATCTACTTCTGTTATGTTTTAGAAGACCAATTAGGTGAGTTATCGATGTTTTCTTAATTAAAACTTCAACTAAAATAATCAGTTTTATAATAATCACCACACTAGGCATGCAAGAAAACTTTTGCACTATCTCTGGATCTCTGGATGAAGCCGAATTTTACAACATCCACAGCCTGAGTGGATTCTTACGCCATTACCTCACCACTACAACTACCCTCAGCAACATGATATAATTTTAAACACCCGGTACACGTAAAGCAGAACATTCCACATTGTTCCAAGTGACGCGCTTTATAACTTTAATCCCGCACATTCACCCAAATCACAAACTATTCACATAAACCAGTTATAACTCCCTAAAACCGAATCAATACAGGTACACAAACGTTTTCAGTTGAATTTTCAGGCCGCGACTATTCCCGAGTGAATCTAATTTGTAGCTACACTTACATTCATTGGGGTAAAGGGACATCTAAAACAGGAAAATAGAAGAGGAAATCCTGAATACAATGTAAAATGATTGCAATTACTTAGGTGGCTTTGTAATTGACTTTACTTGATAAAAACATTTTAGGTCCAAGTACCTTATGATACAACAATGTATGATCAAAAACCATGTTTTGCTATTATTTTGCGTCCGATAAACTCGCATAGAGCAAAATAAAGCTCATTAAAACATCATTTTGAGCCGGCTTTAATTAAGCTCTGATGTGAAATGCGAAAGTTGTACTGGAGCAAACAAATGGTGAAAAATTATCGTTGTAATTTACAACAAAAGCGCTACAAACAACATGCAAAATAGATTTATTTCTAGTACTTGTCCCGTTTTACATGCAGACATGCAGTAGGTATAAAGTAGCGTAATCAATCCACATTAAAAACGAATTTTTACAGGAAAGCGACGGCGCCAGGTTCGTATTATTAAAATAATTCAAATGAGTAAATGCGTTGTTAGTAATTTTGAGTGACAAACGAGCGGCGGAGCACCGGCTGCGTTTTCAGGAGAGAGCACGCGCGCTCGGTAAATAAAATACGCTCAAGTAAGCCCGCGCCCAGCCCGCAACCTAACGTGGGATGACAAATCTCATTTCGCATGCTAATTTTCCCGGGACCTCGTCTTGAGCGACCTCCGCGATGTTTATTTTAGTGAATCATAATCTTACTTGCCATTTAAACTTAACAGTGAGTAAAACGACCTAGATTTATTACGGCGCCCAAGAATTTGACGACCTATTAAGGGTAGATTCGAGGTTCGACACGTACAATGGTAGCACGATGAGAACAATAAGAAAGGGGGATGCTTCAAGTTTTACCGCGATCGGATGGGATTGGGATATAGAGGCGCCGGCTGATGGTGAGGTCGAAGGCGCGAACGCACCCTGAATCGCAAAGTAGTAAATCAGTTCATTGTTGTAAACGGCTGAATATTCAGTTACCTACGGAATTTTCGTGAATAGCATTTGCATACAGATAAGACGTTCGGGATCGCATTCCCGTGGCAAATTGTCGTAGAATACTTTTATTCTAATAATTTCAAGTGTTAAAACATCAGTAACATCAGTCGCTGATGATGTCGGACCAGATAATAACTACTTCAACAAGTCTAATGAAATCGGAAGAGTTTTCGTCCATACCAAATTTTAATACAATGTATAAGTACAAGTGCTTGAATAAAAGTAATTTGGAAAGGAAATGAGCTAGAGTCCGTCCAAATACGATTAGAAGGGCAACCAGGGCTACGGCACCGCAAAGAGTTTGCATTAGCGCGTAGGTGCCCCATGTTGACTCAGCGTTACTCTTTGTTTGTCCAACAGGCTTTGTCGAATGTACCATTCCGTTCCCCTTTACTTTTGCGTTTATCCACCTACCATCCGCATTAATGTGTTTTTGCTCTCTAGCGCAGCAGAATTACAATACAGCAGTGGGTCATAATATTGTTACAACTTTCGATATAAATGTTTGATACTAAGTAGCGGACAATTGAGTTATTGATATCACAACAGAATAAACTTCCTAACACTTTCAATAAAACAAAACCGTTCATAGGTCAATTCTCACGAAGCCGCGGAGCGGAAATCGAATCGAGTAGCTGTCATTTCATCCAGCCGATTCCAAAACAACATGCCAGCGAGACGTGCGGTGCCATTCAACAGTTCTCGAATGGGGAACGAGTCGGGAATGAGATCGAAAAACGTCAAGTGCTTGTTTCGACGTCTCGCTGTGAGGTAAATGCCGTTTACTTTAGGACAGAGTATGATATAAAGTGGGGAATACGCGCGTAGAAGCCGGAAATCGTAGCAGTCGACGTAGCATCACCGCGTCGTCGTCGGATTGGCCCGTTACGCGGGACCCTATATCCGCCACGAAATGGAACGTGATTCCACTTCCAATATTGTTTGTGCCAACCTACCGTCATAAGCCGTATCGTGACCTTTTGCTAAGATTTGTTTTTAGAAGAAAATACAATAAGTAGTCAATGTTACAGATCATCTTGGAAAGTTCAAACTTGGCAGAAATTACTCATTACACAAACTGACATAATGTTACTCTATTTAGTGAGAGATTCTTACAATAACAAATTAATCAAACAGAACTAAAGCAATATAACGATATTTAAATTATTATTCATTCGATAGCTCCTCCGATTCAGTAATCGATAGTCGAGATACGAGGGCGCAAACTAACTTTATGATTTATAGATCTACCTTCGCGAGAACATCGTAAACAAAGAGCTGATACCCATCAAACGCATTAATTTCAAGTAATTTACCCATGTGTCAAGCGTAAGTTACCCAATTTGTATTGTAATTGATATTGGCAGATTTGTTTAGACAGCTGTAGCATTAATTACGCGTAATTATCAATTTGTTACGAGCATTTAGATACGCTGTCTACTAAGGCAGTTCTAAAGCTAAAGTACCAAAGGAATCAATTGGATCCTCGTTTATTGCGAAACAGGATAGTTGGTAACACTGTCAGGGACGATCGCAGAAAAATAAATCAGAAGCAGTTCAGTTATCCGTAAACGTCACGGTAGCGCTACAGTCGACAATAGGCCTTAGATCAGAGACTGCTGGTGCATAAATCACTTCAACAGCCGACTAGCTCACGTTCAGAGTCCACGACTATTAAACTTAGCCAATACCATGCCGTAATCGCCAACTATAACTTAATGAGCT
The DNA here is from genome assembly GCA_944547425.1 of Eupithecia centaureata. Lineage (NCBI taxonomy): Eukaryota > Metazoa > Arthropoda > Insecta > Lepidoptera > Geometridae > Eupithecia > Eupithecia centaureata. Next base: position 10,928,594 of record OX155681.1, read on the forward strand.
TAATTCATGATTGGTGATAAAATTAAACGACTGGTTTGAGATGAGCGTTACAGCTGCCAATGCGGCTTTGGTGGATTTAGTTCATAATTAAATTTTATAGTCATGTCATAGAGTAAGGTTTCTCAAGTTTCAATTGGTTGGATTAATGAGAGGCATTAATATTAGTATAAATAAGATGAAGCGTTTATGACTCCTAATACCTTGATGAAATAAAATAAATAAAATAAAATGACAAACGTGGAAACATCTACTTTGAAGATTCCCATCCGATTCCAAAAATCAAGTTATTCATAACTCTTGTGAAACCTCGTGCTCGTATTCGTTGCTCGTTCTCCCTGTCAACAAGACTAAGTAGGTACACTTTTAAAGATACACATCAAACATGTATCGGTAAAATTAAAACTAACGTGAATGAGCATCATAGTTATTGCTAGCCCACACGCCCCGCTTGGCACGGCGCCAACCGGTGTAAACACGCACATGCTATCCGGTAGCAAATGACCATAGAAATCATCTACGCAAAAATAAAAACCCACACGTCGCGTCGTCGTCGTCGGGGCTAGCGTCCATAGCCATAGTCCATAGAAAAATGTTTTCTACGTGATGTATGTAACTAAAGAACATCTTAGAAAGTCCAAAAACTAATGGTGCATTGGATTTTATCATCTTTAAACACCACATCAAAATCATCAGATTCACGTGCAGATGTCATCGTTAGCAATTTGGATAGGTACATCATAATAATATAAGTAGGTATGTATATTTCAGCTCAAAATTGCCTCGGGTTTTAAAGAGCGATAAATTTAGAAAAAGCTGGTTTCTTAATAGAGTACGAAAAAGATGACTTTAATGTTTATTTATTTTCATCCTAAATACTTAGATATACTCGTATGTAAATAACATAAATGTTATCTGTATAAATTGTGACCAAATTCCATGCAATTCAGAGCTTCAAAGTTGAACGACATAGTGAGTATGACTGTAAAATTTACCATCCAACCAGATAGATGCTCCTCTCCAGTTTTATTACCGAAAACTGCAGTCGAACTTAAACACTATGATATAAAATCCACTCTCGGTAACAGGAAATAAAATGTGGCGAAAAATCGTTCGGGGAAGAACGTCGCATCGTGTCACAAGCCGTCACATCCTGCGAGGAGGCAACACCCGAATTAAATTCCTGCTTTGTTCGCCATCGCTCCGTATATCGTGTAAAACATTTCGCTTTACCGAAACTGTTGAGAGATTTTGGGTCATTAACAGTATATTACGTAAAAAACAAAAACCCAACTGAGGAAGAGAAAGAATTTTTCAAAGACCTCTTTGGATGTAACATAGGTCATCTGGTACTAATTTTCCCGTAAAAAATTACACAAAGATTTATTAACATTTGTAGCTGTGTCCCGCGGCTTCGCAGCATGATAATTGATGTGTTGATTGTTGTTATTTTTTTGGGATGAAAAGAAGCCTAGGCCTACATTTTATTCAAGGCCTAGGTCTTTCTAAAATTATATATATTATATTAAATTTCAGCCGCTAATTTCAGGTTTTCAAAATGTCAGCCGCAAATTTCAGGTTCAGTAGTTTGGGCATGAAGATGAAACAAGCATTCGTATTTTAAATATTAATGTGATAAGCAAACTATTGACAAATAAATCACTGGGCACAACTACAAAAAAAAATTGTATTAATTTTGGCTAGTAGGTAGTTGGATAATAAAGAAAATGTTGGGAAGAATGATATGTCGCTGTCTCGTATCAAATAACACACTAACGAGTTAGTTGGCTGAAACAATTGTGGAGTGGAAAAGCGAGTTATGGGCACAGTGAAGGGAGAGGACAGGAGAGTGCATTAAGATAAAGTGTTTGGGCGGCAGCCAGCGTCTCGAGTCTCTAGTGTCCGGCCGATGCCAAGATCGGAGACGTCACCCTTCACAACTGCCCCTGTTAAACGACAATCAGTTTCTCCGATATAGCGTGAAGGCATAAACAAACATAGAAGTATATTTTTGAGAGCAACACAAACATAGAAGTATATTTTGAGGACAATGAGACCTAAATGTCAATGTCTTTTCACGGGCTATTCAGAAACTGCTATCAGTTTCATGCAATACTGCAAAAACATGTCGCTCATCGAAGAATTTTACGTAACGAAATGAGAATTCACACATTTCACGAGTATTTTTATTTTAAAACTAGCTGATAAACGCGACTTCGTCCGCGTGGAAATTGATGTTTTTATATATTTATGGGATAAAAGCAGCCTATTTTTTATTCCGGACCACGTCTATTCTAATCCAAATTTCAGCCCTATATGTTAAGTAGTTTTGGCGTAAGGAGGTAATAAACATCCATCCATCCAAATTTACGCATTTATAATATTAGTGTGATTACCAAATACCAATAAACAATGCCCTCGAGATATAAAATTTTAAAGCCCTTTTAAAGTTATTATAAAGCAATATCGCGCTGAAAGTTTATTTTATTTCGGCAAATCAATCCTAGTGAAGTACTTTCTATAAACTGGTAGCAGCTGGCTTTCAGAATAATTTGAGCAAATCATCTTTGGCTTCGTCAAATGTTTCTCTGTCGTAAATTGCCGGAGACGTAGGTACAAGCCAGATAGACGAATTTTAATTAAATATCTTTACATCGATCTGGACCTTTTCAGGCAATAAAAATATAGGAGCGATGCTGTTTCACAGTTATTGACAAAAATTGCTACTGCAACTGTAAGATCAAATTACTCTGTCTCTCTTAGATCGTCATCTTTTTATGCAATCTCCTAGCCAGCAAGTTAAGTCGTTATAAAAACTTTACAGCTAGGTTTCAGATTAAAGTTTTAAAAGCTAAGGCTTTAATAAATACCGCGAACTAGGAATGATTAGTCACATTGCTTTTCCAACAATCTTCAACCGAATAAGAGCAATCTACTCTTAGAATAAGGGCCAATTTATTACTCAATCTATCTTTTGTCAGAAAAAAAGGCAGGGCCAATCTGAGTAGATTAACCCTTATTCTGAAGTTTAGTTTCGTATGCATTCTCACACGAAATTAGCCGTTGATATTTTAGGTTACAGAGTTCACATTTAAATATGCAATTAGGTCCCAGATATCAATAGAGTAAGTTTTTGAAGGCGCAATAAAGCGTCGTAGCAGTAAAGAGATCGAAGTGGAGTTGAAGTCAGCAGTTTCTTTGAAGCGCATCCTCGGGACAATAATGAATTCAGGCCCGAAGAGGGGGGACCTGAGTGTGCTCGCACGCTCTGCTTTTGCACTTCCGGCGGGTCCAGCTACATTGTGCCACACGCTTAAGGTAAAATGTCTCTTAATGTCAGAAGTCCGGCTAAGGCGTCATCGAACTTGAAACATAAGTGACGCAAAAGTTTTAGTTTTGTTAAAACGTGCCAATGTTAACAGCGTACAACAGACGATACACCAAGCTGAGGCGGAGCCAATTTTGTAGCAGACTTAAGTATATAAAAAAGTCAGATTTAGCAACAGATATTTTTTGGTAAATAATGACATTTGTGAATTTAAACTTACTAAAAACTGATAACACCAGGGTAACAGTAAGCTAACAACTTAAAACCATAACAAAAATCAACGCATAATTACCCAAGTACAGAGAAAAATATGCAGATTCGAGTTCGATAACGAATGAGAGACCTCAGAGGCCAAAGGAGTGGTGAATGAAAACTGTCAAAACCACGAATTGTTTAGGGCTCCTGCAGCTTGCTCTGGTGATACCAGTATCGTCCAATACCTATGTTCTACAAATTTTCCTTATATCCGTTTTAGAATCGCGGTAGTGTTTATTTTCTCTCTTCTCTCTTTCTATTGTATTTTGTCTTGTTAATAAAATAAAGATAATTTTACTTAAGTTCCTTTTTTATTGCATAACACATGCATGAAGCATTGCTATCCCAATTTAGAAATTAAATTATTACTTCTCAGAAGTGATGATTATTTGAATACTTTAAATCCGAACATCGAAGGAACAAAAACATAGTGCTGATAGAGTGAGAGTGATATAGCTCGACCTTTCTAAAGCGATTAATAAATCGCGACCTTTGAGAAGTTGGCGATTAAAATAAGGAGAAAAAAATCCAATCCCAAGATTACAAAGACGGTCGCATTCATCGTAGCATTGGGCCTTTGTCGTACATACAGTCGCGCTGAAACAGGATACTTGGCTTTGTATTAAAATGTGGAATTGGTTTGTCTTTACAAGCACGTTTTAATGAACTCGTTTGTTTGATGGTTTACCTACTCGCAACCGTTGAGAGGATGTGAGTGCGAAGGTAATGAAAGGGTAGTAGAAACTCGTGCAACATGGAGGTTTATTTTCTTATTTCTAAGACAGAACATTGCGTTCCTGAAAAGCAAAAACTCCAAGTAACATTATTTGAAATAGAATCCAACTCAGTTTTAATATTATGGTGAAATAAGAATGGAAAATAATATGAAAGACTTACGAACTCATTAAGTGTCAAAGAGACAACGGAAAAAGGAAAAAACAGGGAACAAAACATAAGTGGAATTCCGTGCATTTTCACATTATCGGGTCGAGTGGGGTGTCGCCAATATGCAATTAAATGTCTGAATGTTTAATGTATTTCATTGAAGGGACACAATTGGAATGGTCACTACTTTATTTACTAGTAGTACCTGCCCTGCGAATTTGTCTGCGTAGAATTTTTTTTTACCTTAGTTTATTTCCCCATTGAGGTGGCCTTTAACTTACCTACCCTACATTGTAAGAGACACCAAAAATGAAGATTATAAGACCTGTCAGTGAGGACTTTTAAATTATAACTAAATTATATACCTACTAACACTTTGTTTTTTAATTAGGATGGCCCATTTTGACCATATGTTTCTGAAAATAGTTCAAACTTAAAACATGTGCCAACCTCTTTTAATACTTTGATATATGACTAAAACGTTTGAAGATTGGCAATAAAAAATGGATTTGTCTTTTTTTCAGGAAAGATTCAAAGAACGCTGAAACATTATATGTTAGTAAATTTTGTTTTATGAACTACAAGAAAAAATGGGACTGTCCACAACAAAAGTATACACATAAGTACAGTGAAATACAGAGCATTTATGTTTCAAATTGAACCCTTATTTTGGAAAAGAAACTAACACTCAAAATTTCTCTAGGAGATTAAAATCTAAGTTTGTCAGTCAGTCAGTCAGTCACTGTTTTATATATGATTAAATTTCTCCGAATTTAGGTTCTTATCGAAAAATTTTTAGGAATTTTTTTCTTATATCATAAGGAGGATAATATAATTAATAAAAAATCATTTTCTGTGAAACGGAAAATACGGACACAGCGAAAATATGGAAGGAATCTTTGGCGCGTAGTATAAATATTTTTGTACAGATAACAATAATAAGTGACATAACAAAGTATGAACGTAAGTAAATAAGAAAACTTAATTTACGACTGTATGTGAAGTGACGCTATAACATTTAGGTTTTTTATTATGTAACCACTCAAAGCTTGTGTACAAATCTGTGGTACAAATCGTTCAGAAATTTTATATATTTTTTATTTATTTACATATAATGGGCCAAAAAGGTCCCTTATCAGCATTAAGCCGCTAAGAGGCGCAGCTAGTAGCGGCGATGATTTTCAGGCAGGGTCTGTTATGTTGGCACAAAGGTGGTATAACTAATATTTACGTACCTACATCACAGAAAAATACAAGAGAGTAGAGCAACTAGTAGAGCAAACCCATTTACTTGCAAACAGCACATATCTAGGTATCAGTCCAGTCCAGACACAGTGCCCTGTAATCTGCAGGCCATGGTAAGGTCATTTGATGCCAGCGTTGTTGTGCTATTAGTCGTGACTTGGCATCGAGTTGGCCTGCTAATGTGCAATCAAATAGCGCCTCCGACTACGAGTTAATTATGCGTGCGCTCTATGAATTCAAATCGACTGTGTAATTGCTAACACAATGTCTTCCTTTACATTATCTTGATTCTAGTACCATCTTCGTTTTTTTTTTGGTTGTCCTTATTGTGATGTGTTTCCAATAGGTTCGCTTCACATTTTGCAAAGAAAGGTCTCGAAAGGTAGAAGAAAACTTTGCAAAACTTTCAAAGGGTTTTAACTCTGAAGCTAATAAGTTACCAAACAACCGAGAGCTTTGAAAAATTTTAAATTATTACGCAAAATAATTTCTACTCAGCGAGCGCACCAACCGCGCTTGGGTAAAAGTTTCCACAGATTAAGACAGACTCCCCACTTTTATTTGTATAATGAGCAAACATAAACAAGAACTTGTTCAAAGGGTGGAAATGTCTCTGCTTAACCGCCGCGACCCGGATTTCGTGCCAAATATTTATTTTAATTACATCTCGGTTCCATCAAAGACCAAGTTTAATGTCTACTTCGGTTTCCACGCCAATATTCCTATTAATTTAACATTTGCAATCAAAGTTAGAAATAGTTAAGACGCGCAATTCATAAACCGTTTAAAATCATTCTTTTTCTGGAAAAAAGACAACGTTTAAATACAGCTGGGAAAATGAGGAAAAGTGGGAAAGAATGAGGAAATAGCTATCAAGCGGAATATCGATGAAGAACTCCCCAGAGTATCGAAGCCGTAATAGAACTAGCACTAAATGAAACGGAGACCTAGTTTCCGATTGCCGGGGGGGAAAAAAGTTTAATGCACATCGCATCGGTAGAGTAGCGCTATTGGAAATGAACATTCCAAGCTATGTTAATTAAAACTAAACTGGAGCCTGTAGGGACAATGGCTGAGGAAGACAACAAAGCGATGGGCACGTCATAACTGCTGTCAACTACCACCGCTAAGTGCTAACCAAGATTCTCCCTGACGAGTTAGCTACGAGTTACTCTGCATAATTGAGGGACGGACTCGGAATATTGTGTTAAACTACTATTTATACATAAACTTCTGCAGTAAAATGGAATTATATTCTATCCTTACAAATATTATAAACGCGAAAGTTTTTATGGATGTTTGATCCTCTTTCACGAAAAATTTACTGAACTGATAGAACCAAATTATGAACAAACGTAAGTAGTTTTAGCTAAATTTTCATCCCATTAATCAGATCCCATGGGATAAAAATAGCCTTGAGACCGAGAGAGTTTACATAGAACAAAGCGAGCGAGGCTGCGGGCAGGTACTAGTACCTACTGAATAAAGACAAACAAATTTTACTAAAATAATTGAATTAGCTGAAAAGAATCACGCAGGGCATATAATAAGACCAACATACCAGTGGATCCATCTGTCACATTCCTCGACAGCAGAAACGCTAACTAAGAAACACATCTGCCCATAAATTCCAAACACGTCCGACTATATAAATTCATAACTTCAGAACAGAGCGGAGACAGGCGGTGCTGGGGTCTCTAAGAATTTATTAAATAAATTAATTGGACCAAAAGGAACGCAACGGCTTGAATATTGAGAGGACAGAATCACGGTAATAAAACATCATTATGGAGATGAAATAATCGTCCCGTTATTGCTCGGGCCCCTCCGACGGTTATTGTAATATATGGAAACTCTATAGGTACCTACAGTAGCGAATAGTAACACAACTTTGAAGTATGTTTAAAATCACAGAAATGTATAAAAAACTGAATTAACCGTATTTTGGACGTATTTAACCAAATTTATCAACATAGCTCAAGAATAAGCAAGCTGAAGAAGCAGTGGGCCGGTCAATTTCGCGATGAACCAACAGATGCTGGGGTAAACGTGTTTTTGAGTGGAGACCGCTTCTCGACAAACGTAGAGTAGGATGCCTTGTGATCATGTGGAATGACGATCTGCGAAAAACTGCAGGTAGCAAGCTCACAGGGCGCTATGGCGCTCATTAGGCGAGGCCTAAGTCCAGCGGTGGACTATTTTAGTTTGATGATGATGACGTGTGTGTGTATCAGTGTACAACGTAATATTTTTTTTTAATTTAGCACCTTTAGGGGTATGTAATGCGCGGTGTAAAGTGAAAACAAAAATTTCTCAGAAACCGTTAGTTTGATGGTAAAAATTGAACATGGAAGTTGGGAAACTTGCTTTTATTTTGACCCTTTATCACTAATAAAAAAAAAAAGTTTTCTGAAATTTTCCAAAAAAAAAAGCACGACCTTCCGGGAGATAGGAGCCTATTGTCATAAGACGGATTAAAAAATGTCCTTTGTAAAACTGTCCAAAATCCTTCTGAAACATTATCTTTCATACCAATTTTACCTAGGCGAGCGTGCATCAAAACAGTTTCGACCATTACTCGTTAGAAAGCAGGAAAGCATCCACTTTTCCAATAAACCAACCGTCTGAGTGCATAACGTGGCGAGATTACTTATAGCCCCCGGAGTCACCAGCCAAACAACAATATTTGTTGGACCCGGACACTAGATTAATTTTTCCCGGGGCGCTTCAGAACTGAAAATACAGCCTCATTTTGTAAGGAAACTGACAAAATGAAGTTGATTTCGTTTGACCTGCACAAAATGACTTTTGAAGAACGAAGAGAGAATTGAGATGCAATTTAGAAAATGTGTTTCGACTATGAGATGAGACTCAGCAAAGAAACGAATCAAAAAGAAGTTTAGAGCAGTTCTTGCTTCATGGTCACAACAGCCAACGTTCTATAATATGTTTTTGTGAATTACCTTACCTTTGATTATAAACGAACTGGTGTTATTTACAAAATTATGGAGCTTTAAATACAGTAACCGGAAATATGCCGGTAAATAATGCGAAAATAAATTATTTATTTTGAAGTAGGTTTCGCATTAAAAATGTTGGCTGCGAATAATGACTCCTTAAATCGCGTTTGGAAGATATATTGCCTGCCAAATCTTAGGAAGGAAACCCGGAACTTCTTTGAAGTGAAGACGTAGAACTTTGTTCTTAAGTGAGTGAAAACAAATTGGTCAAAATAGATCATTTATCGTACAAACTAAGAAGTATTTCAGTATTTCTGGCGAGACAATTTAGGTAGGCAACTAAGGTGCAGAATTCCAAGAGCAGACAAGTCAGGTAACAAGACCAAAGTTTATAAAATTAAATGTACCAACAGACTCGAGATGGGTTGCGAGACTGTATAATTATCTCACAGAATGAACTAGTGAAGTTCGGGGAGGATTAATTAATTACGCAAGCAGGTGCATAAAATACGCTCACTGTTTCACGATTGAAGCATTCCAGGCACTGTCTGGAACTCTGAATAGACAATTATGTTGGATGTCTTAGTTTTGATTTACCCATTATGATTCATGCATTGATTTACTTGTGCTTTTGCAGATAAAGAAAGTTCTGAGACTAGGTCACGTCACGCCTGCCTGAGCCTATACACACAGGATTTTTTTTGGATATCGTCGCAATAAGTCGTTTTGCGACTATTATGCTCTGTCCTTTTACTCGAGTAAAACCAATGCTCCCATTTTTCATTTCATTCCGAGTCTGAAACACGTAAACTTATAGTTTACATTCTCATTGTGCCGCCATTAATTCACAGCAGTCCAACAGGACAGGAGGCGAGGACATTGCGCTGCGAACATGTTGTGGCTATTGTTCGGGCGAGACGGTGTCGGAAGACCTTGGTTCTAGGGCAGGGGCGCTGGGCGTTACTTTATCTTATTACATGTGTCGCTGCCGGTCTAACGAAGCTGCCCGCCGCAATTGTTCCACAGAGTGAATTAATGTGTCTCTCGTATTATTATAACCTCGGGGCATACATACGTGCCTCTATTCACCAAACCCACTATTACCCCCGAAATATTCCAACCGATCTTTATATCCGACGAGACCGCAACGATCTACACGGCTTGCCTGTGTTTTAATTAACACGATTGCATCTTTACGATTTAATTAGGGTAGGGAATTATGTGTTGAATGGTTTTCCAGGAGATGAGATGAGACTCATGAGAATGACAACGTGAAACGAAGTCGTTACATGTATTCGAGACTAGAACTATAGATTGACAGAAGGAACCACGCGTAATTTGTTTGTCATTCACGGTGTCATCTATCAAGTATATCCAAATGCGTCAAGCAAAAAAACTAACCACGGCAGTGTGTAAACCTGTCGAAACGTCGGGAAAAATAGGTAAATAAACGCGATAAATACCCGTACATAAATATTTATAATAATGTGTTCTGATCGCGTAAGTTTAAAAAACTTAATTGAAAACCAAACTAACTACTATGTTTCTGCAATATTTGTGTAAGGTGCAGAGAGCATAAAATTGAATAGTGGAGCGCTATCAATATAAGCTATAGGCGAGCTGTTCATCATAAGCTTTTATTTATCTAGCATACGTTATTTTTGCGCAGTTAAAATCTTGCAAGACCTTCAAGATCTTGATTAGATTGAACAAATTATGTCTTGCGACTCGGATCCTGGAAAATAGCAGGTATATTTGTGCGGTATATTTATCACTGCCAGAGGTAACTAGATAACTTATTAGTCTGGATACACGTGCGTAACAAAGAATATTTGTCTTATTTAAGCCAGGATAAGGCAACACGGCCATTGTAATGTCTTGGATGTACATTTAATACCAGAAACAAATGGACACAGTTATTATTCTTCGCGTGGGTATTTGATTTATTGTTCGTTTTTTATTGGATTCTCTAGAAGTTTCGTCCCGTGAGGGAATGACCGGGATTTCAGTTTGTTTGCGCTCTACAGTTTGCCCCAGGGCATCTTCGGAAGCTCGTCTATAAATCGATTTAGTTATCGGACTGCCGTTTGCTTCTATACTTGTTTAAAATTAAACATAACCGTCATATACCACCAACATTTGAATTGTTTCATAATTGACAGAGCGCAAGCATGCAGAGCAGAATGATGTTACTTTTATCTATTATCACCATTTTTGCCCAAAATAACTTTTCCATTGTCCATAAACACCTCTCTTGTGTAAACAGCGTTATTTGTTAATGCAGATAAAAATACTCAGTAATGTCCCCAGTGGAAATTTCCCTCGCGTAGAGGCCTACGGTTCGTTTTTGCAGCATTCCAGCCGTAGAGCTATTATAGCAATATCGTGGCGAGCAGGCAGCCACAAATGGCGTCAGTTGGTAAATTACCTTTCGTTAAGACCTGGATTGCCGCAGTTTGTCGGGCCTGTGGCACCCTGCCGGCCATGGGCTGAGCATGGCCCGTTAATGAGTTCATGCCATATGTGCCCATAGCGCAACGTTCGCGCATTACTTTTGTAGATAATATCCTGTGGGAGAGTTTATTTTGCTCATTTCGGAAGCGGTGACGCCGCATTCAATATTTGTTGAGCATTTTAACGGTGGGTATTATAATCTTTTGGGCTGCTGTTTTGGAGAATTTCATGCAGGACATAATTGGAAGCTATTTCATGTGTTTCAAAATTATATGACCGAAAAACTTGGAGTAGAGATGAAATAAATTTTAGGGAAAATATAACTAACTGGTAGCTTTTATAGGTAGAGCATTATACTACGTTTTTTTAAATCATCAAAAATAATAATGGTTAATCCACACTTCAAAATCTAGCCCTAAAGTAAAACAAGAGTTTGAGTTATGTGTAATAGATGGTTATGATTGGTTTGTTACATAATTTATCCGCTTAAACAGAAATGTGATCCTGTTGTTTACGCTATGAAACATTGAAAAGCTTTCTACATAAAACAGAGGCCCAATATCAGCTACTAAAGCCCAGCGAAATTAGATCTCTCGCGGGATTCGTTTCAAATATTTATTTAGATGAAGAGATCTCTGAATTTTAAGTGTTGGAATAATTTAAAAGCTGTCTTGCTAATTTAATATTAACTATCTCACTATATTGGCTTCAAAAGTAGAATTGCGGTAATTATACATAAGGATTCATTCAATTGGGGATTATATCAACATAGAATTAGAGATAATCGCTCCGTTGCGCTTAATCATCACAAGATGATTAAGTTTTATAAAAATACTCAGAACAATAATATCGCTAAAGAAAGTAAAGACTTCCAAATTTAAATTATTTCAAGAAAAGTGATACTAATTTGAGCTGAACGTTGTTTCTTACCAAAGATTAATTATGTACAACAATTTTCAAGAAAATACTATTAAAATAACAAAATACCAAAACCAATATTAATTAAGCTCGACAAAATTGATGGTATACTTGATTGAATGTTCTGGCTTCGAAGATATTCAGCTAACCTACCGTATTTGTCTCCACATTCCAAGTCTAAACTCGGTGAAACGTGGAATTCCAAGTGTCAAGGCGTTTAACATTTCTAGAGATACCACAGTTGAGGAGGGTTGTTTAACTTATTTAGATAGCAATAAGTGGTCCTTCGCAGAGATTTCTATAACGCGAAAATAGCCTAACTAAAATTGAAGTTAGGTCAACTTCCAGATTATGAAGTTTATGTAATAGGAGCTTCCTTTCATTCCTCATACCATCTACGGTTCTGCTTTGCATGAATTCTCTGGAATTTTCGCAGTGACTGTCAATTTATCACGTTAGGAATCTTAGGAATTCCTCAGTGTAGAGCGTTTGATCTTACTCGTATTTAGTAGTGTGCTTCCTCTACAGAACATCGTTTCCGAATAAGATTTAACATTAGGCAAGACTTTCCTAAGCTCTGATAAAAACATCCTCACAGCTCAAACAAAACACTTTCATACATGTGCCATCAAAAATTTACCTTATCGGATAATTTGGTATTTTATACCGTTTCTTTATTATGGTGGTTTACCATACCTGAAACAAAAGAAAATACAATTCTCAATGACACACAAAACAACATACTCAACGGCTAAATTATGATTAAAGCGTAAAAGAGATCATAAACATATGGATGTTCACATTTAGTAGGCTATCGCGGTTTGCCACCGAGAGGCGCATATTTAACGCTTCAGGCTTATCTCAAACGAGGGGGGAGTGAACAGTATCGAGCCTATCTTTCTACTAATGGCCTACATGTGAAAGGTGAATAGCTCCATCTAAAGGCGGAAGAACCGAGAAGCAGAGTCTGGCCCAAGATTTATTTGATGATATTTTTCACATTTCTGACGTACCTACATTTCTTGAACAGTTATTAGGTTAGTACCCATGGGAACAACTAAAACTCGGTTCAAAGAAAAACATTGCAAATATTATATAAGAGTAGGCTACGCTACATCAAATCAGGAGCTCAAGTAACTGAATAATTAATGAACTATATAAATCAGCGCTAACAAGAGAACAAAATCACTGAAATATTTGAATCCCGCGAGCTCAAAACAAATGAATCCAAAACACTGTAACTTGAGGAATGATGCTTTTGTGGAAACCGGAAAGTTCACAAAAAGCTACATAACATGAGTGGGTAATGTTTAGGCAAAGCAAAAAGGCGGTGGAGGCGCTCCCATCAATTATCCGTTATAACCGGACGACTACTACTGCCACGATTTATATGCTTCGGGGCTAGTCAGTTAAATAGACGTTGTCGGCATTGTCTGGGTTGAGCCGACATGCGAGAAAGAAATGCTTCGTAATGAAAAGGTGTTAGTAATAAATTATCTCTTTATTTGATCAGTTTCTTTTAGATAAAAGGATTCAAAATAGAATAAGATTTATTTATTTGTAATATTATTTTTATTTCATGAGTATCTGTTGGATAGAAGGATTCAAGATAGAATAGGTATTATTTATATGCAACTCATACATAAACGAACTACATATTTACATTATGTATATTTTTTTAAATAATGCATGACAATCCACTCAGCGTCATTTAGCCCATCATTTATGGGATACTAGATAAACCAAGTTATAACTAGACAAATCTGAAATAACCTAGACGGTTTTGACAGATTAGCCCATGGCTTCGCACGCTTTTTTCTATGGAAACGTTTCAAGGCTAGGCAAGTCCGTTGACCTAGCGTTTCAATAAAATTATAGAACTCCCACTCTTTATATCTATAAATATCACTTTTACAAACGATACAGATACGAAAAATTAGGTCAACGGCTCGTCAGAGCAGTGAATTTCTAAAATAAGCAACAATCTGTCAACATTTTCAATCAAGTGGTCTCGATGCTGACCTGGTTATAAAGTATGAGCCCGGAAGTCAAAGATAACAAATTACGCTTTGAACGGGCCACGCAAACACACTTGTATAAACTTGGGCGTTGTCTTTGAAACAAAAACTGCTAACTGATTTTAAATAGTTGAATTAGTTTAATAGTTGAATAGTTGAACACTGTGTTTTAAATTTTCAACTTTCTTCAAAAAAAGAGCAGGTTCTCAATTACTAACTCGACTGTAGGTATACATTTTGTGACGCATAATTTTTTTCTAGGTAAACCGATTTTGATTATTCATTTTTATTTGAAAGCTTGTGCTACTCATGTAAAAAAAATCATACATATGACCAGTTTTTGATTTATACTTATTAATGCGTGAAAATATAAAGTTAAAAAATATACAATCGATTTGAGATCTCCTAATCTTTTTTTGAAGTCAGTTGAAAACTGATCAGTACTTTGCAGGTTACGATAGACACTGCGGGAACGCGTCGCCGATTTCCATTACGATGGAACATGTTGGTCTAATTAATGGACACGGTCTATTATTGCATGGAGCTCGCGGGCCAAGTTATGGTGGTAGGTAGGTAAACTCACGTTACGTGCCCAGGTTACGGGCTTTTACCTACTTCCATATATCAATATAATGTTTCTTATTAATTTAGTAAGAATTTATTCAGGTACTAGCATTAGGTATATTTAATACGAATTCCGGCTCATTAGCCGGCATGGCAGTTTTTTTTGGAAAATAGATCATCACAGACACAATGCCGGTATTTACTAGTACACAATTTGACATATTCTTCACTTCATCATCGTCATCAATCTATATTATTCCACTGCTGGACACATGCCTTCTCTAATAAGCGCATAGCGACTTATCCTTTATCTAGCGTCTGCCTGCAGTCTTTCGCAGATCGTCATCACATCTGGCAAGCGGCATCCTACAATTCGTTTGCCGAGTCGTGGTCTTTACTTTAGAACAAGTTTACTCCAACGGTTGTCGGTTCTTCGTGAGAAATGGGCCTCATTTGACTAAGAGATATTCACTAATATAAAAAGAAAAAAACTTTGTGTAGGAGATAGAGATGTTTATTTTTATTTCTCCTCTACCCAAGTAAAATATTTCTCCAAGATGATGGATAGTTATTCTAGTGGCAGAGTAAAGTGTTTAAGTAAACAGACAGGATGATTCAGTAGAAATACTTATTTACAATTTAAATGAGGTCGTAACATTTTGTGTGAACTTCAAAGTAGTTACACTTCTTGCTCTCATTTCGCTCGTCGCATGTGTCGCATGCAGTCGTAGTTCTCGACCAAATTCGTTTTATTGCCATGCGATTCGTCTTAGCCGAGGTTTTGCTCAGCGAACTGAACAGGACATTTGAAATTCCGTTACCCCTCACAATTTCCACGCTCGCAGAGAAGTACATTTGCAATTTCAATAATGTAGATTTCCTTGTAATTTAATTTGTAATATTTTCGTACTAGTCTAGATTTATGATAAAGTTGGGAGTACTTGGGAGTAGGGTGGATAAACACGTCGTGTCGGATAAGGTTGTGAGGAGGCTAAGACATATTAGGTTATGAATGATGCGGTCGGTTGGTGGGATGATTGAGGAGGACAGGGCTGGTGGCGAGGTGTGGCGAGGGCTCCGGCGACGGCACCTGGGCCCGTCCGGCGACAAGCCGCCCTAATGGCCTGTCGCGCGTCCATCCGCGCCCGTGATTGATCGACACACCCCACTGACGTGTGCACACACATCGCATCGCCTCCGCGATATCGCGCGTAATCCATCATACATTCCAAATTTGTGCCATAAACGTGAACGCCGAAGCGGATTTATGCTCTATGATCTACGCAATTCCAGCGGGTAAGAGGATTTACGTAGCTGTAGATGCTGATATATGGTTTTATGAAACCTATTGCGGGAGATTCGCTCAAATTTAAATGAGATTCAGGCATTCCCATTCCCACCCTTCCATTCTTCTGAGGACAATTGAACATTCATAAATTCTAGGATTATAAGAGCACCTATTTTTAAGATGGTGAGTCAAGGTTATAGCATTCTAAACGATTGTAAGAGTTGAAATAATTGCAAATGGTGTAACAATACGTAAAAAATAACCCGCGAAAAAATCTTCAACATAATACGAACCCGATCTTACAAAACTTCATGTCGAATGTTTTGAAGAAAGGAGCAAAAGACACCAGTAAACTTCAAAAGAATCCTCCAAGTCTGTATTTGAAAAAGTGGAGATCTCGTATTTTTATCACAGTAAGTACAGATTGCATTTGGATTTTATTAGAAAAGTTCTACGAATAGAAAGATAAAAAATGAATTTAAATTTGTTTGTTTATGGAAAATCCTGTGAAAGGAAAACTTTTCAGTCTTATTCGTTTTTATGAAAGCTGGTATAAGTAGAAAAAATGTTTAGCATTTTTATCACAATTAACTTCATAAACGAGCATTCGATACGATAAAGATAGCCATGTGTTCAGTTAGGTAAATAGATTAAATACAATATTGGTCAGACAATTACTAGTGAGGTGCAATTACAATTAGGAAAATATAAATAAATGCTGGATATTTTCGATTTTAAATGGAAAACACCCAGAACCACTGAAACGTCTTCGGAGATCGTAGGTACACATACATTTATGACAAGGCTGGAATCGAACCCGCAACCCCAAGCGTCGTAAGCGGACCTTCGCCAGCCGCGCCACGCCACATAAGTCAGACAAGTAAAGGCTATAATAAAACTTATTTCAAAATCATAATTTTTAAAACAACTACCTACCAAATTCTAATTGAGTAAGACTGCCGAGAACCGAGGAGCAAGAAGCAACTGTTTCACAAAGTAAATCGAGTTTAAGAGTTATGACCATGTCCGAGAAGGAATTTCTTATTAAAAAAGACAAGATTCGTAATTAAAGTGGGAAGTTAATGCTGCCCGAGGGGCTACACTTGCACTTGGATAAAGGAACTGATGAATAAAAGCTGTTTGTAACACCGGAATTGGATGCGATTTCAAATTACATTTAGAAAATGCTGAATGATGAAAAAATAGAATAATGGTGTTCAGTCACCGGATTCTGCAATCGGAAATTTGTCCGACGGCCAATTTATTTCAATAGGGGAAAAAATGCAAGCCAACATAGCTTTGCGTAACAACAAACGACATTTTGCAATGGCCAAGGCCGAGTTATTCAGCTGGAAGTGATCAATTTTCTCAACAATTTCACCGTCATCTTAAATCTTTTCAGGGGCACAAAACATTTAGCCAATTCAGCGCACAGGGTCGCGATAATAAAGCCTGTTGGATGGGAAGGACAGTCATCGCTAACATAAGCCATTAGCGTATTGTTAGCGTCTTTTCAACCGCGCTCTACATTTTCCGATGTTTTTCTTTGAGTATCTTTGAGTTTCTATAGGAGCGCTTACACATTTTGCTGTGTAGATAGAAAATAAATGGGTTTCGATGGTAAAGTTCCGAAAACTTTGGAGAGTTAATAGAAAAAAGGACTCGGGATAATATCTACCTAAACATCCGTATTTGTTGTCCTTATAATAATATTAGACACTTACCTATTTTTGCATTTGTTTCCATTTTAGATTTGGGAATTGCATTGAGTAGGTAACATTTCGATTGACCACCGACCACAACCGAAGTAATCATGATATTAGTATAAATACAACATTTTGGATGGATGGATGTATATTTGTTACCTCTTCACGCCAAAATTACTGAATGGATCTGGCTGAAGTTTTGAATAACATAATTCAAGGCCTGAAATTAAACCTACTTTTCATAAATTTTCACGCGGGTCAAGCCACGGGACACTTGTACTACTGTAATGAGAAGGCTGCTCCCTAAACCAAATTCAACCTAATAAATGCAACAATAGGGAATTAGATCAATAAAAAGCTCTAGGTACATCAGCTGGGAACAAGAACCTAAAAAGATGTCTTCGATAATTTGGTAAGGTGTATAATAACAGTGTCGAATTTTCAAAACATACCTAGTCCGCTGTACGAAGCAAAACTGGTGCTGGATAATTTATGAAAAGGTTGCTTATTTATCTAGGCTCTGGAAAACCATATCTAACACCAGTTAGCCTAGGTGTCCACTGAAATGCCTATTCTACGAGTGCGGTTGACAGTCGCTGTCAGAACTGCGGCGCAAAAGCCATTCTCCCCAGAACAAAGCTCTGTGATCTAATCAACGCAGCGCCCGCACAACAAAGCTGTATTCTCGATATTTAAAATAACAGTATTACATATACAAACGAGAGCATTGTAGGTCGTGAGCCGCGTGCACCCGACAGCTGTTTTAGATAACGTGTGACCTCCCTAGAATAAAGCGTTCGTAAACGATTACACCGACAATGATGCCCTCGTGCCGGCTGTCGGGTGGGCCCATCAGAGCACACTGGTGTACAAGCAAAACGTGTTGGTTTGGTAATAAAGGAGAACTTTACTGCTATTGAAAAATAAAATAAACGAATGTGCTGGGAAATGCAAAGGCGGCGTGTTTACACATATTTGTAACTGATTCATGTCGCTTTCCTTATTTAAAAAAATTTAACCGTCTCGTGAAAATGTATGTTTTTATCCATTAGATTTGATATACCTACCTACTTACTTAAAACACATTTCGTTAATACTTTGATGTTCAATCTTTTCATAAAACTAACCTTTTTCAAAGTGTTAAAGGTTAAACGAATAAATCTCAGACGGTTAGTTTCACGGAATATAAATTACCTATGTACTTTCAACTTCCAGAACTTTGTTGTATGAACATGTTTAGTAGGTACGAAAAGAAACCGAAGCGACCGTTACGGAAACCTGATCATTTTGTCGTAGTTTTGATTGAGTCTCATATTAGGTAATACAATTTTGGTCAATTTAGAATAGAACTCTGAATACGTAGGTAATACAAGTGGGAAGAATTACGATCAACAATATAGCGTGAAGTCGAGATTTATATCACATTTCGAGAGATATTGACGACAGCAAATAAGTTCTTCAGGATCTGCTGTTTCAAAAATCTATTAAAGAATGCATGTTTCGATCAGTATCTCTTTTAAAGGCAGTGAAACCAACACTTACTTATACTGTTAACATAGTTATAGCGTAGGTCTGCAGATTAATAGGTAAGCTTACCTAATGCGATATAGCCACCCGATCCGGGCTTTACGAGCTTGTGACGTCACAAACGGGTCAAGTGTGACTGACAAGCATGCCTGATAATGCGCTCTCCACCCAAACAAAGCCAGGGCGCCCGATTTAATCAACTATTCGGTTTAAGTAAGCATACGCATGCTTAGAGGACAGTGTGAATACGTGACACTAATTCCAAGCAAGATACATAGACATAGAATGTAGGTAGATGCAATATATTAGACATGGGTCGATAATCGAATCCCTAATTCGATATTGACGACGTAAGCTCAAAGTGACGCGAGTTAACCGGAATTAGCTTGGACTAGAAATGACACATTTATAAATCCATCTACTATAAGCAACTCATTGAATTAATCATAACCTTACTAGACTAAGTAGGTAAGTGTTTTCTAAAGAATCTCAAGTGAAATGTATCTATTGATACTTACGTATGTAGGTATCTTTTACACACACACACCACACCATCAATAATATTATATGGGACTTAAAATTCATGCCATGTATGATTAAATTTATATATGTATAGACGACCGATGTGGCGCGGTGGGCGAAGGTCCGCCTGCGACGCAAGATGTTGCGGGTTCGATTCCCGCCGCGGAACAAATTTGTGCACGATCTGCAGAAATTTGTTTCGTTGGTCTGGGTGTTTAATATGTATAATAAAAAATATCTATCTATGTATATAATGTATTAAATATATCAGTTATCTAGTACCCATAACACAAGCATTGAGTAGCTTACTTTGGGGCTAGATGGCGCTGTGTGGATTGTCCAGCATTTTTTTTTTTTTTTTTTATATAGACTAGCATCCCACCCCGTATTCGCACGTATAGCAGTGTTGGTATTGAGCTAAAGACTCGTTTAGACCATAAGTCAGTTTTGTTATGTGTGGAAAAGTGTAAAACTAACTGTGCTGGCTATACTTTTATAATTTATATTTTAACATATTATATTATTTTAACTTGTTAGAAGGTAAGTTAATATGTGACTAAGACGGGATGTAATATTAGTACTTACTTAGAATGTTTCTTTTTAAACTTAAATATCTTAGTCATTGTACAAATAAGTATACATTTAAAGACTGAAGTCAAATAATTTTTTTAACATGTATTTTATGACGTGTCTAAGAGTCCTGTAAGGTCTAAAGGAAATAAAGCTCTTTGAATTTTGAATTTGCAACCTTTATCAATTGGGAAATATATGAAACCTTATCTTACTTCTTACTATTATAATAAATGGGAAAGTCTGTGTGAATGTTTGTTATAAGTAATCTCCGTAATTAGTTAAGATATTTAGATGGAATTTGGTACGTATATAGTTTAGGACCTAGAATAAGACATAGGCTAAAAATATTTTCAAAAATTAAGTTCTGAGTGGGTTAAATAGGGTGGTTAAGTTTGTATGGAAAAACATTTTTCCTTTGTTCGATTTACTCAAAACTCGGTATAAATAAACTATGAAATAAATAATCAAACAAGTATTTTTTATTTTTACGAAATAACTCCTAGGGGTTGTGTAATAAGTTTCTGAAATTTGTATAATAAAAACTCTGGTTTGCTGATGAAGCCACGGGGCGCATCTAGTAGTATAATATGATTGTATGATGAGATTATTTTGATAATTACCTATAGTTTAAATTTTACCTGTCTAAGTGTTTATTTTGTGAGCCTAAGAAATAAAAATATTGATTTACTGTATAAGAACAACTGTAACCACATTTTTGCATATTAAATAATTTTGAATTAAAAAAAAATGTTTTTATGCTGTCTAGTAAAACACAGCTCAGATACTATGTGGCATAATAACTAATATTTACAAGATTCATTATCTCATATTATTCGATCCAGTTCTGTGAATTTTGCACTCAACTCACTAACAGCCTGTCCAGATAGGGCGCTTTACGCGCGCTTTACGCGCGAGTGCCCTCGCGCGTTTCAATTTATATTGCGTCCAGATGCGGCGTTTTACGCGCGCTCCACTGTTCGCCCGAGTATTTCGACTCGCGCGTAGCACGCGCGTAGCACGCGCGAGTCGAGAGTCCAGCGCTTTACGCGCGTAAAGCGCCCTATCTGGACAGGCTGTTAGTGGTTCTTAGATGATACCTGGTTAAAATGTTGCCTATGTCACTCAGAAATAATATAGGTAGCTTTTTATTATTGAAAGAAACTTTAATTAGACAAATGTTCAAATAGGTGGTACCTACCTGGTTAAAACATTGCCTACGTCACTCAGAAATAATGTTGCGTTTTATTATTGAAAGAAGTTTTAAGTAGACAAGTTTTCAAAGAGTTTAAATCTCCCTGTCAAAGGACAAAATAAACAAACAAATTGTTTAGATAATAACTATCACACTAGTGTAAGGTAGTAAGGTATAACAATTCCTCTTGTTACACAAGTGTTAGGTTAAGAAAATCAATTCCTAACCTTAACACTGTCTAAGCTCCCACTTTAGTGTGACAGTACGGAAGTACATTTTCATCCATTTTCATCGTGCAGGTGGCCTATGGCATTACAACATGAATGAAATCATGACACTAATATAGATACTTCCTTACTAATATCATAACTGTGAAAGTTTGTATTGTATGTTTGTTAATCTTTCACATAAAAACAAACTGACCGGATTGGGCTGAACAGACAGTTTTTATTATTAAGTACTTCCTGTTTTTGAAGTAATGCAATAAAAGTATTATTTATTTATTTAATTCGGATTGTCATCAATCAGCTTAACTAATTACAATAGAATCAGTGCCGGATTTACATTTTTTATGAGTGTAGGCCACTTTTTTCCGTCGCCCCATGTACAGAGCAGTTCATTATTAGCTGAAATCTGCCGCCCCCCTAGGACGCTGCCGCCCCCCTAGGACACCGCCGCCCCTAGGCCGCGGCCTATACGGCCTATTTACAAATCCAGGACTAAATAGAATTTAAAGTAGATATTTATTTATCTAGTTCTAGCCTTGGAGTAAAACATAGGCTACTTTTTCTTCCTTAAGTCAGTGACCATGGGATAGAAGAAGATGAGTGGATGTTTAACTCTTTACAACAAAAGTAATTGACTATCTATTTAGAATTGGGCTAAAATTCTAAATAGACAGTCCTGGAATTTAAAAATACTTATATTGTAGGTCCATACTTTTAGTGTGTACAGTGCCAGATTTATATTTTTTATGAGCGTAGGCCACTTTTTTCCGCCACCCTATGTACAGAGCCGTTCATTATTAGACCTCCCCCCCCCCCAGGCATACAAGGTTCTAATCCCGCAATTGGCAATAAAAAGCATAAGGAACCCAAAAATGAAATAACAGCAATAAAAATAGCAAAATCGCTCTAATTCAAACCAGTGAACGTGTTTGATTTTTATCATCTGCAATCGAGTGACCGTCCTCTGAAATCTGCCGCCCCTAGGCCGCGGCCTATACGGCCTATTTATAAATCCAGGACTGAGTGTGTATGTAAATATGATAATAACACATTTCAATAGGCCGAAATCTATTCTATAACTCCCTTATTTGTAATGGTCTGATAACTTATAAAGGTTGCTAAGTGTTATTTTTCACTCTACATCATTAACAATGTTTTAACTTGGCAGACTATTATGAATAAGGCATCAGAATTTATAATTATATGAGATATTAATTAAGAAGTAAAAAGTACTAACTTTATTAACAACAAAAATTACAAGCAAGGAATAGAAAAATTATAACTAGTATTTACAATTGAAACTGACTAACTGCAGACGGTTGCAAACAAGATTAGAAGTTGATTTAAAATGACAAGAAAGCCCGCATATCAAAATCTTTCTACTTCCAATATAATTTTGGAAGATCAACATGACAAACTTCTAACAGTGGATATACATAATGGGTTATAAGAAAGCTGCTTATAATAAAGGGTTTCATCTTGATAGCAGATTAAACTCATGGACAATGCTTAAATAACCATGGTGTAGTTTCCATGGTGACAAATTTTTATGAGTAGCCAACATAATATACATACTGGAATTTATGTTAATTACTATATTTTTCTAGTAATTATCTTATTTATGTACCTATTCAAACAAACACACAGGTGGCATTTGTTTATATCCTTTTTTTAGGTTATGAGAAAGAATAGTACAACGTAGGAGCATATGTTATGGAGCGATAAACACAAAACCTATAGTGAAATAAGTGACACAAAAAAGCTTTGGAATGTAATACGAACAAACCTTACCTTTTACGAAAGCTCGCAGATGAGACAGGTTTTCAACGAATAACCGTGAAACTTTTTAAAAACTGATTGTTTTATGAGCACCAAAACACTCTGGACTAAAAGCACAAAACTTTGTAAATTAAACATAAAAACAGTTTGTTTTCAAAGTTTTCTACAACCAAAAAATGCGTCCGTCTTTTTGAGATGGACAGAAGGAAACGTCAAACAAAACAAACATCTTGCAGTTGCGTTTGGTTTCTAATTTTTCCATGTCTCGACTGCTACTTGATAGTAGAGCAAGCTTATAATAGTTAATAATTTCATGCATTCATCAGGATCAATAATAATTGTTAAGTTTTTAATAATCGTAAGGTTTAGTCACCCGGAAAACCTTGTTATATGTATATTTAAAAACCAAATATAAGAAAATAACTAGAAACCATCTTGAAACGAAACGCAATAGGTACCTACATTGTTTCAAAGTTTCATTTGGTAGGATTTTGAGCATGTCATTTGCATTTTAGCTTTGCATTGCAATGATAATAAATACCTATTTCAAACGTAAAAAGATGAATAATACGGAAAGTAGTCATGATAGAATCTTTCGAATTCTATTATCATCACTACATATTGGAAAACAAAGTCGCTTTTTCTGTCCCTATGTCCCTTTGTATGCATAAATATCTAAAACTACGCAACGGATTTTGATGCGGTTTTTTTAATAGATAGAGTGATTCAAGAGGAAGGTTTATAGGTACGTACAATAAAACCGTGCAAAGCCGGGATGGGTCGCTAGTTATATAATAATATACAAAGACGAAGAATCAAAGGTCCTTTGTCATTGCCTGAAAACTTTCATTAGGGTATTATAATATCTTTGATAAAGTGATACTTTAGTAATATTAATAAGATAACTACCTAAGTAGCAAAGGTAATCTCGGCCCGAAAAGCATCCAAAACTTCTAAGATTTGAAAAGGAGCCCGTAAATCATACACACGAACACGTAGATCTAAGACCAAATTGTTGAGGCATTTATATTTTATTTAGTAGATAGTTTTTTGTTACTTACCTACATAAATTAATAAATACTCAGGTAAATCATGTGTTACCTTTTTATAAATCTATGAAATCTAATTTTGATTCATTGAAACCAAAAATGTTGTATTAGAATATTTTTGATTGAAACATTATACATTCATAGGTACCTAACTACTTAGACTTAAGTAAGTAGGACTGTTGGACAACAAAGGACGATTGCCAGTCCCAGCCAAAACTGAAGCCCAAGAATGAACGAAATTAGAGACAGTAAATAGAACGATGGGCCAGCTGATCATTCCCATTTTCAAAGTGTAAATTTGAAAACGAAGGATACAAATTACAAAAAGTACTATTTCAGTTAATACAGGACAGCTTTAGGGACAAGGTTTAAGCAAAAATATAGGTAATAAAACGTAGGAATGCTCATTGTTCACTTCATATTCATTCACTTAGACCATCCAGTCATCTAAATACCTAGTATTATTCAATTTGTCCCATCCATCCATCCATTCATCATCATCATCAACCTATATTAGTCCACTGCTGCTGGACATAGGCCTCCCCCAATGAGCGCCATAGCGCCCTGTCTTCAGCTTCACGCATCCAGCATCTGCCAGCAGTCTTTCGCAGATCGTCATCCCACCTGGCCGGAGGGCGTCCTACGCATAAGAATAGACAATAACAGAATAGAATGGAAACTTCGCTCCGAACGCGCTCAAGGTCACGATTTTAGCCTACGCGATTCTGCACGTTAAACGTGCAGTGGGCGGGCCCATCCATTCAGTAGGGCTGTCACAGCCGACGAAGCCGCACGCGGATTTTAATATTTATGTAAGTTAGGCACCTACCTCTATAATATGACGTCACTGTCAAGTTATTGTGGTGTGATCGGTTGTAACAATAACTCAAAAACGAAGACAAATTTAAGCTGTTTTAGATTGATAAAAGATAATGATAATACATATGTAGGTACACTATGCAAGTAATATTTTCTAAATATTATTGTGTTTTTGTAGGTTCCTATCGAACTAATTAGGTAGGTACCTAATCAAAGGAACGTGAACATCGGTCGTTGACCTTTTCTCTCTCGCCTCGCCTCGCGGCGGCGGCGCGGCGCGGCGGTACAGTGAAGTAGCAACCCTGGCAAAATGCCTGGACGACAGAGGGGCGTAACGAGGTGAAGGGGGAAGTAGGTATATAAATGGCGGCGTTTGGGACTAGATCAAAGAAGAGTCCCTTCTACTCAGTTATTATTTATTCTTATGTCCTACGCTACGTTTACCGAGTCGCGGTCTCCACTCAAGAACACGTTTACTCCAACGGTTGTAGGTTCTTTGCGAGATATAGCCGGCCTATTGCCACTTCAGCTTGCTAATTCTTTGAACTATGTCGATAACTTTGATTCTCTGTCGGATGTATTCGTTACGAATTCTATCCTTCAAAGAGACTCTGAGCATAGCCCTTTCCATAGCTCGCTGAGCGACCTTAAAATGGTGGACCAGACTGGACCAGCCCTACCGTGAGTGTCCACGTCTCAACTCCGTAGGTCATTACGGGTAGGACGCACTGATTTAAAACTTTCGTTTTCAAACATTGCGGTATGGATGACGAGAAGACTTGACGTAGTTTCCCAAATGCTGCCCAGTCTAGCTGGATCCATCCATTGACAATAGCGTAATCGCTGTGCAGGTAACTATTAAAGCTTGTAATACTTTAAATTATGCTCAAAATTGCTGTGTACAAATGTCAGCGTGTAACAAATCTTTCACTGTCCAGTATGTCAGTGTCAAATAGTGTCAATGTAAAGTGCGGACTGAGATTAATCCATCATCATCATCATCATCATTGTCAATTCAGATTCGGAAAATAAAAGAAATAACCTCCCTCAGTTTCGATGAGTTTTGATCTAATAGATTTCTGACTCAATATGAATACAACTGCAGTAACTAATATAATAAAAAGCGCTGCTTTTCTGTGTTATCGTTCCCACAATGCTGTCAACGTCGCCGCGGCATCTATGTTGAAAAGATGTGTTCACACGACAAAACCAACTTTTGACCTGATGGAGTTCTTCGATGCCAAAAAAAACTGGAGTGAAACAAATATTAAGGTTGGCAGGTCATGGAAGGTGGATGAGCTTAGACTCAAGTCGAACACCGATTTGCACAAACTCTGGTTTGTATTGTTGAAAGAACGAAACATGCTTTACACAATGGAGCATGAATATAATGAAAATATGAGGTTGTTTCCAAATGCAGAGAGAGTTGACAAGGTTCAGACGTCGATGGATAACATAGAAACAGTGGTTAGAGAGAGAAATGTTGCTTATTACAAGTTAGAGACGGGGGAGACTGGAGAGCGGCCCACTGAGGAAGTCATCAATAAGATAGGTTTGCCAGAAACTTATGAAAAGAGAGAATATTATATTCCAAGGTTTATGAACACAAGATGGGTGAGACCTTATCTAGAAAATGGTTACATCAGCAGTAGGGCTGTGAAAAAATTTCTACAATTGTATACCGAAAAGCAGAGAAATGAGAAAAGAAAAGCTCGGAACAGGGACTTCAGTCATGTCCAACAGTTACTCAAGCGTTTCCCAGACATGGATATGGAGAAGCTTAAGGCAGAATATCCTGATGTCGATATTGAAAAAGCTAAGAGGTATAAAAAAGCTAGAGGACATTATTTTCCTAAGTATTGATATTTCTAAGCTCCCTCAGTCTGTGTAAACTGCCCATTCCCTAACTTTGCTGAATAAAATGTTTTGTTTAGGTACCTTCCATAATACTTTGTGGGCAGACTAGTTAAATCAACATTGCTGATTGTTTTCAGGTTTTGTTGAGTTGTATTGTGTAAAATTAAAAAAAAATGTACAGTAAAAGTGTTTTATTCCAGGATTTTTTTCTTCTATAGATCTACCTATTAGAATACTTTAAATCACAAACTTGAGGTAGTAAACTTATAATTTAGAACTGACAAATGAAATTCAGACAAAATGTCATTGATCAAATAAACTTGCATAAAAATTATGTAAGTCCAGTTCACACAGCATCCATTACTTCTATAGCACTTATAAGGTAATTTTACATTTATGTTTAACAAGCTGTGCCCTGTGGCTTCACTGGTGTGAAAATTGATGGAAAGTAACCTATGTTTGCTCAGAACTATGATAGTGTCAATTTCATCCTTGTTTTGGCATCATGGACAAGAAACAAATATCCATCAAAACTTTCACATTTATTATAAAAGTGTGGTGATTGTGAAATTACAGGCATATTTTGTATGAGCAATGGCATGGAATCATATTTTTTATGGTGCTGTTAACAGTATTGCTGGGCAGGGAAAAACACACAGGAACTTTAATTCTAATCAGTCAATCAGATATTTTTGTAAAATAAGCTAATCACAAACTCTTACAATAATCGCCTTAAGCATAAGATAATCTTATGATAATCGCTTTGAGATATTCTTACATGCACATGATACAATATATCACCTCTAGTACCATGATAACATATGTTATATACAAGCTATCCTATTGTCACCCTATGACTAGCCTTGTAATAGTGGTTCAAAAAAACTGGATCTTATAGATCACCAAGTAATGAATAATAATATATACTAAGCAACATACTAAGTATGTAGGAAGGTGGGTTATAATAAGGTTCTAAGACCTTGTTTTCAGCTGCTGACATCTAACAGTTCTATCTTCTCAAAAACCTTCAAAACAGCAGGCAATTCACCTTCACCCTTAACCTCCTGTAGTAAAATTACAAGTTTTCTTAGGTTTTGACAGATAGACCTGTATTTTTTTATAAAATCTTCTGTCACAGAGTAGGAGCTTAGCTCAGGCAGAAAGTTATGGATCAAAACATTTGAACCATCACTTTGTGATAACTGTTCATTCATGCTATCAAGTGTATCTTGAACATTCTGCACGCTGTAAGCATCCAAATAAGCTTCAATTGTTATGAACAATATGTGAACTTGGTAACTGTCTACCACATCCTGAGACTTATCAATCTTTTCAATTTTTCTGTAGCTGTAATCCGTTTCGTCATTTTGCTTGGGTATCCAATTGGTACATTTTTGTTCAAGGTATTTCAATTTTCTTTTAATTTTTCTTTTCCTGAAAAATGTATTTCTTGAAACTTGAATATCAATTTCCGGATAATCCATCCATTTTTTATCTTTGATAAAATTTATCACATCCAAGATGATACAGCTTTGCTCAGTAGACAAGGGCTTTGAAGTTTGTTCTGGCATCCAAATGCATCTTCTTCCAATGAGATGTCTCATGAATGCTGGTTGTATTTTCTCCAAAACCCTTAGTATAGAATCTTGTGGTAATTCTGTAAATTCAAAGAACTTTAATTGGTAGTAAATATAAAAAAATGTTATTTTAAAAATATAATGAGGAATTTTACCTGAAATAATGTTGTAGAACTCTTTTGCAAATGTCTCGCAGTATTTTCCAGTGTTAGGATAGTCGCTGTTAGAATTGGTTTCACATGCATAGAATGTCTGGGTAATAGCATTCAGCCAAATCTGAAATATAAAGATGCATGCATTGGTGCTTCACAGCTAAAATATTTGATTTAGATTAAGTTTGTAACTTATAAATAAATCCAACTCACAGTCATTGTTCTGATATGTGCCTCAGGGTACCTCAAATGTATTAAATACACAAACAGCTTGAGTATCTGCCGACAGTTGCCATTAACAGCTCCTGTGTAGAGTATGTTATTGGACCACAGGATATGAGCCATCAGAGGTTTGTGGGATCTCATGATATGGGTTCCCAAATTGTTGGTATATCTGAAAAAAGAGAGATGTTTTATTTTTATTTAGGTTATTTTTTTTTATGTTGCCATACCTAAAGAAGGACTTTAGCAGGAATGGGACTAATATAAATAATAATAATAAATATATAAATAATAATCTGAGGAATTTGTTACTAAGATTTTTAAGGCCTACATTGAATTTGAGATATCTTTCAAAATGCCCTTTTCAGTTTTTGATTTGTACTATAATGTGGAAGTGTTTTAGTTTTGTACTGTAATAAACTTCATTCTTATTTATTTCCATATCTAGAAACTCAATGAGTGCTCAATGGATACTGACACAATGGAAATCTTTAATTTCTGTCAGAGAATGTGTGTACATTGGGTAACATTAAAACTCTTACACCAAGAAAAAAAAGAAAACATTACATTATCTGAAGAAAGATTACCTGGAATGCCAGATAGCCAAATCAAACTGCAATAGTTCAATGAGGCTCTCCAAAACAGCCATCAGCCTATCTATCCTCTCTGTCCTCACAAGACACTCAAAAATTTCAAATTTTTCCTTCTGCCAATGCATTCCTTTTACACTCTGCTTCATATCTTCTGGAATGTTCTCAAACATATCCACCAGGCTTTCATCTTTGCTCTCTGCACTGAGCTCATACTCAAGTCTATTCATGCAGTATTTCACAATGCCTTTATCATGCTCAAACATTTTCCTGTTTGTAAAGGTCTTTTCTTTCAAATCTAGCGGCGATGTTAGGAAGGTGGTGTAGCACTTTTTCAGGGTTTTTGAGAGGCAAGGTGGGTGGGTGTTAAAGTTTTGCATCAGGATTTGCTGGCATTTGTCTATCAGGTCTGCTATGGAGTGCCCAGCATATTCATCATCATGGGCGTTCTGAAAAATACAAGATAAAATATAAAAGTTAAACAGCACAATGCAGAAATAGGAAGGAATTTAGTTTTATTTAAAATTCCTCTTCTCTTTTATAATGATTTTGTGTAAGTTCCTTTTATGATTTTATTAAGTTTTAGCACACTAATATTATAAATGCTCTTGACAGTTTATATACAGTTTGTATGGATGGATGTTTGTGACTTCTTCATGCCTAAACAACTGAACAGATTAAGCTGCACTTAAGGCTACTTTTATCCCATACATAAATCAGTTCCTTAAAATATATTTTCCTTAAAATAACCTTATACAATGTGTATTTTCAAACCTTGATCAAACAAAATGTGCTGATACACATGATAATAGAATAATATACGCAATCCAAGCTGTGATCCAAGTTCAGTGTTAAAATGACTAGGTACCTACCAGCATAATTTCGACAATTTCTTTCAAAATTTTTGCTGATAAATATTGGTCCTGGGTGATGCTTAAGCTGCAAACTTCTAAAGCTTCAGACCACGTGTTGGTTCTGGCATCTATCATGAATGCCTCCTCAGCCTTTGATGACATTTCTTTTATATTGCTCTGAAAATAATTATGGTGTTATTGTAGACACCCTTTGAGGCGATGTTCCACCTATGACCCAGGTTACAGGTTTGGGACCAATGTTTGTATGATCTGCTGATTTGTTCACAGTGATATGGTAAAAAATATTTATGTAATTTAATGTATCAGACATCATATCAGTTGTCTATAACCCATAACAGCTCTACTTAGCTAAAGTCTAGATGATGCTTTTAGAATAGTCCAGCATTATTGTCCACACTTCACATAGGTACAAAAGGCCAATGATAAGAGGTCCCATATGAATAGGAATACCGGAATGCAAAATGCATGGGAAAGAGGGTGATGTTAGTTAATAACCTTATACCCATCTAAGTTAGGTTTGTGGCTGAGATTATGATGACAAATCATCATTCCTATTAAAAAATTCAATTACAAAAATCCTGTATCCTGTTTGAATGTCCTGAATCCTGTTTTTAACAGAAATTCATTATGAAAGATTTAAAAATCCTACCGAGGGCAATTACTGTCTGTTTTTTGGTAATTGATTGCAAACAGGCAGAATAATTATTAATGTTTGTTACACCCCGCCGCCGATTAGGTTCATAGTTTGATTCTAAATAATGAAGAAATTACACCAACTTACTGTATTGCTATCGTGGTGCTTACAAACGCTTTTTCTCATGCAAGGTGGTAAATACAACAACAGAAGTCGAGCTCTGTGATCGAAATAGGATTTGTAGGACACTTGTTCGCATGCTATGATGAAGTTTTTCCTTCTTCTAGCCTTAATATCGTCCTCTGGATTTTTTATGGTTTTGGATCGTTTGCTTGCTGAACCGGTATCGCTTTCGTGTGGTCTTTTCTGTGATGGAGTTTCACTTTTATCCTCAGTTAGTTTAACTTTCTTTTTCTTTGGACTCATCATTATTTTACTTTGGTATTATACTAATTAATACCTACTCATAAAAGCTTCTTCTGGCTATCAAAATTGAATGAAACCCACATGAAACCAACATTACTTTAAATAATATCTAGATTCTCTTTGGAAACCAAGCCAAATCAACCAACCAATGGACCAACCAGCCAGTGTTGCCAACCCGGTGTCAGGTTTTGGGGCTAAATGGAGTTCTAAAAAGGGCTAGATGGGGGCTAGATTTAGCCAAATAAATTAAAATAGGAAAAGTTAGTTATTTTTATTGATATCAAATAAAATAAGTGATTTTTTAACAATCGTTTACTTAATATTAACCAAAAAACTTAAAAAATCTTTTAATATTAAAAATACACCTTAACCCTTAACCAGGCCCAAGAGAACTACACAACTTACATAACTTTCAACTATTGATTCTATATACTATTATAATTGTTATGGCATACGAACAAAGAAAATTGGAAAATGACTTGGAAAATTAAAGGAAAAACACGTGGGACAACATATTCCCATTGCCTGGAAAGAAATTAAAAAAACTAAGTGCGACTACTTAATATTTGAACATAATTTTCTTGGATTTTTTTCTTGTTAGGTTAATAATTGACTCAAAATGCGGGGGGTACTTCGCTGAGATAGGGCGGGGTATTATAAATATATGATGCAGTGTAATGAAAGTGGTTTTATTTTGAGAACTATTTTACTTTCAAATATATAAAAAAAGTAAAGTGTTTTTGATAAACATTCATCTATCAACATTGTTGTTCTGAGGTTTGGTGAAAATGTATCATGCAGGGGTACACACAAAGGGTGACCTTACATATTTGGCACATGTACTTCGAACGGGTATCCTTCTGTCTCGTACTACAGAATCTGCACCTCTTTCTAGTGGTCATGGGTTCCAAGTAATGCTGCCCTTTGTAACCCAGTCTTAATTCATCTGGGACGCCAAACACTCCTCCTTTTTTATTTTTCCAAATTATTGGGTTGTCTTTTTGAATATTTATGTACTCGGACTTTAATTTTCTGGCCAAACGCAAACGAAAATCTCGATGTATGTTTTTCCTTGTTTCATTTTCATGTTGATATATGATATAAGCATTTATTACAGCACACTCAAATAAAAACCAAAACCATCTTGGCCATGTTTTTTTGGATCTGCGTCCAATGCAGTGTCCATAACTTGAGAATAGTAATCTTTAAGACTCGCCTCGCAATCGTCATCCTCGCTACTCTCTTCCGACGACTGCCAATATTGGAGGATGTTCTCAATTTCGTGGTCTTTAACGGTATTCTAAAATAATATAATCATAATCAGGCAAAGGTAGCATAAGTCCCACAAAACAAAAACGTTAACAGGCAACGGTCACATTTGTCCCACAACATTTGGGAAGATATTGTGACAAATATTTACAATAATCTACAAAAAAATATGTTAAATCCACAAGAAAAACAAATAATCTACAACATATCCAAAAATTACACGACTTACCTTTTGTTTTTTCGACATTATTAATAAAAATGTTCACTGTGCTTCGAAAACAGAGGCGCACAACTGACTCACGAAATCAAATGGCTGTCACTTTGACAATTGCGTTCGGATGCACAGTTTTTTATTCTGGACCCATAGATAATATATTTAGGGTAGCCATTTTTATAAATTGTGGAGTTTATATTACCAGAGCCTGGAAAGGACAACGAAAAAAGATGTGGGACCGAATCGTACCGGGGCCTGGTTAAGGGTTAAAACTCAATCGCCTCATCGGAGGAGGATTTTTCGCCGTACAATTCACTTGTACTTTGCGAAGTTGATGGTTGAAGAGATTGATTATTAGTTCTAGCAGGGGCCTTGTTCAGAATAAACGTATATTTTTCTTTCGATCCAATCTTTTTTATGGCATCTATTGGGATATCATATGTGTAGCAAGTTTGACCGAATTTTATAAGACCAAATCGTATTTGTAAGATAGATTTTTTTAAATATTTGTACTGTTCCATATAAAGTTTTCTTAAACGGTTTCGGGGCTAGAAATAGGGCTAGAGGCGAAATCAGCATTTTAAGGGCTTTATAAGCCAAAAAAGGGCTAGATATAGTCCCGAAAGGGCTAAATTGGCAACACTGCAACCAACAAGATATGATTATTTCAATTCAAATCAAAGCCAAAGCAAAGCAACCAACTTGATTATGGCTCTGCGTCTGGTTTGGCGCAATTTTGCCAGCAAAGCAACCAACCAAAACATTTGGATTTTTTTTTAAGTGTTGTATACAGTGTTGCCAGATGGATTTGACAAAAAAAATGTAGATTTTATTAGATGTTTATTACATAGTCTACATAATAATAGTTTTGCGAGTGTTTATATGCTAAAAAATATAAGCATAACATCATAGAAAGCATACTTTCATTGTCCACACACATGCGTACTAGGTACAGCTAGCTCCAATGTACCTAAGTAGAAAATATTGAAAGAGATTACCTATATGTATAAATGTATATTTTTTATATTTGTGACTTCTTTTGGTCTTTTGCTAAAGAAGGTAGGTTGGTACCTACCTACCTGTCTTCAAGCATTAATTACTGAACTGCATTCATCTTACTACCTACCTACATGAAATCATGTGTGAGCTGTGTCTATAGATCATCAAAAATAATTGGATCGAATTTTTTACGGGGGGTTTTACCGAGCGCCGCCAATAACTCTGACGGCGCTCGGTGAAATGAGTAGATTTCACGAAAATAAGTGAGTTCTTATAATAAAAAATCACCACCCCGCGCCGCGCCCGCCCCGCATATCTAACTCCACTCGTCATATTTAAGTTGTCAGTCCAGTGCTCGAATCTGACAGTTCTCAAAATATTGTACAGACGTACATTAACCTGATCTCGTAGCTTTTATTAGATCTCTGCAATAAACCATGAAAAAGTGAACACCAGTAAAAATCCTCCGTTGTAGAAGGTAACTTACTACGATATTAACTAGCTAATTAGGTAGTGTTATAAAAAAATCATTGCGATGCGGCAAGCTGAAGACAGGGCGCTATGGCGCTCATTAGGGGAGGCCTATGTCCAGCTGTGGACTAATATAGGCTGATGATGATGATACAAAAATCTAGGATTTATAATTTTATCCAAAACTATTCAAATTGTATTAAAATTTTAGTCTTGGAATATTTTTATTCCGATACTTTCATTTCATTTCTTATTATGTAGGTAGGAAGATAATAAAGAATGATGGCAAGAATTTTGAGCTATCGTGTACATCGATCGCAAGGGTATCAATCGAAAGCTCATGAAATTCTAATTAAAACTGCATATTTGGTTTTCCAAGAATTTTTGCAGGAAAAATTAAATTATTTTTTGAAAATCTGAATAAATAGCAAAACTTGACCCTAAAGCTAGGGCTAAGAGCACTCCGAGATCCGCCATTTTGTTTTTGACGTTGACGTTTACTTGATTGTCAAACGATCAACAATGTCAAACGTTAAAAAACCAAAACAAACAAATTGCTTGGCAATTTGATTTATGTGGTTTCAGTTTATGTTTTGTTTAGTTTCAGTTTAGAGTTTATGATATAGTTTACTTAGATTTTGGCCTGATTTCGTTATAATTAATTGATAGGGAGAGTTTCTTTACGTTCGTTCATATTAATATGGCTAATACAAAATAATAATGCAAATCGACGAAACTTACGCATCATATGAAAATGAACTATCCGTGCTACTATTGTCCCTTTGTTTTGTATTGTAGGTATCTCTATGATAATTGTATGTGTGTGTCTGTAGAACTAAATAAATATTTTACCTATCTGTCTACTGTTATGTTGTTTGTAAATGATGGCATACTTATGTTGGTAGGTATAATATTAAGAGTATTAGGCATAAAATAATAACTCAATCAGTTCTCTAGGTACCTTCTCTATCCAACATCCTCCAAGGTAGGTACGAGAAGCTCAGTTGAAGTCCTGCTAAATATGAGATAAAGGTACCATACATAATGCAATTTATTATAAATAAACCTGGTTATTGCCGGAAAAAGTTATTTGCCAATAATGTAGGTACATGAAATGCCCTGGAAATAGTTGAATTATGACTTAAATCAGTAGTTGCCCATTATAAGTGGTTATTTCAATGGGGTAGGTAAATAGAAAAGAAATTACTCGCAGAACAACACATCTTACATCAGACTTTGGTGTAGCAAAACGGAGTGACCACGAGTCCGCCGCGTAATTTAATGTTATGTAGGTAGAGTAATGCCCGGAGTGTAGTTTTGAGAAAAGTTCTAGGTATTTGTTGTACAGAGGCTACTATTATCTAATATTTATTCAATTTGTTTATATATTACAACAAGATAAAGTACTGGGTGGGCAATGGACATTTAAATATTTTTATCTCGGTCAGAAATCAAAACTATCGTGAATTAAATACTATGAAACGTAATTGTAGGTATATTATGAGTAATAAATGTACGGAGGGTACTAAGGTAAGTTGTTCCGGGACCGATCGTCGTAGATGGCCACCTTCTTGAAATTGTTTCCGAGTAGGTAGGTACACTTACCTTGGGCAAATTGTGCAGTTAGATAAGAACAATTTTGAGGAGGCCAAGAGGAGGATCCAGCTAGGCTGGGCAGCATTTGGGAAACTACGTTGGGTCTTCTCGTCATCCATACCGCAATATTTGAAAACGAAAGTTTTCAACCAGTGCATCCTACACTCACGGTAGGGCTGGTCCACCAGTTCAAAGTCGCTCAGCGAGCTATGGAAAGAGCTATGCTTGGAATCCCCCTGAAGGATAGGATAGGATTCTTATAATGAATACATCCGACAGAGAACCAAGTTATCGACATAGCTCAAAGAATTAGCAAGCTGAAGTGGCAGTGGGCTGGCCATTTCTCGCGAAGAACCGACAACCGTTGGGGTAAACGTGTTCTTGAGTGGAGACCGCGACTCGGCAAACGTAGTGTAGGACGCCCTACGGCCAGCTGGGATGACGATCTGCGAAGGACTGCAATGATGGCAGACGCTGGATGCGTCGAGCTGAAGACAGGGCACTATGGCGCTCATTAGGGGAGGCCTATGTCCAGCCGTGGACTAATATAGGTTGATGATGATGATGACTAAGGTAAGGTTTAATAGATACTAATAAATGCAGTGTAAAATCAAATACTTAGACAAAAAGGAAATGCACAAACATTAGTACAACTCTAAAATCTTTATCAACATTCATATTCAGGACATTCATATTAATACAGCAATAAATAATTGTAAGCGATTTGTGTTTTCTTTTCTGGAATTAAATACATAGAGTAAACGAGTTCTTGAGTGGAGATCGCGAGTCACTAAGCGCAATATATGACGCCTTTCAGCATGGTGGGATGGCTATCTGCGAAAGACTGCAGACTACCATACTACAATGTGGCAAAATGAAGACAGGGCGTTATAGCACTTATAGGTCTCATTATAAATACCTAGGGTAGGCATAATTATTTCCAGCAGAGCAGTGGACTAATTAAAGGTTGATTCTTGCAATCGAAAAGAGTTCATATGAAAAACTTGTTGCAAAACCCTTCTGAGCCATAAAAAAGTGGTTGAATTTAATTTATCGCTAAAATCTAAGATCAAGTACTAATGTTTAGGCTAAAATAAACTTATGGCTCCTAACAGTATATTCCGTACAATAGGTAAATCTCTCTATTCTGTCTACCTTCTGTTCGGTTGGACAAAGGAGGTTGGTTTCAATCCTGACCCTAACCTGAAACCAACCTCTTTAATTGAAACCTATTTTGTATTGTGCCGCCATTTGCCATGAAGAGATAACATAGGGAAATTATATTATTCTGCCAATGTTTAAAAAATAATTTAATTTTTTCTGTAAATATTATGGAAAAACTGAAAATGCAAAGTTCCTTAGGATTTTAAGACGATTCGAACGATATATTCAGTATCGTTCTTCAAATTTTTGGGACAGGCCATAAGGGATTCTTGCCATTGTTCTTTATAGACATGTTATATGGGTAGATATTTCGAGACACTGGTCACATTCTGGGGAAAGCTGTCAGTCAATGCACCTTGCATTATTATCACTGACCTCTATATATACAAGATTGGTATAAACTGCCCATGACATGCAAGTGACATTACTTTGCTTACCTACTGTTTATCAGCATCAAAAACAGACCCGATATTTAAAAAAAATCTACCAAAAGTTAATTTCAATTTGTACTGACGATAATTTAATTCTAATCAACCTACATTGTAGGTTGATTATAATTAAACCTATTCAACCTATTTAAAGTTAACTTTTGGTAGATTTTTGTTAAGAAAACATAATTTCATAGGTAATTTAGAGGGCTTTTCAGAATATCCGTTACCTACCGACTATCGATTCGGAATCTAACGCAGATTCGCACGAAATTCAAACATTTAAAAAGTTTTTATTATTTTATGCGTTCTACAAAAACTTAGTAATTACCTACCCCTTAACAGTAGATAAAACATTTTCTATGAACCTATGTTTTAACTAATTTCAATTTAAGTAGGTAGAGCTAATTTCGGTGAATTTAATAAAATAAGAGACTAAATACGAGTACCTAGTAAAATAAGAGATAAATACTAAATAAGAGACTTAACTACAAAAAATCAACATAAATACCGAAAGGTATTTGATTTTGTTTTGTAAAATGGGATTATATAAAATTTTCTACGTTTTGTGTTTAAGTACCTACTCATTACTTTTCTGGTTCTTATATTCCATGCAAAATGCAGAATAAATATAGTTAATAAAAACTCTTGAGTTCTATAGTCTGAGAATAAAAACCGCTAAAATAATTTGAATCTCGCGCAAATTTTTGTAAGATTCCGTGTCCGTGACGTGACTCGGAAACCGGAGTTTCTGAATAGCCCCGATGTTCCGACTATTTTGTGTAAATTCAAAACGGCCCTGTTATTGATACCAGCTAGCCGTAATCTAATATGGCGGATTCTACAATCCGACTGCGACATAGGTGTCTGCCATTAACCTATCGGTATTTTTTTAATAATGATTTTAAGAAATTACTACATACCTACTGAACTTACATAAGTAATGTTATTAGGGGTTATTTTACCTCATTAGGGGAGGTCTATGTTTAGCTGTGGACTAGTAAAGACTTATAGGAATGATGATGATGAGGTAATTTTATTGCAATATAAAGAAATAGACAAATCGATATCAACGTGTTCTTGGATGGAGATCGCGACTCGGCAAACGTAGTGTAGGTAGGACATAATTCGCTCAGGTGGTTCTATGACTGCAAGTATGTAGGTAGATACTAGATGCGGTAAGCTGACATGGTGCTAAGCGGCTCCTAACTACTACATAATTGTCGACAAATTACCGCCAAAATTCTTTTTTATACCGAGTGACAAAAAATTTAACCTATTGAATACTGAGCTTGACCTTGACATCTTCAATAGCAGCATCCCTAGTCTAAAAACAAAGCTAAAGAAATCTTTCTTTGATAAATATAAATTAGATAAGCCTACCTAGTAGCGAGTACCTACAGTAGATGTTTTACACTCTCAATTTATGGTGAACTCGTGTAGTAAATGCGAATGATAGCATAAGAATAAATAATAACTAAGATGATAGTCTGTTATTATCATTATTAGGTAAGTATTTGTGTTTTTTGAATTTCTATTTTGTTTCTATAAGTAGGAGCTTTTTAATAGCCACCTGTTTGTTATCTTTACAAATCTCTATGAAGTACTATTGTGCTGAAAGATCCCCTAAAATCACTACATAGTATAAAATAAAGTCGCTTTTTCTGACCCTATGTCCTTAAAACTACGCAACGGATTTTGAATGAAAACTTCTGTAACCGGACAAAATCGTCAATAAGGCGTGCTTATACAAATGCAGCGTCCTTGAATTATTTACAAAACAGACAATCCATTGAAATAGAAATTCAATTAACCTCTACGCAACCTGCGTACCTACTTACCTAGCCCAGCAGCGTCTAAATATTGAAAATATTGACATAATGCTGCAATACCGGACTCACGATTGCATTTTATTCTTTGAGTTAGTAATCGCTATAAAACCACAACTAATAAAAGCCGCTGTCAGTTCCTCTGGATCATTGAACTTGGCTGCAAGCTTGTGAGATTATCCAAAATGGCTTTCCTGTATAAGGTAGGAAAACAATCCAATTATAAAGTACCTACACCTACTTAGTTGTAAGACTATTTTAATTTGAGGAGACGAATTCACGATCAAAGTGCGTGGGTTAATTACGAACCTAGTTTGTGATAGATAAATCACCAAGTTGTCATCCCTTAACTAGGGATTTCATTCAGGATATTTCAACTACCTACCTACCTAGGTACTACCTGTGGTACTACTCAGGAAACAAACTTTAAACCTGTTTCCCTTTCTTTAGAACAAAAATTAGTCAATAGTAGTAATGCCAGGGCTGTCTATTCTGCTATCGTCGCTTTAAAAGCAAAGCGACGATAGCACAAAATAGACAGACGATTGTCTATAGGTATATGGAAGAGAAGCGAGCTAGATTTAGGAGAACCCTTGCCCAAATCCTTTTAAGAAAAACAATTGTCTCGTTATGTTCAGAAGTTGGATGAAATATTGAAGTTTATGGCTACTTCTTACGTCTCTACATTTGTTTACCAGTGTTCATTTGTTTAACTTATTCATAACATGTATTTTGACGTGTCCAAGAGTCCTGTAGTCCTAAAGGAAATAAAGCACTTTGATTATAGATTTTTTGTTTTTAAAAAATACTTACGCGCCAAAACTAAATACACACATGAAATCTTTTCTTGCTTTGCTAACTCTTAAATTTAACTTTACTAAATTTTATTTAGCTTGTTTGTCTCTGTTATTCGAGAAATTAACTTGGGGCCGAAATCCATTAAATTCAAAACAAAGGTCTTAATAGTGCCATTCAATCAAGATGATTAAAATGACGTTTGTGCATTTGGTATTTCTACTATTTTTTGCTCTTGAAGAGACTTTCATAATTAGAATGTCAAATTGGTAGTCATAAATGTAATCGTCACTGCTATGAATGAATCTCTAAGTTTGTGGTAGTAGAATACCAAAAAGAGTTTAACACTGACATTTTGACACGATACTATTTAAATGGTGAAGCGATTTATTTAGTGGAATTTGGGCCCTGGACTTAATTCTTAGTTTCATAGATGTCCATGTACTTTAAAAAGGGGATCACATATTATTTAAATTTTACGATTTATTTCCTAATGTCCTGTGTTTGTGGTAGCTACTTGTTTTATTCTTATTTCACACTTTCCTCTCAGCTTTTCATTGTCACGCAGTTGTTGAGTAATGCGGTACTTGCCTATTGACCGTGAAGGTTAGTGGTTTGTGCTACTGAAAATAAAAGTTCAAATATAGTGATAGCGATGAACTTGAACGCTTGAAAGGTATTTTCATTTAAAAGACGATCTTTATAATGAAACACATACCTACATTCACACTGCTCATTATTTTTATAATGAAAGATTATTTTTGTTTTCAATTCCTTATAACATTCTGTAGTATCGATCCATCGATGCGATCTCGGCGCGAATTTTTAACACTGCAACACAAAAAAAATTCGACGGCAACACCCTATCTGTCAAATCAAATCATTCGTTCTTTCGCGCGTTTCTCGGTGTTTGCAAAATTTTACTATGTTTTTGTTATAAATTGAAAACTAATGATAAATAGCGTCTCGCGTTGATGTAAATCGTTGTGATGTGTTTGTGCAAAGCAAGGAGACAATAATCAATAGAAGTTATGGTGAAAAAGTTACTATTTTCGCCAAAGTTGGAAAAGTGTGCATAGGTTTGATTGAGAGTATTAAAGAAGCTCTTGTACATGAATTATAGACTATAATATCATTGTCAGCGTGAAGCTGGTGCGAAGGATGTTTTTTCATCAAGATTTCAATCAAAAGCATCATACTTACATACCGACACAAATGAGGTTATTAAATGAGATTGTTCTGACAAACAAAGTGCCTGGTGCTGAATTGGGTCGCACTCTTCTTTTCCAGTAAGTAGAAGATAATAACAATGTGTACCTTACATCGTTGGAAAGGATCCTAGAAGCCTCCAATATGTTCTACCTGAAAAAACACTTGGCACTTATTCCATTGGCTTTTACGGGTCTAGGAGTTCTTCATAAGAAGCTTTCCTGGTAATTATCTAATTCTTCACAAGAAGTTGACCATGGCTAGTACCTACATCTTAACTCTCCACGAGATTTTCATGTGTTCTATAGTAGAAGTGAGCTTTTACCTATTTTTACTTGTTGCGGTGCAATAATGTTTTTATCCAATGGATTACCTCCCCGGTGGGGAGGATATAGGTACAATCTAGCTCAGATCAAAAAAGCCTAAGCCATTGACCCTTACAGACCGACTTCAGGGAAGTAAAGTCCTACCTTATCTTACACCTAGCCATGCAGGTGTACCTCCCCGGTGGGGTGGATATGGATACAATGTTGCTTATATCAAAAAAGCCTAAGCCAGAGGCCCTTACAGACCGACTTCAGGGAAGTAAAGTCTTACCTTATCTTACACCTAGCCATGCAGGTGTACCTCCCCGGTGGGGTGGATATCTAAATACAATGTTGCTTTCAAAAAAGCCGAAGCCAGAGGCTCTTACAGTCAGACTACAGGAGAAGTAAAGTCTTATACTATATCTTACACTCTGCAAGACATTGTGTACCTCTCCGTTGGGATGGATAAAGATACAATGTTGCAGTTGGATGGAGAAACATGAAAAAGAACACATCAATTTAAATAACACTTTTACATTGTTGAGGCATTGAACTAAGCACCTGAGAGATATTCTTATTTTCTAAATGCAGAATGATGATCATACATCAGAATGATAGAGATACCCAAATTCAAAGAAGAGCTTCCCTATTGATCCCAGAGATCTAGAGATAGGAAAAACTTTAACAAGAAAGACAATGCTCTGGGCCATCTACATTGTCCTTTACAATCTGACATCTACTCTCAGGATAAATGAAAAAGTAATGAAAAGATGGGAAGGTATCATGTACACATTGTGAGTATAATAACATGTCATTCATTTAATCATGATGTTTTTGGATGAAACTTGTATTTAGTTGTACAAAAGCCTGTCTCAAGACAGATACCCAGCTGAAAACTTTATATTGGTGTGATGCTGCCTAGCAGTACTTACCAGTCTTAAGCAATGGTTGCTTATACATAAGAACCAGTAATTTAATGGTTATTTCAGTACCATGTTAAAAGATGAAGTCAAAAGCAACAGGTAACAATTTTAGGCCAGCTAGCAAGGCAGCCCCTTCATTAGACCATGAATAGAAGTCACAGGACCTATTAGGACCTTAAATAATTCCAAACTTAACTATTCAATCCTGTTGCTACCCTGTTGGGAAGCAACCCTAATAATAAGTTGGTTTTGATTCAAGAATTCATTTGACAACTATGGTTTAATTTAATTTATAAATATCCAGCATATCCTGCATTATTTATAATAAAGGCAATAAAGGATTATGTTATAAACATAAATAAATGGATGACAAAATAAATGACTAATATAAATAAGAGGACAAATAAACAATTGATTTTCAAATAACAGTCTAAAGCAGATTTTAGATTGACATAATATAAATTTATGTAAGGTATTTTAACTATACTCATTGAAAAGTCAACAAAAGATTGAAGGGTTTAGATATACTGTATTTTGGAAAGTAATTGTGCAGGAAACAATGACATTATATTATAGGTACCTAGTGGATATTTCATCAAATTTGATTGTATAAAATGAAAAATGACAGTGTCTAAATGAAAAATAAGTTATTAGTTACATACTAACAATATAATAAGATGGTAGCAGGCCTTTCTAAGCTTTACAATTAAAAACGTGAAACTTTAGGTATTTTCCATTGCATAAAAAATAACTTACAATCACTTAACAGAGAATTATTAAAATAAGGAAATATTTGGTAGGTGTGCTATTGACTATCAAAATTATGGCCTTAAGTATTTATTTATATATAAATATATATTCATTATGAGCTTTAAACGGAGGGGGGAAATGCTAAATGTAATTTGTGTATATGGTGTTGATTATCTGGGCAAAATAAGAAGAAATTATTCATATTTCTTCATCAGATCTAAGTAGGTTAGTAATTTCATTAATACAAGATTTCCAAGAGAAATTCTTATGATACCTTACTGTTTGGTTCCCTAACCAGAATACCTTTGTTATTTTGTACCTATGTCCAAAACTTGAATTTCCCTAATACATTGGCTATGGAACTTAGCCTTTTTGAAATTGCATTTAATGAATGAGGCATCTAAAAGTCCAATAGAAACATAGATAAAGTCTCTGCCTGGCATATGACAACAGCTAAAGTAGTTGCAATTGTCAAGGATGATAAAAATCAACCTTGGCAAGACTGTTTTTATTGACATACTTGTTATATTACAGACTTAAAGGGTTTCTTGCTGGATAATTTCATAAGCATTAATCCAGGTTCTGGGTTTAGTACAACGCAAGTTTGAACTTCAAATCTGTAGCTGGTATTGTGGTCAATTGGAAATAGAAGGTACCTGCACATAAGTATTTAGCAGTATTAACCCAATAAACCCGCCACGGAACAACTAATAACATTGCTTAATATACCAATTCAAGTGGGCTAGAAGTAAAAATGCAACTTGGTTATAGATAACCCAGTAAACCCGCTTAGGTACAACAAAGAACATTGCTAAATGTACTAATTTAAATGGACTAGAAGTTAAAATGTAGATTGGTTGTAGCTAACCCACTGAACACGGTTAAAAACCACCGAGTAACTTTGCTAAGTATACCTGTAGCCTAACTAGATTGACAAAGTCTTTATTAAACATACAAACGTTCAATAGCTGCGTTTACAAAGTTGATTTCTTAAAATCGACAATTTTAAAGGTTGGAACCTACCCAGCCCAAGTTATTAAATTTT
Organism: Eupithecia centaureata; assembly: GCA_944547425.1. Classification (NCBI taxonomy): domain Eukaryota; kingdom Metazoa; phylum Arthropoda; class Insecta; order Lepidoptera; family Geometridae; genus Eupithecia; species Eupithecia centaureata. Next base: position 10,973,233 of record OX155681.1, read on the forward strand.
AACCATCTTTTTGGATTAATTTTACCAATTTATACACGGTGTAACAATATACATGTACTAAGTGAAAAGCTGGGTATTTCTACCCCCCCGGGAACAACTTTTGTTCAACGACTTTTCTAATTTCGATTGGTATCTCTGAAAAAACTAAAACAAAGTTTTCACATGGCCAGCTGATTTTTTACGAAGTAACAACCCTAAAATCAACCGTTTCTTATACTTGCGACGATGACCTCAGTATGGTCACAGAATAGATGTAGAAAAGAGTGACAGATTCATATTCTTGAAATAGAAAAACGCCTACAGCATCATTTAGGTAAATTGTCGTAAGTCATGTCACAAAATTATAGCTAAAATCACATTTCAATTTGAAGGTTGAGTTACTTGAAGTTAAACATACGAACTAAACTACGCTAACACTCGCTAGTTATGTCTTTTTACCTTGGACATTGTAGATGATTTGGACACAAAATGGTAGGAATGACAAAGCTCGAGATATAATTTATTCTCAATAATAGATTTCTATCATGACAATAATTTACAGTAGATACTAATGAGTATACCAACATACTATAATTGATGTAATAGAAAACTTAACCAGGCAGCATAGTTTTGTTATTGTTTGGTTACAGTTAGCCGATGGCAGATTATTTAATTTACATTAAAATTATGATAAAGTAACAAATGAAAAGATACAAGATTGATCAACTTTTACTTATTATTATTATTATTTAACTTTGTTTATTTTTATTCTTGTTAAAAAATACATTTTTTACTATAGAAAATATTATTATTATTTTTAATATAAGTACTAGAAAAATCATTGGCTCAAAGAAAGAAAAGAAATGGTACCTATAGAGTTATCTTGTTAATTTAGAGCTCATAGACCGGATTTTACTATGGAAGTTGCCAGTTGGGCCTTCAAGTCAAAAATTTTCATTGGGCCTCCACATGGCGGAAATAAAAAATTTGGTGTAGAAAGTGCTGTTTCTTCCTTCCCAAAATTTTTGTTTAATTTTTATGATGGGGTACCTTATAGTGGTTATTTTAACTGGTAATTTGGACTTTTAATAAATCATAATACTTACATGAAAATGAGTATGTGTGGATAGCTATCAAAAATGTTATGTACTTACCTACCATATCATTAAGTACAAAGGAGTTACTAAGTCTTAAGTGTAATTAAATACAGATGTGGATAAATATTTATCTTGTGGGAATTGGCTATTTTGATTGTTGTTATACAATTCCATGTCTACTCCCGGTTCAAACTAAATATGGGGATGATTTTCAAATACTCTGAACATCTACAGAATATTATAAGGAATTGAAAACAAAAATAATTACAGGATTAAATGAACTCACCTGAGTGAGATTCTATCCTGATTATTTAAGTTTTCAATTCCTTATAAGTAGAAAGTCCCCCCCTCCCATCGCTATTTTTAAAAATACATATATACCTTCATAGCTCAGGCCCCTGTACCTTTATTAATCTCTGAACGTAATGATTTGATTTGACAGATAGGGTGTTGCCGTCGAATTTTTTTTGTGTTGCAGTGTTAAAAATTCGCGCCGAGATCGCATCGATGGATCGATACTACAGAATATTATAAGGAATTGAAAACTTAAATAATCAGGATAGAATCTCACTCAGGTGAGTTCATTTAATCCTGTAATTATAATCATATGTGCTTAGTCTAGATGCCTAAGTAACAAACTTAAAAAACTTTTTTTAAAGAAAAAAACGGAACATCTGTACTTCAATTAGTCTTATGTTGGCATGTTGGCATGTGTTGGCATGGTACCTATCCATCTTACAATACGTGTTATACGTCACCCATGGATGTATATATTATTCGCTTTACTTTACCATAAAAGATTGAAAATTGTACATACCTACCTACTTATTAGACACATACTCGTAACATCTAGATTTAAGATTAATAAAATAATAAGATTGCTGTGCCCTTGCAGGGTTCATGTTGTACCTGTATTATTTTAAGATCTTATGTAACACATGTATGCAATAAAATATTGAGTATTGAAGTGAACAAAAATAGAAGTGAGCTCTTTATTTTCTAGTTTTAATAATTTATAACAAGAATTTTTGTCCAAGAGTCCTGTAAGATGTAAAAAGGAAAAAAGGCACTTTGAGTTTATAGATGTATTGATGTTTGTTACTCTTTCACGCAAAAACTACGGAACAGATTGAGCTGAAATTTTGGAAAAATGTACACCGGAATAAAACATAGGCAACTTTTCATCCCATAAATTAGTTCCCATGGGATATAAATAACCCTGAAATGTTTTCATAGAAACAACACGTAACTACGCAATGAAGCCGCGGCCAGATACGTATACGCGTTTTTTTTTCGATAAATATGTTCAGAATCATGGTCTGATTGCTACCTTTCATTTTTCGATAGTAGTCTTTTTACACCCTGTATAATATTTTTATAAAAACAATTAAGTTACATATATTTGTTAGTATAGTGCCTTAAATCCTATGTTAGGTTTGACTTAGCACAAGGTTCTCTTCTATTTCTATCATTAGCCTATAAGTAGATCACTCACTAGGTAAGCAAGTAATACCTATATGCGAAACCCAGCGCATGAGTGTATACACAAATCTTCGCATTAGGTAGCTCATTAGGTAGATAGTACTCGTCCATCATACTAAGGTTTGTTCCAGATTCTGATTCCCCTAACATTAGCCAGCGTCACGTGCAGCAAACACGGAGGATACTCCTACAACCGCTTCAGTGGACCAGTCAGTGGCCAGATCGTGGAGGTGCAGGTGCCAGCTGCCCAGGGTATCCCGGCACAGCAGCATGCAGACTATGGCTATGATCACAATACGGGGAAGATCCATCCTGATACCGCCAGATATGCGCATTTGAAGACTGTTGACTATGTGGTAAGAGAATTATTGAAAAGAAATTTCGGTAAGTTATGACCAGAAACTTGTCTGGACAAGTCTTGGAAATATATCTTACTAGCGACCCGCCCCGGCTTCGCACGGTTTTATTATACGTATAAACCTTCCTCTTGAATCACTCTATCTATTAAAAAAAACCGCATCAAAATCCTTTGCGTAGTTTTAAAGATTTAAGCGTTCAAAGGGACATAATGACATAGGGACATAGAGACAGAGAAAGCGACTTTATTTTATACTATGTAGTGATTAGGCTTGTTCTACCAGCCAATTATTTTTGTTTGAGAGGCTTGTCCAGACTATGTTAATTTTTTGAAATATGTAAGACGGCGAAACTTAATAAATAGAATAAACATTTATTTGGACACAGATACAATAAAAAACAGTATAAAATTAACAAACAAACATATTATAGCATGGAGGTGACACAAAATGGTGGTAGTAAGTTTCAAAATAAATAGAGTAAAAGTTGTCACCAATATAGGGTCACTTGATGAAAAAGTTCACAAAAAACTTTTGGTGGTTTCAGAAGCGTTTGTTTTCATTTTACTATTTAGTTTCCTTTATTTGTCCCATCAAAGATCTAGCTAGCACATACAAAAACGAGTTTCTATATTCCTAGGCTAAACCTGACTACACCTACGCCTACGGAGTTGAAGACCCGCACACCGGCAATCAGCAGAATCACAAGGAACATCGCGACGGCGATGTCGTCCACGGCGAGTATTCACTGGTAGAGCCAGACGGCTCGCTCCGCGTTGTCAGATACACTGCTGACCCCAAGAATGGCTTCCAGGTTTGTTTTAATTACATTTCGAGTTTACTGCTGACCCCAAGAATGACTTCCAGGTTTATTTTACTTCCATTTCAATACTTTCCATTTCGAGTTTACTGCTGAACCCAAGATTGACTTCCAGGTTTATTTTACTTCCATTTCAATACTTTCCATTTCGAGTTTACTGCTGAACCCAAGAATAGCTTCCAGGTTTGTTTTACTTCCATTTCAATGCTCTCCAATTCGCGTCTCGATTTTTTGACTTACTATTTGTCAATTTGGACCTTAGTAGCTTTACCATGATCATTTTAGCTCTAAGTATTATGGTAGCTTTAGTTACCATGGTTATTTTGGCGGCTATAGAAACCATCTCTCATATTGTCCTATTTAGTAACGAGTGTCTAAACAAGACATTCTTGTCGTACTTATATAATAAACTAGCGACTCGCCCCATCTTTGCATAGGTGTATTAGGCATATTTAAAGCTTCCTCATGAATCACTGTCTATTAAAAAAACCGCTTCAAAATCCTTTAGTTTTAAAGATGTCAGCATAGACAGGGACAGACAGCGAGACAGAACAGAAAATATTTTATAATATGTAGTGATTTGAAAGTCTATGAATTTTATAACGTAGGTACCTACCTCCATAAGAAGTTACTTAGGTTAAGCTAGATGAGCACCGAGGCTTCGCCCGCGAACCAGAGTCTTTTTTCAAACAAATTTCAGATATTTATTACACAATCTCTAGGGGTTATTTTGTAAAAACTAAAAAGTACGTCTTTAATTCTTTATTTCATACTTTATTTATACCAGGTTTTGAGTAAATAGAACCAAGGAACAATAATTTACCGTACAAAGATTACCTCCTCAGAGGAATTTTTGAAAATTATATTTGCCTATGTCTTATTCTAGCTCCTAAACTATCTACATACGAAATTTCATATAAATATCTTAAGTAATTACGAAGATTGCTCATAACAAACATTCACACAGACTTTCCCATTTATTATAATAGTAAGATTCGTTTTTGTGTGATTAAATTAGTTTAGGGTCTAGATCTAGAGTAACACATATTAAGCTAATCTATTTTCGAAAAAAAATCTCTTCTTTGGTTTAAAAGGGTATTTGGGTTTTACCCATATTTTAAGAATAATTGTATATAGATAAAATATTTTTATTGACAGGCAACAGTCACCAAGAAAGGAGGTGATCAATCTCAGAAGCCTGTTCATTACGGACGCCCCAAAGAAGACGACAACCAATCCAGGGATTATTAACTAGTCTTGTAAAATACCTACCCTGTAGAGCGTATAGGAAAGTTGTTATTTTATTTATTTGTTAATAGCTAAATAAAGTGATTTTTACTAATGTATAAACTTTATTTAAAAAACTAGCTACAAACTTATGTAAAGACAATTTTAATTGCCCTAAAATGCCTAGGCTAGGCTAGAACTTAAAGTAAACACAATTATAAGTAAATAAGATTAAAACCTAGGTACTTACCTTAAAATTCGATATTAAAATATAATAAAACCTAAACTTAATTAGCTCAGTTAATATTAAAATAGATCCATGATCTATAAGTATGTAAGGTACAAATTTTGTATCATAGGCAATTTGATAATTATAATATATGGATGATATAATATATAATATTAATACATAATATTCACTATGCCTAGATCCATATGACATAATTCAAGGGGCGTTACTTGCTTTAGGATGCTAGATGATGCTGTGTGGACTGTCCGGAATTATTTATTTATTTATATTTATATTTGTTTCACTTTAAGATTTTCTTAATAGCTTCAACTGAAAAGGGCAACACGTACGTATGCGTCTGGTCTCCAGAAATCATCTGTAGAGTTTGCAAATAACGCAACTGGAAAAAAGATTCTGAGCTTTATTTACCACTCGAAGCGTCTCGCGGTTTCACCCACGTAATTTCCGAATTCCCGTGGGAATTCTGAGATAAAATATAGCCTGTGTTATTCCAGACTATAATCTATATCTGTGCTAAATTTCATCCAGATCCGTTCAGTAGTTTTTGCGGGAAAGAGTAACAAACATCCATCCATATATTTATCTATCCATCTATCCATCCATCCATTCATCTATCCATCCATCCATACATCAATCCATACTTACAAACTTTCGCGTTTATAATATTAGCAGGATAAATTCAAATCCTTCAGGGGTATTTTAATTCATGAGAAAAGCCTTCGGATTTGATAGGTACCTATCGGAAACTTGTGATGATGAACGCTATTTTAAACGAGCGAATTCGAAAACTTTTGCCATTTGAATTTGGATTATTAGTTCCTTAGTTTTGAAATGAAAATCAAAATAGTGGTTTAAAAGATCTGACGGAAATTAAATCGAATTTAACGTTTGCGTTACGGAAAAGAAACGAATGAATTAAAATACCCTTTTAACTTTTGCCATTTGAATTTGGATTATTAGTTCCTTAGTTTTGAAATGAAAATCAAAATAGCGGTTTAAAAGATCTGACGGAAATTAAATCGAATTAAACGTTTGCGTTACGGAAAAGAAACGAATGAATTAAAATACCCTCCCGGTGTCAGTTTCAACCAGGGCCCGGATTCCACTAAATGAATCGCTTCACTATTTAAATAGTATCGTGTCAAAATGTCAGTGTTAAAACTAAACTAAAAACTCTTTTTGTTAGTCACAAAATTTTTGAGGTTCATTCATAGCTGTGACGAATACCTTTACCACTATCAATTTGACATAGTAATTATAAAACTCTCTTCAAGTGCAAAAAATAGTAGATTACCAAATTGTTAGATAGTAGAATACCAAACGTCATTTTAATCTTTTTGATTGAATGGCACTATCGAGACCATTGTTTTGAAATTAGTGGAATTCGGCCCCAGTAGACTTGTCACTAACCTGCATACAACAAGGGCTATCCATTAGTATATCGGTTGCTGTCTTAAGACTTTCAGTTGCTTCGATTTCAGCTTGAGCCACAATAATTTTCGCGTTAGCGATTCTCGTGGACTCTGCTTCAGCAGCCATCGCTTTTTGAAGCGGTACGGGCAGGGATATGTCTTTACTATAATACAATACAATAATACTTAGGGATATCATCATCATCATCAAACTATATTAGTCCACAGCTGGACATAGGCCTCCCCCAATGAGCGCCATAGCGCCCTGTCTTCAGCTTGACGCATCCAGCATCTGCCAGCAGTCTTAGGGATATGTCTTTACTATAGTAATACAAAACAATAATACTTTATTGCACACCAAATTGACATAAAAAAGTACAAAAAACAAAAACAAATACAGATATGGTATAATGGGCTAAAATTTATCGTTCGTATTTTGGTTATCATTAAAAACGATCTCTTTCAGGTAAACTTAGGATGGACAAGAAGTTATCGATATAATATTTTTTTTTCATAACCATTGCGTAGTTATAAAAAGGCGCGGCAACAGAGTGTATTTAGGTTAAGTATGAGTGGTTTATTTGCAAACATTCTACATCGAGTTTGGCTGATGTATAGTGCATCTCATCTTATGGCCAAAGTTAGTTGCTAGTGTTAGGACTCGTAGGATTTTGGGTCTTTATGACGGCGAGATCTTTTATCAGTGGTAGTGTTTAGAGCATTTGACGCGAAAGGCGTTTGTTAGAATCGTTAGTTACTTAAAAACTTGAATATGTAACTGACGGCTACGGCTTAAAAGCTTTTGAAAGATAAAGCAACATGACATTGTTCATCAATGTTTGGGCGTTTCACTTTAACTTACATTTCAACTTTGATGATTTGGATTCCCCACTCTCGAGCAATGCTCCTCATATCTAGGTATATCATATTGCTGACTGAAGATCTATTAACTAAAAGCGTAGACAACTTCTGAACTCCGATAGCATTGCGAAGTGATGTAGCAGCAAGGGATTGCGTTGAACTCCTGCATACAAAATGTAAGTATGTACTGTTAAAAGCCCTAGCAATATTTATAGCGATTTATTTCTTGAATTGTTATAGATAACTATTGGTAATTTTTTACTAGAACTACTTTTGATCGAAAACCTCCTTCCTTAACCACCTACAAATCAAAGCTGACGCAGACCGGTGCGGTTGGTGCGTCATTTCAGTGATGAATATTGTAACTGTGTTTCAACTTATAGGGGGGCCGACTTTCGTGTCTACTAAATTTTACACTATAGTGAAAAAACTAAATTTTACATAAGTAAGTATGTATATTTTAACCTGAAATCGGTGACATTGATGACTGCCCAGATTGGTCGATATATTTGGTAATAGACAACAGCATCCACATTTATCGTTAAGGAATCTTTCGTCAATGCCTGAAATGTTGCCAGAATAAACCACAAGAAACTTAAATCCTGACGGGCCGCTCGATAAATCATTATCGACCGATGATGATCGATCGAAGAGTCATTTTGTACAATACCTCTTGAGGTGGCACTGTGTAGCAAATAATCCGAAGATCAATAAATTTGGCGACATCAACGCATGGCAAGAAATGTATTAGTCCTGGCCCAAACGACTTGTTTTTGTAAACTTTACCATTGCGCAGGATGACCGCTCTTTCGAATTGACGCACCACCTGAACAAATAATAATAGAGACGAACTTATTTCTGTCCTCGGCTTCAAACGAGTCGGTTCTATGGAAACAAGGTTATCTCAATCAGAAGTGGGCCATAGAGGCGAAACTCGATTTAACGCCTATCATTTGTGTCACCTATAAACCTATAAACCTCCGTATTCTGTGTTTAATTTTATAATATGTTTTTATTTTTTTATCTATGTGAATGTCGATATAAATGTTATTCAATTCTATGTAACCTAAAGGATAAAAAATATTTTATTACAGGCAAAAAATTTTTATTAAAACGACTTATAGAAAATTTCAGGCCGAACATACAGTCCAAAATTTTTGTCGTCAGGAGGTAACAAACATCCAGACATCTAAACATTCAAACTTTCACTTTCTGTGTACTTAGACATGCGTAGCTCTCTCTGGTCTGTATGTTGACTATGAACCATAGTTAATGGTTGATTGGCACCATAATACATTGCTGTATTCTGTGCTTAAAAGTTTAAATATGTACCTAACCACACTAGCATGTACCTAAACATATTTAAGTTATTTACCTACCTAAAAACTCTTAGTAAATGTGAATGGTGGCCGATAGGCTAATAGATGTTAGAACTCGTTCCTAATTGTTGTCTGTCGGATATTATTCGGATGTCGGAGCTTCTGTTCACATTAATTGTTAATAATCGGTTGTCAGCCACGGTCAAAGCTGGTGCCAATGTTCACTCTACGCGAGACGACTCTACATGATGGACGTCGACGAAGTTCTTGTTGTGAGAAATAGAGGGGCTTCGGCTCCGACATCCGACCAATGTGAACAGCTCTATACTTACTCATAGGCGAGTAAGATCCGACTCGATATTTTTTCCGATCGTAGAGGGCTGGTAAAACAAAGATATTTCTTTGCAAAATCGGTTTCCGACAAGTGTGAATAGCTTTACATAAAATGTTCTGCCACCTAATGATCCGATTAAAACCCGGGCCCGACAAACGACAAGTGGGAACGAGCTATAAGATATTACTCAAATAAAATATCTTACCATAAATATAAAGAAGAGGGACAAGGGAAAAAACATTAGGGTTAGTAAGTATGACATAAATATTAAGAATTTTTCAACGCACGGTTCAGTCCCTGTAAAAAAAAAACAGTTTTATTATTATATTTTTGATCTTTCACTGTAGGGCAAAGAATTTCATTATTTCATAAAATATAACTTTAGCATATGGCCTCATTCATATGCATGTGCAATGCAAAACCCCCTAATAAATCTATACAGAACCCTAAGCCTATTGGAGCCAGGCTCTATCAAAAGTGTCCAATTGCGAAACTAACCGAAAACGAAACAGTGCACCACCGAGTACCCAAAGAGCTTACTATCTACGTGTTACCCAGTGATTATTAATAAAAAGAAAAGAAAAGAACCTCCTGCGTCGCAGGCGGACATTAGCCCCAGGATTATATCAATAATCACTGGGTTCGATTCCCGCCTTGAGACAAATATTTTTCCTGGGTTCTGGGTGTTTTCTGTGTAATGTTAAACATCTATGTAATGTAGGTATTGTAATATGTGTAATCTAGTACCCATAACACAAGCTCTGCTTAGCTTGGAGCTAGATGATGCTGTGTGGATTGTCCATGTCCAAATCATATAATACTTGTAATTTGGAGTGCACTAGTAAAGTTTTATCGTAATAAGTTGTAACGTTGTGTCGTAAAAGACTTATTATAATATATTTTATAAACATACAAATCTAAGTCAGGTAAAAGGTGTAGGTACTTACACCATTTAGTTTAATAATTCGGATGGCGATTTTAATAAGCTATGGCTTTTTTCCGTCCGAATTAGCAGATCAACATACAATCGAGTAGGGTTCCGCGCAATTGTACGCGGGAGAAACCGTAGGTTAGCGTTAGGTAACCGTAGCTAGTTTTTAATTAATGTTTGCTTACCACTTGAAACATTAACGGCTTGTAAACGTTCAGGAAGACTTCCTTCCGACTGTTTATCATCCGTAGTTTTAATTTCTCGGTTGCTTTTTGATTCAGGTTCTGAAATTCTTAGGTTATGATATTGTTGAGCCGCATTCTGATCATTTTCTCTGTCCCTTGATGAAGTTCCCCGACTCTGTGATAATCCTAAATTTTCTCTGTTTGACTGGTCCATTTATTAATAGTATTATGCGTACCTATTCAATAAATAGTTTATGGTTGATAATGCACAATCCTATGGGTAAAAGGTCAACGGTTTATTTCAATATGAATTTTTTGAATTAAAATTAGGTTATATAATTTGTATTTTTTTAAACATTTCAATTCTTAGTACATGTCTGGTCGAAACTATTCTGCCAAAGTCCAAAACGCCAGTGTCATAATCCCATCAGAGTAAAAAAATAATTTCAATAGATTAACAGAAAATAGAGATACCAGAGCATACCAGAGTGATCGCAGAGCGAGACCAGGGGCCGAATTCCATTTAATTCAAAACAAAGGTCTCAATATGACATTAGGTAAGAATCTCGGAATTCAAGAAACCCAGCTGTAAGTCTGTAAATACTTGTATATTCGCACCCTAAAAGTGGTCTCATAACCTACTACTAATCTACCTACTAGGTAGGGTGTGCGCAACCTTACTATTAAACTTCAAGGTCAAGTTTCACAAAAATCGATTTTTTGCACTTGTTTTGTAAATATTTCATTTCCTATGGCTTTTTTTGCTATTTGTACTTATTATCAGTATTGTAGAATACAAAATTCTCTACAAATTTTGTGGAGAAATTTTTTTTATACGGTGAACCATTTTCGAGATAGAGGGCGGAGAGCGCGCGGTCACATCACTTCAGGTCAACCGGTGCCTCTGGTCGAAAACGCTCCAATTCCGAGGTGAACTTACTATAATGACTGGACTATAGTGACATTCAATCAAGATGATTAAAAACGTTTGTACATTTGGTATTCTACAATTTTTTGCGCTTGAAGAGACAATTTGTAGTCAAACGTAATCGTCACAGCTGTGAATGAATCTCTAAAAGTTTGTGGTAGTAGAATACCAAAAAGAGTTTCATCATCATCATCATCATCATCAACCTATATTAGTCCACTGCTGGACAAAGGCCTCCCCCAATGAGCGCCATAGCGCCCTGTCTTCAGCCTGACGCATCCAGCATCTGCCAGCAGTCCCCCGCAGATCGTCATCCCACCGGTCGAAGGGCGTCCTACGCTGCGTTTACCCAGTCGCCGTCTCCACTCAAGAACACGTTTACCCCAACGGTTGTCGGTTCTTCGCAAGATATGGCCGGCCCATTGCCATTTCAGCTTGCAAATTTTTTGAGCCATGTCGATAACTTTGGTTCTCTGTCGGATGTATTCGTTACGAATTCTATCCTTCAGATAGACTCCGAGCATAGCTCTTTCCATAGCTCGCTGGGCGACTTTGAACTGGTGAACCAGCCCTACCGTGAGTGTCCACGTTTCAGCTCCGTCGGTCATTACGGGTAGGATGCACTGATTGAAAACTTTCGTTTTCAAACATTGCCATATGGATGACGAGAAGACTTGACGTATTGTCCCAAATGCTGCCCAGCCTAGCTGGATCCTCCTCTTGGCCTCCTTCTCAAAATTGTTTTTACCTAGCTGTACAATCTGCCCAAGGTAAGTATACACGGAAACAATTTCAAGAAGGTGACCATCTACGACGATCGGACCCGGAACAATGTGACCATTGATCATGACTTTGGTTTTATCCAAATTCATGCCAAGACCGATACATCACAGAGGACACTCATAGTGGCATCTTCATGGAGACACCTCAGCACTTAACACACTTTGTAACGATAGTCTACTTGGCATCGCTGTAAGGATTCCAGAACAGCCCAGGTTTCGACGGAGTCAAAGGCTTTCTCATAGTTCACAAAAGCGAGACACAGGGGCTGATTATACTCTTCGGACTTCTGTATAATCTGTCTCACTGTGTGTATGTGGTCTATGGTGCCATATCCTCCGCGGAACCCGGCCTGTTCTGGTGGCTGGAACTCGTCAAGTCTCCTGGCGAGACGATTCGTGAACACTCGTGAGAACAGCTTATAGATGTGGCTCAGGAGTGTGATGGGTCTGTAATTTTTAAAGAGAGTTTTATCACCCTTCTTAAAAAAGAGCACCACCAAACTCCCGCTCCACGCCTTAGTTCTCCCACTGTGGAGGACGGTATTGAAGAGGTGTTGTAGCTCCTGTATAACGGAGGCCCCTCCTGCCTTCAGAAGCACTGAAGTAATACCGTCCTCACCGGGGGCTTTTCCATTCTTAAGCTGCCTCAAAGCTAACACGATTTCGTCACGTTTGACTGATGTCTGGCAGTTTGTCGGTATAGTGGCGTGTCAGGGTGGCTCTAGAATCAAAAAGAGTTTAAGGGTGACAAATCTAAATCGAGCTGTGCTGCGCTGTACTGCGCTGTGCTATGTTTGGTCAACTCGCTCGTCTAATATTTTAATGAGGATAAAAACAAACCATGCTGTGCTGCGCTGTGTGAAGCTACGCTCTATTTAAAAACGCAGTAGTCTCGAGCGAGGCGCGCTACCCGCCGTGCTGAGCCGCGCTGCGCCGAACTGTGCTTACTAAAATGAGCTACTTAAAATATCCATATCCACTTCTTCTTCACTTTCATTTTCATCGGATTCAACTATGTCGTAACGTTTACGTTTTTTTGAAAGTAAAGTCATTTTTGTCGAGTTAAACGACTACACTACCAAGCTAAGCAAAGCGCAGCACAGTTGATGTTGATTGTTAAAAAAACGTAGCGTAAGAAACACAGCACAGCACAGCGCAGTACAGCGCAGCACAGCTCTAGCGATTTAGATTTGTCACCCTAACACTGACATTTTGACACGATACTATTTTAATAGTGAAGCGATTTATTTAGTGGAATTCGGGCCCAGGGTACCAGAACCCTTAACAGAATACAACACAAATAAAACATGACAAATCAAGAATACCGAATTAAGAAATAAGGTTAGAAGAGTAGGTACCGACAAGTATGGACCATTTTTCACGATAAAAAAAAATATTCTTAATCGAGGCCGCTGTGTGACGTTGATTCAATTCGTGAGACGTGAGACTATTCTATTGATTGTTTTCTTTTTCCAGTCGGTATGGCTCGAACGTTTCTTCCTGATTCTACTTCCGGAACCTTTTCTTACTAAATTTACTTCCCAGGCCCCTTTTCTGATATATTTTCTTCCTGAGTTTTCTCGGGAGGTTCAACTTCCAACGGTTTTTCTTCCTGAGGTTTTTGACCAGTCTCCTCAATTGGCGTTTCTATCGAAGATTTTCCTTCCCCAGTCACCTTGGAAGTACCCATTTCTAATTCCTTCTCCCGAGATTCTCCAGTATCCTTGGTAGGCCCTTTTTGTGATGTATTTTCTTCCTGAGTTTTCTCGGGAGGTTCAACTGCCAACGGTTTTTCTTCCTGAGGTTTTTGACCAGTCTCCTCAGTTGGCGTTTCTATCGAAGATTTTCCTTCCTCAGGTACCTTGGAAGTACCCATTTCAAATTCCTCTTCCCGAGGTTCTCCAGTATCCTTGGTAGGCACCTTTTCAACTTTCTCAGCTTGCTCAACTTCCAATGATTTTCTTTCCTGAGGCTTTTGAGCAGTCACCTCAGTTGACTCCTTTTTCGAAGAGTCTCTTTCCTCTTTGGAAGGTCCTGTATTAATTTTTACTTTTTGTGTTTCATCAATGCCCTTGCAAGGCTTTTTTTCAACTTTCTCGTCTAATTTTGGGGCTGGAGACGTTTGCACCCTATCCATACCTGCCTTCCCACAATCACAATATTCCGTTGATTCTGTATCTGAAAAATACTTTATTTTGAATAGGTTGACTAGGTTCTTAGGTCGAGGACTACCCACAATTAGGTGAGACGATCATCAAATCATTTTTTGACAAATAAATATAATGTCATGATGAATAATAAAATTCAGGCACCTAACTACTACCATTTTGTAGAGACTTTTCTATACTGACAATTAAAAAACCAAATTGCTCACCAGAACTACTATTAGTTTCTTGGGTTTTTGAAGCAATGTTACTAAATTTTGGTGGTTTTTTATGGTTTTGCCTTGAGAGAGGGCCTTTACTAACGTCAACAGTTTTATTTTTATTCTCTTGTTTGGAAGGCGGTGTACTATATTCTCTAGCTTTATCTTCATAATCTTGTTCGGAAGGCGCTGTTCTACCTTCTGAAGCTTTATTCTCTTGGCCGGAAAGTGAAATACTACCTTCCTTAGCATTCGGTGAAATGCTACCTTCCTTAGCACTCGGTGAAATGCTACCTTCCTTAGCACTAGGTGAAATGCTACCTTCCTTAGCACTCGGTGAAATGCTATATTCCTTAGCACTCGGTGAAATACTACGTTCCTTAGCCTCCGCTATATCTGATGGCGAAAAAGCTGAACTACTTTCAGTAGCTTTAATTGAATCATCTTTGTTAGTAGTTGTTGTACCTTCGACTTCGGTCTTTTTTTGTGGGATTAATTCATTTACTTCAATTGTCATTTTTGTTATAACTGCTCAAACTTAAACATACGAATCACAAAAGAAGACTGACGTGGAATGCAAAATGACATTTGACATTTCTTCTGGCATGTGTTTTCATACCAAAGAAGGTCAAGAATCTTGATGAAATTGCGTCATGGATTCCGGAAACTCTACAGGAAATGGAAAGAGTATTGATGTTTTCTGTTGAGCTGCAATTTGGTTCAATGTTTGAAGATACCTCAGCTGAAAAATAAAAGGCATTATTACCTACTTTTTAAGTTAAATTCTTTTAGACTTACATACATGGAACAGAAACCTACAATTGTCTAGCTAGAATAACATTTCATAAAAAACCTTCAAACAGGACTTATTGATAACATTTTAATAGTTACCTACTAAAGCGCGCTCTACACTCGCGGCGCGAAAGGCCGCAAAAGCCGTGAAACGCATGTGTAGCTGTAGTGTAGTGTAGTGTAGTGTAGTGTGTGTGTGTAGTGTAGTGTGTAGGCTTCGCGCGTTCACGTTCACGCTTCGCGCCGTTCCCCGTTCGTTGTCGGTTTTTTGTCCCGCGACAAAGGTTCGCGCTTGGTTCACGGCGCGCGAACGCGAACGCAAATACACTCGCAGTTTTTCGCAGTAGCTGAGAAGACGCCGTCGCAAGTGGTTGAGCATTATTGCGTACTTAGTAACGTTATTTTGTGTCTTATTTTGAAAACATAGGTAATTGTAATACAATAAAGCACAAAGCGTCACCGCAGCAGCGACAATCACGTCGTCATCCATTTTCTTTGAGGCCGCGAACGAGACTTCGAGTCTTCGCGAGTGTGGAGAGACACATTTAAAGGCGAAGTGCACAGCGCGAATTGCGGCGTGAATTTACAGCAAGAATCGCGAGCGGGTGTAGAGCGCGCTTAATATATGAGAGATATGAACGAAAAAGTGTGTGATTTTAGCATGTTCGTATGGCCGAGTTTATAATTTTGAATAAATGTGCGTGATTTTAGCATATTTGTATGACAAACTATGTAAGTGTAGAGTATGGTGCTCCCTAAGACACAGGCATCTTAAAGATATTTCAACGCATGTAAATATTTGTACAGTCTCTCCTATCTACGTGCTAGGTTGTTGTGTGAAGTGCTTTTACACTAGCAGAGGAAAAATGTTTAGTGGAGACAATTTTTTTAGATGCTGATTCACTTAAGACAGGGCGCTATTGCGCTCATTATGGGAGGCTTTTGTCCAGCAGTGGACTAATATAGGTTGATGATGATAATGATTCACTTACAAGCATAATTTGAGGATTATCGCCAATAACTCTCGAAGCGTCTCTTAAGTTTTCCGCTGTTCTAATTTCACCTTTGGCTTCAATAATTTTTGCTTTTGCTATACGTGTGCCTTCAGCTTCTGCCGCCATTGCTTTTTGCAGATTAACTGGCAGGAGAATCTCTTTTCTGCATCCAAAAATATAAAATTCAATCCGATATTTTATAAGTATTATTTATAAACGGCTACATCATCTGGGAATAAGATTAGATTTCTTAATATCCTTTCATGATTTTAGATTTGTTTCGAGAGTTGGAGATATTATGACAACCACTCTGACACAACAGGCGAAGGTTCGCCTGCGATGCATAAGGTTGCGGATTTGATTCCCGCTCCGGGACAAGTGTTTCTATAATCTACAGATCAGGTTCAGGTTATTAAGCTAACAAGTGGGATTCCGCACGTTCACTCGCTTTTTTTCTTGTGTCCACACCATGACATTGACACGGGTCCGTTCGCGTTCGTTGGTTAGCCTTCGCTCGCTCTCGTTCTCTTGATCTGTACCCACTATAAGACCATGTTTTAGCAGCCACTGCAGGAAGTAAAATGAATCAAAGTCAAAGTCAAAGTCAAAATGCTTTATTTCCTTAAGACCTTCAGGCCTTTTTACAAAGAATAGTTTTGACAATTTGTTTGAATTTATTTACCGATAGTTTTTGCAACTCACTTGGAGTTTTGTTGTAGAAGCGTATACATTGCCCTTTGAAAGATACATTAACCTTGTTTAGTCTGGTTGTAGGCAAAGCGAGTTTATTTTTATTTCTAGTAGTAATAGCACCAACATTTCAAGACGTTCCAGTTCCACGCCCCAAGCGCTGGTGAACTTGTCGATCTCTCTCCTAGTGAACTGGCTGATGGTATCGCGGCTGGTGAGAAGCTCTGCCAGCGTGTGCTGACCGAGGACATTTCTCAGCAACGCCACTGATATCATTTTAGTTGAGATGCTGTAACACATAATAAAATTAAGAAAAATAGCCTTTATAAAAAATAATATATAAAAAATATAAAAAATATATATATAATATATATATATATAATATAATAATATAATATATAATATATATATAATATAATATAATATATATAATAATAATATAATAAAATAATATATAATATATAATATAATATATATATAATATATATAATATAATATATAATATATATAATATATATAAAAAATAATTTTAACAGTTTTATGAAGATCTAAAACTTTTGTACTTACATTTAATTATTTATAAACATTACCTACATCTTTATTCTATTCTTACAGATAGTTCTATCGTCTGAGTTACAGGTATTGAATTGGGTACAATTGGGTACAATTCAATAGAGTACTTAGTCAATATAAGCAAAAATCAAACAAAGAATTAAATATCAATAGAAATGAGCAAATGACAAATCGATACGATATATTACGTAATATTATATCAGTTGTTTTATAATAGGTACATGAGTTATTAAAATTATATTATTAAAAATGTCCAACCTGTAAGACTGCACGTTCATGGAGGATTTGAAAGGATGTAGTACGTGGAAATAAACCAGAGCGTCTACGGTAACGGTAACCGAATCCCTGGTTATGATCTACAAATACACAGGAACGTAATTATAAACAAATATTAACAGAATAATCAGAATAGTCAATTTATTAATAAGAATTTTAAGAGTCAGATTTCATCAATATTTAATCAAAATTACATTTATTAAATACAATTTAAATAATTTAACACAAATATGTAAAAATATATATATATATATATATAATGAACCGTTCACGGTAATGGTTGATCCAGTACGATTTCTAAAGAAATGTTGATCCACCTTTTTCATGTGTACATTCGACTCTAGACCTAGTAAACAGATATACTTCGATCCGAATTTCAAAAGCACATGGCAACGCTGGATCTGCATTGACTCGTTTTCAATATACTCGCGATGTAAAAAGCTCAAAATACACAAATTTTGTTAATCTTCTAACGGTCAAAAATTTTACACTGAAACGTCTTTTTCACATCCGGTGCATATATACTACGCGCCACATTCGCTTAGACAATGTTGATCTGCAGTCTCTGGAGCCACAAATTAATACTTCGTCTGTTTTCAAAGCGGCAACGCCGCACGCGCGGTAGTGGGGGACTTTTCGAGACTTACTTAATCGAAGTTTATAGACTTGAAAGCGTTCGTTCTTACAAATTTCCTTCGGATAGTCGAATAGAATAGAGCAGGAATAGCTGAAATTCACTGACCAAGTACATTACATTTATAAAATATTATTTTTGTGTAGGTATGTGTATGTTTCAAATCTACTTATAGCTCACAAAAAATAACTGTACTCTTTAGCAACCAGTTCGTAGGTCAAGTTCTTCTTCGACATGTGCCTTAGGTATGAGAAATTGGTTAAAAGGTTTTTTTGGTAACAGAACCGTTAAATTCTAATAAAATTTCCCTTTATTTTTAACTAAGAACCTAGAGAGAACCTGCTTCAGATTTCAATTCTACAGCAATCTAAGAATGCCAGAAAGCACTACACGTCAAACGAAAATATAAAAAGAAAGATTTTAGAATGTTTCCTATATTTTAGACTCAAATGAACTCCTACAAATATCACGTCTATAAATCCCGCTTCCCAAATGAAGGTAGGAGTGTGCCGTTAACTGAGTCTTCATTCACCTTATGAAACTGTCTAATGGGCAACATTATCATTATTTTAGGACTATATTAGTCCACTGCTGGACATAGGCTTCCCGTAAGCCCGTGAGCACCATAGCGCTGTCGCGTTCAGTATCTACCAGCAATCATTCGCAGATCGTCATCCCAACTGGCCGGAGGGCGGAGCGTCCTACACTACTTTTGCCAAGTCGCAGTCTCCACTGAAAAACATGTTAACCCCAACGGTTGCCGATTCTCCGCGAGATAAAGCCTAGTAGTTTAAAGAATGAGCAAGCTAAAATGACAGTGGGCCGGGCATATCTTGCGAAGAACTGACAACCGCTGGGGTAAACGTACTCTTGAGTGAAGACCACGTCTCGGTAAACGTAGTGTATGGTGTCCTCTAGTCAAGTGGGCATTCATATGGGAAAGCATGTGTCCAGCAGTGGACTAGTAATGGTTGGCGACGATGATGATGATTATGATGAGACCCGCTAGGTATTTACTAAAACATTTTTATGATCAGTAAGTGAGTGATGTCGAAATACCTACCAACGATACGTTTGAGTAATTTGCAAATCTTACTTTTATAATAAACTAGCAACCCGCCCCGGCTTCGCACGGTTTAATTATACGTATAAACCTTCCTCTTGAATCACTCTATCTATTAAAAAAACCGCACCAAAATCCGTTGCGTAGTTTTAAAGATTTAAGCATTCAAAGGGACATAGGGATATAGGGACATAGGGACAGAGAAAGCGACTTTGTTTTATATTACTATGTGGTAATAGGAAAGTCTGTGTGAATGTTTGTTATAAGTAATCTCCGTAACTACTTAAGTTATTTAAATGAAATTTGATATGTATATAGTTTCGGATCTAGAATAACACAATATTATGATATTACAATTTGGAAATTATTTACTTTAGTAATAACTAGATGCGCCCCGCGGCCTCGCTCGCATGGAAATTTATTTGTCAAATTTCAGAAATTAGTTTCACGCCTCCTTAGTTTCGTAAAAATAAAAAAATACGTGTTTAGTTATTTACTTTGATTGAAGTTTGTTCATAGTGTTCATTTTGAGTGAAACAAACCAATGAAAAATAATTTTCCATACAAACTTTACCACCCCATCTAATAACCCCTTCAAATTTTAAAAGCCTAGGCATGTCCTATAGGTCCTAGGTCCTAAACTATCTACGTACCAAATTTCATCTAAATAACTTAAGTAGCTACGGAGATTACCTATAACAAACATTCACACAGACTTTCCCATTTATTATAATACTAGATACTAGATGCGCCCCGCGGCTTTGCCCGCGAACCAGAGTTTTTTTAAACAAATTTCAGAAATTTATTTCACAACCCCTGGGAGTTATTTTGGTAAAATAATAAATACGTTTTTAATTATTTATTTCATACTTTATTTATACCGAGTTTGAGTAAATCAAACCAAGGAAAAATAATTTTCCATAAAAACTTTTCCACCTTATTTAACGCCCTCAGAGGTTAATTTTTCATAATTTTAGTAGCCTATGTCTTATTCTAGGTCCTACTATCTACATACCGAATGTCGTTTTAATAACTAAAGTTAATACGGAGATTACTTATAACAAACATTCACACAGACTTTCCCATTTATTATAATAGTAAGATAAATAAGATTTGAGTCTGACTGAACTCTGAAGAACACTGACCCTAGTCCTTATTTAATATGAAAGGAACCTATGGGAGGTACCTAGGTACTTAACAGAATTATTTATGAAGATCCTTGCTAGAAATTCGCATATTGGGTAATTTAAAACAATAATCTTATGAACTTTAACTAAACAGGTAGGTATTCATCAACGGTAGGCTGAACCAGCTGCTAGTGACTTAAAAATCGGTACAAATAAACTGCAAAATGAATAATTAAACAAGTATTTTTTTTAAGAAACTACACCTAGGAGGCCTGCAGTAAATTTCTAAAATTTGACAAATACATTTTCATGCGGGTGGAGCCGCGGGGTTGTAACTAGTCTAAAATAATTGACGTTTAGTGTAGTTAAACATCAATAGATCGAGGCATTGACACTAGTTATTTTTTTAAGTCGGTTAACACGTAGGCTACTTAAGTTCCCCAAAATAATTTAAGGTAGCAAGTACAATCCACACAGCCTCATCTAGCCTAAAGCTAAGCAGAGCTTGTGTTATGATTGGTACTAGATGACAAATATCTGTAGCTTAGATTGAGAAATTTATTACACTTATAAAACACCCAGAACCCCGTAGAAATATTGACATGTCGTACAAACATTTATTGTTCCAAGGTGGAAATCGAACCCGGACCTTCATGTGCCAAAGGCAGACCTTCGGCCGCCCACATTTATTGTCAATCCATATAGATTAAAAAATGAATTAAAAATAATAATAATTTATTTGTCACGATACTCAATAATTAAAAAAACCTATTAAAGTAAACGCAAGGAACGTCGTATTAAGGAACAAAGTGCCACTTTTTCGGTTTTAGTTTTCAGGTATAAAGAAAAATCAAAAAATAGAAAATTTCTCAGTTATCGTTAAAAAAATATCGATGGATCAACATTTGTCCGTAGAAAAGTATTCGCAATGGATTTTTGGTTTCTAAATAAAATTATTCAGTAAATTAATATCATTATTTCTTTAGACTTACAAAAAAACACTCAAACAAGTCAAATTTTAATAATAGGTACATAATTATTAAACTAATAATAAAAGGACTAGGTAACGCGATGTCATAAATAATAAATGTCATAGAACATAGCGTTACCCTGACATTTCGTTTCCACACGTGTGGTCATCGACCTTCACGACTCCCGCACGAAGCGGCAACGTCGCTGTCATTTTTGACAAATGCTGCGTTCTGATTGGTTCATTTGAATCGGATCAACTTGTGTAAAATGGATTTGTATATCGGATCAACAAATGGTATTACAATGCCAAAAGCCCCGTGAGGTCAATTGTTGATCTGGTTGGAGCAACATTTGTTACTGAAAATGTATAATAGATCAACAAAAGAGACTCGGATCAACAAGTGTTTTCGGATCAACAAAGTGCTCGCTGTGAGTCGCGCCTGATCAACAATTGCCGGAATGGTATCTCTATATATATATATATATATATACAGGGTTATAGGTATTTAATGATTAACCTCGAAAAGGCGACTTGGGTAGATCAAGACTAACAACTTTTGTTCTACGATTTTTTGTAATTCAATGATTTAACCCATAGAAAAAAAATATTATAAGCAAAATTCCAGTTCAAATCTTCTTAGCTCTATCTAGGCGTCACAGATTGAGACATGTCGGTTCGGTACATGACCTATATGACGTATACAGATATCTAGCAAAGAAAGAAAGGGTTTGCGGTGAGGCGACAGAAATGCCCGCCATAACTAAAAAAAATTTAAACTGGAGATACCTATATTACGTTTTGGCAAAAGTCATAGAACAAAAGTTGTTAGTCTTGATTCACCCAAGTCGCCTTTAAGAGGTTAATCATTAGATACCTATAACCCTGTACAGGGACACGTCGACTTGAGAACCTCCTCTATTTTTTCCTCTGTTTAAAAACAAAATTAGGCGTTTGTTCTAAATAACATACTTTTTATAATGCTTACTATTGTGGCGATTCTCGCCTCGGGAAAAATGTTTTTTAGTTCCAAAGTTACAATGATAACTGTGTTTCTACTTACCTCTTGAGCTGGCAAGTTCAGCAATTGTGTACGAAGATCAATAATAAATACGTAATCCGTGTAAGGAATAATAAAGATGACGCCAGGACCGGCTGGAGTATTATCTCTCAGCTTACCAAACCGCATTATGATAGCTCTTTTGTACTGGTTAATCACCTTGACAATGAAACAAGATAGTTACTTACTAATTAAAGTAGGTAGTTCTTTCGTCTTCATGGCGCTTGAAACTATGCCGAAATATCGAAAAAACTCAAAACACATCATGGTAAATATCCCGTGTTAAATGACTTTAGTGTAAAGCTAGGTTCATATTGCTCTGTCGGGGTGTGTTGTGACGCGACAGAACGCTATCGGTCTCATACATTTAGTATGACTAGATTCACATTAGTAGCTTGTGTTGGGGTGTGGCGCGATCTGTCGGGACGGCAATCGCTCGGCGCCCGGTCGCGCCAGAGAGGTGGTGGGGGATCTGTCGCGACACAACGCGCCACATCAATGTGTATCTGCCATTCTGGCGCGTAACCGCGTGGGATGCAGTTCATTCCGTAAATATAATTATTTTTCGTTCTACGCAGTTATTCCTACTTCATTTAAAAATGTCTGATTAACCTATAGAATTAATACGGCAATATTATAGTGTACTCTATGACACTAAATATAAAGAAAATAAAGATCAAGGTATCAGGAATGGTGTTTGGGAAGAAATAGCAAAAACATTAAATATTTATTCTTTTTTTTAAGATGAGTCATTAATAATAGAAATTGAATATTTTCATCAAAATGACTGTCAGTATCAGATGATTCCATTTTAAAACCAACACGTTTTGACGCCACAACTCTCAAACGATGAATGATCTAAAAATGCGACATATTGCGCCCCAACACAACACATCAGTATGAACGCTCAGCGAAACGACAGACGGCGCCCCGACAGACCCCGACACAGCAATATGAACCTAGCTTAAGGCGTTGTCC
Source organism: Eupithecia centaureata (assembly GCA_944547425.1). Classification (NCBI taxonomy): domain Eukaryota; kingdom Metazoa; phylum Arthropoda; class Insecta; order Lepidoptera; family Geometridae; genus Eupithecia; species Eupithecia centaureata. The sequence continues at coordinate 10,996,719 of OX155681.1, forward strand.
TAATAGAACGCGAATGCGCGATGCGAGCGATGCGACCATCGCGTGTTCGCGCGACGTCAAAAACTGGGTGTCCTAATAGAACGCTAATAGGCGATTACGCGAATCTTGTTCGCGCGTTTTGACGACGGGAGCGAGAGTGACCATGGACGACGTTTTCGCACGAATTTCAATTAGGACACCTATTCAAATTCATTATGTTAGATTGCGCGTTCGTACGAACTAAGTTCGCGCGAATAGAGTTTCAAACATTTGAATAGCGCGACCGTGTCCTGCGATTGTCAGTTAGGACACCTATTGGAGTTCAATATGTTTCATCGCGTGTTCGTACGAGTAAAATTCGCGCGAACTTACGATGATCGCGCATTCGCGTTCTATTAGGACAACGCCTTAGAACCATGATAGTTTTAAAAGTACTAAAACCGACCAAGTGTGAGTAGCACTCGCGCAAGAAGGGTTCCGTACCACTACATAGTATAAGTCTGTATGTCTGTCCCTATGTATGTATGCTTAGATCTAAAATTAAGTAATGGATTGTGGTGCAGTTTTTTTTAATAGAGTGATTCAAGCGGAGGGATTATATCTATGGAGGTATAATACACCCGTGCGAAACCGGGCGGTATGCTAGTTATCCATACAAATGACGAAGGTCCGCCTGAGGTGCAAGAGGTTGCGGGTTCGATTTCCTGGAACAAATATTTGTAATCAGGCGGACATTCGCACGCCGCGTCATAAAACTTAAAACTACTTCTCTATACAAAATGTTTATAATTCTGGGAACTTTTTTTGGTTAAAAATAAATATAATAAACTGGATAAAAATAAGTGGAATGGTTGACTAACGACTCAAAACTCTCACCCTAAAACATAGTAGGAGAATCAATGGGAATATTATTATCGATATTATAGCAAGAAATGCTAATATCTTCTCAAAAATGGTTTGCTCTGGCACCTCTGAAACAGAAAAAAGAAATCAATTCGTTCTAAGCTATAGAGGTATAACCAAAAAATAACCATAACGGATTTCAACAGGCTAGAAAACTGGCAACCTACTTATCAGTATCAGCCTGTATATTATGCTCCCAGCTGAAAATATTATTTTATTCTAGTATCAGACCGCTTTGCACGCTTTATTTTTATGGAAACTTTTCAAGGCTATTTCTAGCCAGGAGTAGGTATTGATTTATAGGATGAAAGTAGCCTATTTTATAAATAGGCCCATTTAAGGCGCGCTAAGTAGCTAAAAATGCGGCAGAAAAACCAGGAGAGTTGACAAGGGCTACCTCATAGATGGCGCATGCCTACCGTTAATTAGTATATTAGTTTTTGTAAGATCGTGTTGCTGGTACCTGCGTAGGTAGGTAATAATGCTTTACTATGGGTAACTTTACCCTGTTTTGTACCTGATGTAACGACCTCCCCAAGTTCCTAGGTAATGCATAAGTAAATTAATAATATGTATGGTTATGCCTAGGTACCTATACTATATTTCATCATTATCATTATAAAATATAATATAATCGCGAAGAAACGACAACCGTTGGGGTAAACGTGTTCTTGAGTGGAGACCGCGACGTAGCAAACGTAGTGTAGTACGCCCTCCGGCAAAATGGGATGACGATCTGCGAAAGACTGCTGACAGATGCTGGATGCGTCCAGCTGAAGGCAGGGCGCTATGGCGCTCATAAGGGGATGCCTATGTCCAGCAGTGGACTAATATAGGCTGATGATGATGTATTAGTCCACAGCTGGACATAGGCTTCCTAATGAGCGCCATAGCACCCTGTCTTCAGCTAGCCTAGCATTCAGCATCTATCAGCAGTGTTTCATATTATTATATCAGCCTATGCATTTTATAAATTCATTTCGAATATCACTTAGGGTCACACTACACGGGCGGTTCTCCCGTCGCGGGTATCCGCTCGGCAAAGCTGCCGTAGACCATCAAACTACAAGGGATACGCGGGGATGATAAACCCGCGCAGAATGACGTTTAGCGCGAAAGCGTCCATGTAGTAAGAACCGGTTATCAGCGGTGGTTTGAAGCTACATGTGGCGGTCGTATTGCTCCCGCCTAGCTGTGAACCGCGAAGGAAAATCATATCTTTCATATTTCAGATTAAAATGTGATTAGTGCGGTCCAGAAGCGTATTCCCGCAGCGGGAGAACTTCCCGTGTGGTATGACCCTTAGAAATCCGCTGTCAGTTTAAAATGCTGAGATTTTGACAATTAGGGGAGAACAGGGCAACAGGAGCCTACTCCAGGAATGTTTTAATAATAATTTGACATACTTGTCAAAATTCTTCCTATTATTATTTTCAATTTCATATATTTGTATAGTATACCTATAGTTAAAATACGGGACTGGCATACAAAAGTCTCGAAATATGAAGAATAAAAAAAACCTTTTCTTTATTATTAAATGGTACTTAACTTTAGATATGTATTAAAGTACAATTTACAGTTTAACCAGTCAGTCGCTCCTTTTGCCTGTCAATTGCAATGAATGAGTGCCCATTTAATGCTAGAGCAAATATAATTAATTTTAGATCAAAAAACACTTGTGTTACTGTTAGAGTTTTTCAAATCATAACATTTTTACAATCAAAATTTATCAATTAATTTGGCAAATAAAATGGAGAAAATAAATATAAAAATATTGATGGAAAACAAAAGATTTTATGGATCCAGACTTTATGGATCCAAACAAAATGTACAAAATATCTCTCGAATCTGGACTATCACTGCCATTACACTTTTTCATCATCGGTACCACATCTCTACATGTTTCAGTATATAAAAAAATTGCACATTATTTATCTTTTTCAAAATATTAGCTAGGCTACCATCAATTCAATTTTACCTTATCACTCATTGCCCGACAGCTTTCATTAGCCTAGGTTCCCCTATGCCCGTCATTCTTTAGCATAGAGCCTATGCTAAAGAATGACGTAGCTCGGTCACTAGAGTGGATTCGAGTTCAAATTCGAGATTTTACAGAATGAGTCTGCCTGCAGATATAGAGGTAGATAAAGATATAAAATAAGGAAATAAACAACTTTATTAACAACGAAAATTACAATCAAGGAATAGAAAAAAATACAACTAGTACATGTATACAATTGAAACCATTGAGCTAACTGCAGACGATTGCAAACAGTCTAAAGAAAATCTCATTTGCTTTTTAGGTAAATTCAGGGAAAAATGAAACATATTGCGAAATATAACGAATATGAGGTATAATTTATAATTCTCTATTTTTAATAATGAGTAAAAAATACTCAAAATTCAAATTCGTTTATTCCTTATTTTCAAATTCGATCAAAGCTAATTGTCTGCTGCAAAATAAAAATGCTAACTAACATACCTTATACCGCTAAGGTATGAATATATCCGAAATGCTACAAGATGATGGAATAGATAAAGTTTTGTTATAAAAGACCCGAAATTTCCCGAGAAATAATGTATAATAGCCAGGTTTTGAAATCATCCAGAAATTTCGGGAAATCCCGGGAAATTTAGAACCTGGAATGCCCGGGCGCAAATCCTAGTTTATAATTTACCATCATAAATTTTTGTGCCATCTCTATTACGTTCCAGTTCCACTCTATGCAAAACGATATCATATCTCTGGATGCTAAATGAAATTTAGTTTTGATAATTTGTGTAGCGTAGTGGTATTCTATATTCAAAAATTCGATTTACCTAAATCCTAGTTGTCAATCGAAATGAAACATAGTCAATCTGTCAGGGAACGCTAGCTAAGAGCCTGTCCAGATGGAGCGTTTTACTCGCGAGTGCTCTCGCGTTTAAACATTCGCGCTTTCTCCAGGTACTAGAGCACTATACCTAAATTCCGTCCAGATGCTGGTGCGCGATTCCTCGTCCAGTCAAAAAAAAAACAAATTACCGTACTTTTCATAGACGAAATTGAAAAAAAAGTAGCAGTATGGGAAAATTGAATCAATCAGAGATAATCCAATAGAACCATGAAACGTTACAATTAACTAATAACGGAAGAATTAGTAGAATTGGATGTATGTTAAATCTTTGTAGTGCTTTTTGCTTCCGACTTTTCCAGAACTATTTTATTTGGTTCCATGTTTATAACTGTCTCCGAGTCCCTCCCTAACGCACCGCGCATAGGAGCGCACGTAAAACGCCCCATCTGGACAGGCCCTAACCGAATATTCACGATAAATATTACGTATGGTTTGTCATTGATATCTGAGACGACATCAAGCACACGTCCGGCCTTGACAGAGGTCACGGCGGTACTGATGCATGGGCGGCGGGCTCAGCGCCTGCTGTTAATCGAATAAATTAATATTTAAATTTATTGAGAATCTTCATCAAAAGACTAAGCTAACCGGATTCTAGATAAAAATGTTACCTAACTTTAACAATAACTCCCTAGTTGATGTTTATCGTAGCTATCAATATATTTTTATATTAAATTCTGAAACGTGCCATTTTGAAAACATATATTAATTGAGAAAAGTTTCTGCTGTTATGTTTTCAGCTTAGCTGTTAATCTATGTACGAACGTGAAGTAATATATATTTATAAATTTGAAATGTAGCTTGCTCAGAAACATTACCTATTTCTACTTAAAAATGACCGATTGTCGACAGACAGGGCCTTAAATAAAAAAATAAAAACTCGCACTAGGCCAACCTTCAATAGGTTACACTCGGAACCCGAACAAAGTACCTACTTTATACATTGTTGTCACGTTAAAATCCTCTTTTCATACAGGACTTGTTTTCCAGCCATGACATTGTTTGGTGCGCCTAATAGGGGCTGTATAGCTTTGCGTTAAACACTAACGGTAAGTAAATAGCTACATAGTACCTGTAAGGCGTATTTTCGATGACGCAGCCTTTGGCTCTTCCATGCTTTAAATAGAGTTACTGGGGAACAGATAAGTCAAGCAGGTATTCTATTCTGTCGTCAGTGATTAAAACGTCTGAGCGCACTCGAGACACAAAAATTATAAATAAACTGTAAATTGAAAATAGATGAACTTTGTGTTGATTTTATTGCTTGATTTTGACATGATAGAAAAACCAAAAAGAATAGAATACTATCAAAGCAAACTTTTTTATACATCCAAGAAGAACTACATAGAACTAACTTTTTTATACAATACCCTACGTTTGCTGATTTAATTTTTTTTGTTGGTATGATTGTAAATTATTTCATTATTCTAATAATCTTAGATTTTATAAAAGCGTTAGCTGTGCGTTATTAGTTTTGTGATTGTAATCAGAGGCATATACAAAGATTCTAATTCTTTACGAATCGATTTGTGGTGATAATCGATTTTGTTTAAGTAAAAGCTTGAAGAAGCAAAGATGACTCTGATTGTAATCGAATTTTTGATTTTATCCTTAACTAGCGATCTGCTCTGGTTTGGCACGGATGCGATCCTTGCAATGTAGATGAAGGCTAATTTATTAATCCAACAAACCTTCCTCTCGAATCACTCTATCTATTGAACCCGTTGCGTATTTTATTATATCTAAGCGACAGGACGCGAGTTCGATTTATATACTACTAGCGACCCGCCCCGGCTTTGCACGGTTGTATTATAAGTATCTATAAGTATATAAACCTTTCTCTTGACTCAGTCTATCTATTAAAAAAAAACCGCATCAAAATCCGTTGCGTAGTTTTAAAGATTTAAGCATTCAAAAGGACATAAGGACATAGGGACAGAAATAGCGACTTTGTTTTATACTATGTAGTGATGTGTAGTATTTTGTATTATTATGAAGTAACCCCCCATTAATCTAAATTCTATGAGATTAAAAAAGGTTTCTTTTTTGACATCCTAGATCCTAAATAAAATAGCACAGAAAAATAAGTACTGACTGATTAAAATTATTATTTAATAAAGTTCCTTAAAGTATAAAAGGTCTTGACTAGGTAAAGTATCCGATGCATTTATAACTAAACTTGCAATGAAGGCACTGGGCTACTGCTAGGACCAGGTCCAGGGAAGGTTGGTCCGGCTCCAAGGAAGGTCTTCAGGAAGTCCATGGGGAACGGAAAGATGATGGTTGAGTTTTTCTCCGCCGATATAGTATTCAAGGATTGCAGATAGCGGAGCTGTAGGAAACAGAAACAGTGATTATAAGCAATGGCCGGAAAAAAGTATGACATTGAAAGACAGGTGACCTCATGGAAGTATCGAACGGATGGATGCACTGAGATAGTAGATAGAAAGATAAATTTGATTGCATCGCTTTAAAAAAAACAGCAAGTAAGTACATTATGAAACAGATCAACAATGGCATTGGCTGCCTATATAGTTTTGTGTTTTCTTTGGCTCCAAGTTAGACAGGTGTTTGTTTTCGCGTGGCCAAAATAAGTTGCCAAACAAAAGAAAAACGTAATGAAGTTCTCAGGATTCCCTCACGATTCTAAGGACTTCTGTTACGATGAACTCCTCGTGCAACGATGAACTCCTCTCCTCATGCAATGATGCATGTGGAGTTCATGGTATTAATAGGGAATCCTGTTAACTTAACGGTGTAGAGACACTTACTTGTAAGGCCATAGGGTTATCAACCATGACCAACGACGCTTCCTTCAGAGCCTGGGAGGCTTTGATCTCCCCCTTTGCTGCAATAATTTTGGCTCTTGCTTCCCTGTCTGCTTCTGCTTCCGCTGCCATTGCCCGCTGTAATTGCACTGGCAAGCGAACGTCTTTACTGGAACGGAAAAATAATTACAATAACAATAAAAATTTTGAGGAATAAAAATCTGTCCTTAACCCAACAATGGCCCAATAGGACAAGGAAAGATGGGACTGAGTTGAGAAACCAAACCATTTTAGAGAATTTAATAATAGATTATGTAATATCATATCAGTGATAATATATCCTGAATTATGTCATCCCTTTCATATCTACTAGTAGAGACGATGGAAAAATGGTAAAAGGCAGTATACAGAGTAGAGTTGTTGATGTCTGTTGATCATGATAAACTTTAGACGATTGAAAAGGTATAGTTGCTGTAGATTCTTGTTGATCATTATCACACATCAACACTTTTCTTAGGTTTGATTGTGGTCATACATAATATATAGGTCTATTGACGATAAAAACATTAGCTCTAAAATTCAATAATGGATGGTTTAAGTAGTGTTAGGTTGGTTGCACTATGACTTTTAAGGTATAAGCGGGAACAGAGGACGCATTCACAGTAGAGTCTAGGCCACTCCTCAAAAATACGAATAGATTCTTACATTTCAACTCTTTCCACCTCAACCCCCCAGGGGTCAGTGGCCTCGTCCAAGTTCGACTGCATCATGTGGCTGATGGCTTCCCTGTCTGACAGCAGCTGTGCCAGGTCTCGCATGCCCAGCACGTTGCGGAGAGTCGTGGCTGCGAGGAGTCTGGTTGATGCTCTGCAATTAACAAGTGATGCTTTTATTTTAAACTGATTCTCAGCCATCAAGCAATTTTTTTTTATTTGCAGATTTTTTGCTTCTGCCAGAGAAGAACATGGATTTTATCCCAGAAAATAGAGTACCGTGTACTAGCTTATTTTCTTCTCTGGAATATTGTTTAGCCAACAGACTTTCTAAGTTATAGTATTTAAGTTTTTTCGTATAAATCTTATTACGATATACCTAATAAATCTTTTCCCCGATTATGACTGTACGTTTATTTGAGTGAACTATTAAGAAGTACAGAACAAAATGGAGATCCAATTTATAATCTAGAGTCCTTTTCACGAAAAAAGTCCCTCGGCAACTGGTGGAACTAAATTTGACAGATTGCCATATGCTTGCTGGCTTCATTCGGTCGTACAGCGCCGCGTCTAGGGGACTTCTTTCGTGAAAAGGACTCTACTGAGCTGTGCTTGCAGCGTTTGAAGGTCCCTTATTTTACTTAGCTAATCGCTTTACCATCACAATGGTCTCAGAATGACAATTGATTGGCATTTAAATCCTACTACATATATATAATATTATAAAAGTGAAAGTTTGTAAGCATGGATGGATGAATGGATGTTTGTTACTCTTTCGCGCAAAAACTACTGAACAGATATGGATGAAATTTCGCACAGAGAAAGATTATACTCTGGAATAACACAAAGGCTACAATTTAGCCCGGAATTCCTACGGGCACGGGAATCAAGCGGGTGAAACCGCGAGGCGCTGCTAGTTACCAATAATCTAATCTCTCCTTGCAAGTAGCACGCAGTATCTACCCAATGTCACAGTAAAGTAATTGGTTTGTAGAATTTGGTCAGCCGGCCCAGATTATAAGGGATAAAAATTGATGTATATAAAGGATTTTCAAAACCATACCAAAATTAAGTAAGTAGGTGACCATGACCACCCATACGACTAAGTTTAAAACCATGTAAGTGGGATTAAGTGATCTAGTATACAAGGTAGTAGTTATCTAACTTACTACCAAAATACATAACTTATTTGTGAATGTAATCAACTGCAGTAATAAACTGCGTTTTCAGATTGATGATATGCTAAAAATAGGAAATTTATCGATAAATCAAGATGTATTTATCAATAAAAGCCCATCCATCAGGAATGCATTTGCATTTTATGAACCTTAATGCATTTCGATCATGAGGAGTTTATTCATTGTATGAACCTAGCAAAACATTCGAAAGCATTGCAAAAAAACCACAAAATTTACCACCAAAAAAATCGACTGAGGTATTTGCTGGACTTCCATCGCAAATAACTTGACAGATTCTCAAGGGTATTGCTTAAAAAAAATACAAATATGTTTTACAAAATATATTTGATCCAAGGCGGGAATTGAACCCGCAGCGTCCTGCGTCGCAGGCGGACCTCACCCACCGCGCCACATCGGTCGTCATCATCATCATCAATCTATATTAGTCCACAGCTGGACAGTGGAGAAACGCCTCCCCTAATCCAGCATCTGCCAGCGGTCTTTCGCAGATCATCATCCCACCCAGCCCGAGAGCATCCTACACTACGTTTGCCAAGTGACGTCCACTCAAGAACACGTTTATCCCAAAGGTTGTCGGTTCTTCGCGAGATAATGGCCGGCCCACCACCACTTCAGCTTGCTAATTTTGAGCTATGTCGATAACTTTGGTTTTATTCTACAGTACTAACTCCGTTGGTTGAAAAAGCGGAATAAGTGCTGGAAAAAAGGAGAAGGACTAAGATTGTCGTACCAACCCTGCATCAGCGACCCTGACGATGGCGTTGAGGGGTTCCTTGATCCTGTAGTATACGACGGCATCCACGGCAACCGTCACAGAGTCCCTGGTTAGAACCTGGAAAAAATCCACTGGATTTTGGCTTTAGAAAATATTTTATTCATCACAACATACATAAGTATATAACAAAGTCGCTTTCTCTGTCCCTATGTATGCTTAAATCTTTAAAACTACGCAACGGATTTTGATGCAGTTTTTTTAATAGTGATTCAAGAGGAAGGTTTATACGTATAATAAAACCGTGCGAAGCCGGGGCGGGTCGCTAGTAAAAGATAAAACAAAGTCGCTTCCCACCGTCTGTCTGTCTGTCCCTATGTGTACTTAGATCTTTAAAATTTAGCAACGGATTTTGATGCAGTTTTTGTAATAGAGTAATTCAAGAGGAAGGTTTAAAGGTATGTAAAATACAACCGTGCGAAGCCGGGGCGAGTTGCTAGTATGTTATAAATCTCGAGCATCCAAACAAATTTTGTTAACCTACTTATAATTACAGTAAGTTCATCATGCATTAATACATAGCTTTATATTTTTAAAATAGGTAATATAAAATACGTATAATATAAAATAGGTAAATGTCATGACCATAGACTTAGAATTTTTTCATAAGTTTATGGTCATGACAAACAACAGAGAGAATTAAAATATTTAGTAAATTATCAAACACATTTTATAATTATTTATTTTATAGAAGTTGACACAAATGGGAGCACCCCTTAATAATAGCAGCATATAAAAGAAATTGCGCAAATCTTAATTCAAAATTAAATCCAAAAAATAAAGAACGGATTAAAATTTAAAAGCATAGCCACCTTTCTTTGTTGAATCATTCGACAATGTATTATCAGACTGATTGTTCTTAATTCCGTTTTTAAATGATCAAAACAGGAGTCATAAAATAACCAACGAGTCATCAGTGTACTAACAAATAAAACCGGCCAATTGCACTCGCGCACGACAGGTCATATAAAAACTGCAAAAAAACATGTCTACAGACAGGGCCGTCTTAAATATTTTTTTTTTTTTTTTGTACTTTTATATAGGGCAACAAAAATATTTGGTCAAAAAGTTTGATTTAAAATAAAAATAACTATGCTGTACTATACTGCTTACATAATGCTGTACTATACTGCGTATATAATGCCGATTGTGCCACTTCAGATGTAATTAGTATTTAAGCTGCTCTGTTACATATTTTGATAGTGCAATAAAGAAATTATTTTTCTATCTATCTAAACAACTGTTTGTTAACTATCTGTATAACTGTTCTGAAGTTAAAACTCCTATTCTGATGTATTGGAATTTAATAGGCAATCTATAATAAGAAGTCCGTGAATACATGGTCAATATCATAACCGTGCAAAGTTTATATTAGCGTGTCCAATGTTCAGTAGTTGTGAACAGATAGATTGCAGATTGACCCGAATCTCGGCGTTTTGGATATAAATGACGACCGATGTGGCACGGTGGGCGAATGTCTGCGACGCAGGAGGTTGCGGGTTCGGTTCTCGTCTTGAGAGAAAAGTTTATACGATCTGCAAATATTTGTTTCGGCGTTTTTGGTATGTTCTAGTGTCTGTAAGAAAAGTATCTTTCAAATGTTTTGTATTAAACTTAACAATCTACTATACACATGTTTTCCATAGCGTGGGGATCAATTACGTGTTGTGGATAGTCCAGCACTAAAAAAATGTCTTATTGCAGAGTTTAAGTTATGCAAATTAAAGTTAGTGGTTTCAGAAAGATCGTTTTTTCGTTGACCCCCAATTAACACTTGTAAAAAAGACATCTGGTAGTCCGCAATCTAACATTTGCTTACAGAGATAAAAATTCGAGATTCTTCTGGTTGTTTAAATCTTTGTTGGCACCTGGTAACCAAGGAATTTGTCATCTCGTAAGTACTACCTGCCTACTCAAAACACAAACTATGCTTTAATTATCGCTGGGTGATGCTTTATGTATATACTGTGCATTTAAGCTTTAATCGATATTTTTAATTAATGTTTTAAATTTATATTTTATCCTCTCAGTTTACTTTAAAAATAATTATGATTTAATGTACTGCACATCTTTCAATCCATATTAGAACATGAGTTCTAATATGGACATATCTTGTATCATATTGTTGTATTTATATCTTGATGACAAGATATTCTTGCTTAGTTTGAGTTCCGCCAGCAATGTACCTACTGTAAATTATTTCATATGTTTTTGGTTATTAAATATTTATTATACCTTTATAAATATATGCAGCCAGCGTCTTGGGGACGCTTCCGACTCGTATTCATGGTGGATCAATTGAGTCACCTATAGAATGTTTACAACCGTCAACAATTAACACAATTGTTTCAATAATATATACTAGATATCATTTGTATTTATTCCTTGATTATTATTTTCGTTGTTTATAGGTATATTGTTTATTATAACTCCTTTATATTTCATTGGAAAATAGGCGATCGTGAGTAAGTTACAGATCGTATAGCACGCTCAATTGCTAACGTAAATAGGAGGAAACTTTAGTATTTAGTCACGTACCATGAGGTTAAGCATTTTTGGTGCCTGTGGCATTGGTATTGAAAACTGTTAACCCAGTTTCAATCATTTCTTCGAAGCTAATGTTGGGCTATACAGTACAAGAGTCCGGAAATAATTCCAAAATACACTACACTTTAAAAGATTACCTAGCAATAAAATGTTTTTAATAACAAAGACAATTCTTTAAAGAATTATAACAAATAAGTAGAACTATTAGCAAACAATCTAGAGAAAGCTCAACTGAACCATAAAATATTCAAATAACAATGATAATTTCCTTGTGTTTATTTTTGATTGTGTGTTTATAATTTATGTCCTTGTCTTTGGCTACAAGTATAGAAAAAATATAAATATACCAGGAATAAAGAGCTGGCGTATGGAAAAATAGCCGGACTCAGATCAGAAAATCTGTGTAACAATATCCAAAGCCGGATTCCATACAAGCCTACACACAAAGCTCGTTTTCCGCCATTCAAACCTGATTAATTGATGTGGCTGTAAACTATCAATCAAAGTTTTACGAGATACTAAACAATCGTTTCATGTTCCCCTATTGTCTGGGATATGGGAAGCTAATAATAGGGATTTGTTTTTTTTTCTGAAGGAAAATCGATTTGAGAAAAGAAATTACTGACCGAAATATAAACAGAGTAATTAATCAATCACCGAAAAATAAACTAACATAATGTTCTGAGTGCAAAAAACTTGCATGATGGTTATTAGTGTTTGGATAGTTATTGTAGATGAAAACAACTAGAAATAAACGAGAATCTAATTTTTAGAAAGCTTGTCATAATTAAAAATTCTAATATCATGCAAGTGACCTAACATAATGGCGAGCACAATTAAAATTAAATAAATAATGCTGGACAATCCACACAGCATCATCTAGCCCCAAGTTAAGCAAAGCTTGGTAGGTAGGTATAGGTGAGTGCGCTACGTTACTCCGAAGAACGGAACACCGAATTACACGTCCCCGAAAGCATACGACTACGAATTACTTAACAACGAATGCACGCTACAACGAAACACTCCACGCCGAATTCATGTGACCTCGAATAACGATATTTCTAATGATCACCGACACGAATCACATGACAACGAATGCACGCTTCCAGGAAACACTCAACGGCAAAACCACGCTACCTCACATAACCCAACTTCGAAAGAAAGAATCTCGAAACTCTAGTAAGGATTAAATATTAAACCTGAATTACTTTCATTGTTTGACAATTTTACACTAAGCAACATTTCAAAAAAAGAAAAATGCTATGCAAATTATTTTACAGCAGAAGAGAAAATTATATTATCAACATTTCATGTAAACACATACGTACGTAAGAAAGACCATCTCAAAATGTGATCCATGGAATCTCCAATTCAGATTCACTGTCCATTGTTTCCTTTTTTTTTCAAAGTAATTTTTCATCTTTTCTTCCGTATTTTCTTTTTTATTTGCTCTTTGGGTTTCTTCAGACTGTTCATTTATTTATTCTACCATCATTTCAGTGTGTTTTTGTTCCTTGCAAAATTCTTCCAATAGTTGCTTATTGTAAAATTGTCAAACGAATAAAGAATTTTTGTTTAAAATTTAATCTTTAGATCTTTAATCTTTTAGTTTAGAGGTTCTTTCTTTCCAGGTTTGGTTATGTGAGGTAGCCTGGTTTTGGCGTTGAGTGTTTCCTGGAAGCGTGCATTCGTTGTTGTGTGATTCGTGTTGGTGATCATTAGAGATATCGTTATTCGAGGTCGCATGAATTCGGCGTGGAGTGTTTCGTTGTAGCGTGCATTCGTTGTTGAGTAATTCGTATGCTTTCGGGGGCGTGTAATTCGGTGTTCCGTTCTTCAGAGTAACGTAGCGCACTCGGTATATGTAGGTACTAGATGACTGATATACTTAATACTGTAAAGTTACATATTTAAATTTAATTATACATAGAAATGATGATGGAATGCAATGAAATCATCTCTCATTAGAGGAGGCCTTTGTCCAGCTGTGGACTAATATAGGCTGATGATGATGATGATGAAACATAGAAAACACCCAGAACCCCGGAACAAATTGTAAGACTGTTTAATAAGTTACCTCCTGCGGCGGCACATCAAACGAAACTGTCCTCAGATCCACTTTCCTGTAGCTGTCGATACAAGGCAGCACAAAGAACAGGCCGGGACCTCTAGCGCCTCCCTTCCTGAGCCGCCCTAGCCTGAAGATGACGGCTCGTTCAAACTCTTGGACCACCTAGAGGAAGAACACATGATAGACAACGTAAATCCATTGATTTATTTTTACACAACATGTAGGTATATTAACTACGAAAATTAGAATAAACAAATTAAAACTCGTGCATTCAATTGAAACAGTTGAGCTAACTGCTGACAGTTGCAATGAGAGGTAGCTCTACTCATCAATATCAATAACAGTCGGAAGCGTCCCCAAGACGCTGGCTGCATTAGAGGTAGCGCGCACTGGTGACTTTTGTCAGCGTGACTGTTTTGTCACTCTTATCAAATGTATGGAGATGTGTGAAATATCACCCAGTTGTCACGTCGTAACATGCGCGCATCGCCATACATATCCACGGACTTGATAAGAGTAACAAGACAGTCACGCTGACAAAAGTCACCAGTGCGCGCTAGCTCTTACTACACTGTATGGCAATGCTAATGCGGGTCACGCGTTACATCGATATGAAGCTCAAATAATTTTTTTTAAAGACCGAATGCATCGGTTCAATTCGGTTCCCCACGAACCGAGGGTCTCGAGTCCAAGGGAAGCAAATGCGTAGATTCTGTCGAGACCTGCATATTTGCGCCTCTTGAGATCCTCTGCCAAATCTGCCTAATATATTGATGGAACTCAAATATAACATTTATATTTCTAGGCACGATCTCCAAAAGACGTTGAAAATGGATTATCTACTATGTAACAAAGAAAAATTATGCACAGGAGATCATCCTTGCCACAAACCAAAACTGTAAATTTTAATGTAAATTAAACATAAGACTATGGTCTTCTAAATGCATTGCGTTTCAAGCATAAATTAAATAATCATGCTGATAGCATCATTTAGCCCCATGCTAAGCAGAGCATATTGTGTTAAGGACGATCTGTAGATGACTGATGTAATTACATAATACTTTTAGAAAACATTAATAATGGATATTTTTATCATACATAAAAACACTCAGAAGAAAAAGATTAGTTAGGGTAATCTTAAACTCTATAGTACGATTATTTTCCTACCTTGAAACACTCAAACAACGAGAAAGGAAACGTCATGATAACCAGCAAATACGAGAGAATAGTCACACATCTCTCGACGCAGGTCACCGAGTCAGGATTCGCTGCCACAAAACAAATCAATTTCAGAATTATCATTACTAAGTCCTATAAAAACCTTACATGTAAGTTTTACACAAAGCGCACATAATTCGAAGCCTCCTGCAAGCTTGTATTGTCAAACTACTTACGCATTTGTATCGTGATAGCGCAAGAAGTACCCGTATCGCAATCTAAAATATTTAAATTTACAGGATTAGGATTAGGATCTTTATAATTTTTAACAGAACTTTAAAGTATTAGTTCAAGTACTCACGACTCGGTACGTTGTCACGCCTAGTACTAGCTGTTCGCGTGTGTAATTCCGTACGCAGCATTTTGAAAGAATACAATGATAAATTAGAATATGATTATAACAAATGCGATAACCGAATCACAAACGGTAGATGTATCTAATCCAACATTCGCGGACAGCGCTGACAAACAGACTGACTGTCAGAAAAGTCCAGCTGTTTATACGACCCAAAAAACCACACTGAATCCTAAAAATATATTACAATGCGATGTTCCACAATAAAGCTGTTCAGTGAAATAGGTATTTACGTATTTCGAGGTAGCACTCCACCTCCCCTGAATCCTTGTCGAGGCAACCGCAATCCATGAGGGATAAAAGTTCGCGGTACTTTAATACCATTGACTGGGTTTTGTCAATGCGTTTTGTGAAGTGGTCGTGTCTCCAAAGCGGTGTCTAGTGGACTAAGGTGAGTGAGGAGATGCGCGGAAGAGCATGATGATAAAAATAAATAAATAACGCACTTTCAGACATATCGGCGAGCGGCCGGCGCGGGCGCTCGGCGGGCGCGAGCTTCCAAATTGCGGGACTCGGTAGATTTGCGCTCCAAGATCTGAACAGGATGTTTGGATAATAAATTCATGAATATCTTATTGTTTACAATACCGTAATTACCGTTCTCTGTTAAAATATGTCTGCCTGTGATTTGAGTGTGAGTTTCTGCTTGTGAGGGCGTATAAAACAATGATTAGGGTAAAAAGGGTTTTTATTAGCCTTCCTGCAGTAAAATCATAATTGTGTCCGTCATAGTTGTAAACCAAGAACTAACCCTTGGAATTCGAATCAGTTATAGCAACGAGGCTTGAAGAATTTCTTCTCGTACCAACATCTCAAGTATTTTCATAGCCAGTCATAAATGCTACAAATGACTACAAGCAATAGAAATGTTGATGCGGTAATTTGGCAACAAGAATATTAATTCAGAAAGCAGTAAATCTTGATTTGGGTCGCAGTTTGGGTCTAGATTCGACGTCTTTGATCCAATACGGTCGGTATCTATAGATAGATTGATCTTCCAAACATTGTTGTCCAGTTATTCGTGATGTCTATTGTTAGTTTGGTGGGCATGTGTTTTATCTTCACGTTAACGTAATAAAGTATCGACACTCCCTACGTATCTTCGTGTAACTGCCAGATACACACTTATACGTTTGATGCATTTTTGGCATCTACACATGCCAGTCTATCATTATAACTTACAAAAAATCAAAAAAGTCTACTCTAAGTACGTTTTTCTTAATCGTATAACTGTCCAACTTCATTATTTTCCCGCCATATAATGCTGTATCTTCCACATACACACTTTTACGCGGGGGGAATGAGGTGCGGGCAGCGGTAACTGCCCGTTGCACGGTTCTTGCGCGGACAACGAATAGAATGCGTGTGCAAGTCGTAAATATTTGATTGCTCCAAAATAACAAGTGAGCGTTTCCGATTCCTAAACAATTTAAAAGCAGAAGCTACTAAGAAAGGAAAAGTAGATATCCTAGACCCAGCTATATCTACTACAAGACCAGGTAAGTAAATCATAATTAATGATTTACCAACTTTTTATACTTTTTGATGTCCAATCATAGTTATTAGGTTTCTTGAATCAGTTGTGTTTTATTGCCTTCATTGCTGACTAAATAGACAATTTATTAGTAAGTACATTTTGAAACTTTCCCAAAATTTTTGATAACCGACGTACAAATGTGTAACTACGCACATACATATTTATACATCGGGATTCACTATGATCATAAGGTGTATCTAGGCACTTACATATTTATACTTCGAAAAGTTGTTAAATCAAAATTCGGTAACTGACTTTTACATAGTTTTACATAGGAAAATTATTGAATTAAATTTATAGTAACCCATGCACTTACATAGTTATGTGTTTGTGTTTTCATATTTTTTAATAAAAACCAATTATTTTTAACCAATTGAAAAAATCCCAATATGAATTTTTTTGTTCGCGGATAACTTCGTTGTTTGTGAACCGATTTTTTTGATTCTTTTTTTTGTCGGAAAGAAGATAATTCCAAGGGTGGCCCCATTAAAATATTGAGGATCTTCAGAGTTATGATCAGAAATGCACTTCAAAAATGCAAGGTGCTCTCTTCCAAAGAATTTTAAGTCGATTTTCATAAAAAACTTAATTTTGCTCTTTGTTGTTGTTTTTCAAATGTAATATCTCCAATGCCATTTTCAGAACATTTTACTGAGGATGACCTAAGCCGAATGGGTGAGATAATATCTGCCAGCGATGAAGAACCTTTTCTTGCACCGCGCATTTCCGTCTTGCATTCTGCGAACACTAACGGTGATAGTCCTGCATCTTCTGAATTGCATGCCCCAGCTTCCCATATCTTACAATATTCCTTGCAAGTTTGTGGTGGAGGGTACAGCAATGACACAGAGAACCTCAGCACTTCGATGTAACGATAGTCAACTTGGCATCGCTGTAAGTATTCCAGAACAGCCCAGGTTCCGACTCAGTCAAAGGCCTTCTCATAGTCCACAAAAGCGAGACACAGGGGCTGATTATACTCTTCGGACTTCTGTATAATCTGCCTCACTGGGTGTATGTGGTCTATGGTGCCATATCCTCCGCGGAACCCGGCCTGTTCTGGTGGCTGAATCTCGTCAAGTCTCCTGGCGAGACGATTCGTGATCACTCGTGAGAACAGCTTGTAGATGTGGCTCAGGAGTGTGATGGGTCATTAATTTTTAAGCAGAGTTTTATCACTGTTCTTAAAAAAGAGCACCACCAAACTCTGTGGAGGACGGCATTGAAGAGGTTACAACACCTCTTTAATGTCATCCTCCTCCTGTATAACGGAGGCTTCTCCTGCCTTCAGAAGCTCTGAAGTAATACCGTCCTCATCGGGGGCTTTTCCATTTTTAATCTGCCTCAAAGCTAACACGGTTTCGTCTTGACTGATGTCTGGCAGTTCGTCGGTATAGTGACGTGTCAGGGTGGCTCTGGAATCAAGGTCGGGAACGAGGGGCATGTGCAGTGCACAGACGGCCATAAAAATCCTCTATCTCGGCTGAGATCTCCGGTTTCGACAGTACGGTCCTCCCGTCGTGCGTTTTAAGCTTCGTCAGGAAGCTCCTGCCAAGCTGCTGAGTGAATACTTTGGACCCTCGGTTTCACTCTATCGCCTCTTTAATGAGGCGTGTGTTGGAGCTCCGAAGGTCGCGCCGTACCATCTTCGCAATTCGCTTGTTCAGGTCTGACCTCTCAGACGAAGTTGCTTGGGTGGTTTCCCGTCCTCTTGTCATCAGCCCCAAAGTCTCATCCGAGAGTTTGGACTTCTTCTCAGTTCGCTGTTTTTTGCAGAACTTGATGCCCTCATCCCTCAACGTTTCGACCAGATTGTGTAGGCTCTCGTCAGCGTCATCAGTGGGTTCCAAGGCAACAAATCTGTCTCCGAGTAGCTGCTCGAACTTCTCGGTGCCCGCCATGATTTGGATTGGATTTGGTCGGAGCGTGGACTTCATCAGACGGTGTCTTTCAAGCTTCAAGTTGATATTCAGAGTGCCTCGGAGCATTCGGTGATATCCGGTATTGAACCTCTGAGACATCTCTGAATATGTGCTTTCTATCCGTCATGATGAAGTCGATCTAATTTTTAGTCACAGTGTCGGGGCTTTGCCACGTCCACTTCCTTTGAGGCTGTTTCTTAAAGAAGGAGTTCATTAATAACAGTCCCTCTTTCTCAAGGAAGTTGACAAGCATTTGCCCCCAATGGAATCAGGAATCACATTCCTGATTCCATAACCATGCGGGCCTATTACGGGCGTTAGATGTTGACATAGTCAAGTTTGCTATTTCATAATATTAATTATGTGTTCACATTTTGATAATAATTAGGTTCATCATCATCATCATCAACCTATATTAGTCCACTGCTGGACATAGGCCTCCCCCAATGAGCGCCATAGCGCCCTGTCTTCAGCTTGACGCATCCAGCATCTGCCAGCAGTCTTTCGCAATTCGTCATCCCACCTGGCCGGAGGGCGTCCTACGCTACGTTTACCGAGTCGCGGTCTCCACTCAAGAACACGTTTACCCCAACGGTTGTCGGCAATAATTAGGTTGAAGTACTATAATAATTAGGTGAGCACCTACTTCCCTAATAAATGGTATTTTGAGCTTTTTTTTATTGTTTTATTTAAGATAATAAGACGACCAATATTAGCGAAAAAAAATAAGAAGATAAGTGGGAAAAACCCAATTCACGAATACAGTTTTACATTTTAGGTACTACTAAAATTACCTACCTACCTTAAAATAGGCTTAGTTTCGTAAGCAAGTGAATATTCGGCAATTAGAGTCTGGCGACCTGTATTAGGTACTGGTCACCAGGCCTAATTTGTCGAAACAAAATATGTAGATGCATATTATTAAATTATACAATTTCCAACGTTTAAACATGTAAGCACCAGTTAAACAAAATTATTCAAATAGATTTACTAAGTATAACCGTGTAAAAGGCAGTTACGAAATTGTCATTCTCCTAAGCTTCCACGAAAAAGTGTGTATGTGCCACATAGAGCATTTTATGAGGTTATAAGCACCACGTAAAAATATTTAAGTGTAATAAAATCTAAACCAGTATAGATTGAAATAAAAAAAAGTATCCATCATAAACTAGATCTACAGTAAGAGCATCTCACCAATTTTCACAGAAATATCTCAAAAAGGGCTCCAGATATAAGCATTTGAACATTTTCAAATCTTTAAAACGCTCTCCTGTAAAATTTGTGTTTTGCAGATACACAACTATACGTAGGGAGTGTCGGTATGTACTCGTTATCATGGCTTTTATCACCTTCATTCCAAGTTTATATCATCCTAAAAGATTTTTGCAACGCCTTAAAAGTTCTATACTTGTTTTCCAAGTATTTTATAATTTATATAGAACTTCACAGGACTCTTGCACTTGCTCTATCGCATAGGTATACTTACTAAGCATACTTATTTATTTTAAACCGAATATCTGTAATCTCATTTATTTTATGTTTATTTTAAGTTGTTTATTATTGTCACCTAATTGCCATCCGTAACCTAAATAGAATTAGAGGAGAGAAAGAAAATCCATTTATTTAACCCATTTCACCTAGATATCACACAACACATTATAAAACAGGTAAGTACTTATTATTTTTATGTGTTTTTTGTACCTTCTTACAAGAAACACCAACCCCTATTTGGCACTGAGTCATGGAGGCTGAGTCAACTTTTATTTTACTAGAGACCCACCCTGGCTTTGCACATACACATTATATACGTCCCTCTTGAATCACTCTATCTATTAAAAAACACCGCACCAAAATCCGTTGCGTAGTTTTAAAGATCTAATCATACATAGGGAAAGATAGCGGATTCATAATTACGCAATTATTTCAAAATCAACGAATAAGGGTAGCTAGGAAGACCATCGATATTTTATAAAGTTCAGGCACATTGAAGACCTTTGAATGTTTACAGGATGTTTTTTTGAGATTGGAGTGGATGTCAAATCTGAAACCATGAGAGTTAGAGTCAAGAAAGGCTTGAAAGGATTAAAAGAAATGAAAGCAAAAAAATCTGCATACCTATTTAGTTTTCAGGATATTGACTTATATGAAAAAAACTGTTTATGACTTTCTATTGCAGGACGGGTTTCTGATTCGGATCAATATTTACATAGGATTTTTTTTTAAATATAAGGAAAATTATTTTAACTACCTCTATATTTGTGATTTAGAGGTAGGTATAGAAGAAGTTTAAAAATTCGCAAAAAAAGAGTGGTATGCAATTCGGGATCTCTATAATTGAGCACAGTCATTTTTGATTTGGCTTTCAGGAATCATCTCATACTCTCATTGTTTCGA
Organism: Eupithecia centaureata; assembly: GCA_944547425.1. Classification (NCBI taxonomy): domain Eukaryota; kingdom Metazoa; phylum Arthropoda; class Insecta; order Lepidoptera; family Geometridae; genus Eupithecia; species Eupithecia centaureata. Next base: position 11,017,994 of record OX155681.1, read on the forward strand.
TTTTTCCATCGACTCCCATCTTAAAAAGCCAACCTGTATTAGTAAGTACCTAATCATCATCATCATCAGCCCATATTAGTCCACTGCTAGACATAGGCCTCCCCTAATGAGCGCCATAGCGCCTTATCTTCAGCTTGACGCATCCAGCATCTGCCAGCAGTCTTTCGCAGATCGTCATTCCACCTGTCCGGAGGGCGTCCTACACTACGTTTACCAAGTCGCGGTCTCCACTCAAGAACACGTTTACCCCAACGGTTGTCGGTTCTTCGCGAGATTTGACCGACCCACTGCCACTTCAGCTTGCCAATTCTTTGAGCTGTGTCAATAACTTAAGTACCTAATAAGTACCTCTAATTTAAATTAAAAGGAATGGCGAACCAATGGCCCTAGATGGCAGGATGCAGCTTGAACTTTGAGAAGCCGGTCAAGCCACATTGTTAGCCTTTGGCTTTATGTCCTTGGCATCACAGTCCCTTTGGTTTTCTATAACTTAGTCATTCATTTTTAGTTCCTTTCCCACATACTTAGGTTTTCATGCTGGTGTAGATCTCCTACCAATTTTAGACTATTTAACACGTTTTTACTTTTTTTTTTACTCAATAAACGTGGTAAAGTTTGAGTGTCCCTTGATTCTTATGCTTGCTTTACCAATATTATCAACTATTTTAAATTATTAATTTTTGAAAAAGTAGTTTCGTAAGAGCTTATAGTACGAATTTTAATCATCATCAGCCTTAAGGTATGTATATCATACATACATACATATATATCAGTCCACATCTGGAAATGGGCCTCCCCTAATGAGTGTTGAATTGAAATGATTGGGTTTATTCATATACTTTTATTGTTGTTAACTATCAATTGTGTTACTTGAATTTTTTACCGTAAAGGACCTTTGATAATAGCCGCTGTGTCTTGGAATGTGTATTTAGAGTAATTTTCAACATGGTTGTAATTTGCCCTACATCGAATTGAGATATTTCGCATTTTATGACCGCTGTTTTCCCATTAGCTGTTATGTTTTTGCAGCATTGGAAACTAGTTCAACTATTCTGAAATGAAGGGTGCTAGGTGTGCTATGTATGGCGTATTTATTACCTACTTGATTTGAACGTGACATTTAGCGTAAATCAGATAACCGAATAGATGAGCAAATTTACAGAATGTTGATTTGTTCCGTTGGGAGATGTGATTGCTGAGGACATTCTAAAACGATTCATATTATATTAATTAGTAGTGTAACGAAGTCGTCAGTTATTTCATAAATGAACTATACATATAAGAATATCATAGAAATAATACACCTAACATAGGACTTAAGATAAGTACTACTAATCAAAATATATATTTCTTTGTCAATAAATTATATCTATCTATCTTACTAAATAAATCAAAAAAATTAAAATGTGTTCAAGCACCTACATAAAAAGCATTGTAACTTTGGATGAATAGGATATATCAATCGAATATTACTAGATACTGCTTTGAAAGTCTCTATTATCATATCTCATATTGTTTTGTGTGTGTGATGTGTGTGATTCATTGGTAATGGTTAAAAATTTGGCCACTATTTCATATGAAAGTAAAATGTGATGGAGCACGCTTTTCCAGAAGGGAAGTTCCTAAGTGAATAAGTACCTATTCACTCTGGATTTGAAGACATCGAGATCGTAGGTAGATACTCTAAATCAAAACAGACGCAGGAAACTCATTCCACTCTCTGGCCATTTGTTTTTATTGTTTCTACAAACCCTTTTTAGGACAATTAATGCCTAAAGTAATTAAAAGTACTACAACAGTAATTTTAAATGCTAGAGATAGTCGCATAACTTTATTAAGAATGTTTCTATTAGGTTCCTTGCATGACATGAATTACTATCTCTAGGGCGTTGTCTACCCAAGACAGGTTTAATGTTTCAGCCCAGTATGTGGTACAATGTAGGTGATTGCAATGTTAGATTTATGGAACTAGACCTGATGGTGAAATTATAAGAGCAAGCTCAAGCGCTCGAGCCTTTTATATGTACACTAGCAGGGCCTCGCGGTTTCACCCGTAATTCCCGTTGCCGCGGGAATTCCGGACAAAATATAGCCTATGTGTTATTCCAGACTATCATCTATCTCTGTGCCAAATTTCAGTCATATTTGTTTAGTAGTTTTTGCGTGAAAGAGTAACAAACATCCATCCATCCATACTTACAAACTTTCGCGTTTATAACATTAGTAGGATTTTGTCTAGAATCAGTTTTGTTTGCTTGCATGAACTCTTTATTGTCCCTTCTTTTGACATAAAATAATAATAAATGTATCATAATTTAAATCTTATCTTGGAAAAATATTACAACAGGCGGCCTTATTTCTTATTGGCAACCATATTACGAACAAAACATAAAGGAGTATTACGATTTGGTAGTATTATAATTATAGGAAAGGATATCATCTTCCGTCCGCATAACATGCTCATATCACACTCATCACATGATATTGACGTTCCGTCAACAACGATAGTCCGGGTAGGTATTAGAGATTCACTGATACTTAATATCATTGCAGTGACGTCACAGTTCATTTCATCAGTGAATGTGCAATTTGGTGCAATTTGCCTTTGTCCGATGTACTCGTTTTATAGATATACCATATCCATCCTCTATGATTTGTAAATAAATTAAAAGAAAGTCTAAGAACACGTTAGTTTTACGGAGAAAATATAACATATCTCGCTTGTCGCTTGACCCAATTCAAGAAATACCCAGCTAGGTACATTGTTATATAACCAGATAACTAGCAATTACTAAGGGTGTACACACACTCCGAGCGTGGTACTAGCAATATAATTTCGCAAGATAATATTAGTTACATTGCTTGATTTATATCGGTTAATATGTGGAACAGTTATGGAACATTGCGCTATTCTCAGTATGGACTCTAAATTGAGAAATGAGAACTGAGAAATGCATAAATTGTTCTAAAGTTAAGATCATTTTATGCAAATACTTGGAATTGTGTGTAGTACCTACTTCTTTATTCAAAAGGAAAATTACAATCAAGGAATAGAAAAAATTACAACTAGTATATGCAATTGAAACCATTGAGCTAACTGCAGACGGTTGCAAACAATCTAAAGGTGAAATTGATTCAAATTGATTGATTCAATTCAATACCAGTAGGAAGCGTCCCCAAGACACTGGCTGCATTACCACGCTGTATGGCAATGCTGATGCGCTGAGCCAGATACTCACCAGCTCTCGGGTTACGCGTCGCATCAACCAGACGTTCAGATAAGTTTTTTTGTGGTACTTATAATAATCTATATTTATAAAAGAGAAGTCAAAGTCAAAGTCAAAGTGCTTTATTTCCTTTAGACCTTACAGGACTCTTGGACACGTCACAAAATTGATGTTACAAATTTTAATTAAAACTAGAAAATAAAGTGCTCACTTTGATTTTTGTTCACTTAGGTTGTTAGTTTTCGAGTTGGAGCAAAACTCGTTCCAAACATCTTTATCCTCTAAATAATCTGATATTTTATAGTAAGCCTTTTTACAGAGAATAGTTTTGACAATTTGTTTGAATTTATTTACTGACAATTTTTGCAACTCACTTGGAGTTTTGTTGTAGAAGCGTATACATTGCCCTTTGAAAGATAGCTTAACTTTGTTTAGTCTAGTTGTGGGCAAAGCGAGTTTATTCTTATTTCTAGTATTTACATTATGTATATCGCTGTTCTTAAGGAACCGATTTATATTTTTATGAGTGTACAGCAAGTTTTCATAAATATATTGACATGGTACTGTCATTATTTTTATTTCTTTGAATTTATAACGAAGGGATTCTCTGGGACCCATATTATAGATTGTACGCACGGCCCTCTTCTGCAGCACAAATATGGTGTTAATAACTGCAGCGTTCCCCCACAGTAGTATACCATAAGACATAATACTATGGAAGTAGCTGAAATAAACAAGTCTAGAGGTATCAACGTCTGCATTTTTTTGACTGCATATGCTGCAGAACTGAGTCTTTTCGATAGCTTATCTATGTGTGGGCCCCATTGAAGCTTACTATCTAGGGTGATTCCTAAGAATACAGTACTTTCTACAATGTCTAACGTTTCTCCTTTCACGTTTATATCAGCCTTAACTTGTTTTACATTAGGTGGAATAAATCTAATACATTTTGTTTTGTAGAAAACTGGGTGACTCATCATGTAACTGTGATCTCTGTAACTGCAAGAGCTAATACATACAAGACAAACAATACAGGCAAAGGCGTCTTTAAAGTGGCGGCTCTATTTATAGTGGGACGATTATTGGGGCAGGCCTTTGTCCAGCAGTGGACTAGTATAAATTGATTATGATGACGATGAACTTTATAATATGGTACAATAAGTAGCGGCACTAGTGTAACACGAGTTAGCGCCGGATCAATGAATCATTCACAGCTTGCAACACAGCGGCTTTCAACTTGACTACCTAACCTACATACATGTTCCTTGGTTGGATTAATAATCATATTGACTGTAAGATTTGTTTCTCAATTTATTCTCCTCATTATTATTTACTAGCAGCGCGCCCCGCGGCTTCACCCGTGTTAAAATTGATGATAAGTATGTTTAATTCAAGTCTTTAATTCTAACTAAGTACGTTTGTACTAAATTTCAGCCCGATCCATTCATTAGATAGGAGTGAAAAGGTGACAAGCTTCCATCCATAGAACCTTTCGTATTTATAATAGTTCGATTAACTATACTTATAAGTTGGGATCACCGAAGGATTTAGTAGTTGAGTTGAAAGTACATATCCATTTAACGTCTACCAAACTGGTTCTAGCATCAATAAGAATAAACAATAGTCTCTGTTAACAATGAGAATTACAATCAAGTAATAGAAACAAATTAAAACTAGTCTACATAACAGTTGATCACTGTTGTACCTGCAAATAATAATTTTGACCTGTCACATATTTTACATACTAGATGCGCTCCGCGGTTTCGCCCGCGAACCAAAGTTTTCTTTTCGTACAAATTTCAGAAATTTATTGCACATCCCCTAGGGGTTATTGTGTAAAAAAAAATACGAAAAATACGTGTTTAATTATTCACTCCATAATTTTTTATACTGAGTTTTGAGTGAATCGAACCAAGAAAAGAAATATTTTCCATACAAACTTTGCCACCCTATTTAACCCCCTCAGAGGCTAAAATTTCCAAAATCACAAACAAAATTTTAATAGCCTATGTCCTATCCTAGGTTCTAAACTATCTACATACCAAATTTGATTACAAAGATTACTTATAACAAACATTCACACAGACTTTCCCATTTATTATAAGAATAGTAAGATTATCGATTTATTAGCAGTAGGAAATCAACTTTATTAAACCAACATTAAGAAACATTATCGACTATACGTTCAAGATTATTTATTGCTAGATGCTGAAATGCAAGAAATGCAGAAATTAACATAAGGGTTTCAAGTATGCACCCTGTTAGGGCACTGTAGAATTTTGCTTATAAGCAAAATACTTTACAACTAAAATTAGTAAGTAAGTTAAGTACCTACCTAATATTAAATAGTGTCTTTGTGTTTTCTATGTATACTTAAAATATTTATCTATGCAACTACATAAGTAATGTATAAAATGTATCAGTTATGTAGTACCCACAATACAAGCTTTGGGAAGCTTAATTGGGGCTAGGCTAGTGTGGATCGTCAGCAATATTCCCGGCTTCGCACGGTTTTATTATACATATAAACGTTCCTCTTGAATCACTCTATCTATTAAAAAAACCGCATCAAAATCCGTTGCGTAGTTTTAAAGATTTAAGCATTCAAAGGGACATAGGGATATAGGGACAGAAAAAGCGACTTTGTTTTATACTATGTAGTCATATAGGAAGATACTTAAAATTATGTTTTATGCCAAAGAACTCCTGTACGTTTTATTTCCTTTACATTTTATCCTTCAGCTAATATAAAATTTGTTGCTGAGTGTCCTAGCTTGGTCCTAGACAGTACTGGAGGGGTTCTATATTTAAAAGGAGAATGCTCTTGCGCCGGTCAGCCGGGAGTCGCGTGCGTCACGGACAATATGCGGGTAAGTTACGCAATCTTACGAACCTATGATTAAATTGAATTAAATTTGCAAACTTTTTAATAAGCGGGTAAAGGTTAGATGCAACACAGGAGGTTGCGGGTTCTATTCAAGCTTTGGAACAAATGATTAAACGATCTGTAAGTATTTTTTCAATTATTGTTCTGGGTGACATTTATGTTATGTTCCTATTTTTTAATTATATCAGTCATATAGTACCCATGACACAAGCTCTGCTTAGCTTGGAGCTACATGATGCTGTGTGGATTGTCCAGCATTATTTATTTATTTCTAGTAATGATTTGAGAGGTTAGAGAAAGGTTTCTTTTACTTTTTCTATTAGGAATGCCTATAATTTAGGTCACATTATCTGTTGTACTACGTGTATCTTAGCGAGAGAAGTTATAGTTTATAAACCTCAACGCAAAGTTTTTTTCATATTTTTTTCCTGAATACTGAATAATAAAATAACAAGTAAATAAATATACTGGTTAATCCACACAGCATCCTCTAGCCCCAAGCTAAGCAGAGCTTGTGTTATGGGTACTACCTACATAATATTCTTAAAATAACTTACATTATAAATATTTTTTTACAAAGAATGATGATAATAATGTGTAAATATCTGATACGGTATTTCCTCAGATGATACTAGTGCTAGCGTGCGTGTGCGCAGCCACAGCGGTGCCGCTGCCTCAGTACCTGGGTGGGCTCGGTGGGCTTGGTGGGCTGGTACATGCCCCAGTGGTGCATGCCCCAGTGGTACATGCCCCAGTGGTACATGCCCCAGTGGTGCATGCTGTGGAACCTGTTGTAAGTTGTCTTACTATACTCTATTTTAGAATTGCAACAATCTGCAGTTACCTCAACTGTATCGATTTTAACCCTCGGCATGCCTGGTGGGAAAAAGTCACACGGTATGCCTGGTGGGTCTGTGAGACCCGGATCTTCAAATATTTTTTTCGTTAACAAAATCATGTTAATTAGTCTAATTTACGGTTTCATAATGAAAATAAAGATACATTTTAGGTTTTTTACTAAAATTAGTGTTCAAATCCTCAATATTTATCAATAAAATTTCTGATTAAACTAAGTACCTGTTTTTAACGTAAAATCCAACATCTTTTGTTTATAAACATGTAAAATCAACTAAAATAAATGATATCTCAATCTGACTTTGGGGAATATTAGGCACATATATTAACTTATATTATCAACTTAAATAATTAATTATCTTCATTATCATCATCATTTTCTTGAGCTTCGTTTTCGAAGCATTTTACGAACTGGAAAATAGCATGATCCAGGCACAATTGGCGCTTGCACATCTCACAGATGTATTGCGTTTTGCGATCTTATTATGATGGGCAAACGTGACATCTACGCCTGTCACCTGGAGCTGTTTTTTTACCGGTAGGCCATCTTGGAGACCAATACGGTTGGCGATTTATTTATGAAGATCTGTAGAAACACGATCATTTTTCTGTCTAGTTTGTAGATGTGCTTCTTTCAATGCGAGACCCAGATCTTTGATGAAACGTCTCCGATTGTTTTCGTTGTCAGGGCAGTTGAAAATTTGAATTTTGTTTCCATTTATTTATGCAGAGTTCAGCAGCCAGAAAAATAATAAGATCTAATTATCTTTTCAACGTTGTCAACACCACTCTTATTTTTGAGAATGTTGTACCTGCTGGTTTTTGCTTTTCGCCAGATCGATTTCCATCTCATGATGGAGAGGTGAAAGCATGAACACATTTTTTTGGGTTTCGGGACGTAAGATACCAAAGTAATATTTTGTTGGAATCCGAACAGCGATGAATTCAGTTCTCGATTACCTGCTTTGAATTTTTCAGGTATGCAAGCTATATTTGATTTCACTATACTAACAGCATTTAGTTTTAGTGGTTCAGCAAGTGTTCATATGTCGGATAGCTGGTAAACCAATTGTTCATATTATTGCTCCCTGATTGAGAAAATGGTGCAACAATCGGCTACAACATGTAGCTTATTGCTGACCATATAAGGTCCCTCTGGTGTCTTCGTCTTTCGCCTTCGTAAATCTCTAAACTCAATGTATAAAATGTTCGCAAATGAGCGCCAATATCTTTATTCCATATTTGGCTGTATTATTTGGCATATATTGGTGAAATGAGTTTCTCTGAGTCTATCCTGTGGGAATCTTTCTTTGCGTGTATGAACATTATAAAATCGTAGATGATTGACAATAAAAACAAATCTTTTCAAGCTCATTGTCATGGTAAATATAGGAATACCAGTTCCATCATTGGACCACAAGTCTTGTAATTTTTGTCTTGCCTATTTGTATAATCCCACTAAGTAAATTAGACCAATAACGGCCATCAGCTCATCCACAGAAGTTTCTACCTAAGAATAGTAATTTGAAGTATTCAAACCAGACCTAGTTCTTCGGATCCTCACATTTGTGTGCATAAGTATATACAACAACATTGACTCGCTCACAAACAAGTTGAAACACTCTAAAGATGATAATACCTGGTGTTCCAGATACTATTTTCACGACGTGTTCGAACATTTGATCTAGCTGGAATTTTGTGCCACAAAGTACCGTCTTCACCTATGTAAGTTCTTTTGCAAAGTCAACTCTGACAGTGGCACGTCCATTTCGGAATAAGAAGAGTTCTCACCAGAGACTGCTTCCTAAATGTCTTCCGCCAAAGCGTCTAAATATGTTTCATGATTTTCTACCTCCTAAGTGACCTCATAAGACTCTTCGTCACTGGAGTTGAAAACAATTTCATGTCCTGGTCTTCGTCCACCACCTCGAGAAAAAAAATGCTGATGTCTTTGTGACGTAGGTAGCTCACTGTTTTGAAGTATAAAAGAATACAATAAAATGCGATTAATTTTAAAAAAATCTTCATCAATTGAACTCATCAAAATCGTAAAATCTTCAATAAACCAAACAAAAAAAAATCATAACCAAGCTTTTTTTATAAAATCGCGTTCGCAGTTATTTTATCTTGTTTATTTTTCATAAATAAGAATTGAAATCCCAAAAATAAACTGATTTAAAACTTACATAAAAACATCACACCGTATGCCTGGTGGGGTCTATGAGACCCGAGCGCTCTTTACACACGTCCTATCACTACTGGAACGCGCCCTGGACTCAGAAAGTGGATGGAGGGCGTTAAGAAGTTCACTGCGGTCAGCTACTGAGAGCGGTTTTGCACAAAATTCAAATTTGAATGAATTATTACGGTTTATTTGTTGCACTGGGTCTGACAGACCCTACCAGGCATGCCGAGGGTTAAATACTAGTTCAAATTGTTTCTAAGTGTTTGAATAGAAAATAACCATCACATAAAAGAAAAATACTTACTATTCTATTGAGTCGTTGAATCGCAAGAGTCATAAATTGTGTTAGGGAAGTTAGGGCTTAGGGAATTAATCGGAAGGATTAAGGAAAAAAATCTATAATCATTTGCTTTATATTTCAATCTACAATGGCAACTACATACAAGGTAGCTGACTCAAAAACTCGTGACAATGGCCGTTAAGTGGTTAATTATTTTCATTTATTACTACCAACAGTACAAAGTTGTGTTATTAATAGAAAACCGATCGTAAGCAATTCTTGCTTCATTCATGGTTCCTGCTTGTCTTAAATACTTATAAAATCATACTTTGTACAGAACCTGTATTTAAGTGTGAATTATTGTGAAACTCGGCCGTAGCGGTCCTAGTTAAGATACTTATGATAGGTTTTTTTTTCCCTTATCTAAATATTAATAAGTCGACTAGTTTAAAAAAAAACTATTAATCTACTTAATTTTTTCGCGCAATGTTTACACCCGTTGCCAAGGTAAACGATAACAGCAATCTAGTAGTTAATAAAAACAATAAATATCATGGTGGTTTAAAATATATTTTGAATTACTCGACCGATTTCGATAAAATTTGAATAGGGTCCTATTTAAAATGGGAAGAATTTGAACCAAAAAAGAATTTTCGAAATCATAGCGTTTTTTGCATAGACTTAAAATTTTTTCTCTACGTTCTAACTTTATGGTTTTTTGAGTAATTGGTCAAGATAATTACGTACATTAAAAAAAATCCGGAGTTTTTGAGATCCGCTTTGTTTGAAGTCGGTCAAAAAAATAGTGAAAATAATGTTTGTTTGCAGGCTTATCCAAAGTACGCCTTCAACTACGGTGTAAAGGACCCACACACGGGCGACATAAAGTCGCAACAAGAGGAAAGGGATGGAGACGTTGTTAGAGGTAATATATCCTTCATCATTATCATCATCATCAGCCCCTATTAATTCAATGCTAGACATAGAATAATAGATTTTGTCCTTATCACTTAATATTAAAAGTGAATGTTTATTGTGTGTATAAATGTAAATAGGTAGTAGGCTTGTTACTCTGACCTCTTTCTTACTGAAACTCTTACTGAACTCTCTAGGTAGGTACTTCGGAATCGATCGGGTTGAAATTTTAACAGTCGCAGTTCTAGCCTTGAAATAAAACATACCTATATTTTTCATCCCGTAAAGCAGATTCCATGGGATAAAACTAGCTTTGCAAAGTTTCCTTAGAAATAAAACGTGCGAAGCCGCGGTCATCTTACTATACTAGTTATTATATAAAATCTTTATTGACAACGAAAATTACAAGCAAAGGAATAGAAAAATTACAACTAGTATTTACAATTGAAACCATTGAGCTAACTGCAGACGGTTGCAAACAGTCTAAAGGTAGCTCAATTGATCCATGTCAATACCAGTCGGAAGCGTCCCCAAGACACTGGCTGCATTACCACGCTGTATGGCAATGCTGATGCGTATAAGTTTTAACTACGAAGTGCAATTACAATGATAATCTATTTTATATATATAAAATAGATTATCATTGTAATTGCACTTCGTAGTTAAAACTAACTAACCGCTTGAGTTTTTGTGTATTTTGAGCTACTTTTTGTGTTCATGATGTTTATGTTAGGCCAACAAGTAGCTCTGACGAAAGACCAGCCCACTTATGCTGAAGCAGAGCCATTTAAACTTCGTACTTTAGTCTAAGTTAAAATGTATTCTGTAAAAGTCTTCATTTATAAATAATCCATTCTATTCTGTTTCTAAAGTCAAATAAAATTTACTGTCACAAAACTGTAATGTAAGTATATATTTAAACTGTTCAAATATCGTATATAAAATATTTTGTACTGAAAACTTTACAAGTAAAGATACTCATTGGTTTTTTGTGCTGTTTAGTAGGTTATTGTGTCTCTAGGTTATGTTACGTGGATAGGTTTCCTTTACTATCAGTATTTAGGTTGTAAGTATACCTACCTAAATAAATATACTCGTGGTCCCACTAATTTGACCCACTGGTGGGACAGTGAGTCGATTTAATGGGCTCCCACTGTTTGGTGGGACCATCAGTCAACGTAATGCAGTTGCTAACTTCTATATTTACCAAAGTACATTCTCATTGTTTCTCACGGTACTTGTTACGTAAACAACAATACATTAACACTAGGCTTTTGTTTTCCGTCACTTGTGTAGTTGTAAATGCATTGTCTTGTTCCTATGTTGTATCGTGGTTGTATCGTTTTTGCTGAATACATAATACATAATACATTACACATGGTATGTAATAGCTTCAGAAACAACGGGTTTTCTCGTGACTCCCAACGTTATGTCAATGCTATTTCGTAATTTATTTCCTTCCATTTTTATTCACATGTTTCATCGTCTCATGACGTTAGTTTTTAGGGAGTCATAACTAAAGGTTAAAAGTATGAAATTATCAAAACTCCGCTGTTTGTCAGTCACTGTTCTCATGAAATGAATTTCCACAGATTTCTGCTGCCACTATAACAAGAAAATAATACTAAAAAACCTACCTACTAAAATAATTATTCAATAATAATCCCATACAATAAAAATGTTCTTTTTTGCCCTTTTAGATAATGGTACGGAACCCTTCGTGAGAGAATCTGACTCGCACTTGGTCAGTTTACTTTATCCACGTTATTTTTGTGCTATTAACGATCAAGATATTTGCTGTTGAAACTTGTCTGGTCACATATACAGATAGACGGACGGATAGCGGAGTCAGCATTATGAGATTGAATTTGGAACCTCGTGCATATTTAGATGCGCGATTTTTGCTTCTTCGAAATTCGAACAACCTTCTTTTAAGAAGGTGGAAGCAGAGTTATAGGCTCCCGTTTTACCGTTTGGCTACGGAGTCCTAAAATTGATATTAGGAGTGCTATATTGACGCTGTATTTTTACGGACTTTTATTAATATCAAAAAATTTACAACATGTTTTTCCCTATTCCAGGCAGCTATTCACTAGTGGAGCCCGACGGCTCCACCCGCACAGTGAACTACGCTGCAGATGACCACTCCGGGTTCAACGCGGTCGTTCACAAAACACAGGCTGTTCATCCCGTAAGACTAGAATAATGCTTCATATTATATCCACCATAGCTCCATATACAGGGTTATAGGTATCTAATGATTAATCTCTTAAAGGCGACTTGGGTGAATCAAGACAAACAACTGTTCTATGACTTTTGCAAAAACGTAGGTAATACATCTCCGGTTTAATTTTTTTTAGTTTTTGCTATATAATAACCCTGTATAGTCCATAGCTGGATGCAGGCCTTCTTGATTTCATCCTGCAGTCTATTGAAAATTGACATATTTGACATCATTCCATCAAATAAAAGTTTCCATTTACATTCATATTACCCTGTTAAGTGGGTGATAGACGTACGAACTTGAAGTACGCGGATTTTAAGATCGCCAACTTACTCGGCTCGACGTTAGTGACACACGTGAAACTTACTCACTCTGTATTGCGATGTCTTCGACAGAAGACGTTTTGTGTTATTTAGGAATTATTGCTATCTTGCACTTTTTTATGTTGAATTAATTTTTTTCTTGACGTTCTCAATCATAGCATCTCTTTCTACCTTCCGTATAATTTCTAATAAATTATTGTATGCTTGAAGCTTCAAATTTTTGTCTTTGTAATCGTTGCTTCTAATTTTCCAAAGACAAGGGTTATTTCGGAAAGCTTCTATAAATTCGGTTAGCAGTTCATGCGAGTAAGTTCGAAAATCACACATTTTGAGAAATTTCTGAATCAAAATTAACAAAAATTGTAATTTAAACAAGCATGCGCGTTCATGGACTGGCGAAACAAAATGGCGACTCGCGGCTCGCAGTGCTGCCACACGTACGAGCCAAGACGAGCTACGAGCAAGATTTCAAACCGGCTAGATCGCCGACGAACTTACTCGGCGGTTTTAAAGTACGCGTACTTACGGTGACACACGAGCGAAAAAGGTCGTCGAGCCATAAGTACGCGAACTTACTCGCGTGTCTATCACCCCCTTTAAACTTATTGAATGGCAGAAACAGAATCCAGAATAGTTTTTACAAAGATCAAAATTGTAACAGTTCCTTTTTCGAGACAATGAGTAAATTTGGAGTCCAAATGCTCATGACCTTGCGTAGACTTACCAACAGAAATAGGCTATTACCAAAAAGTGTTTGAACTTAGTGAAATCATTGTCGAAAGTTCCAATAGGCTTGGAACTACTCGAGCGGAAAATAGAGTAGCGGTCAAGGTTATCATACAAAAGACCGTTGCATTTCGGTTCGGTTCGTCACGTAGGCTTGGGTCATCATCGATAGTATTCTGTGGTCACTCCAAACCTTACATAAACCTACTGTGTTTCAAAAGATAAGATTCATCCAAAAGTTAGCCATGCACAGTCAAAAATCAGCAGTTTTGGGACTCGGACTAGTTGTACCCCAAACTAAAACTGAAGAGGACAAATTGTCCTCGGACAAGTTTTCATTCGGACGAGATGTAACCTAACCCCACAATTCGATCTGATATTTAAATTTAGAAGACCAACTACATTACTATTTACTTTTATACTCCTTTTTATCTTTTGTCTCACATATGGTTTACCACCTGCGAGGAGCCGCCGGGGTGTCCCCGGGGGGTTTCTATCAATGATGGACAATTCAAAATTCAAACAACATTATCTAGCCCCAAACCTTTTACCAATTATACCTTTCTATCCAAATGTTTCCTTGAAGAGCCTGTACTTGCCTTATGTAATGTATTTTCGTATATTTATCTTGTGTAGAATAAAGCGTTTTTGTGTAGTAATTTCCTCTTGCAAATATGCCGAAGGTCTAAAGGTCAACATCCATCAAGCCTTACCATTTCTCTGAACTCTTGCCTGAGTGATTTATCAGCTCATGTCCTTATAAGTCTCCACCATTAGTTTGCGCAAGAGTACCGCCGCGCCGCCGGCATTCCGACAATCTTAGAGAAATCGCGTTTTGAAACAAGCCCTGTGACAAGTTATTAGGCTGTGTCCCCAGTACGCAAACTGTGAGCAGCCGACTGAGTTTGCGGCGTATCAGTTCAGTACGCCCTTCCATATATTTTAAATTGAGTGTCCACAGTTTGTTAGTTTGCGCTCACTGTAAGGAGTTTGTACGCAGTTTGCAGCGTTACGTGCGCCGACTGTCTCAGTTAGTGGTCGACTCGCAGGTTCCAATGCTTGCGATACGCACGCCTGATCTGATTATGTAGCTGTTCGCCACAAATTTGCGGCTTACTCAGTCGGTATACACAAACTACTATGGATGAATTTAAAAAAAAGATGATGATAGGTTTAACAAACTGGGGTGTGAATTTTGGAAATTCCTTTCTTTAACAGAATTAAAAGTTAAAATAGGTGGTGCGCCTTACCAGTACCCATAGCACAAGCTTTGAGTAGCTTACTTTGGTGCTAGATAGTGATGTGTGCAATGTCCAACATTATAATGTTTATTTACTAAATCTTCATCTTCACAATACAGGTTCAATCTAGTTACCAAGACTTTTTTGAACATAAGAGAACAATTATTATTGTGAAGAAAAATAAATTAAATTATTATTATTTATTTATTATCCTTTTTCACAGGTTCAACACCGTGTAATAGCAGCTCCTATAGCCCACTACGCCGCGGCTCCAGTTCTCGCTCCACACTACGCCTATCACTGAAATACTCGTACTAGACCACCGATAGCAACCCGTAGTATAGTTTAGAAAGACCAACACGTATATTATAAACCCATTATTCATTAACTCTATAATCATTATCTCATTCATTACCCATTAACTCATTTAAAACACATTTTAAACTCTTTACTGTTCAGGGCGTTGAACAGAACTCATTTTGATGATTTTATAATTTGATAATATCTCTGTTAAAAATATAAAAGTTTGTTTTCAACCGCGGTCCAAAAGGCGGAGGTTCTCAATGTGTCTGATGCCGTAACTTTTTTCTGGGTAGAACGATTTAAATGACTTATTTGAAAGATGGTGCTTCTATGGTATTTTTGTAACAAGCTGGCAAGATATAAACGTCGTCTAGCAATTTTTTAAATTATGTATGTGTAGTGAAAAACATTAGTATATTTAATAAAAAGAGATATGTTGGTTTAGAAAAACCTAGATATAGTCTTTATATCTTTATTTAATTTTAAAAAAGTATCTTAGTTTTTTAAGGATAGGCAGGGTTATCGACCTCAGCTGGACAAGGCAATCGCGAAGTGGATTTTTTCATAATAATTTGATGTGTAATTTGTGTCGCTTATTCAAGTGTAAAAATATAGCATCTGAAGTACAAGAATTTATGGATTTTAGAAAGAAAATACATGTAAATTAAATTATCGTAGTATTTAATATAAATTATCATACGTGTAATATTGATTTCACTATCGTTAAGCTCTAAACTCACGCAATGAAAATAAATAAAAGTATAGTTTAGCATATTGTTTATTTTTAACTTATCCTAATTTCATATAATTTACCACTGATATTATAGTGCGTAGAAAAATAGTAAAAAATCTGCAAAATAATCCCACACTTTTATAATTAAAAAGTTCAAAGAACTATGCCTAATTAGGAAAATGACTGATGAAGGCAATTTAACATACTGCCCATTGGCCATGTTAATGTTAATTGATAAAATGATAAATGTTACACGTTCCTGGTCGATTGACCTGTGCGAATATACTATCACAGTATCAGTACAAACTGAGTTTATATTCTTATTTGTGTGCCCACTTATTTAGAGTTCAATTTCACAAAAAAATAGCAAACTAAGTAGCAGTGGGGCGGCTATATCTCGCGAAGAACTCGACTACCGCTGAGGTAAAAGTATTCTTGAGTGGCAAACGTAGTGTAGGACGCCCTCCGGCCAGGTCATTTACTAGCTGCGAAAGACAGCAGTCAGGTAAGCTGAAATCAAGGCACTATGGCGCTCGTTACCTAACAAGGTAAAGGTTTCTTTTTCGCGTCTTTAATTATCTTATTTCCTAATTTTGATATCCCGATATATTTAAACTTTTTGACTAGTCCAAGGGTCATATTGTAAGGTCTAAAGGAAATAAAAACTTCGAGTTTGAATATGCTCTTCGCGGAAAATAGCAAAGTTCATCGGCCTTTTTATAATTTTATTTAGTGTCTGTTTAAGATTCGAGAGATGTTGTGATTTCCGCTATAAATCCTTTTACGTAGGTACGTTATAAACAAGTTTGTAAGCAAACCGTTACAAAAATATGTCATTTTATAACTGGTCAATTGGTTTTTCTATTTTGGTTTATAATAACCTAATAAGGTTTAACTTAATTATTATTAACGGATTTTTTAAACAGAGTTTTCAATTCAATTGTATTTTTTTTAGTTAGTTTTAGTTGGGGCTAGTAATGAACCGATGATTGCTAACAGAACTACACCGAAAAAAATGCCACATTATATTTTTGTAAATTTTTGTTGTCGTTCCTATTTTTATTTGTCTTTTTTAAGTAGTTTCTATCGCTCTTATGAATTAAAAGGAGGTTTACAGTCTTTTTAAACACGCCAAATACGTAAATAATAAAAAAAATATTAACATAAATCCTGTCTGTCTGTTTTACGTTTAAACCACAGCTAGAACGGATCCTCAAGAGCCTGGTCGGAATACAGTATCGGGGGACGGATATACGCTCGAAACTCTACTATTTATTCCGAGAAAAGCGTAGGAAGCTGCGGGACGGAGCTAGTTAGGCCATAATATAATCACATCCTACCTAAGTCCTAAGAGAGGAAGGTTTTGTGGGCGTTACGCGCCATCGTAAAACCATTTAAGTAAATTTACAGTAACTTCCTACATTATAATTTGAAATTGAGCATAGACCTATAATCAAGAATAAAATATCTACACAAAGTTTATTTATGTTATTTTGTGCTTTTGAGGACTAAATAAGCATAAAACACAAATAAGGTTTAAAAAAGTGCGTCAGAAAACTTTATGTAGGGAAGTATGTGAATTTCATGAGAACAGAACAGAGTATGTAGGTACTCTATTGCATTGGGTGAGTCTGTAACGATAGAACTATATTATTGTAAATTCTTACTTCCTTACTAATATTATAAACGCGGAAGTTTGAATGGATGGATGTTTGATCCTCTTTCATGCAAAAACTACTGAAGAAATCGTTCTGAAATTTTGAATAGACGGAGTTCTAGCAGTAGGGAAGTATGTGAATTTCATGAGAACAGAACAGAGTTATGTACTCTATTGCATTGGGTGAGTCTGTAACGATAGAACTATATTATTGTAAATCCTTACTTCCTTACTAATATTATAAACGCGGAAGTTTGAATGGATGGATATTTGATCCTCTTTCATGCAAAAACTACTGAATAAATTGATCTGAAATTTTGAATAGACGTAGTTCTAGCACTGGAATAACACATACGATAAAATAGGCCTTGAAACGTTTTCAAAGAAATATGCAAATATGTAGAACATAAAAACACAGTTTATTGGTTTTGTAAGTCTATGTTCGCAAAGCTTTGTATTCATTTGATCGCTGCCATATGAGGGTAAAAAGATGTAAAACAATAATCAAAATGCAGTAAATGCAACTGAAGTTTTATCATAAATGGGTTTTAATGCCTCAATATTTTGTATTACTTTTATATTTAATTATGACTTTATACAATTAAATTTAAAGTACCTATAGAATTTAAACAAATATAATTATTTCTGTAAGAACTACCTACTATCTGAAATATCAGTAAAATATATTGAGAGGTTGTTTTTCGGATCGGATTAGGTACAACCAAGTAGGTATCTACAACTAATAGAGGTACAAACTTGTCTAAAACGGCTCACAATAGGAAAATCCTATGCAAATGTAATCCTGACAATCAAAATCATTTATTTGATATCATCATCATCGTCATCATCAACCTATATTAGTCCACTGCTGGACATAGGCCTCCCCCAATGAGCGCCATAGCGCCCTGTCTTCAGCTTGACGCATCCAGCATCTGCCAGCAGTCTTTCGCAGGTCGTCATCCCACCTGGCCGGAGGGCGTCCTACGCTACGTTTACCGCGTATTTGATATACTTATTTAAAATACAGTAGGCACCTCATATAAATATACCTATAGACTCCCGATTCTCGAACTAATAATGATATAATAGTATAAACTGCCGTAGGTAAAGGAGTCAGTAGCTTTTCCCAAGTACTTAATTTATATTTCCTGTCTATCTATTTATTTATTTATTTTTCCACTATTCTTTATTAATAAAGAAATTTAAAATCAAGGAATAGATACAATTAAAAACTAGTATACAATTGAATTGAAACACTTGAGATTACTGCAGATGGTTGCAAATTGTCTAGAGGTAGCTCATTTATTATCTATCTCCATTTAGAATATAAATTCCTAGAACATAAAGTAAAATGCAGCCAGTGTCTTGGGGACGCTTCCGACTGGTATTGACATGGATCAATTGATACCTTTAGCTACCTTTAGACTGTTTGCAACCGTCGGCAGTTAGCTCAATGGTTTCAATTGTATATACTTGTTTTAATTTTTTCTATTCCTTGATTGTAATTTTCGTTGTTAATAAAGTTATTTAGTAGATAAAGTAAAATAAACAGATTTATGCTCAACTGATAGTAGATAGTTTCCTAGCTTTCTTACCTTCACAAAAGGCAATAGCCTTATCCTGTCACACTAATGGCATGACATCACGCCGCGGATATGGGTGAAATTACCTTCACCCACTTGCTATGTATACAGGGTGATCGCTTAAGGTGTGTGAAATGGTGATTCATTATATCTCATCAACATCATCAACAAAACAGCGCAAAGTCAGGTTGCTCTACCCAGACTTATGGTCAAATAAATTCATGTTTTAAAACAAACAAGGTTCTGAGCATCATCCATACATCTGTCCCATTACCATGAGATATTTTTTTTATTTGGATGTTCTTTTGCTTCTTTAACGTGGACTATATTTTTAAGGTGAAAACAGATAAAAGAATTTTTAAAAATAATATATAAAAATATAATAAAGTGGTCTGAACGCTGGCTTTTATTTATGTCTTTTTGACCTTAATTTATCAGTTTTGTATATAGGTATTTAAATTAATAAATAAAGTAATTATCGTCAAGTAGTAGCGTCAACGCTATCGTGTAATAATTTCTTGTCAACTTGACCAACGATCTTTTCTACTAATCCCTCTGCTAGATTAAGGATTTGAATTGTGGACTTTGTTGTAATATATTTAAGACACTCTGTATAAGACAAGTTATAAGTTCACAGGCTCAAACGCGTTGTTCTTGCACTATAAGGAGATGTGTCTGTAGGACCACGCGTGCGCCGCTCCTCAACGCTTCCGCTGAAAGTTGGAAAATATCTGTGATAATGGATTTACTATTTAAGGTAGGGTAAACGGCTTATAAAACGGGATATTTGCCATAGTTTGTGGTACCTATTGTGGTATTAGTGTAACCCATGATTCTTTAAGAAGTTTTAAGGTATGCTTTGTGTTAATTAGACTTTGTTTTGGTTGGTGTGTGATTTGCAGTTTATATTAGTAAGTTTTGCTTTGGAGTTGTATAATTAGTTACGAAAAAAACCAAAGTTAATCGTAATTGTGTTCTCAACTCGTAAGTAAATGTTTGCATAAAGAGATCTTTTAATTAATAATTTTTATCTCTTTGGATTTAAAATTTGCGATTTTCAAGTCACTTGAACTAATAAGTAAGCTAAGTATCGAGCGAGACTTTAGTACCAGTTATTATTATGATAAAAAAGGTTTCGTTTCTATTCATTCATTTGGCGCCTTGCAGCGACTCTACCACTTTGCTCTACCATAGACGGAGTAATTTTTTTTAGTTTGACATATCGATTGAATAATTTCCTGCTCATAAGCGACTAGAATCTTTGTTTCATACGAATTACGAACTATATTTAAATTTGGAATGGCTTTGATAAGTTGACGGATGCTATTTGCACGCAATATTGTAAAGGTATATATCGTTTCTATTCTTTTTGTACTGTATCTGAAATCAATATCTTTATTTCTTTAGGCTTACAAAATAAGCACTTAGACGAGTAAAATTTTAATCTATACAGTATTTTAAAAATACTGTATAGATTAAAGAAAAAAGGTGTTCATTGATTTTCACTTCACCTCAAATTTTTGTCCATATGTGAGCGATATAGAAGTTGAGTCTGTCGAACTGACGAAAACTTTTATCGTAAACAGTTTTGTTCACTGGCGCTCTGATAAGGTAAAGTGTAGGTAAAGTTCTAAATTTGATTTCAGATAGTTTTAGTGACGTTCTTCAATAGTCACAAACGAGTGCATTCGGCAAGGTTACCTCGGCTTAGTGTCGCTGCGTCGATGCCTTCCAACTACTTCTACAATAATATTGATGGTAAGAAGCTGTTATATCAATAAATCTGATGCATTGTTTTGTTTCCCGTCTCTTGCGGTAACTATCTACATATTATTTTATATCAATAATCGATTTTATAATACTGATAATTATGTACCTAATGAAGCCAGCGTCTTATATGGAACAGTTGAGCTACCTCTAGACTGTTTGAAACCATCTGACGTAAGCTCAATTGTTTCAATTGTATTAAATTAGCAATAGTGTTAATTTGTCTCTATTCTTTGACACTAATTTTCTTTGATTATAAACTTAAGCCGCGTTGACACGATCAGAGTCAGCTCGGACCGAGTGAACTCGGATACCTACTCGGACGCAACTCGGATTGTGGCAACCTCTAATCCGAGCGCACTCGGACGACGGCGTCAGGTTGCCACAATCCGAATTGCGTCCGAGTAGGTATCCGAGTTCACTCGGTCCGAGCTGACTCTGATCGTGTCAACGCGGCTTTACGACCTTCGCCCACCGCACCACATCATTCAAAAAAACTGATTCCATATTCAAAATTTCATTCAGGTAATCCAGGCGTATACTCCTTCAATTACGACGTCGCAGACGATGTAACTGGTAACACCCAGTACCGCACTGAAGACCGACTCGCCAACGGAACTGTCACTGGCGCCTACGGCTATATCGATGCATTCGGCATTCCGCAGCGCTTTCGATACGTGGCCGATCAGGCTGGGTACAGGTAGGGTTGCTATGACTTTTCTGAAAGGGGTTTTTACATCCATGATGACCATTGGCGTATCTAGGTTTTCTTTCCAGAAGGGGCCAGGCCCCCTTAAGATTTAGCCTAAAATAGGTCCTCCAACTGCGAGTGGTCTAGTATTTAGAGATTTTGCCTCCTAACAAGACAAGGTCCGCCTATACAGCTGCGAGTAGTTTTAAGAGTATAGAGAGGGAGCCTTCTAAAAATCTATATCATTTCTTCACCCTGGGATGGGCACCTAGACCATTCTGGGTATAGGGTTGCCAGATCGCCGGGATTTCCGGGATTGTCTCGGAATTTCGCGTCTTGTCCCGTGTCCAGTAATTAGGCCTAATTCTCTCGGATTTCGAAAATGTAGACTTTTAGTACCGGCGGGACCTGATGCCCCAGTTCATAAAATTACGACACTCGCATTGGCGGACCTTGTGTTTTTGCTCATAAATTGATAGTTAGACGACACGCATTTGGCTGGCGACCTGTTTTTTTTCACACACTCCACCCATATACGCCAATGATGACGAGAAAAACAAATGTTCTGTAGCGTATAAAGTGTAATAGCCAACGATGTATTTTCAAAAAAAAAGAGAGAAAATGTATTTTTTTTTAAATCAATCTATATGTATGTATTTATTGTATAACGATACGTAGCCGATAGTTTAGGAAATAAAAGGCTTATTAATTAATTTTTATTTTAATGATTTACTTCATTGGTTCAAAGCATGCTACAACGATAAGTCGCGCCCGCGTAGCAAACAAAAGATTTCAACGCGCACCCACACACATTATTTTTTAAATACTAATAGACCTAAATTTTCAATGTATTTACTGACACATTTTGAATTAGATTTCATTAGACTTTAAGGGTGACAAATCTAAATCGAGCTGTGCTGCGCTGTACTGCGCTGTGCTATAATTGTTCAACTCGCTCGTCTAATATTTTAATGAGGATACAAACAAACCATGCTGTGCTGCGCTGTGTGAAGCTACGCTCTGTTTAAAAACGCAGTAGTCTCGAGCGAGGCGCGCTACCCGCCGTGCTGAGCCGCGCTGCGCCGAACTGTGCTTACTAAAATGAGCTACATAAAATATCCATATCCACTTCTTCTTCACTTTCATCTTCATCGGATTCGGATTTTTTTGAAAATAAAGTAATTTTTGTCGAGATAAACGACTACACTACTAAGCTAAGCAAAGCGCAGCACAGCTTGATGTTGATGGTTAAAAAAACGTAGCTTAAGGAACACAGCACAGCACAGCACAGCGCAGTACAGCGCAGCACAGCTAGATTTAGATTTGTCACCCTAAGACTGATTGATACCTTTATATGTTACATGGTTACGGAATAAAAACACTTTGTTTTTATTATATTTATTATTTATTTATTTTATTAAAATAGGCCTAAATCCAACCTCTTATGTCTGAGGCGGAACTTTTTTCGCCTTATAACAATGCAATGATTTTTATGAAGATCCTTACTAAATTTCCTTTGCAAACATATTTTTGTATGCCTTGTATGCCTTTTCTCGTAGTCGACTTTATCTCAGTGCTTTTTAAGCTTTTTATATTTTATACTAGTGACCCGCCACATTTTCGCACGAGTGGGTGTATTATACATATAAAAAATTCGCTTGAATCACTTTATCTTTTATAAAAACCCCATCAAAATCCGTTGCGTAATTTTAAAGATCTAAGCTGTGTAGGGATGTAAGGACAGACATACAGACAACGGGAAGCGACTTTGTTTTATACTACGTACTTATTTATTTATTTTATTTTTCGTTTATTGAGGCACAAACAGTATACAATTTTCTTAACTTAATTAATAGATAGAGTTATTTATACACCAATTAAGTTGCCGCTAAAAGAAACATTATAAAAGAAATTGAAAAGTTATAGGCGCTAATGAAAATAATAAGTAAATTTTAAAAAATTAAGTTTAAATAATAGAAATAAATATTAAAGTAAGTGTGTATAACATCAGAATAAGTGAGAAGCTTGAAGTGGTTTATGTAGCTTTGAATTGAAACAAAATACTTATGATGTAATTAAATGTATTAAAACAGTTTTTTTTCCTTTTACAGAGTATTCCGGGACACACTTTTCAAGCCTTTCGTTTACGGATTTCAAACGACAACACGTAGACCAGTCGACAAAATCATAATTTCAACGGAACCTTCAATAACTTGGACAAGACGACCAAACAAGAATAAGAACCGAATTGATTCTAATAAAGTAGATTTTGTAAAGGGTACGAGGAGAAAATATAACTTAGTAGGGCCACCTAGTCTGTATGTTGCTTAGCACAAGTGAAATCGTAGGTTAAACATAATATATTTACATTTTAGTGTTTTTTTTTCCTGAGTACCTATTTATTATAATTCGAAACTTAACAAATACTCTATGTTTTTAATTAATATCATGTAAGTAACTTATAACTTATAAATTTTATATCTCAAAAAAAAAACTTATATTTAAGGTACATAACTAGGTATGTCGAGTCCATCCTACCGTGTTGCCTAGAAAAGATCGCTCATAGCGATAAGGCCCACCTTATACCTACTGCCTCTTTTCTTAGCATGATTGTATTCTGTTTCCTGTCTTTTTGTGGTATAATAAAGTGTTAGACAGTAATGTAGACCAACTATAAAACAGCAAGTACGTGAGAATTTTCAGTCTTCCACCACCTTTGATATAGTTTTTGTGGGTTGTAATTAAACATAAAGATCTACCATAGAGTATTTTTTTCCATCGAATAAAGACTCCTTTTTTATGTATTCTTACTAATTTGTATAATCTTCTCACGTCTCAGTATGTCATAAACAATATCTGTGATTATTTGTGAACGTTAAATCTTTATAATTATTCTCTTTGACGTAAGTCATAAACTGATCTTTTATTTACGTAGTATTTATATTCTCTTTGATAGCGAAGAGATCGAAATATTAAAACTTGGTAGTATTTATATTTATAAATCTGTGATACTTGATAGAGTTTGCTACGCTTCTATTGTGTACAAATAATTATCAAAACTGAAAAATGATTTCCCAGAAGCACTTACATTTAACATTTGTCACATACGCAATAATAGTTTTTAGAATAATAACAGGTAAAAATGTGTGTATTAATAAGTTACTAGCAGCGCCTCGGGTTTTTACCCGCGTTATTCGCGTTCCCGTGGGAATTCTGGCATAATAACCTACGTGTTATTCCAGACTATAATTTTCTCTGTGCCAAATTTCATCCATATCCGTTCAGTAGTTTTTGCGTGAAAGAGTAACAAACATCCATCCATCCATACATATAAACTTTCGCGTTCATAATATTAGTAGAATATTATGGTCAAAAATAGGTTCACTACTACGCAGCCACGTTTACTGTGATAATTTTAATTTAGTTATATTTTTAGTTGAAGTTTCTTCATAATTTTATATTATGCTCTATTGTATTTCTTACTAGCTGTACATGCTACTTTTTCCTTGTGGCTTTGGGCAGTTACATAAAACAAACATATTTCGATAAAAAATTTCATCCCGTATTTTTAATATATCCTAACAATTTTACAAACGTGAATATTTTGATTAGATATGGAAAATGTTATATTTATCTATATGTAATCAAAAGCCTTTAAAATAAGTTTTAAGCTTCTAGCTTCAAATACGACAAAACTTCCATACAGAATTCACTTCTATTTCAACCACTTAACATTAAAAAGCTGCCTATAAAGACATAGGCTACTTTTACTAGTCATTTGTCTACTTTTGGGTAGTAGAGTAGATATTTATATATTTCTGTAGCGACGCGTTAACCGTAACAAACAGGCAGACAAACAGACTGAGTTACTTTCGCATTTATAATTTAGTAGGGATTGAATTGAATATAGATTCATTTAGGTCCTTACCATTTTTTGTTGATAGGTTCACCACCAACGTTGTATTTCGGTTTAAAGATTTTTATTTCTCAAAGAACACAACACAAAGCAGTTCACTTAAATGAGAAACACAAAGTTTTACTTATACTTATAAAATTAAATGTAACATAAGTAGGTTTCTACGTAAAATTACATCGGCACGTTATATTTTACCCATTCTAACCTGATGTGTGTTATTTATTATTATAACTAATACTAAAATAAAATAACAAACGGTATATACTGAATACAACCCAGATAACACAAGTAAAAATCAAATCAAGTAAATAGTCTGAGCCATTTGGTAGATATTTTTCCCCTGCATGCAGAAAAGCCACTGATTATCACTATCCATGTAGATTATTCTTCACCAATATTCGACCCAACTAAAATAAATCTGATAAATAGAGCAAATGAATGCTTCAATGTATAATTTTTAGCCCTACCCTCATTTTGACCAGCCCGATGCGACGGAAGTCGTCTGTTCGTATTTAGAGCAATTTCATTTCCGTATTGTATAACTGGACCCAAAGTATTTTTCAAATTTTAGGCTGAGGCCAAACGAGCGTAATTTTGTGAGTCGTGAGTCGCAGAATTTCGGTCGCAGTATGTTTTTACGCTCTGCTCATATTTGTTCGGAGAGTTAAGGGTGTTGCTTTACATAGATGTAAAAAAAAACTGATCTAAGTAGGTACCTATATCAGTTATCCACTACACAAGCTGTACTTGTGGCAAAATGATGCTGTGTGGATTATTCAGCATTATTTATTTATTAAATTTGATCCATCCTGCAGCGTCTCACGCGCTTTCCCCGAATCAAACTTAGATGATTCTGTAAGTCGTTTAAGGTTCTAGATGAACTCCAAATTACATTAATATGTTCAGTAGTTTTGGAGATCATAGGTAACAAACATTTTTAAATAATGATGTATTTTGTTTGAACAGAGTTATGTAGATAGATGTACCTAGATAATTAATTACAGAATCTTTATTAACAACGAAAATTACAATCAAGGAATAGAAAAAATTACAACTAGTAAGTATATACAATTCAAACCATTGAGCTAACTGCAGACGGTTGCAAACAGTCCAAAGGTAGCTCAATTGATCCATGTCAATACCAATCGTCGCGTCCCCAAGACACTGGCTGCATTATCGCGCTGTATGGCAATGCTGATGCGCTGAGCCAGATACTCACCAGCTCTCGGGTCACTTGTAGATATTTGTATAATACAATACGTATTTTGTAATAACTGTCATAATAACGTAATAATTGGTCCACAAGGTTATCCAACAGAAGATCCAAACATGGAATATAAAATGAACGGCGCAATTCAATACCCCAGCGACAACGATGCCATA
This sequence comes from Eupithecia centaureata, assembly GCA_944547425.1. NCBI lineage: Eukaryota > Metazoa > Arthropoda > Insecta > Lepidoptera > Geometridae > Eupithecia > Eupithecia centaureata. Next base: position 11,044,890 of record OX155681.1, read on the forward strand.
GGTAACAAACATTTTAAAATTATGACTCCTTTCGCTATAGCAGAATTATGGTGATAGATGTAGATAAATAATCCAATACGAATTTTGTACTAACTGACATAATAACATAATAATTCTATCACAAGGTGTTCCAATGCAAGAACTAAACTTGGAAAATAATACCAACAACGGTGAAATTCGATATCCCAACGGCACTGTGGTAGGAGACTTTTCATATATAGACGAAGATGGATCTTCGATTAATGTGAAGTACTTTGCAGACCAGAACAACTATGGGTAAGTTAGGATTGAACAACTACCAACGTTATAGTGATTCAAATATAGCAATCCATTCTTATCCACGTTAATCACAGAGATTTTGCTTTTTGGTCGACATGATGAATTCTGTCTCAGTACTTGAAGTACTTTGCGGAAGCAAATGCGTTCATAAATTTATCTAGCCTTTTTAAAATATTAAATTACTGGATATGTGAGAGACCTATTTATTTTATTTACCTAGTAACTAATACGATATAATAACCAATTACATTAGTTTACAGAAATTATATTAATTAAAATTTAAATGTGCAAAATGAAAATTAGAAAAATAGAATAAATTTAAATATTTAATAAGATTTTCTTAATACTGATATAATAATAATAATACTGATATAATAATAATAATAATTGATTTTTAAATTATTCTCAATTGTAAAATTGAGAATAATTTAAAAATCAAGCAACTATCCTTTCATTCATCACTCTGGTAAAACCACAAGCATACCAACATTAAGCTCTACCATTCATCTGCGAAGATATTGCAGTCTGGGTTCTGGACGATAATTCTGTTGAGTCCAGCGAGGGACCAGGGGATAGTTGGCACGAGCCACGGTTCTACTGAAGGGCACAGAGAAAAGTCTATGGTCTCTGTTTCGAACCTATTATGTCCAGCTGTGGACTGATATAGACTGATGATAATGATCATGATATGCTGGATGCGGCAATCTGTAGACTAGACCTAATAAAATTTAGAGGAAGCCTAAGTCAAGCAGTTTACTTAGGTTGATGATTGATATTATTTCAGAGTTGAACTAAAGAGCTCCAAGACTGGCCCTGATAAAAACTTGTTTTGGAAAGCCAGTAGCTACCACTCTGTTGAAAATCCGGACGAAGCTCGAGAAATGTCAGACAAAATCCAAAAAAGCCAGGATGATAACAACAGGAAAGTTGAGAGAACGGAGGAAATGGATACCACTAATCTAATGAGATCAGCCGATTATGAAACCTTTTATCGCAAAGACGTCAAAGATCTTAATCAATGCGAAAATGATAAAGTTAGAGTGTATTTAAATAAAGAAATGAAAATTATAAAGAGAGAATTAGAAAATTATAAGGCAGCTAGATCTTGTGGAAGATACTAGGAAGGTAGTGTAATTTTTTTTTTAATATATGGGCTTTCTTCATGAGAACTGGAGTTATTATTTTAAAATCTGACTACCGAACTTACGCAGGTTAGGTATATATATAAGTCAGATTTCTTCCCTGGACGGACAGAGTAAAAAGTTATGCACTTAAGTCCCACCCGAGATATACACACCATAACATACATAAGCTGAACTGTTTAGTTTTTACTATTTACTTTTTTGTAAAACTGCGTTTAAGTAATACTTTAAAATTGGCATTTTAGTCATCCTTAAGGGGCCGGCGATGGCGGTACAAAACTCTAATTCGAGGCGTTCCGGTGTTCCGTAATACTAAAAATTATGACTGAAAACTTTTATAATTTCGGACAAAGTGTTGTTAATTTGTAACTAGACAATATAAGCTATGTCGAAAAGAAATTTTATTGTAATTTAATTTAATGTTTTTACCAAAAGGTAATATATATTTTCTATTTTTTTTAATCGATACTTTTAATCTGACTACTAGGCTGGTAGGTAAATGTATCTTTCAAAACAAACAAACTAAAGGCAAACTCTTCTATAACAAAAGTCCACTGACTAAGTACCTTGAAAAAAAATTCAATAAATAAATTCAAAAATTTGACAAAACTATTCTTTGTAAAATCGCTTATTTACTTACTATAACATATCAAATTATCCAAAGGATAAAATACTTATAAAGGTTTTTCTCCTACTCGAAAACTAACAACCTACAAAGAAAAAGGTTTCTAGTTCGTTTTTTTTACTTAATTTAAGAATAGATTAAAATTAACATAAATCGAAGTGAGTAATTTATTTTCTTGTGTTAGTTTTATACTTTAGTGTCTTGGGGACGCTTCCGACTGGTATTGACATGGATCAATTGAGCTACCTTTAGACTGTTTGCAACCGCCTGCAGTTAGCTCAATGGTTTCAATTGTAAATACTAGTTGTAATTTTTCTATTCCTTGCTTGTAATTTTCGTTTTATACTTAGACCATGAATTTTCTGCCGTGTCCAAGAGTCCTGTAAGGTCTATAGGAAATAAAGAACTTTTGAGTTTGAGTTCACAGGTACAAATCTAAACGTCTTTCGGCCTAGTAGTAGTAGTACTTACATTGCTACGGACACCGTAGTACGGTGAATCAGTTTATATATTCGATCGGTGTATATTTGAACTTTATGTGCAACTTTATTCTAGAAATATAAATTTAATCTGCATAAGCAAGTAAGATAAACTAGCAGCGCCCCGCGGTTTCCCGTTCCCGTGGGAATTCCGGGATAAATAAGCCTATGTGTTATTCCAGACTATAATATATCTCTGTGCCAAATTTCATCCAGATCCGTTCAGTAGTTTTCGCGTGAAAGAGTAACAAGCATCCATACTTACAAACTTTCGCATTTGTCATTTTTAATAGGAAATAGGATATGCACCTATTTTTAAATGCGGTTAATACCCGTGAATGATAAAAGTATTATGTTATGATCATGGAAGATTAAAAACTTTAAGAAGGCTGTTAGTAGTTAATTTATTATTGTAGGTACCCTTACCGTTCAATATTATTCCTAATTTAGAAAGTGTTTTTATAAACCTATTTATGAAGTTTTTTGTATACTTATAGTGGAAAAATGCCCCTGACAAACCATAATAACATATCAGACTGAACGCAAGAATGCACAATTCGTTCATTCAGTTCAAATCCAACAGATAATGTTATCTTGTGTAATGACTCCGTAACCTAACGGTAGGTAAACGTAATGTGTTATATTTAGTAATTGCCGATGATTATTTCTAGTCGAGCCGTTTATTTAAGAATTGTACTGTCAGCGCTCTTTATGAGAAAGCAACACTGAGAAATTACCGTATTTTATCGGTGAAGTCAACTTATGCCCTGTGTTTAAGATTCGAGGGATAAAGTATGAGACTTGACAACCGATATAAAGGTTTTCCAAAAAGTATGCCGCAATGCTGTTGAAAATAAGAAAAGCCATGTTCCTATACTCGAGTCGTTCCCAATGTAGAATTATTATGGATTATTACTTAACTGTATAAAAACCTAAATTATCTTTGTGGTATCGACTTGTAGAACTAGAGTCAGCAATATGCATTGTATGAAAGAACTTCAAGCAAAAAGTAGAAAAATTTCTTTGAAAATAGGGGTAATATATACGAGCTCTATTGAGTTAGGGCAAAGTATAGAGATGTGCACAACATGAAATTAATGACAAAAGTAAAACACAATAAAATTGGCTTTGCTTACGTTACGTTCACGGTATTTTCCGATACAATATGTCACTTACCCGTGAGAGTTACGTAAGTTACCGCAGCCTACTTTCCTTAGTCCGCCCAAATTGTGTGAAAATGTCCCAATGTCAATACCGATTGAAAATGACTTCATTATTTTTAAGTAATTTTTTTATGTATTTTTTTCTTTTTTCTTTTTTCAGCAGCTTGATTGGTTCCACGTTCTCTCCCAAATGTTTCCATTCTGTACGGTCAAGTAATTTATTTTGCCAATACGGGGGTTCTTATGAGCTGCTCTCATTATAATAACAATAAGTAATGACAATTCACACAGCATCATCTAGCCCCAAGCTAAGTAGAGCTCGTGTTATGGGTACTAGTACCATCTAGATGACTGATATACCAACTTACTAAAACAAAATACATTGCATATACAATGGCTTAGCTCTTTCTTGGTTGCTTCATCTGTGATGCGTTTTGTGCTTCGGAATATTTGACGGTACAACTTTAAAACTTTCTGCCACAGCATACTAAAAGAAAATAACTATTATTTTTTTCATGGATTCTGATAATAATTTCAACAAGATAGACCAAGGTCAAAAATATTTCCATTGATATACGTGCATGTTTCAGGTTTTCGATAAATATGACGATAAGGCCGCCGATTGTGCCACTTTAGTTTTAAGTTTATAACTTTTATGGTGCAATAAAGTTATTATCTATCTATCTATGACATCTTTTAGTAAGTTTAGTAGGTCTTCTTTTAGTAAGTCTTCTTAATTTCTACATTATATTGAAAATTTAGCACTTTCGTAGATCGATAGAAATAATTATTCGCTTGCCCAATCAAAACAAAAACAAATGTTTTACTAGATGGCAAATACCTACCTATATTCAGAACCCCGTAATCTGACGCTGTTTCGCGCGAAATTCAAATATATAAGCAGTTTCTCATCTCATATGCGTTCTACTGGGAATATAAATAGCGGAAATGTGATTTCCCTTATTATGTAAAACATTTTCTATGAACCCATGTTTCAACGATTCGATTTAGGGCTATTATTACGTTTTTCAGAGAAATGAATAATTTAAGACTGATTACTATCAACATATTACCAAAGCCAAAGTTGGTTTATCAGTATCCCCCAGAAGGATAGATTTGAGGATCCTATTGTTTTTCCTAAATATGAATAACACTTCTTCTACTTAAGCAGGTACATACAAGTGTTTCAGACACCTACCACCACTTTTACCAACATCATATAAGTTCACAGTTAGTTTCTCCTTACACACTCCAATCACGACTATCGACGTGTGTCGATGCTTTGGTAACCCAAGCCTAGTGGAGTGAAGTGCCCTATTTCGAATCAGTTTATACACTACAAGAAAATGACGATTAAGGTAATTATTTATTATTTTATACTAAAAAACAATATTACAGATGATTCCTAATGGTTAAAAAAGTAAGTTTTTCCTATTGTTTATGTAAAATCAAATTTCACTACCATAAACCTTCGATTGTGACTTCGATGATTTTTCCTTCCTACTTCTCATAAATGAATTAACATTTGGAGCAATTATTATACAACTCAGGTGTGAATGGGTTTGATTACCGTCTTGGGTCAAATATTTGTACGATCTTCAGATTTGTTCCTATCTATTAAAAAAGCTATCTACGTAGTTTAGTGTGTCAGTTATTATTACCCATAATCCAAGCGTTGCTTAGCTTGGGGCTGTTGTTGATAGCGTGTGATTCTAGCCTTATTTATTTTTTATTTTAAGGAACATTAGTGTGTCAATTCAGTTTAAAAATTGGTAAATTAATCTGTTCTAGTTAGATAGTTTATCGCCTGTAAGTACATTGTGTAACAATTGTATATTTAAAGTGAGTCTCGAGTTCAGTGTCCTTTGATCACCGGTCACTACAGGTTATCCGATAGTCAATATACCTACACCTACAAATACAAGCGATTTTTATAGACAACGCCCAGCCCAAACCACTGAAGCTAGATTTCTGAAGTTTGGAGGGGTTTGGACACCCGATAGAAGTAAGTTTTGGAATATCTAGAAACTTACAGAGATTTTTTGTGGATTTTAAAATATCTTGAAATACGTGTTCAATTGATTATAATTTTAAATTCTAGTTTTACTAGAATGAAACACGTGGTTCAGCGTTTTAAAAAAATCTGAAAATGGCTTAAAACCTTCAGTAATAATATAGGATCTAATGACCTTAAATTTTCAGAATTTCTGTTATACCATAAATTCTAATACGTGTTTCAAGAATTTTGGAATAAAACATAAAAAAGTGCAGTTATTGGGGGTTGACGTTATTGATGTTTTTTATAAACTTTCACCAGTGGCCCAATTTGCTTAAAACTTACTCTGATTTGCAGCGTTGTTTCTATGAAAACGTTTCAAGTGTTTTGCTATCCCGTAAGAACTATTGTATGAGATGAATGAAGTAGCTTGTTTTATTCCAGGGCTAGAACTACGAAATTTCAGCCCCATCTGTTCAGTACTTTCTGTATGAAGAGGTAACAAACTTTATCCATCCATCCATCCATTCATCCAATTTTTTTTAGTATAGTGTGATTTAAATAAAAAGTTACTGTAAGAACCTTAGTACCCTAATTTGAACAAAAATATGAAGTGTTTCGGAACTAGTTCTGATGGTACCTACACAGTACAGTTTTTATCTTTGAGTAGATAGCTTAATTTGGGGCTATGGAGCTGTGTGGATTTTCCAGCATTCTTTATTATTATTTATTTTTATCTATCTATACAAATAAGATACCTGTTTTATAAATATAGTGTTTTACATTGATGTACTGAATGTACACCCCGTTGACCATAGTTTTCCAGCCTTACTCTACTGCATAATCTAAGTGAAAACAAAAGTGCCTATCAGTTGTATAGTTACAGTGCAAGCAAAAACAAAGGTAACCATTACGAAGATATTGAAAGCATGTGGGAAAACGATAAAAAACAAGCCTTTGTGTCATCAAATGTGCATTGAACGTTTTTAGATGCTGCTGAGAAATCTTAACAAGATCTATGTGCGTTTGTATTTGGATTTGTTTGTTATTTTTTTTAGGGACGTTGACCTTTTTCTTTCTTATTCTTTGTTTTGCTGCATCACCATGCGCTTTGAAGTTCCTTATGATTCTATTGAGGTCATGTTTACTCACCATGATATAAGGGAGGGCTGTCCTCCAGCCTCTGGCCAGTCTATTTATCCCATTTCAAAATGCCGTTCGAGCATCTAGCTAGGCTCCTAAATTCAAGTAACAACCAGTCTCTATGAAAATTACTGTTTTCCTCCTAGATTGTAATCATTGACATTACACTATTAAACTATATTAAACTACACTTCTCGTTTTCAGCTAGTAATCGCGAGCGTGGCTCTACTAGCATGCGTTGAAGCCCGCGTCTTCACGTACCTTCGACCAGTGAAGGCTGACCTGCTGCCTGCTTCGACCCTGGTCCACGCTCAGCCCAGGATCAGCTACGAGCATCACATCGCTGATGATCATCACGTCGATTATTATGTACGTTACATTTACCATTGTTTAGCCCGCGTCTTCACCTACCTTCGGCCAGTGAAGGCTGACCTGCTGCCTGCTTCGACCCTGGTCCACGCTCAGCCCAGGATCAGCTACGAGCATCACATCGCTGATGATCATCACGTCGATTATTATGTACGTTACATTTACCATTGTTTAGCCCGCGTCTTCACCTACCTTCGGCCAGTGAAGGCTGACCTGCTGCCTGCTTCGACCCTGGTCCACGCTCAGCCCAGGATCAGCTACGAGCATCACATCGCTGATGATCATCACGTCGATTACTATGTATGTATGATATATATACCATTCTTTCTCTTTTCTTTAAAATCAACTATATTAAGGCGCAAAGAAGAGGTACAATGGTATTATTACGTTAACAGTTAGGTGGTCCCATCAAGAGCAACATATCTCAATAAAAAATTAATAAATTTCATACCTATTGTTTGCGCCTTAAACAATGGAATTTCCAAAAATCAAACGTTCAGTTTGCTATACATATCATAAGCTTTTTTAATGCATCTGTGGTAGTTTTATTTAAACTCTTTCAGAAAGAGATACGAAGTTGATCTTGGTGGCCATCAATCTCTGTTTTCGTATCTCTTCCTATAATAGACAAAACAAACCTCTATATATTCTATATATTATATCTCTTAATGTTCCGATATGTATCTGTACTCTTATAGCATCCAATAAGCAAACATGCTTGGCCAGGAAATTTACACAAATCATTAGGTTTCTTTTATAAAATCAGTTTCTTTGCTTTCTTGTAATACTACCGTTGACAAGCATTACCTACTAAGGTATAGCAGCGCCTCGCGGTATCACCCGCCTAATTCCCGTTCCCGTGGTAATTCCGGGATAAAATATAGACTATGTGTTATTCCAGACTATAATCTATCTCTGTGCCAAATTTCAGCCAGAAGCGCTTATTAGTTATTGCGTTAAAAAGTAACAAACATCCATCCATCTATCTATCTTTCGCGTTTACAAAATTAGTAGGATACACAGTCTTCACAACACACAAATCATCACCTGTCTTATTAATTTCTTCATTTTCCGGAAGTAATTGGGTAATCTATTACCGATAGTGTAAAACACGGTGAAGCGTTGTAAGTAGGTATTTAATGTGTACATAATCATAGTGTGTAAATACGTGTATTAGATAATCACTTGGATAAGATTGATTATAAGACACGCAAGCTTAGGTTTATCATGAGAGATAACTTTGCTTCGTCAGGCATGGCTATATGTTTGTTGGTCATGAATTTTAGTTTTTATCGTAAAGAAATAATGCTGGACTTTTCACACAGTGTCATCTCTATCAGAAAAATATGTAGAGCTTGTTTTAAGAGTACTAAAGTACTGAAGTATAAGATCTGATATAGATACCCACCCACAACACCCGGAACAAAATTATGTTGCAGGTTATACAGACAATCGTTCTGAGACGGAAATTTTGAAGATTGATTTTGATTATTTGATATGATTTTGATTTCATTTTGACTTTAAAACCGGTTTAGACCTACCATACCAATTCGGTGTAATCGAAATCGACGGAAATCCTTTGGAAACCCGCGCCACATAGGTCGTAGATTTTTAAATTTTAGTTGCAGCCCACTGAACAAAATCAATGTGTAGGATACCTTGATGTACTTGCAAGGACATTTTGTACTTGCCTACAAAGAAAGTCGCTAGTTACACATTCTGAGTAGTCGTTTAAATTCCTAGAACCTGTTCAACAATGGATTACATAGGAGTTGATAAAAACACACGGTTACATCTATTGTACATACTTCTTTTTACTGGCAGCGGAACCGAGACGATAGATTCTACTTGTGAGACCTTCCGCTTGTTATTATGGATCAGTTTCAGGTTACTTTGTTATGAAATCGAGATGATTTAGAACTAGCTATGACTCCGATGCGGTTTCGCTGGTTCCACTTCATACATATTATCTGTATTAGTTATATTTTTGTTTTGCCACCTGCATAACCATCCTTTATTCTCCTTTTTTAATCTTTGGTTGCCGGAACGCTAAGACCACGCTTTCTTTAGGTACGAATTTGTCCGTATACGTAAACTTATGATCACTCTCCGAACTCATGTATACGTACGATTAATTGCACGCAGTCTAAGCGCTTCATAGTCCTTGGAAAGTCGGGATCATTCGTGCGTAATAGTACGTTTCCGCACGAATCGAATTCGAAAGAAAACGTATCTAAAGCACGACCTAAGGCCGCTATTTTTTAAGCTTGGATTTAAACATGTGTACACACAAACTTTTTAAGATATAGGTAAGGTTTTCAAATTATGAATTAGGTATCTATCTATCTACTGAAACTTATCATTGATCCTTGCTCTGATAACCTTGTTCACTGGTCCTTCACTTAATTTTTTTATAATATCAGTCCTTGGCTCATATTTCGTTGGTTTCGCTTGGTCAACAATAGTCTTAACACTCTCGTCAATTAAATGAAAGTCATTTTTACACTTAGGTCTGCCTGGTTTTTTCCACGTTTACATTCACATGGTCACATTTTATTGATAAAGTAGGGTAGCGTTTAAGTACTGTTTTTCAAGAAAACTTTTTTTTTCAAATGTTTCAAACATAAAAGTATGATCTGACAGACTACACCTGGAATCTAGTTTTAACATAAAAAAGATTAATGTGAACAAAAATCAAAGTGAGCTCTTTATTTCCTAGTTTTGATAATATTATGTAACATGAATTTTCTGATGTGTGTCCTAGTGTCCTGTAAGGTGTAAAGAAAATAACGCACGTTTAATTTGTGGTCTATCTAACATTTTATATGATTTTGTTTGTTTTTTTTCAGGCTTATCCAAAGTACGTTTTTAAGTACGGGGTGAATGACTTCCACACCGGTGACATCAAGACACACCATGAGAGCCGCGACGGTGATGTCGTCAAAGGTACCTAATTTTACTAAATTTCCATGACCCTATTTGGCAAATAAATCAGCAGTCCAAACTATACCAAAACATTTTATTTATAAAAATTTAAAGTTAGATAATATGTATACAATCAAAAATGAAGATAATATGTATTCAATATTCAATTGAAACCATTGAGCTAACTGCTAAATGTTGATCCATGTCGTATTTCCATCCATCCATTTCGTTTTATTTTTATTTTTAGTTTATAAGGCACAAAAAGTTCACAATTTTCTTAACTTAAGTAAAATATTGAGTTATTTATACACCAATCAAGTTACCGCTAATAGAAACCATAAAAGAAATTATAACTTAGGCACAGTATGGTGGCCCTATTACAAGAACGATGTATATTAATAGTATACTCTTAATGTTATGGAATTTGCAATATATTGTTTTTAATTTTCCAGGTCAGTACACTGTAGTAGAGCCAGACGGCTCTCTCCGCACAGTGGACTACACGGCCGATAAACACAACGGGTTCAATGCCGTCGTGCACAAGACGGCACCTATAACACAACATGAAGCTGCTATTCTACACCATCACCATTAGATACTCTACTTTAATAGTTTTAAAGTAAGGTACACTTTAGGAATGGCAAGACTGGTGTTACAGCAAACAAATTGAACTGAATTTTCTTTGTCTTTTGTTTTCTTTTTTGTTATTGACTAAAAAAGTAAGGACTAAAAGGAAATTCTAAGAATAAGATGAGCTGAAGACTTTACAATTTTAATCGAAATGAGAACTGAGATTTTCAAACTAAAACCTAAACACCTTATTTATAATGTTAACTTAGGGTTGCTAAGCATTGCTATTTCTCTCTCTTTTGTCAGTAGTCAGAGTTAGAAATAACAATTTCTTAGGATAACATGACTATTATGACTAAGGGGATAATTTTGTAAAGCAAAACACTCCGCTGAAAAAAAGCTTATGTTCCACTTATGTAAATTTTTTTTATTTTTGTTTTGATCTAAATAAGTGTTAATTTAACATTAGAAAATAAGATAAGCTAAGTTTTTCTGAAAGTTTATTTTCTAATAGTTATCAAGATATTCTTGTTTCTCTCATTTATTTATAATTAAAAGGCTGAAAAGACTAAAGGTTTACATCCTCGTGTGACTTCAATGTACCTGATTGTTGTTGATTTCTGTTATGTTTTAAAATTTGTTGCTAACTGTTATTAAAAATTACAATTGTCAAGTTTTCAAATTTTGTTTCTATACGAACTCCTCGTTATAACCTCATTTATCCCTCATTATTTATCTCCAAGTTTCTAATGTAACATCTATATACATATAATAAAATTGTAGAGGTCAAATTTCTGTACAATGAAAAAAAATGCCATAAACCGAGTCAGGGAGATGTAAGAAGTATATTAAAACTCATTTGGTGTTATTTAAATTTTTTTGTTTCTCTGTTTGTCTGTTTGTCTGTCTGTTTGTACGGGATAATCTCCGAAACTACGGGACCGATTCTAATGAAATTTTGTATGGTGGTAGCTTATATCCCTGGTCAACATATAGGATACTTTTTATCACGATAAATTAAAGGGTTCCCGTGGGACAGCTAAAAAAGTTTAATTAAGTAAGTACTGAATACTGATAATGCCATTATCATGTAATTTCATATTAACAACTTTTTACTAATCGCATATGAAAGTAAACATACTGTACCTATACCAAGAGTACTCAGTTCACTGCTGAATATCACAAAGGCGCCTGTCGTCGCGCGGGCTCAGAACGCACGAGCGAATATTGCGAATGGTCATGACTCAAAGATATCAAAAAATAATTTGTAAATAATATCCAACAAAAAATATTGCTGTTACTCATAGAAACAGAAATATTTTTTGTTGGATACACATCATCATCAGCCTATTCCACTGCTGGACAAAGGCCCTAATGAGCACCATAACGCCCTGTCTTCAGTTTGCCGCATCCAACATCTGCCAGCAGTATTTCGCAGACCCACCTGGCTGGAGGGCATCCTACACTACGTTTGCCAAGTCGCGGTCTCCAATCAAAAACACGTTTACGCCAACGGTTGTCGGTTCTTTGCCCACTGATATTCAGCTTGCTAATTCTTTGAGCTATGTCGATGTCGTCAACTTTGGTTCTCTGTGGGATGTATTCATTACGAATCCTATCCTTCAGAGAAAATCCGAGCATAGCTCTTTCCGTAGCTCACTGAGCGACTTTGAATTGGTGGACCAGCCCTACTGTGAGTGTCCATGTCTCAACTCCGTAGGTCTGTTGGATAAGTAATATCTTAAATTAAAATTGTTTTCTTACGTTTTCTATATTGTCTTAAAAAAATCTTTGATAACAATATTCCTTTTTTATTAACTTAGACATTAAATAAGTACTTATACTATAACATTTATTTTAAATTCTAATTTGTAAACAATGCCTTGAAATAGGTCGAGTCTCTCTCAGTACTTACTCAAGAGAAGCCAGAAAATTAAGGATGGATGTCAAGAATCTAATGAAGATTGTGAGGCGAGACTCTCTGCGGCTCGAGAACGCCAGGCAGTATAGAAAGTAGTTTTCAACCATAAGCCCAACAAAGGTCTGATCTTGAACGTCATACGTTGTCTCGGAAAGTAGTGAAGCAAGGACTACGCTCGACTCTCTGAAACATTAACTGAAAGATAGTCTCGCTTGAGCTCTCAGAGTAGCCGCACGGCTGCGTCATGTTAGTCCACTGCTGGATATAGGCCTCCCATAATAATTGCACCCTGTCTTCAGCTTGCCGCATCCAACATCTGCCTGCAGTCTTTCGCAGATCCCACCTGGCCGGAGGGCGTCCGTACATTACGTTTAACAGGTCACGGTCTCCTCCACGGTCATTCAAGAACACGTTTACCCCAACGGTTGTCGGTTCTTCGCGAGATATGGTTGACTCACTGCCACTTCAGCTTGCTAATTCTTTGAGTTGTGTCGATAATTTTCGTTCTCTGTCGGATGTATTCGTTACGAATCCTGTGAGCATAGCTCTTTCCATAGCTCGCTACATAACATGACCTAGACCGCCTTCAAAACTATTGCATACTCAAAAAGCTCGATTTAAACATTTGTAAATGCTGTCTTTTCTTCTACCCTTAAACTCTTTGTCCTTAAATTAAATTATACTCTACAAAACACACAATCAACAAGGGTAGTCAAGATAAAAGATCTGGGCGTTACGTTTAGTAGTAAACTCTGATTTGACGAGGCATCGAAAGCAGATTTCAACCTCAGAATGTCCCGCGATTTCTGAAATGTAAAAACTCTACTCTACTGTTTTTATGTGCGCAGCCACTTGGAATATTGTTCATCAGTATGTAGCCCTAGGTATAATATGTACTATATCTCTGGCTTAGAGGGTACAGAAAAGATTTCTACGATATGTACAAATGTCGCAAATTTCATTTCACGACTCTCCAAGAACGAAGTGCCATTGCGGATCTATGTCCTGGATCAATTTGGCCTCTGATCATGACTTTGGTTTTATCCTAATGAATGCCAAGACCGATGCATCGCGAGGCTGAGGCTAGGCCGTTCAGCCTTTTGAGTCAGCTTCTCTAGCGACTCTGCCATTACGACTATGTCATCAGCGAATCGCAGCTGCGTCTAGATCTCTGGAAACCAGTGGATGTACAGCTTACAGCTGATCGAGAACGCCATACGTTGTTACGAGTCTCAGAGACCTTTAGTAAAAGAGAGTCTCGCTTGAGTTCTCAGCGTAACCGCACGACTACGTCTCGATAGCTGCAAACCAGCCAAGAAAGAGAAGCATGACTTACAGCTGATCGTGAGAATCATTCGTTATCTTAAGCCCCACAAACTTTAACCTAGCGTGAGGAGCATTTACGTAAGGCTCGAAATCGTCAAAATATTATTAGAGCTTTAGAAAGACGTGATGATCGACACCAGCAACGAAAAGATTTAGCCAGGAATGGCTATGAACGCGTACATCAGGAATGCGAATATTTATTACTAATAGAAAGGGAGAGAGTAAATGAAATACGACAGCAAGAAACCGAAAAACAACACCAAGCTCGGTTGGAGTCTGATCGACTTCGGTACTTGCTCAATAGAATGTCGATTTCATCTGAAGATTCAGATTATTTACAATAAACTGAATTGAGAAAGAAAAAATGTGCTTTTACAAATTCACCAAGGATTGACTATGCTTCATTTTCATTTATACTTTTTGTGAGCCTCTATGTTATTTTCTCCCGTGTAAGTCAGCTTACCATTGTTCCAAACCAGTTTATATCGAAAGTGGTGTACAAAGAAGCATTATAAGGTATTTCGATCTACAAATTATTATAATTAAAGGAATAAAAAAACTACGCGGACGAAGTCGCGGGCATCAGCTAGTTAGAAATAAAAGTAAACTCTCAATTATTATGATGTGTGGTATATTCCACAATTTTACTGATTCCCACATTTATTTTCTTTCTCTCAGCTTGACTGACACTCAAAAAGTATTTTCTAATGCTTTACCGATTCTGTTTTGTTATTGAAAATTTTGTAGCCGTTTTTTCATGGACCTACTATTTTCTCCTATTAGTAGGACCACGAGGGAGACCTATTTCTGTCTTTCCTATTATATACTATAAATAGAAACAACCAATAATTTATACACCCTGTATATTAAAAAAAAAGGTGGCCAGTCCTATCTTAGTTTTTCTAAAAAATGGCCTACTGTTATATCACCGTGAATTATTATTATTATTATTTTTTTTTATAATAACTTTCTTTATTAGTAACAACGAAAATTACAAGCAAGGAATAGAAAAATTACATTAATTGAATTAATTGTAACTGGCATTTTAATATGAAATCATCGCGATCTAATTCTTCTTTTCGACGTCGTGATGCATCACTTGTTCTTTCGCTTTCCATATCCATTATTGCATTTATCAACCGCAGGATCGAAACTGGTGAACGCTTTTTAACAATCTTGTTTCGTTGAGAGTGCCAGCTTTCAACGACATTATTTGTACGGTGACGTTCACCATATACGCACCATGAAGATTTGTAATCTTTGTTCTTCCACCATGTTCTTTCCATATATTTCAAAAATTTTGTAATTTTTAGGGAACTGGTGCTTTCATTCTTGATATAATCAATACCATTTTCTATGAGATTTTCAGGTAGTAGAGCTAAACGCTTACATAATCCGACAATTCTTTTTTCTATTTTTTCCTTAATTTTAAGTTTGACTTTGGAATTTTTCCAAATGGCTTTCGATAAATGAGCAAAACATTTTTTTAATATCACTTCCGGGAAAATGTTCATCAAAGCATTAGCAATAGCGATTTCGAAGTCCAAATGGATGTTTTTTGGAGTCCAATCAGGTATTTGTGATTTTATCATAGCGAGAAGAGCAGCATACGACTCTTGCTTTTTATCAGACATGAGGGCATAAACAAGTGGTACTACTTTCGTTTCTGATGACGAAGCACCAAGGTCTCCGTGAATTGTAAATAGTTGCTCAAACGGTTGAGGACAACTCTGAAAAGTTCCATCGACGAAGAACTCCTCAGCTTCTCCTAAAAGCTCTCCATCATCCTGGACACCTCCTAGATACCTCCTGGATGCTCTCCATCATCCTGGACACCTCCTGGATGCTCTCCATCATCTTGGACACCTCCTGGATGCTATCCATCATCCTGGACACCTCCTGGATGCTCTCCATCATCCTGGACACCTCTTGGATGCTCTCCATCATCCTGGACACCTCCTGGATGCTCTCCATCATCCTGGACACCTCCTGGATGCTCTCCATCATCCAAGACACTTCCTGGATGCTCTCCATCATCCTGGACACCTCCTGGATGCTCTCCATCATCCTGGAAACCTCCTGGATGCTCTCTATCATCCTGGATGCTCTCCATCATCCTGGATGCTCTCCATCATCCTGGACACCTCCTGGACACCTCCTGCACACCTCCTGGACACCTCCTGGACTACTCCTGAACTACTCCTGGACTACTCCTGGACTACTCCTGGACTACTCCTGGACTACTCCTGGACTACTCCTGGACTACTCCTGGACACCTCCTGGACACCTCCTGGACACCTCCTGGACACCTCCTGGATGCTCTCCATCATCCTGGACACCTCCTGGATGCTCTCAATCATCCTGGATGCTCTCCATCATCCTGGATGCTCTCCATCATCCTGGATACTCTCCATCATCCTGGATGCTCTCCATCATCCTGGATGCTCTCCATCATCCTGGATGCTCTCCATCATCCTGGACACCTCCTGGACACCTCCTGGACACCTCCTGGACACCTTCTGGATGCTCTCCATCATCCTGGACACCTCCTGGACACCTCCTGGATGCTCTCCATCATCCTGGACACCTCCTGGATGCTCTCCATCATCCTGGACACCTCCTGGATGCTCTCCATCATCGAGGACACCTCCTGGATGCTCTCCATCATCCTGGACACCTCCTGGATGCTCTCCATCATCCTGGACACCTCCTGGATGCTCTCCATCGTCCTGGAACTCCTGGATGCTCTCCATCATCCAAGACACCTCCTGGATGCTCTCCATCATCCTGGACACCTCCTGGATGCTCTCCATCATCCTGGACACCTCCTGGATGCTCTCCATCATCCTGGACACCTCCTGGATGCTCTCCATCATCCAAGACACCTCCTGGATGCTTTCTATCATCCTGGACACCTCCTGGATGCTCTCCATCATCCTGGACACCTCCTGGATGCTCTCCATCATCCTGGACACCTGGATGCTCTCCATCATCCTGGACACCTACTGGATGCTCTCCATCATCCTGGATGCTCTCCATCATCCTGGATGCTCTCCATCATCCCCAACTAGCAAAGAAATCCTATAATAAAATACAATAGGTAAAATTAGACTAAAAAGGCTCTTGTAATCGCTTTTGTTAAGACATCCTTGCTTATAATAGCACTGCTTAAGCATTTTTACTCTCTAGAGCAAATTCACTAATATGACAAACTTGTAGTTTAGTAGTACACTATTTTATAGGATAATTACAAGACATGTAATCTCATAAGTGTATTGACAAAGTTTAAATAGTCCTACGAAAATTATAGTCTTATAAAAGCATTGTGTAAGATTTTCAGAATTTATAATATACTTGTCTGAGATCATTACAAATATGCAGCAATTTAGTTTTATAATAGCATTGTGTAAGATTCCCAGATTTTAGCATATATTTAGCAGAGATCATTATAAGTATGAGGGGATGTAGTCTTAATAAAGACGCTTAGAAGATTCTGTAAGAGTAAATAATCTTCTATAGCGCTAGGCTAATACTATATAGGCTGTTTACCAGTTTTATTTCTCATTGATTACAATGGATTTACAAGAATGGAAACGTTTCAAAAGAAGTGGAGCTTATAGAAGAACTGTAAATAAAAGACACGCAGAATGGGTAACGCAAAAGCTATCATCTGAAGCAAGTTCTGAAAAAGCAGGAACCAGCAATTTATTGGAGGGTTCCGCACAATTCGAAAGTAATATACTATATAGTATTAACAACCAGCGTGCAGATGATTCATTTTTTACAAATAATAGTGATGACAGTGAATATGAATCAGATGTCGAAATACCTGATTATGAAAAAAATTACAATTGCGAAAATAAGTTAAAATGTGGGCCATAAAACATAACATATCGCACTTAGCGTAAAATGAACTTTCTGTGATTTTAAATAAAAGAATTAACAACGTTTTACCAATGGATTTATTATAGTTATCATCATTGCAACTTAATTTTTTCATAAGAGCATACGAAGTGAAAAGGTCTTTAGTTAAAAATATTGAGCACTATCAACCTGGTTTATGTACCAACATAAATGACAGATTACAAACAAAAGCAAAAACAAATCCTGTAATTTCGTAGTTCCATCTTCGACAGTGTTCCCTTTTCAAATTTGATTTTTTTATGATGTAACTTTACAATAACTAAGAAGTTTTAATACTTTCATTTAAGGAGTATTAAATTGTCTATTAAATACAATTTATTGCATTAACCTAGCATTCTTACTTTCCGAGATTTTTTGGATTCTTTGAGTGACCCGGATTCATTGCTCTCGAGTGTATATATAAGTTGGCGCAACTCATTTTTAGTTAAAAAACAATCCACATCAACGAACGCGATTATTCTGTAAATATGAAAATGATTTATTGGACAGCTTAATAATTAAAACCTTTCAGAGCCATTAGTGTGATTTTTATGGATACATGGCCGAGTCAGAAAATCTAACTCATTTTTTTTAACACATGTGATAAAGAAAAAACGTCATATAAAAATTTTTAGCCGTTGCAGGGTTTCAGACATCAATTGAGGAACTCTAATTTGATTCAACATGGTGGTTAGTTAATCTTAACTAAGAGTAAATCTAGCGTAGTTTTACCTATAACAGTCTTATAAATGTCTTGATACAGAGCATATTTTGAAACATGGCGAATGATCAAAAAACAATAATTATGTGCTTATAATATTTTTAAACTAACTGGTTTAATATTCAATTTATGTAAGCGCGTTAAAAAATTAGCCCTAACACTGTACACTATTACAGTAAATATTGATTTGCCACACGTTAAATTGTATTCTCACTTAATTCTAGCTAAGCTTTTTTCATATAAATAAATATTAAATGAAGCAATAACTAAAATTACTTAAGTTGTAAACACTGCACACAAATCAGCAACAAAAAAGAATTGGCTTGCCGTGTTACAAATTATTGAAAACAAAGTACGTTTATTAGCACATTAATAGCATAATTACAACGAACTAGAAGTAGATAACAACAGGAGTACTTTTACCAGTATTAATCTTCGTCAAGGCAACTAAAGGAGCTTTAGTGCTTCCAAATACTGGTGCAAGACAGTAATTAGACTTATTAGCATTCTGTTAGCTCATTGCGGGAGCATAACAAGAACTTGTGCTCCAATAAATGCGCCCAAATCCAGCGTTGTAGTATACTAGTAGAATGTTATTGGAGTGTTGAAATGTAGTCTTGAAGACAGTTATTGGATCTATTTTGCTACTTGGGTCCTGGATGCTCTCCATCATCCTGGATGCTCTCCATCATCCTGGACACCTCCTGGATGCTCTCCATCATCCAGGACACCTCCTGGATGCTCTCCATCATCCTGGACACCTCCTGGATGCTCTCCATCATCCTGGACACCTCCTGGATGCTCTCCATCATCCTGGACACCTCCTGGATGCTCTCCATCATCCTGGACACCTCCTGGATGCTCTCCATCATCCTGGACACCTCCTGGATGCTCTCCATCATCCTGGACACCTCCTGGATGCTCTCCATCATCCAAAACACATCCTGGATGCTCTCCATCATCCTGGACACCTCCTGGATGCTCTCCATCATCCAAGACACCTCCTGGATGCTCTCCATCATCCTGGACACCTCCTGGATGCTCTCCATCATCCTGGAAACCTCCTGGATGCTCTCAATCATCCTGGATGCTCTCCATCATCCTGGATGCTCTCCATCATCCTGGATGCTCTCCATCATCCTGGATGCTCTCCATCATCCTGGATGCTCTCCATCATCCTGGATGCTCTCCATCATCCTGGATGCTCTCCATCATCCTGGATGCTCTCCATCACCCTGGATGCTCTCCATCATCCTGGATGCTCTCCATCATCCTGGACACCTCCTGGACACCTCCTGGACACCTCCTGGACACCTCCTGGATGCTCTCCATCATCCTGGACGCCTCCTGGATGCTCTCCATCATCTTGGACACCTCCATCATCCTGGACACCTCCATCATCCTGGACACCTCCTGGATGCTCTCCATCATCCTGGATACCTCCTGGACACCTCCTGGATGCTCTCCATCATCCTGGACACCTCCTGGACACCTCCTGGATGCTCTCCATCATCCTGGACACCTGGATGCTCTCCATCATCCTGGACACCTCCTGGATGCTCTCCATAATCCTGGATGCTCTCCATCATCCTGGATGCTCTCCATCATCCTGGACACCTCCTGGATGCTCTCCATCATCCTGGACACCTCCTGGATGCTCTCCATCATCCAGGACACCTCCTGGATGCTCTCCATCATCCAGGACACCTCCTGGATGCTCTCCATCATCCTTGACACCTCCTGGATGCTCTCCATCATCCTGGACACCTCCTGGATGCTCTCCATCATCCTGGAACTCCTGGATGCTCTCCATCATCCAAGACACCTCCTGGATGCTCTCCATCATCCTGGACACCTCCTGGATGCTCTCCATCATCCTGGACACCTCCTGGATGCTCTCCATCATCCTGGACTTCTCCTGGATGCTCTCCATCATCCAAGACACCTCCTGGATGCTCTCTATCATCCTGGACACCTCCTGGATGCTCTCCATCATCCTGGACACCTCCTGGATGCTCTCCATCATCCTGGACACCTCCTGGATGCTCTCCATCATCCAGGACACCTCCTGGATGCTCTCCATCATCCAGGACACCTCCTGGATGCTCTCCATCATCCTTGACACCTCCTGGATGCTCTCCATCATCCTGGACACCTCCTGGATGCTCTCCATCATCCTGGAACTCCTGGATGCTCTCCATCATCCAAGACACCTCCTGGATGCTCTCCATCATCCTGGACACCTCCTGGATGCTCTCCATCATCCTGGACACCTCCTGGATGCTCTCCATCATCCTGGACTTCTCCTGGATGCTCTCCATCATCCAAGACACCTCCTGGATGCTCTCTATCATCCTGGACACCTCCTGGATGCTCTCCATCATCCTGGACACCTCCTGGATGCTCTCCATCATCCTGGACACCTGGATGCTCTCCATCGTCCTGGACACCTCCTGGATGCTCTCCGTCATCCTGGATGCTCTCCATCATCCTGGATGCTCTCCATCATCCTGGATGCTCTCCATCATCCTGGATGCTCTCCATCATCCTGGATGCTCTCCATCATCCTGGATGCTCTCCATCATCCTGGATGCTCTCCATCATCCTGGATGCTCTCCATCATCCTGGATGCTCTCCATCATCCTGGATGCTCTCCATCATCCTGGATGCTCTCCATCACCCTGGATGCTTTCCATCACCCTGGATGCTCTCCATCATCCTGGATGCTCTCCATCATCCTGGACACCTGGATGCTCTCCATCATCCTGGACACCTCCTGGATGCTCCATCATCCTGGACACCTCCTGGATGCTCTCCATCATCCAAGACACCTCCTGGATGCTCTCCATCATCCTGGACACCTCCTGGATGCTCTCCATCATCCTGGACACCTCCTGAATGCTCTCCATCATCCTGGACACCTCCTGGACACCTCCTGGACACATCCTGGATGCTCTCCATCATCCTGGACGCCTCCTGGATGCTCTCCATCATCTTGGACACCTCCATCATCCTGGACACCTCCATCATCCTGGACACCTCCTGGATGCTCTCCATCATCCTGGACACCTCCTGGATGCTCTCCATCATCCAGGACACCTCCTGGATGCTCTCCATCATCCTGGACACCTCCTGGATGCTCTCCATCATCCTGGACACCTCCTGGATGCTCTCCATCATCCTGGACACCTGGATGCTCTCCATC
This sequence comes from Eupithecia centaureata, assembly GCA_944547425.1. Lineage (NCBI taxonomy): Eukaryota > Metazoa > Arthropoda > Insecta > Lepidoptera > Geometridae > Eupithecia > Eupithecia centaureata. The sequence continues at coordinate 11,066,657 of OX155681.1, forward strand.
ATCCTGGACACCTCCTGGATGCCCTCCATCATCCTGGATGCTCTCCATCATCCTGGATGCTCTCCATCACCCTGGATGCTCTCCATCACCCTGGATGCTCTCCATCATCCTGGATGCTCTCCATCATCCTGGATGCTCTCCATCATCCTGGATGCTCTCCATCATCCTGGATGCTCTCCATCACCCTGGATGCTCTCCATCATCCTGGATGCTCTCCATCATCCTGGACACCTCCTGGATGCTCTCCATCATCCTGGACACCTCCTGGATGCTCTCCATCATCCAGGGACACCTCCTGGATGCTCTCCATCATCCCGGACACATCCCGGACACCTCCCGGACACCTCCCAGACACCTCCCGGACACCTCCCGGACACCACCCGGACACCTCCCGGACTCCTCCTTGACACATCCCGGACACATCCCGGACACATCCCGGACACCTCCAGGACACATCCCGGACACCTCCCGGATACATCCCGGACACATCCCGGACACCTCCCGGACACCTCCCGGACATATCCCGGACACATCCCGGACACATCCCGGACACCTCCCGGACACCTCCCGGACACCTCCCGGACATCTCCCGGACATCTCCCGGACACCTCTCCATCATCCTGGACACCTCCTGGATGCTCTCCATCATCCTGGACACCTCCTGGATGCTCTCCATTATCCTGGACACCTCCTGGATGCTCTCCATCATCCTGGACACCTCCTGGATTATCGATTATCTGACTGGATTTTTAGGGAACTGGTGCTTTCATTCTTGATATAATCAATACCATTTTCTATGAGATTTTCAGGTAGTAGAGCTAAACCCTTACATAATCCGACAATTCATTTTTCTATTTTTTCCTTAATTTTAAGTTTGACTTTGGAATTTTTCCAAATGGCTTTCGATAAATGAGCAAAACATTTTTTTAATATCACTTCCGGGAAAATGTTCATCAAAGCATTGGCAATAGCGATTTCGAAGTCCAAATGGATTTTTTTTGGAGTCCAATCAGGTACCTATTTGTGATTTTATCATAGCGAAAAGAGCAGCATACGACTCTTGCTTTTTATCAGACATGAGGGCATAAACAAGTGGTACTACTTTCGTTTCTGATGACGAAGCACCAAGGTCTCCGTGAATTGTAAATAGTTGCTCAAACGGTTGAGGACAACTCTGAAAAGTTCCATCGACGAAGAACTCCTCAGCTTCTCCTAAAAGCTTTCTGCCTTCATTCGAGCAAAAAACAGAAATGCGACAACTTCCATTTAGGTATTCTGCTAAAAGATAACTCGACAACTGTTCTGGTATTTCCACAGACTCTACATTCTTGAAATTTGTCCTTTTGCGACTTGTATACAAAGCAGTTTGTATATTTTTAAGGGGTGGCACCGGAAGTACGAAATGTATACCTTTATCTTCCAATTTCTTCTTTTCTTTTCCATATATTTGCGTAATTGGAGTATCAGTAGAAGAAGCTTGTTTCTTCATTTTATTTATCGCTTCGTCGATTTGGTTTTTGGCATAACTGACTTGACAGGAATGATCTTTTCCTTTAATAACTTGTCTTCCCTGCAGAGAAACAAATTGAATAGATATGATTATCCTGGGGGTAAAAATTAGCCATATGTTCTAGTCCGAGTCATGGTGTATATACAGTCAAAAAAGTATCGGGAATGGATGATTTGTTTATGGTTCCAAATTCAAATTTTTGTTTTTTTTGTTGTTGTTAGGTTGGCACAACTGTTTGCCATTTTGGCGCGGAGTTTGAGTTGCTGATCTGTTATTTATATTAAATACAGTGCTGTTTTTAGTTACATAATATCTAGTGTGTATTGCGAATTTCACAATGGACAAAAACATCGAACAAAGAGTTTGTCTTAAGTTTTGCATCGCCAATGGAATTTCGTGTTCGGAGTCACTGAAAATGTTACAGAAGGCTTTCGGTGAATCGACTTTATCAAAAACACGTGCTTATGAGTGGTACAAAGCGTTCAAAAGCGGTCGAGATGTGATGGAAGATTTGCCTCGCTCTGGTAGGCCATCAACGTCTGCAATTGAAGTTAACATCGCAAAAGTGAAGGAAACAGTGACTGAAAATCCTCATTCAACTTTGCGAGAGATAGCCGCCGAACTTTCTGTATCTCACGAGTCGATCCGTACCATTTTAAATAATCACTTGGGTATGAAACATGTTGCCGCTCGACTAGTCCCAAAAGACCTGAATTTTCTCCAAAAACTCAATCGCACAAGGCCATCATTGTGACCGAATTTTTGACCAAACACTCAACAAATACCATCGAGCAACCACCATATTCACCAGATATGGCTCCGGCCGACTTCTTTCTTTTTCCTAAACTCAAATTACCACTTCGTGGCACCCGTTTTCAATCGGTACAAGACATAAAGGAGAATTCGCGGCGAGAACTGAACTCAATTCCGGAAACAGCGTTTAAAAAATGTTTTGATGATTGGATAATTCGTTGGCGTAAGTGTATCGTTTCTGAAGGAGCATACTTTGAAGGTGATAAAATAAATTTGGATGAATAACAAACATTTTGTGTATTATTGATCTTTTCCCGGTACTTTCTTGACAGAGTAGTATTATGTATTATGTTCATCCGAATCCATTAATCCGTCCGTCTCACTATTTCGAATGCAGTGGGTTATGAGACTCAAATAAAAAATAGGTAAACAATAATACATTACTAAATGTTCTATATTATTATCATAGGAGTAACGAGAAACTTATACAGGAGGTAGATTTTTGATTCACCCTAGAATAGGAAAGACAGAAATAGGTCTCCCTCGTGGTCCTACTAATAGGAGAAAATAGTAGGTCCATGAAAAAACGGCTAATTTTGTATCGCCGATGTAATTTTTTTTGTTGAAAACTTGAAATAGGTATATGTAATGACCTATAGTAGTTTAGTTGGTATATTATTGTAAAAGCAAGCTGAAGACAGAGCCGGCGCTCATTAGGGGAGGCCTATGTCCAGCAGTGGACTGATGTAGCCTAATAAATATGATGATATTAAAGTTGATCTAAAACAGAATAAATAGTAGAGTAGGCTAAGGTCAAAATAGTATAAAATATAGTATAAGTAGTAGTAATAGTATTTGTGAAGTACTTTCAAACAAGTTGACGTATTTAAAAAATCTAGTCTAATCAAAAAAATAGTTTTAGAATCGTCGCTTGGTCCTAAAATGGTCGTTTTGCGACCATGCTCCATGACCTCGAAATTGCTCCTTAAACTTCCCGTGATAAAGTACAAAAAGGTATCTATTTAAACAATGGTTTTGGCATTGTTTGTTGCCTAATGACCGCTTCCGTGTTATATGCTGGATGCGAAGTTGGTTTTAACTGTGGGAAATGTATTATTAGAATCTTGTATGAAGGGGGTATACTAATTCATCCATCTGAAATGGTATTTATTGTAAGTACTGGATTTTTACTCTAAGTTGTCTAGAGGAAGAGAATAAAAAACACAGATCAAGAACAGACAAAAAAGGACGGTGTTATCGTAACAAGCGTCTTATTTGCATTGTTTCATACAATCGAGAAATACAAGACATATTCTTAAAAAAACAAATACTATGTGGCTTAGTTCCATATAAAGCCTTTATGCATGAATCAAAGAACTTAAAAAATGTTTAAGTCATTTCTCAAGGGCAGACTAGCCTAACCTTGCCAAATTAAGGTACATAGAGCTACTTGGTCACAAGTTCTCAGCCCTTTTGTTGTTACAAGTTCTAGGTGGCTAAAGAATTAACAAAGGGCCATTAAATATGCAAATCAGTTTGCTAGAAGCCGTTATCAGATTGTAATAAACGTTTAAAAACTGTGTTAACTGGTTTATTTATACTAACTTTACAAACACCTGCAATATGGAAACAGCAACTTGATGGTGTATTCACTATCCACCACACATTTGGAACGTGAAAACTTAAACATTATAGCTTAATAAATATGTTTAAACTTAAGCAATCAGAACACACACTCAAAACTATTTATTAGGTATTTACCGCATTTATTTACCAATTTTTTCCGATATTTCGATGGGTTCCGTGGTCACGGAACGAATAAACAGTATAAAAAAGTGTTTTTTATATTGCTATACACAAAAATAAACAAACACAACTAACCATCCAAACAAGAAGAGGCTACATTAGGATTCTTCATTCATAACTTCTTGATAAAGACTATTATGGGACGCAAGCAAAATACCATCTTATTTTACTGTAATTGAGAAGTATATGATGGTATCATAATCATATCATATTAAGTATGTAGGTTCGTTGGAATTTTAATTTAATGTCAACGAAATTAAATAGAACTGAAAGAAAAAAAAAACTCAAAGTTACTTTACTAAGGTCCAAAATGGCTCCAAACAATAATTTGAGATCATCTATACCATAAATACACATAATAATTCACTTTAAATTCGAACCACAACTGCTTTTTTGACTCTACGGCACAGTGTATCCCCTGAAGAGATCAAATTGAAATCACTTCGTCTTTATATAAATAGCAAACAAGAATAGGTATGTTTTAAATTCATTATTATTAACTCATTTATTCTCAGATTATACATAAATCCATAAATCACGTGCCTATAAATAAAATCAAATGAATAGAATTAGAAAACAAAATAAAAATTGAATTGATTTAAAATACATAAATTGAAAAATTATTAATACCTACTTAAATACTAACTAACCTTATTATAATTTAATTTAATTTGACTTAGACCCCAATAATATTTTCATCCAATGGTTTTGGATGGGATAGTCCAGACGCGACATAATCATTTGCAGAATGCTGTTGCTACTGGCTTGCGCGCGTTGAGAAAGGCATGCGACTTTTCCGAATAATCGCGTAAATCTGCATCATCCCTTAGTTGATTCATTGACAATATCGTGGGTTAAGAACTAGAGTAGCGTAAGGGTAAAATCACAACTTTACAGGAGAGCCGAAAAACAATTCGAATAAGCATTTTGTTAGCTTATAGCTCCTCTTTGGCAAAAACTATAATAGTTAGACATCTGGTTTTTACTTATATTAAAGCTTTATTTATCTTCTACAGAATAATTTAACTTTTAGAGTAATCAAAAAACGTTTTCATTGTAATAACATGTATTTAAAAAAAAATAGTTGACTTACGTCAATTTGGCAGTAGGTATAATTTATTAATACCTGAAATTCAACGGAACTTCCGTTAAAATGACCTAATATAAAACTATAAAAATTAATAAAATCTTAAAAAAGTACTTGTTATGGCCATAAGTAGGTACCTTTAATTTTACTTTCGAATTGTGCATTAAAAAAATTATTCCTGGTCAAATGCAAATTGTTGTAAAAATCATGATGTGTTGACGGAATTACTCCAGATCGACTCAGCTCTTGCAGGTCATTATATTTTTATTGGATCACTGTAAGCTTTTTGAAAAATTACTGAACACCTTAATTTTCTTAAAATTTTCGCTATCCAAGTCATATCTCAAATAAATATATTCTGGGTCGTTCTTGCGATATTGCAACCATTTGATTTTTAACCAACTCTCAGTTTCCCATTCAGTACCTTTTTTAAATTCTAGGAAAAAAAGTTCTAAGAAAAAAAAAAGAATTTTTTGACCCATTTTTGTAGTTTGTAAGGATTTCTTCTTGATGCAGTTCTAATAATAGTGTAATAGCTGGATGGATCGAAAGTAGATATATTTTTCTTGGCCAGCTCTATAGCAGCGTGAATGTTACCTTCCATCTGTCTGTGGCGGGCTCAAAACATTTTTCAGTCACAACAATCTCCACTGTATTTTGCAATACAGTGTAGCTGGTAGATTGGTTCTTGACTCTCTGGGCGTAAATGTTCGTGTAGCAGATTTTCGGCTGACCATCACTAAAATGTGGCTTTTTAAAAAACAAACGACAAACCTGCGTCTTTCTATGCATAAGAATATACCTTCATAAATAGCCGTTAGGTACCTACTTCAAGAACAACATACCTGATCCGTAGTAACTGATGCTCGTAGGCTATCAAAGTGATTTATTATATAAGTGACTTATTATATCTTAATTATATAAGACCCTTTTCTAGCTGCTTAGGCGTTACTTCGTAATGTACCTATTCATAGAGTATATTTTAAAAAATATATAAGTATTTTACTCAACATAAGAATAAATAAATAAATTATTAGTGTAGGTACTTTAAGATTGCATTCGTGAATTAGTTAATGGTTGCAAATTATAAAAGGAAATTTTTAGGATGCACTAGCTGCATTTCATTGAATAGTTGTTTCTAAAGAAATAAAAGAATAAGTAATTCCATAAAACGAAAATTAGGTACACACTCATCTGTTAAAATGCTCCAAATTATCCCAGTATCAATTAATAAACAAACTTAAAGTATAGGTAAGAACGTCCGCTGCGTCATGGTTTCATAGGTTGCCGGCTGAGATACATCAAGTTTTTGGTGAAAAATTTACGTATAAGTAGTACTATAAGCAAAGTGAATTATACTTACAAAGATTTATTACGTGCTTAAGAACGTATATCGATTATTACACTATTATTGATCTAAAAAAAATTTGCATTTCTATTACACTAAGTGCCAAAGTAATGTATACACACTTTACGTTCTTTGGGCAGAGAGAAAAATCTGGAAAGCGCGCGAAATAAGGTCCCAAGGTATGAAGTAACGATATTTACGTTTATTTGGCACGAAACAAACTTGGGCTACATAATCAAATTTTCTGCGTTTAAAACGTATGATGTGATACGTTATTTGAGCGATTACATTCAGGCATCTTCGCTTTCCTAATCGTACTGTAAATCCAGATACGATCGTGGTGCTCGTAGCTTTTAAGATAAAATAAAGTCAAAATTATTGTAACCAGGGACACTTCATTTTGGCAGTAAACAGAAATTATTTTTTTGGATACGTTATTTTTATACTAAGCAATGTACACATAATATCGTTACAGTTTTTTGGCACATAAAAATATGGGGGTTTTAAAAGCGAATGGCGAAAAAAAAAATTTTTTGCAATTTTGCCCTTACGCTACTATAGTTCTTAACCCACGATATGTCCTAAGTATTTAATCATACTAACCACCTTCAGAGCCGCACCACTAAGTAATATGAGGCTGGTCTTATATTTCCACTCTTAAATACAAGGACTTCACTCTTTTTGGAGTTGCATGTGAGTCCATGTTCAGCCGCATAGCTCTCAAAAATATTTAATAGTTTTTGTATAGAACCCACCGATAATTTGCTGTAAAAACCATCAAACGTAATCTATTTCGGTCAACGAATTAGCTTTGCCCAGAATACAGCAATGCTGCCAACATTCTAATAAAAAAAATCGCCTTAGCGACAATTCACTGAATTCAAAAAATACGAAAGACAAGGTAGTATGGCTTTATGGCTTTCGCCTGTCCTAGATGGAATAATATATAAAAAAAAATTAGCGGCAATTTGATTAATTTGTTTTCTCATGTTTTTTACTTATATTTCGTTGTATTCGTAATGAAAAGCACAGTGTTTACCTCGGGTGAAAGTAACTTATGTAGTCCCTCGAACTCCTCGAAACCCCGTCTCGGGACTAAATAAGTTACTTTCAACCCTTGGGTAACAATGTACTGAATGACCGAATTCGTTGACAGAAATAGAGGCCAGTATTCCGATCGCCTGTGGAACTTCATAATATTTTTTTGTAGGACAAACATTCATCCATCCAATTTGTTAGGTATCATTCGTTAATGTGATGTTCCTATTCAGGAACTACGCTCGATCAAGAAATGTATAGATACTTACAAATATTGGTTTAGAGGACGATCATTGTTCTTTGAGGATGTGCAGTTTAGAAGCCATAGATGGTAACCGTTAAGTGATGGTCGACTGTGAATGGTGGTCATTTGCTATGCTTGGCGATACGAGGCCTTGTTTGTGGTTGCTTTAGTCAGGGGTGGTGAATTTTAGTACCTAACCTACCTTCAAAGTTTTCTCAAGGTCCTCTTACTAAAAATAAGCGAGACTTTCAATTGATTTATTGCTTGTTAGGTTGTACCTACTCGCTACGTTTGTATCTAATGTGTTAGTTCTGACTGAAATTCGCTGATTCTGGTCCTTAAGGAAATATTATCAGGTCCCGGACTAATGTCGTAATGGACTAAAAAAATAACTATAAATATCGCAAATCTATATCTATATATGTATAATCTATAAAGATCCTGTCCATCCAAAGGTAGCCTGGAAGAGATAGCTGTTAGCGATTAGGCCGCTGGTTGTGTCATTTTAGATGTAATCCGTAACAATAGTACATTGTTACTCAAGGGTTGAAAGTAACTTATTTAGTCCCGAGACGGGGTTTGGCGCCCGTGTGTAGCGAGGGCGCCAATAGTTCGAGGGACTAAATAAGTTACTTTCATTCGAGTTAAACACTGTGCTTTTTTTCATTATGAATACAAGGAAATATAAATAAAAACATGAGAAAACAAATGATTCAAATTACCGCTATTTTTTTTAATATTGGTCCATCTAGGACAGGCGAAAGCCATAAAGCCATACTGCCTTTTCTTTCGTATTTTTTGTCTGCAGTGAATTGCCGCTAACCCGAATTCTTTTTTTTTAGCTTCAGCATTTATTTTTCTCATTCTGCCATTATCATGGATCAATAGTAACGTGATAGCTGTTGAAAACGTTTCTCCCTAGGGCTGAAAAGTATCACTTTCAACCCGCATCTCAGGCAACTTCAGACCTACTTTCCGAGTATGAGTAATGAAAAGCTATTTTGATAGTGAAATAAAAAAAAATCTGTCTATCTATTGTAATTATCATGCTGAATTGCTGGGTCCCTAGCAGTAAATTAAAACGATAAGATTGTTTGCAACAGTCTACCGTTAGCTCAATTGCTTCAATTGTGAATACTTCATTAATAATCCGATTCTTTTATTTGATAAAAATAATTTTATTATTTACAAACAAAATAAACAGTTACAAAATGTACGAAAATTGGCGGTCTTACCGCTTAGAGTAAATTTAGTTCATCCTCATCATGATGAGGTTATTTTCGCTCACACATTGCGTTGGAATCACATTCCTGTGCTAGAATTTCACTAATTTAGGCTGATCTGCGCAGTTCACACGTAAATTAGAACTCAACGTAAAGATTGGCAATATTTAGTTATTGTTGTTGAATATCACATACTAACGCTGACATAATCCTGAAATAATCATCATGATCCCGTTGCATCTGAACACCAACTTTATAATTTTCTCCTAAGGTATGAATTTTTTGACCATAACGGATAAAGAGTATGGTCAATTCTGTTACTGTTTATCCTATTTGAAACAATAATAATATTAATAATAATTTGTGTTGATTCAGCGACCATCGTCCCGATAGTCGTTTCTGTTAACGGGGTAATAGCGAAGAGCATCGATAAACATCTCAAGAGACTCTCGCTAGGAAGTTGGATCAAGGGCCAGATCCAAAAAGCGGTTCTCCTGGATTCGGCGCGTATCGTCAGGAAGTTCCTCTGTCTGCAACCCTAGTCACCGGCTGCTTGAGCCTAGCTTCGCGGCCGGTGATCCACCGTTTTGATATATTTTTTACTGTATATTAGTTTTAAAATATTTTTTTAGTTTCAATATTTCGTTTTTTAGTTTATAATATTTTTGTAAGAAATGTTTTTTTAACGTGAATAAAACAAATAAAGTGAATTAATAATAAATAAAGGTGGACAATCCACACAGCATCATCTAGCCCCAAGCTAAGCAGAGCTTGTGTTATGGGTAGGTACTGGACGACCGATAATACTTAATACTCCATAGATAATTTTTTTTTAAAGAAATAAAGATTTAAAATCAATTTTTTGTTCTAGTAAATGCCAGCGTGTTCGCACGCGTTGATTCTATGGAGCCGATTCAAGACTAATTCTATCCCATGCGAACTTATTTATGGGATTAAAAGTAGCCTGTGTTCCAAGGCTAGAACTAAAAGGTTGCCTGGCAGATAGTGACCAAATGCTCGAACATTTCCAATAAAAAAAGAGGTCGTTTTTAGCGATAAGGCCGCCTTTTATACTTTGTGTATTGTACGCATTATTATATGTAAGGTACATAAACATTGAAGGACACCATATAAGACCATATATATTTAGAAATACCTCATAAAAAGAGTCCACATGCTAATGAGATATTTAAAAAACATTGTTCAGCAAAAACTGCATGCAATTAAAAAAAGACCTAGATAATGCTATATTAGTTACTAGATAATGCTATATTCTTAGGCTATATTAGTTACTAGATAATCAATTGTCAGTTGTCTGGTGTTATTTATTATTTATTTATTTCAACATTGATCTTTCGTTAAAACCTTTTTGTTCCCCATATATCCTTTTAAATCCCTTATTAAATCAAATCGTCTCGATCTCAGCTCCCATAGTCTTTTGCAACTCAATCTACATGCGATCGCTGTGCCGTGCGAAACTTTTCTCAATTAGCGAGTTTCACCACAGTCTAACTATTTAAGCTTGTACATTTCTCGTAGTCAAAACTCAGCGCTAGGTTGTTGACAACTTCAGTAGTTTATGTAAATATTATAAATAGTACTTATATCAAACTTTTATATTTCGAGTACCTATCTAACTCAGGATCGTGTCTATTTATGGCTAGACTATGGTAGGTAGTTTTTTAATGCTTCAAAGGTGTGGTCAGCAGATAAATAGTAATAAGATATATATAGAGATAAGAGATATATATATTGTTTGTCAGACATAGTTTATAATCTTAATTCTTATCTTACTATCTTATCTTATTTCTTACTATCTTACTATTATAATTAACTGGCGATCCGCCCCGGCTTCGCACGGTTTTATTATACGTATAAACCTTCCTCTTGAATCACTCTGTCTATTAAAAAAAACCGCATCAAAATCCGTTGCGTAGTTTTAAAGATTTAAGCATTCAAAGGCACATAGGGACAGAAAACGCGACTTTGTTTTACACTATGTAGTGATAGGAAAGTTATAAGTAATCTCTGTAATTACATAAGATATTAAGATGTTTGGTACCTACGTAGATATTTTAAGACCTCTGAGGGGGTTAAATAGGGAGGTAAAGTTTGTATGGAAAATTGTTTTTCCTTGGTTCGATTTACTCAAAACTCGGTTCCTATAAATAAAGTATGAAACAAATAATTAAATACTTATTCTATATTCTTACAAAATATAGGGGTATGTAATAAATTTCTGAAATTGTTTGAAAAACAGACGCGGGCGAAGCCGCGGTGCGCATTTAGTATACCATAAATGTCTTAACAGCAACAAATGCGTTTAAAAAACTAACAATATTTGCTAGATAGGTAGTTCTGGTTGTTTTCTATATTCAATAAAAATATATCTATCCATGTCGTTTAATATTGTGTTCAGTATATCAGTTATTGTGCTTGTTATAGATACTAGTATCTGGTCTAGACCAGAGGTGGGCAACCTTATGAGACGGAACAGTCCAATGTTTACAATTGACAAATTTTTCCAATATATGTATAAAGAGCCATCATTTTTTATTTTAATATTAAATTGCCTAGGTATTAGATTACTTATTGTCCAACTTTGTGACTCAGTGTTGACTGTAATGAAATAGGTATGTATAAACACTAAACAGCACCAATTCCAAATGGTAAAATGGTGATTTCATATATATCTGTGCTGAAGTCATCGCGTTATTACTTCGGAGTTTTGAAATGAAGTAAAGAAAAAAACAAGGATATCGCTATGTATGACACGGCACTTACTCATCGATTGCACTATTATAATAGTTTTGATACTTTAATCACTACATAGTATAAAACAAAGTCGCTGTCTTTGTCCTTGTGTCCCTATGTCGTTATGTCCCTTAGTATGCTTAAATCTCTAAAACAACGCATGCCGTTTTATTTATTAGATAGAGTGATTCAAGAGGAAGGTTTATACGTATAATAAAACCGTGCGAAGCCGGAGCGGGTCGCTAGTATCAATTAAAATGCGGAGTACTGCGACTTTACATTGAAAGAGCCACATGCGGCTCGCGAGCTGCAGGTTGCCGACCCATAACACAAGCTCTGCTTAGCTCGGCGTTAGATGATGTTGTGTGAATTGTCCAGAATTGTTATTATAATTACTATTGTTAATGAAAATAAATGCTTTTGGTCTCTTTTTGGATCTGGTCTCACGCTAAGGACATCTATGGTGTCCACTTTGACATGCAGTAGCTAGCTCAGTCTCCTGATCAATTTTTATTCATAAACAAAAGATATTTACTAAATATGAACAAAGAAAAATGCATTCAATTCTATTGCTATATATTCTTGCTGCTTGATATTCTTCACCACTCTCTAGTTTGAGTTCGCCATGTAACTAATAAATGGGCAAAATCACGTCACATAGCGCATTATCTACTAATACATGTGAAAGTTTGAACGTTCGCGCGCGACGTCTTCTTTATCAAAGACTTATGTGAAAATCAGTGCCACTCGATGTGTGTTGGTCTGCACGCATCATAAAATCAGATAGATAGGTGATTAGCGAGAATGACAAACAGGCTGGCTTTTCTCGGAACGTATGCAAAGCAGCAGGCGTGAATAGTAAACTATAGATGAGCTAGCTGTTTCTTGTTGAGCTACGACCCCATAGACGGACCAAAGGAAACTTGATTTTCGGACGGCACTATAGCTTGGCCTCCAAGGCTGTGCACACTACGTGCAAATAAGGACAGATATAAAGTGCCTGTGAACTCTCCGCGGTATTACTGAGGAACGTGACATACAGACAGACAGTTGTGTAAATAAAATGAAGAGTTGTATGGCTTTTGTAGTGTTGATGTGCGTGCAAGGGAGAGCGAAGCTGACAGTGTTTGCTCCATTGGGACCTATAATTCAAGATCAAAATCAATATACGCAATACAATGGTTATGAAAATTTTAAGGTAAATAACGACATTCACTACAGTTAATTCAGACTGCAAGCGACTTCCGAACACCAAAAATATTTTTTGATCTCAATTTATTATTTTTATACATAGAAAACACCCGGATGTTATCTATGTATGTAGAAAAAAATACCTTTCATCATCTACATCAACCTATATTAGATCACTGCTGGACAAAGGCCTCCCTTAAATAATATAAATAACATTGGCTAGAGCTAAACGTTGTGCGCACCGTAATCCCAAAAGAAAATTTATTTGAAATTATAACGAAACGCGAACATTTACATCATTAAAATGGATATTTTTGGAGGTAACTCAGCATTAATAAATTGTTAAATTCCTGGAAGGAATTAGGACGACGGGCGAAGGGAGGCCGTTGACCTCACCAATTTTTCCTATTGTGAATTAAAACATTTTGAATGCAAACTTGTATAAGACTTTAAACCTTTTGTGATTTTAATATTTTTTATTTGACTCAATATAAATAATCTTCTGCCATGTAAAAGTAAGTTTTAGATTGAGACCTCAGCAAAAGGTGTTGTCGTTTTAACTTCAGAAAAAAATGAGTGTTAATACATAAAATTTAAATTAAATCCAAAAAATTGACGACCTGTTTAGCTAGGCTTGACACCCACGGGAACGCGTTGAGTCAAAATATCGTTATGACTCGCAGTTATCAAACGCTTTAGGTACCGTATTAAGTATATTAAATAAAAGTATTTTTTTGGGTAACCTAACCTAACTAATGAAAATTTTTAGAATTTTCCCTTAAAGTTTAAGCACTATATATATTAACAAAAACCTTAGTCAATATTAAATATAACTAATTCTTGTGCAATGTCTAAGTAGTGACACGAGAGCTAGTGAGTATCTGGCGCAGCGCCTCAGCATTGCCATACAGCGTCTTGGGGACGCTTCCGACTGGTATTGACATGGATCAGTTGAGCTACCTTTACACAGTTTGCCATCTTCTGCAGTTAGCTCAATTGTTTCAATTGTATATAATAGTTTTCTTTTTTTCTTTAACTTGACTGTAATTTTCGTTGTTATTTTGAATTTTATGACGTGTCCAAGTGTCCTGTAAGGTCTTAAGGAAATAAACCACTTTGAGTTGAGTTTCATTTATTAGTAGAAAAATCAGCACCAATTGTTGATTGATTATCCGACTCATAGAGCATGTTTAGAAAACAGCACAATGACGACCTTTTTTCAAGTGTCAGATGTTTGCAAAAAGTTTATCCGGCAAAGTTGAAAAGATAAGTTTCATTGGCTACTTCCCATTACATCCAAAACCATTGTTCTCGGAAAATAAAACTTTCTTACATCCAATGTCCATTTTAGTAATAATTTTAAGAAAATTTCTTTCATACATCGGTTCCCACTCACATCCATGCAAAATTGAGGTACAATCAGCGCGAGAATCTTATGATAGTGGGATAGGCTTAAGTAGTCAGGTAGGGTTCGAAAACTTGGCATATTTGAGAACATACTAAAAAAAGTAGAGGATTGTCTTTATATTTAATGTGTAAAATAGGAAATCCCAGATAAAAAATATAAAAAATTATTAATCAAAACAAATAGATTATTTTTATCACAGTTTAAATCAGCCTTGTATGTAGGTTGGTATAGAGGAGTAACTGATTCTGCATGTTGTTTCAATGGAATAGAAAGAGATAGATAGATAGAGGGAGAGACAGCTCGTTAAGTTGCTCCCTGATCGGATAAATGTCTGTTTTGCTTACAAGCTTCACTAGTAAACTATGAAAATAAGGTATCTACTTACCGACTACCGGATTTTTTTTAATTGAGTTGATTGCTATTTTTCGAATATGGCAGATTTCACTACATAGTATAAAATAAAGTCGCTTTCTCTGTCCCTATGTATGATTAAAACTACGAAACGGATTTTGATGCGTTTTTTTTAATAGTGTGATTCAAGAGGAAGATTTTTACATAATAATAATAAAACCGTGCGAAGTCAGGGCGGGTCGCTAGTAGTAAATAAAGGCTAATCCTAAATCTTTAAAGTAGGTATGATTCTAAATCTGATATAGGTACTTACTTTCAATATCATTACAAGTAGGTACATACCTACATAACGAACAGTATATTATATTGTGGTAGAGCAACATTATTTTAGAGTCACAACTTAATAATACATAATAATAGTTGTAAAATATAATAATTGTCGTCATAATACAAATACATGCAAGCCAAAAGACAGAAGCCGTTCTTAGGCTGACAGTACCGTAAAACGTTACAAGATTGCCCAACTAATTTGACTTTGCCCACCAGGGTACTTTTTTTAAAATTCTTAGTATTATCGAGAATGTTCTAGTAGCTGTTATTTCTTATTTATTGGTAGAATTCTGAATATGTCACTGACAACACTAAACAACCGACTGTTGCTAATTTCACTTCAATTGACTGTCAGTTGATGTCAAAGTTGGTGGTGTTTTTGGCGGGTCAAATTTCGTACGGAAAACTTTATTGAAAAACAGTACTTGCAGTTGCAGCAGGCAAGTAATTATTTTACCACTATAAGTTTATAACAAATTAACAATAACTGTCGAATATCTGGCGCGAAACTTTTTTTAATCTCGAAAATATTCAGGTGGGCAATGTCAAATTACTTTTTCTAGAGTACTGTTTACGACTTTGCCCACCAAAATATTGTTGTCAGGGTTGTCACTACGACATTAAATGAAAATTGATTTTTGTATGTCCTATTATTAGTAGGTCGGTTGGTATCTATCTAACCACCTATTAGACGACCGTTGTGGCGCGTTGGGCGAAGGTCCGCCTGCGAGACGCAGGAGTTTGCGGGTTCGATTCCCGCCTCGGAACAAATTTGTGTACGATCTGCAGAAATTTGTTCCGTTAGTCTGGGTGTTTTCTATGTGTAATAAAAAATATCTATCTATGAAATGTATTGTATTAAGTATATCAGTCATCTAGTACCTATAACACAAGCTCTGCTTAGCTTGGGGCTAGATGATGCTGTGTGGACTGTCCGGAATTATTTATATATTTATTTTATTTTGAGAAAGTATTTAGTTTTCAGTATTTATTTATTTCAATTCCTCTTTATCGAATAATGTAATGAAAAATTTACCATTTCTACAGTTTTTTTGTATATTAATGCCTTAATTTGTTTTATAAGCTAAATGAGGTACTTACCTTATTATTAATAAAAAAAATTGTGTCAGATACTAATAACCAGCGTTAAGGTGAAAATTCTACCACGTTTTGTTAAAGCACAAAAGCTATAATTAATGTAGTGCTTATTTTCAGAATGAACAACAAAAAGTTTTAAAAAAAAGAAGAGTACCAGGGGCATATAGAGAGAGAACATATAGAGACTATTCTGAGGATATGCTATGCATTAGCAGTAGAAATGGTCGAAAAAAAACAATGTGACAACCCTAGCACATCTTTTTATTTGTATGAAAATTGACCGAAAATTATTTGTGTCTTTGCCCACTCAATTTAGGCGATTAATTTGCTTGCTTGAACGTTTCATATTAAGATATAAAGTAACATTGATTGCCCCTATTGCTTGTTCCTTAAATCTTGAGATCATACGGTCAAAAATACCGGAATTACGATTTTTTTTGCAAAATGAGCAAACTTGTAAGTTTTTATTTTATTTGGCTCGCTCTCTAAATTATGATTTTTTACACATACCGTCCCATTTTATTCGACTTTTAATCTTTTATTTGCAAAGAACAGTATTTATTTATAATAATGTAGCGCAAACATAATTTGAACTATACATACTTTTTAAATTATCTAAAATTGAACCATTAAATCCAAGAAAATTGGCAGAAAGTTGCACTGTTTTACGGTACTCAAACATTTCGTGGATGTGCGTTGTAATAAATGTTTAATTTAAAAAAATGATGTTGGATGTGATTGATTTTTTTTTGGATGTAATTGGAAGGAGCCGTTTCATTCAACGTTCTCATGAATCACTATAGGTACCTACTATACAATGTGATTTTTCGAACCTTGATCAAACGAAATGTGTGGATACACGACACATATTTATCGAAAAAAATAGGGATAAAATAAATTATATGTTATTTATCTCAAAAACAAAGCAGTTTAAATATTTTTAAAATGAATTCTACTTCATCTGGTTTTTTCTTCGTTTCTTTTTGAGTTAATGGTGTATTTTATTAGAGACTAGTTCGAATAAAATACACCATTAACTCAAAAAGATACATTTTTTTTATCCCGATTTTTATCGATAAATAAGTGTCGTGTATCCGCACATTTCGTTTGATCAAGGTTCGACAAATCACATTGTATAAGCAGCAGCTGAGAACATATCAGCGGATTTTACTTCTTGGGTTCCGTATCCAAACTTGAAAACGGCACTCGATTACTAAGCCTGTGCTGTCTGTCTGTCTGTCAGTATGCTATATCTCATGACCCGTATTAGGTACACAGTTGACATATTTACAGTGTGTATTTCTATTGCCGCTTTAATCCTTACCCTTACGAATATTATAAAATCGAAATTTTGTATGGCTGTTTGGCTGTTTGTTCCTCTTTCACGCAAAAACTATGCACGGATCATTCATTTATTTATTTATTTAAAACTTTATTGCACTAAAGTACAAAGGGTGGGCTTAATGCCGAGGCATTTTCTAACTGCCAACCAAATACACATGTTGAGACACAGGGTTGGCGTGCTAATATTAGTTAATGTTAGTTGTAATATCATTATTATATGTATATATTTATGTACGGGTATTTATCAAATAATCAAATAATCATTATCTTTATTTCTTTAGGCTTACAAAATAAGCACAAGTCAAATTTAATACTATAGTATCGCGATCGCGAGTATCGCGATGTCTTCCCGTGACCATAAACCTGTCTAAACGTCGGGAATAAATAGGTAAATTAATATAAATACCCGTACATCACTACATAGTTTAAAACAAAGTTGCTTTTTCTGTCCCTATGTCCCCTTTGAATGCTTAAATCTTTAAAACCACGCAACGGATTTTGATGCGGTTTTTAATAGATAGAGTGATTCAAGAGGAAGGTTTATATACTTATAATAAAACCGTGCGAAGCCGGGGCGGGTCGCTAGTAAATATATAAAATAATGTGTTCTGATCGCATAAGTTTAAAAAACTTTATGCATGGATCAGGCTAATATTGAAAAGACGTAGTTCTACCCCTGGAATAACTTAGGGCGCTTTTCAACACAAATCAGTTCCCATGGAAATAAATAGCCTTGAGACGTTTCCACACAAACGATGCGTGCGAAGCCGCGGGCAGACGCTAGTGGAATTAGGATGAGAGATTAGTAGATGGAAAAAAAATGAATGAATGAATGAACAATTTATTGTACTCAAGATATAAATTTCAACAAAGATCTTATATCTAATTAAAAAATAAACATAGTCCAAAGGCGGCCTTATCGCTGAGAGCGATTTCTCCCAGGCAACCTTATGGTTAGAAAAATTGCAGTGTAAACTGATTTAATTATTTATTTTCAGGATTCCCCTCAGTACTCATTTAATTATGGCGTGGCAGACCCTTCAACGGGAGATATCAAATCACAACATGAATCGAGGCAGGGAGATGTCGTCAAAGGTAATTTTACCCAGTGGTTTCCCTTTTATTTTATTCTCGTGGGAAATCTACATTAAACTATACGGTATACTGTTTACTCTGTTTTCCTTGTAATAAACTCAATCACTATATAGTATAAAACAAAGTCGCTTTACTTGTCCCTATGTCCTTTTGTATGCTTAAATCGTTAGGTTTAGTTAGACTGATTCGAGAGGAGTTTACTTGTAATAAAACCGTGCGAAGCCGGGCGGGACGCTAGTAGTGTATAAAACTAAAAATAAAATAGTCGAATTAAGAAAATCATTATTAAATTGTTTGAAATAATCAATTAGAAATCGATGATATATTAACTATACGGTTACTGGTTATTCGTTTAAATATAAAAGAGTTTTATGTAACTATGTTTAATCTTTAAATAAAAGTCGGCCCTGCATTCTATGCAATCAAAAATTATCATTATCTAAAAAAAATATCTGAGCGTCTGGTCGATTCGACGCGTGACTCGATAGCTGGTGAGTATCTGGCGTAGCGTATCAGCATTGCCATACAAAGTGGTAATGCAGCCAGTGTCTTGGGGACGCCGACTGATATTGATATAGTTATTTAGGTAAATTACTTTTAAATGTGAGGTAGTATTATGATGTCATACATAACATGATCCACTTTATATCAATTCCAGGCCAATATTCCCTAGTGGAACCCGACGGTTCAATCAGAACTGTTGACTACACAGCGGATTCGGTCAATGGCTTCAACGCGGTCGTGTCAAAAGTTGGTCCACTCTATCACAGTCCACAATTTCCAGTGAGAAATAACCCGGCATTGACAACACAAGTTCCTCAGCCTCAGGTACACACACATTATTTATTTATTATTTACTAGCAGTGCCTTTTCTTAATAAATTCCCGTTTTCGCGGGAATTTCGGAATAAAATTATATAGCCTATGTGTGATTCCAGACTATAATCCATCTCTGTGCCAAATTTCATTCATATTCGTTCAGTAGTTTTTGCGTGAAAGAGTAACAAATATCCATCCATTCTTAGAGTCTGTCAAAAGAAAGTAGACACTCGAATTTTTTCGTATCTATTTCTATGGCAATACTCAGTGTTTCCACCTGCGTATGCTATTCTCTATAACGGGGATAATTCAAGGTGGTAAAAATAAAATTGCGCGTAATAACAAGAATAATAATGAATTGCGACTGAATCTTTTGAACCTCACTTTGATTTTTTTTCGGTGTCGGAATAATGGTCAGTACAAATATGTTATGTTTCCCGGAGGGAACCAAGGATCGCCATTTCCAATCATTCTGACGTAGGTACTTGTTTCGTTTCAATTAATATTCTTCATACTGGTTGTTGTCTTAGGTACCTATACTCTTGACTTTTTTCCAAAAGATTAGGGAAAACCAGAGTCGGTGTGCGGCATTACTATTTCCCAATGTTTTAGGTTGCCCGAGTAACATTTTTTGATTTTGCCGCAATTTTTCAGTGTCTACTTTCATTTGACAGACTCTACAAACTTTCGCGTTTATAATATTAGTAGGATTAGTAAGGGTATTATTTAAATTTTCCAGACAATACCACCCGTTCCGCGTAGCCCTGACTTCAGACAAGAGTACGGCCGAGTAGACCCGAGCACATCGATACCTGTGCCTGTAACTGAAAATAGACCGTACGGTTATGAACCTACTCCAAACTATGACTACGCTATGCCCTTTTACAACCAGGTTTACAGGAAACAGGTCCCTGAATCGGGTTATAGTAAGTATTATAATTGAATATACCTATGGTTTTTAGACAGGGCGCTTTGACGCTCATTAGGGGAGGCCTATGTCCACTTGTCCAGCTGTGGATTAATGTAGGCTGATGATGATGGTTTTTAGTGTGAAAATAAAGGACACAGCACATCAAAACACCGCTAGCTACAACTCCCAACGCCCATATAATTAATAATTTATAATTTACCCATACCACACATATAATTTACATTTGAAAAACTATTTTTTGTAAAGCGTGAGTTGAATAAAATAAGGAAAAATGATAAATTTGCTAACATTAAAGCAGAGTATTAAATATTATTGTATAAGGAAGGTACAGTATACATTTTTCGATGAGGAGTTTTTTTCAAAAAGCTAATACATATTATTTAAAAGATAGAAGGGAATATTTTTTTGGTGTAATCTCAAAATATAGTGCATTATTTATTTAACAGTAATAACACATTGCTTATTGACATGTTTTTTTAAAGATTTTAGTAAAATTATTACCTATATTTTTCACATCTTAATAATACGTAGATTGTATATGAACTATTTATCAATATAAGATAATAAATAGGTATAAGACTTTGTCCAGCTGTGAACTACTAAAGTTTTCTGATGATTACGATGATAATAATGCAGTAGAGTGAGTGGGGACAAGATGAAAAAAGGGGCAAGACAAAAAGTCTTCAATAACACCAGATTTATAATACTTATTACAGTGCTGGCAACATCGTTAGGGCCACCAATTTGTTACTTATCACAACTCAGTCAGTGGTTGCGGCTGAGAACGCCTGGTTGTGTGTAAAGTGCAATTTTCTAAGACAATGTATTTTTCAGGATTCACAAAAGTGATTTCATCTTGCCCCGTGTCTTGTAAATTAAATTACAAGGCAGGTACGAGTGTTTAATTGAAACATCTGCCTATTATTTTTGTACATATTTATGTAATTATTACTAAATCTCACTATTTCTCGTATTTTAGAATTTATTTCAACTTTTCATCTTTCCCCATTTACATTTAACGGGGTAAGACAAACATATCAAAGTCTTAATCTTGACCCTTTTTCAGATTTCATACTAAAAGCCAGATATCCTCAAACTGTATCTTTGTGTAAGTTTCAGCAAGAAAAATAAGAAATAAAAAAAATATTGCTAAAAGTAGGAAAACAAAAAATAACAAGAATAGGGTATGCTAAGAAATGTGAAATAAAAAAAGAAATCCAATAGAAAAAGAAAATACTTTAAAAATTACAAAAGAAAAAAATAAAGAATTATTTATGGTGATAAAAAAAATATTCATATAGGTTTCATGTGAAATAAAAAAGTTTTCAGTTTTTATATGATTTTTCATTGATAGAAAATATTTTTTTTTCTTCAGTCAAAACTTATGCAAATTGGCTACAAAGTTTGAGAATCTCTTCTTCAATCTTCCCCCAGTGGGGTAAGTTCGGAATATATTATATTTTTAAATTTGTTATATCTTTGTTAAAAATAGCTATTATGGCACTACAGTCAGTTACAACTTTTTAAATTACTTAACACTATAGACTTAGGACCATAAACTTTGCCTAGGACCTGCCTAAGACACGTTTTAACGATTTTTTGAGATTTTGACATTTTTATTCGATCTTACCCCGTCACCTTTTCATCTTCCCCCTGTTTCAATTAAGTAAAAATAATATTTTTAATTACAGTTTTCTACTTTTTGGACAGCTTTATCAGGCTGTTATTGACATATTATAAAAATCTAGTCTTTACCCTTTAATTATGTCTAATTTACTTTTAGCTAAAGTTAATATCTATTCTTCTACATGGATTCAAAAAAAACACTGACCATCTCATCAAAAAACCGTTCGATCTTGCCCCCACTCACTCTATTTGTTTTATGTCATTTTAAATTGACACACCAGATTCTTAGCATCTTTTCAGCCTTTTTGAGCTATTTTGGAAAAACCATATTTTTTATTTTTTTTCTATTTCAGCTTTCTCCAGTCCACACCTGTTTCCCGGAGATGTGGTTTCAGGAGAAGAGGTCGATCAAACATACTCAGGTCCCTACGGACCGCAGTATTTCGTCTAGATACGATAAACTTGTTTAAACAATAATCTAGATTTTTTTAAAAATTGTTATAAATATCAGTGACGAATCATATCTTCTTATATAAAAGTACTAACGTTTAACTAAAGTACTTTTATAATGTACTTTTAGTAGTTATTATCTAGGTACAACTATTTAGAACTAGGAATTCACTTCACCCCGATTGTGCACTGGTAGTGAAACGTAAAACACACAAACTTGTTATTTACCCCTGTGATCTCTTGTTGGATGTACTTGTAAGTTTACCTGTGAGAAGGAAGGAAAAACGATAAATGTATTCGAGCAACTGTTGTAAATAAATATAATATTTTCATCAGGCGCTGAGTTTTCTCAAGACTTGACTTGCAACTAAAATTTTCCTTACTTAGAGCGCAAACAGGAGCTAAAGTACCACCGCCACCAATTATTTTCTCATATAATTACGTTAAACAAAAGAATTTCCCAAATTTACACGTTCAGTTTCTTAAACCTATCTTAGGTTTTCTTTAATGCATCTGTAGTAGTTTCATTTTGTCTATTTTAGGAAGAGATATGAAAACTGAGTTTAATGTCCATCAAGAGCAACTTCATCAACATAGTATAAAACAAAGTCGCTTTCTCTGTCCCTATGTATGCTTAAATCTTAAAACTACGCAACGGATTTTGATGAGGTTTTTTAATAGATAGAGTAATTTAAGAGGAAGGTTTATAGGTACGTAGAATAAAACCGTGCGAAGCCGGGGCGGGTCGCAATTCCTGAAATAAAACATGATCTACTTTTTATTCCATTAATCAGTTCCTATAGCATAGAAATAGCCTAGAATTTTTTTCATAGGAGCAATGTGTGCCAAGTGGCTGGCCCACGGCCCCGTACTATTATTGGTACTTAATTACTCTAAAATCCTGAAAAATATTTGTCGTCCATACTGTTGGACCTTTCGATAGGTTTGCCTTCTGCGCTTGGCCTCAAACACACTTTGCTAGTGTATTAGGTACTAGCGACCCATCCCGGCTTCGCACGGTTACATTATACAACAACAATCTTCCTCTTAAATCTGTTTAAAAAAGCAACGCAAATTCCGTTGCGTAGTTTTAAAGACAGAGGGACAGACAGACAGAGGGAAGCGACTTTGTTTTGTACCATGTAGTGATTAAGGATTCTAAGTCTTAAATGGAAGGAATGTATTGTTCAAGATCAAATCGTGAGTGTCAATCTGAATGTCAGACTCATCTTCATGCGTAGGTATTTTAATCGAAAATCTTTGAGCCCAATACAGCTGAATCATAGATAGGAGGCATAGTTTAAAGTTCATAGTTTATTATTCATAGCGTTCATAGCCACAAACTATTAGGTACCTATATTATTAAACCACAAAAGGATACGTGCCTAATCTCTATTAAAATGTACCAAGATAAGAAAAAAAAATAGAATTATTCTTCTTTAGCTGCACTAAATGAGATTTAAGGGCCGTTTATGACTTTATCGTTGCTATTGAATATAACAAGTCATCTGCCGTTATGCCTGAGTTTACATTTTATTAAGTACTAGAGACCCGTCCCGGCTTCGCACGGTTTTATTATACTTTTATACGTACCTTCCTCTTGAATCACTCTATCTATTAAAAAAAACCGCATCAAAATCCGTGGCAGTTTTAAAGATTTAAGCATTCAAAGGGATATAGGGACACATTCCCTCCACCTTCCCATGGTCCTACCAACCTTGCGGTTATACGGACCGAAGCTGTGAGAAGTGAGCCACTCGGGTGACTCAAGACTCTACAAATCCTACGCACATAGTTCAAAATGTTCCGTGCACAATTATCGGAAATCATATTTCACTTGCACTTGTCACTCGCACTTGATACTTAACAAAGTGTAAACCAGGCATTACGTATACACACGTGTCCGAACAATGGTACCGACCTACTAATGTTATATACAATACAGCCTACAGAGTCTCTGTCACGAATATCTTTGTACACCACCAATAGTACTATGGCACATTATTTTAACTATGTAGTGCCTACCTATTACACACTAATTATGTCAGTATAATATACACAATAGTAAAGTTACGGTATACGGCTCATGGCGTTGTCATAGGCCATTTTGTATGGAACTTTTTCATGTTTTTTTTTATGTTATTTAATCATTGAATAAAACAAGACTACGCTGTGGCAACAAAAATGGCGAATTCATAATATGTTGTTTTTAATGACGACGTTGTAAGGAATGTATACTGTAACAAAATTCTGTTTAGCTTGAGGCTAGATGATATGAGTACTATGTGATAATTCATGTCATTATTTTTCAAGCTTTCCGCTCGTGGTTTCGCTCGCGTTGACTATGCTATTCGTCCTACTCTTCAATCTAACAGAACTACAAATCTGTGTTAGTTTTAAAAAAATCGGGTCACCATACAGAGTTACAAAAAAATCCAAAAAACTGAAACCCCTCTTACACCCCTTAGGGGAGTTATCGCAAAAAATCCTTCTTATCGTGTGTAGTAAAAGGTTGTAAAAGGTCCCTCCAAATTTCAGATACTAACCTACCTCAGTGGTTTGAGCAGGATGTTATCTTCAAAAAATCACTTGTTCCTTTACATTTTAAGATTTCAGTATTTATTGATGAACGGACCCTATCCATATAAGTATTTTTATAACCTGTGAGTTTGAGTTTGTAAAAGGACAATTTCTTTTTTGTCCAGATAAAAATTACATCGCATTGTCACACATTTCGTAAATAATTAAAGTTGAAGGAATTATTTTTAAATATTTTACGCATTTGATGAAGACGCGATTAAATTTTCTAATCTACTTGATAAAACCATCTCCTTGCTTGGCCTATAGATACTACATATAATATCTGTGCTTGGCCTATAGATACTAAATATCATCTCACTCTACTAAAAGAAGACTTTCTGTACGGTTAATTGGTACCTACTTAAACATTTCCCTATTTAAACCACTTCTCATAATTTTCCAGCATTATCTCATTATTGGAACTCGTTGAGGCATTTGTTTACTGCGAAGCACAAATTATTTACTTAGTCTAAAAGCTGTATGTGGCGTGGCTGTGGTGTATGTCACAAGCCATATGCAAGTCCGAAAGCGCCTCTGGCGCTAGTGAGTGACATTAAAAAAGTATGAGAACTAGCAGACCTTTCAAAAGTATTGCTATGACATCCATAGATTCGATACTTCTTGCGAATGCTTTATTAGGAAATGTTAAACGATTAGTCACATCATAACAGTTCATTAGTGTATCTTGAAATATTTATCTATTGGTGTATGTTGGCTGCATGACTGATTTTATGATTTTGGATAAATATTGTACAAATATGATGAAAGAAGGAATCATAAAAATCGGTGTGAAATGTTTGATTGAAGTCAAACCGAATTTTAACCTAATATTCACTTTGCAGCCGTGTTTTTAACCGCAAAGAATATTTCTTGTCGATTAGATCGATCGAGAGATCTTTATTGGAATAAGTAATTTTTCATTTTCGATGTTTGTAAATAAATTTAGTTGGTCGACAATTATTTATTAATATGGTAAAAGATGCATTCACATGCCACTAAATATAGGTATAAAGCTATAGGAAAGGAAATTATTCAACGAGGCTTGTTCAAACACAAGTCCATTCGAAAGATTACATGATTTGTAGACTGAAATCTCCGAGTTATGACATAACGACGCGAAACTTCCTCTCTTTGATGCTTCCTCCAGTCACTTCCTACAAGGATCCGAGATATGGAAGTTACAAACGGGCAATAACATAACTACAGAACCAGTGGATGTTGTCGCTTGTTAAGTTTCAGTGTCAGAAATTAATCGACCACTTGTAACTAGAAATTAGAAGGCGATCAAGATGTTACTAAGAGACGTTCCCCGCATCATCGGTTGCATAGTTCCTCAACAAAAACGGAAGATTTCGTGTTGACAATTTGTGGAGATGAAATGCCACTTGGGGACACACTAGGGTTAGATGTTCCTTTGATGACTCTACAGTAAATATACAGCAGTACGTATTTTAGAACTAGTTTAAATACAACTATATACATTTAACAAATCCAAATAGTGCAATGTCCTATCTAAGAGCAAGGAAAGGTTCACATAATAAATATAAATTCATTTTTTAACGCATTTTCACCCGAAGAAAGTAAAGCATAGGTACCTTAAACTATGACTCCATTCTATCAAAATAATCTTCTTTCTTTTTCTTGTGTAGGTACCCTTCACATGTTGAGAAAAGAAGACTTATTTTTTCAAACTTTTTGTTCTTATATCTTCAATTTCTCCATGCCGATGAAAAAGTCTTGTGCCTCTCCCTCAAATTAATCAGTTATTACCAGATATTGAAAAGTGGCTCGTCGGTATAAATTTCAAGATTTACAACCGTAGACAAAGTTAACTAGCCAATTACTCGATACCGATCGGTAGAGCTTCGAGAGGGCTCTGTAATTGCGTACATGGCTACGCTTTTTAGTGTTATGACAATAAAGCTTTAGTACTTTACGAGAGCTTAAGTATTTGGTTTTGAGAAAGGCAAAAATAGCTATTGCAACGTGTCTTAGGGTCACATTAGAACTGAAATGGAATTTGTGAACGATAGAAGTGTTTTTCGCAACTAGGTACTATTCTTTATGCGTTTTTATTCAATATGTTGTATTAGGTATGTGGATCCTATAATTATTATTAATTCCTATAATTACAGTTACATTATAATTAAGGTTAGATCAATGTAATTGGTAAAAACTACCCTACCTGCAGATTAAGCATTAAATGCACACGTACCTAATACAGTGATGGCAGGAAAAATTCAACTTATACATTTTAGTTACGCATCGTTAGATTTTTCGCTATTATAGCCCGACAAATACTTGTCTAGGCTGTTAATGCTACCATTCATCTATCACAGTGTCGCACATCGGAAGCACGTAAAGATCAAGGGCGAAACTTACACCGCCCAATGCTAACTAGTGCTATTTAAATACCACTTCAGACAGAGGCGCCTTTCGAAACATCAGTATTTTTGTTTTAAGGACAGTGGGATGTTGATGTGACAGGCTATAAGATCACCCGTGAGTCACTAAAAGTAAAGCTTTATTGTATAAATTATAGGTACTACTTTAAATTGCATGTCAAAAGTCAACCACTGTGTAATTGGATTATAAATAGCCCTTAAAAATGTAGCTTTTTATTTATAAAGTCAAATATAATAAGATTTTTGCCACTTTGGTATAAAATATGGTAATACGACTTTAAAAAAATGTCCATTTTGATATTTGTATATAATGTATAAGCCCTTTTTTGGCAAAGAAAATTAAAATCAACTTATAAAAACAAATTAAAACTAGTTTTACCTAAATGAGGTTACCTATTTGAGTCATTTGAGGTGGAAACTTTCCTTAGTCCTTTCTTAGTAATTTGGTAAAATCTTTATAAATTGAGGACTCGAATCCTCAATTTATAAAGATTTTACCAAATTTCACATCGTCCTCGGGTGATCAAATGCTAGCTTCTATTTCGTTTAACAAATTAGCATTGCTATTCAACGTGGCAATGCTGACAGCATTCTGGACTCTCCACCTTCTATTGAAGAGTTGGATTTTAAGGATATTGGTATGAGTGTAAATAGTTCTCGTAATTATTCGTTTTGTTCTTGCTGGTAGCTACCAATAATTTATAAGTCCTACTGCATCAAATTCAAATTTGTCTATAGACATTGTACTGATTAGAAGTTATAGTTTCATCGCGTCGTGCATAGTGAGAGCGACAGAGGAGTCACAGTTTTTATTGGAAGGATGTAGCTCAATGTTTTTACAATATATGCCTTTAGAAGGGCAAATATTCCAAAGGTTTTTCAGTAGGTTAAAGATGGTATCGAGAAGTGATTGCGACGTCTTTTTTTCTATAAGATTTGGTAAAGCGCCTCTATCTTGCGGATAGGGAACTACCAAAATACTTATCTAGCATACAAAATGAGATACTATTTCAGTCAGCTTGACTCGGGGTTTTGATCACACTCCAAGGAACCTGATTACCTTTATACTTTCTTTCAGCGAACGCTTTTTTGATAGCTGAAAATGCATCTACAAAATCATTATTCTTTCCACATGGCACTGAATCGCTAATTTTATACAATTGGATCAAACTCAGCAGTCATTTGTATTCTAATTCTTATGTCATCAATTTGAATAGGAATTTCTTAAAGTATTTCTATTTTTAGCTAGATATTACTAACTAAATTCATAAATATGACCAAAATCCACGCAAATTTTCACAACATCATTAATAATTCAGCACGGTGCGTATTACAGTGTTAAACATGATAAAAATACCTTCTTATGAATTTGCATATTTTACAAACGGCCTTAGAAACGTATTTAGTAATACCCAAAATGGTTATCATTCGCTCTAATCTACCTTATCTGATCGGTTTTACCTCATAGCTACTTGTGTAAAGATTCTTTGACCTTATTTTGCTATCTCAAATCAATTATTCATCAGAGTTTTAAAGGCAATATTAATTTATATGATAACTTGGAATGAGTAACGACAAAAATTGCGCGACTTGAGTCCGATTCACAGAAGATAAGCGAAGTCGCATTTTTGTATCAGTGAATGTCCAATTCAAAAAAGGTACAGAATTTTGACAAACTTTTAAGACGCAAACAGCACCTAAAGTGGCGCCCCACTTATTTTATCATAATAATTCCGATAAACAAAGGAATTTTCAAAATTCAAACGTACAGTTTGTTAAACCTATCATAAGCTTTTTTTAATACATCTGCAGTAGTTTTATTTTGTCTAGTTTAGGAAGAGATACAAAATTGCCTTTGGTGGCCACCAAACTCTATTTTCGTATCTCTTCCTAAAATGGACAAAATGTAGTGAACGTGTGAATTTTGAAAATTCCTTTGTATATAGGAATTATATGATAAAAATAAGCGAGGGCGCCACTTTAAGTGCTGTTTACGCCTTAAAGGTAAGTAAAGAAGCGAACAGGAGACCTTTACCTTGTTAGGTTAGCTTTCGATTTGAAGCGAAATTCGTTCCAAGCTTTTTATCCTTTAGACAAACTGAAATTTTGTAGTAAACCTTATAAACGACGAAAATTAGGTACAGTCAAGGAATAGAAAAAATTAGAACGAGTACATACATCTGCAATAGTTGAGCTAACTGCAGACGGTTGAAGTCTAAAGGAAGCTCAATGATCCATTTCAATACCAGTCGGAAGCGTCCTCAAGACACTGTCTGCATTAGGGTGACAAATCTAAATCGAGCTGTGCTGCACTGTACTGCGCTGTGCTGTGTCAATGAGTTGACCAAACATAGCACAGCGCAGTACAGCGCAGCACAGCTCTTTGTCACCCTTACCACGTTTTATGGCAATGCTGATCCGCTACGCCAGATACTCACCAACTCTCGAGTCCAGTCCAGTACCTAGGGGCATTCTAAGTACGTAGCATAATATTGACATAATTACTGGTCAGTCAAAAATATCCGTAAGCCGTATCACTGATCGATCATGAAAAATGACTCTACCTAATCTGATCCCTTCACTATATAACTGACTATTAATCCTTACTGCTTCTCCTTACTGCTTCAACAGGAAAGTTTATATGGATGTATGGATGTTTGTTCCTCTTTCATGCAATAACTACATAACAGGTAGTCCTGAAATTTTGAATAAGTATAAGTAGTTATAGCCCTGTAATAACACATAAGGTTTTCCCATAAATCCGTTCCCGTGGTATAGAAATAGCCTTGAGAAGTTTCCATAGAATGCGTGTGAATCCGCGGGCAGATACTAGTAAACTATAATAGTGTCAGTAATACTGTACCTAGTATGCTAGTACCTATCAACCTAAATGCCACCGTGGCTTATTTTTTATTCCATCCATTAGTAACCCGGATTCCATTAGGTCTAAGAAGTTGTAAATAAGCTTTATGCAGAGACGCATGAGATTTTTAACCACATCCTGTAGAGCGGCTTGTAAATCCTTACGATTGCTCAGTCATGGTTATTTTTTCAGTTTTTATAATAAACAATACTTACATAAGGACAACACTGCCATTAATTTGTATTTCAAACAAAATATCAACGTAACCAAATTTCATACAAATCTATTAGACGCTTAAGCGTGAAGGAAATTCAAACATACAAAATTTCTGCCTTATAATATTAGTCTGACTAATATTAGTCTGTTCCTAACTAAAGATAAAATAATAATATGCCATGCCATCACAAAAAAAACTTGCAATCGTATACGATTACAAGGTTTATTGGAAAAATATATCACCATGAAAACACTAAGTCATTTAAAAAAACGGAACATTATCTTAAACACTGTTACGAAGGGTACCTATGTATTATGTTTTGAACGGACTTTTCCATAGGCTAAGAAACACTTTGCTCTCAAGCAAGGTTAAGTAACTACATCTGAACTAGTGAGGTAGTGTTTATTGAGATCAAGTCGGAACATCGTGAATCCTTCGTCCATGAGCTGTGATGTATGGCAGATGAGACACATTTACTCGTGCCATTATCTTTATACCATCTCACGGTGAGGCATAGGAAATATAAATTACCAATATATACCAACATACATTTTTACTATAAAATCCCTGTAGAAAATGATTTATTTTCAAACTAAATACGCCCCGCGGCTTTGCCCGCGATCCAGATTTTTATTGATACAAATTTCAGAAAACTATTACACGCCCTCCTCTAATCCGGGGTTATTTTGTAAAAATAAAAAATACCTGTTTAATTATATTATTTCATACTTTACTCATACCGAGTTTTGAGTTAATCGAACCAAGTAAAAATATTTTTCCATACAAACTTTACCACCCTATTTATCCCCTAAGAGGTTAATTTTTGTTTTTATCAAAATTGGATTAGACTATGTCTTATTCAAGGTCCTAAACTATCTACGTACCAAATTTCATCTAAATAACTTAAATAATTACGGAGATTACTTATAACAAACATTTCCTAGTTATTATAATAGTAAGATTGTGGATGGCAAGACGTGGATGATATTCGCTTTGAATACAAAAAGTCTCAGACTACCCAAAAAGTGTATCCTTATTAATATTATAAGCGCGAATGTTTGTAAGTATGGATATTTGTTTCTCTTTCAAAATACTACTGTATGCTGAGTGTGAAACATTGCAAAAATTTCGTTAACTCGACGATCGAGTTCATCGAGAATACGCCAAACGCGAAGTCAACGTAAAATGTGAGATTGTAAACGCCATCATACTTTACTAAAAAAAGTAACGATTACTCGACACGTTTTCAAGTTATGGTTTGTATTAGAGATGGGCCGTACATGGGTTTCACCGAATACGAACATTCGGCCGAATATTCGGTAAAACTTTTACCGTACCGAATATGCGGCCTAATATTTGGTCCATTGATTCCGTTCCGTCGCACAAATGCAAGCTAAACTCTAAAACACTTATTTCATTACACTGTACACTCAAATCATGATAATACACGGGTCTTAACAGTAAAAACTTTGAGAATCACTTTGCCGAACACTAGGTGATTCCGCCGAATATTCGGCCGAATATGAATATTCGGTAAAGCTGCCGAATATGCCGAATAACGATTATAAAGCGAATATTCGGCCCATCTCTAGTTTGTATTGTCTAATACATTTGTTTTTTTCTCTTTCTAATGCTTACGCAAATAAGAGAAGAAAGACACCGTTTGTTTTGCAAAAAGTAAACAAACAAAATGGCGTCCATTCGCGTATTCGCCAAAAATAATTTTGAAGAAAGGAGAACTTCAAGCAATCATAAACTAAGTGCAACCAGCATACACAATAATAAGCTGAAACCCATCGGAGAGAAAGATTGCGGTTCGCAGAAGAATATTAAAACTTTGACTGGCAGAACAATATTGTGATTTTCACTGATGAAAAAACATTTAGGTCTGACACGGATCGGTCGGAAAATACTTTGGAGGAAACCAAACGAACGACTCCTTCCACAAAATATACTAACTGTTCGACCAAGTGGCAGAATTACCCTAGGTATGATGTGATAAGTACATAGTTGCATATTCTGTTGCAAAATCTGTTTCTTATACCTACTTGAGACTAAATGACCTACCTAGTAAATATCCAACAGCTTTCTTTTACTACAAACTAAATTGCCTGTCCAGTCAATTATAAATTTAATAACTGTGCACCCCTACCTACAAATCTTGAAAAGTCAGTGTTATTTTCAGGTTATTGGGGCTGAATGTCATCCATGGGCCCAGGAGAACTCATAGAAATTGACAGCCGCATGAATGGGAACAATACTTACAAGTATTGAAAGAAGTTATCATAAACCAACAGCGCGCGTTGCTTGTCCAGTAGGGCACGTATATTTTGTGCAAGATGCAGTTCATCGCTCGAAAATTGTAACAGAATAGCTGCTATCTACTCAGAATGATATGACTGCAGTTCCTTGGCCATCTTAAAAGTCTGGATTTAAATTCAATTGGGAATATGTGGGGTTTAATAGTTTTGAATTGAAATTCAGAAGAATTCAATCAAAATGCAATTTACGCAGAGAAGTTTTAAGATCATGGGACAAAAGGCGTGGAAGTGATGCAGGCTGGAATACGGTTTCTCAAATGAAAAGCAGGCTAGAACAAATTTTACTAATCGAAAGTTATCGAATTCAATAATTATTGTTGTCAATAAATTAAATTTACTAGTTCTAGCATGCTTATCATTTAGCGTATTGAGTCTGTTACACACGAGGGATCTCAATTGTTAATATTTATTAGACGCTGCATGAAATAAAGTAGACCTTACAGTAGATAGACTGTGGTATAGGTATTCTAATAATAACAAAACGTGTTTCTTCTACTTGTGTGTTGACTTTTATTTACTTGGATTTCAAAACAACATAGCTGTATGAAAAGGAACCGAAAATGTAATACGTTATAATTATTAAGTATAAGTTAATATTAGTTATATCATTGTAATGTTGTTTATTTTAGTCTTTCTTTGTAGTCTCTAAATAAAATAAGATGACATATAATCTAAGATGTGTTTATAATATTCCAATCCTATTTCTAATTAAAAAAAAACAGATTATCGACAATTATTATGCTAAAAGGTCAGGATAAAGCAAAAATAACATTTATATAAAGATTCGAACATCCAACCCTAGATCGCAAGCCTACCCCTTAAACCATTCATCTAGGACGAGATTACTGTTTTTGTCGAAATTAAGATCCATAAAGGAAGTTTTTATTTCAGCCAGCTCAAGAGTTTTAATGGAGAACACAAAAGGATCAAAATATTACTATCAAATGTAGCTAAAATCGGAGAGTACTATATAAAAATTAATGTAAAGGACATGAGTCCTTTACATTAATTTTTATTTCACTTCAATACATGCAGTATTTCCGAAGTGACGTTTTCGTCTCACTCGAGGTCAAAGAGAATAAGGCCCGGCACCCATTATCGGCATCGGCAATGAAAAGGATCCTTCGGCATCCTACACGCAAGCGCACACTATCGGGAACTATGCTTTGGCATGCTGCAACGTTCTTATGGATGACGAGGCGTCCTTAAGCATGCCGCACCGTCCTGTAGCTTGCCGATGCGTCTCAATATCAATGTGAGTCAAATGATTCAAATGGCGGATGCCTCCCCTCGCCCTGCAGGGCAAGCTATCCCCCCGAGTGTTGCCTCGGCGCCGGCGGCGTACCGAAGGATGCCGAAGCATCCCGAAGCATTCTCAAGGCTGCCGATACAGCAGCCTCAAGCATACCGAAGCGGTATTTTTTGTTATTACGACCATATACACGGCAATTTCTACTTTATTGCCATTATGTTAATGTATATTGCTATTTGCCACCTAAAATCCTCAGTCGTGCCGATGCCGATAATGGGCGCCGAGCCTAATACAATAGTTACTATGGTCTCACTGAAGAATTATCAAGTGAAATACTTTACTTTTAAAGTTTACTTATTATAGTAGCTATCTGTCAAAAATTGACGTAATTTGCCGTTCACACTCGCATATCTGTCAAAAAATTGAGTAAACTATCAAATTCACGTTTTAAGAAACTATAAAAGTAATGGTTATCGATTCAAACTTGCAAAAAAGTTTTGTAAACTTCCCGCTAGGGGCGCTGTTCAGATTTCCATACAAAAAAAAGTTACGCAAACTTTGTAGTAAACAGTAAAACCGTTCACACTCAGCACACTGAACGGGTCGGGCTGAAATTTTGAAAACGTAGTTGAATAACACAACGCTACTTTTTATCCCATGTATCAGTTGCCATGGGACAGAAATAGCCTTGAAACACATAGAAATAGCCGTAAAAAGATCGCGTGCTAAGTCGCAGGCAGATGCTAGTTATTTATAATTTCGTCTAGTGGTGCAGAATGAGACAAAAGTATTTCGCTGATTTTATTTTCAAAATGCTGTTGTCTCTCACTCTGCTCTTGATTTATGTTATCCGCTTCCATCTCGCCGCGTTGCAAACATTTATTTATTTAGATACAAAATTCTGGGAAACCGTACAGCTAGACTACAGGTAAAAATATATTTACATGCCTGGATAGATCAAGACATAATTCGCTGATCACTACATAGTATAAAACAAAGTCGCTTTCTCTGTCCTTATGTCCCTTTGTATGCTTAAATCTTTAAAACTACGCAACGGATTTTGAAGCCGTTTTTTTTTCAATAGATACAGTGATTCAAGAGGAAGGTTTATAGGTACGTATAATAAAACCGTGCGAAGCTGCGGCGGGTCGCTAATTACTAACAAGTTTCCACAGATAGGTAAACTATAACAATAATATAACACTTGCGAAGCACTGCAGTAACGAGGTGGTCACTGCTATTATTAGATATCAAATAAAGTCTCCACCGCGATTTTGAACTGCTTCTTTTATCGCGCGATTTGTTGCCATGTTTTGTACTAAGACGCGAACGTTCATACACACTGCTGCGATTTCATCATTGTTTTTTTCCGACGGGTATTCCGCGTCGTCGTCCTGGGGCCAAAGTCCACTAAACAAATCGCTTCACCATTTAAATAGTATCGTGTCAAAATGTCAGTGTTAAACTCTTTTTGGTATTCTATTACCACAAACTTTTAGCGATTCTTCCATAGCTGTGACGTTACGTTTATGACTACCAATTTGACATTCTAGTAATGAAAGTCTCTTCAAGCGCAAAAAATAGTAGAATACCAAATACACAAACGTCATTTTAATCATCTTGATTGAATGGCACTATTCAGACCTTTGTTTTGAATATAATGGAATTCGGCCCCTGAATAGACGCATGCCATCTTTCACATAGCTACGTTTTGCAATTTGGCGGCGCGCTGCGTTGCACTGCGCAGCGTCTAAAAATCGCGCTTAGAAGACGCAAATGTATGTAAGGATGGGATCGCTCTATCTAAATACCTATTTATAAAATCGCTTCAGTGGGAGGCAGTTTGAGTTTCAGATCCTTTATAAAATATGTGTGTGAAGTGCACGGGTTTACTACGCAGAAATTCTTAGGCCACGAATGCAACTGGCCGCATTATGGGCATCCACGCACTTTTTTACGGTCGTAACTATTTGTAAGGCACGACAAAACTGTGAAATAACCATATTCTAGGGAACTCAATGCTCATAAGCTTGGTAAAGTTAACTACCTCCTAGGTTTTATGAGTTTGCGAAGGTTGTGTTTTTGCTTCTATATGCACAATAAAATACTATTGAAGATTGAAGGTAACTCAAGTAGCCTACTGTATGTTTGCAATCATCATAAAATTAACCGGACGGAAAACGAAGGTTTGTTTGGTGCATCATGAAACGTGCCTTTAGTACGTTTTAGAAGTTATTGTTACAAAATAGATGATTTTATGATCGCAGTACTAATAAAATCTCAAAATGTATTTACAAAATTGACCGTTAAATAGATTTGCAGAAGGTAATGCCCTTCAGAAGGCTATCCTGTAGCCAATTACTTAGAACCTGTGCTGTTACAATAAGACTTGTAGGCTCGTTTTTAACTTTTGTTTTCAACATTCCAAGGATGATGATGTGAAGTTATTGTATGCTATGATGCTTTATAAAACTTTTAGGGTGTTTATTTATGAATGGCACAATAGAACTAACACTGAGACTAATTAAATTAATTATAAGATGTCGAGATTAAGATGAAGTGTAAAAATGTACTAAAGTTGTTGTTCATAGAGGGCTGAATTGATGATAATCATCCCTTCTCAACTTTGTCATAGATTTCGGTAATAAATGACACATGAGGCCTACTTTGAAACACTAAATACGAAGTATCTGGTGATGAAGCAAACAAGCTTACCATCAATCTGCTTTGGAGGCGTCCAACTAAACCTTTTTGGATTTCAAAGAAACAAAAGAAGAATCAGAATCGATCCAGTAGCGCCAAAAGAACGGATAGATCGTCTATTGTTTTGTGTTTTCTGTCAATTTCGTTATTCGATTTTCAAAGTAGGCCTCCAGAAGCCTAGCAAGCCACGGGAAGCGAGATAACATCTCGTAAGACAAACGACGTGTCAGTTCCCATAAAATTCTCAGTACGTATACTGCAGTTTTCAATCCTAATATAGAAAACTAGGTAATTTGTATTCTTGTAAAAAATATTTATGCTTCTAAAGATTTTGGTCAAGCTCCTTATATGACACGGTAGCCTGAGTTTGTATGATATTATTCAGGTATGTGCCTATTATGCGATTTAATGTAGATAAATCCAGCAATGGCGTGAATCAAATATTAAGAACCAACAGAGTTACATTTTTAGACGTTGCTAGTTCTGCGAAGACTTAGTTTGCAGAACTTGCAATATCTAATAAGTCAACTGAATATTTTTTTTTTGCACGTGCTGGACCAAAGTTTCAAGTTTTCTGCACAATTTTAATAACATTTGTTTTCGTAAGAACCTAAAAACATTCGATAACTGAAAAAAAAATGCATGAATGAAATTCACTAAAGTCGTTTTTAAATTATGGCGTGACCAATGGAAATCGGATTAATTTTCAAATTAATTTTGATTTAGTTTCTAATTTTAGAGACATAACAGTTAATATAATACAAAGCCACCAATTGAACTGGTTTTATGATATAAACACTGATAGCTTCAAATTTGAATATGGCTACAGTTTAATTCTAGGACACACGAATAAACACATTTGATTTATAACATGCCGCCATTTAAATGCTAGTGGTCATGTCCAGTATTTTTCCCAGACCGTGACATTAGATAAAATAATGCTTTAAAATTGGGATGTGTAAATGTTATCTAAGTACTTATTTGCATATAAATTAAGCGATCGATATGTAAGTCGCATGTTCCTAATTATACGAAGAAGTTCTTGGTTATAAGTTAATAGCTTTAGCCCGTAACTTCGCACGCGCTTTTTTAGAATAAAGAGGAGCCTATGTCTGTCCTTGGAATACTTTCTGTCTCCCTGCCAAATTTCATCAAGCTCCATTCAGCCTTATAAGCGTAAGAAGGTAACAGACAGTAGAATTGCGTTTATACCGATACCATTAGAGCTAAAGTAAATTTATATCTTCTAACATAGCATTAATAAACAATGTGGCTTGGTTAAGTCAGTAAATCCGAAGAATAACAATAATAACTATTAGGTAAATTAGATATAAATATTTTAACAAACTGGATAAAATACTTACAAGTAAAAACAAAATTTAATGTTTAAAAACTTTCGTAGTCTGACGAATTCATTATAGCTGTAAATGGTCGCAGGTAAGTTAGCGAAACGCGTCTAGAACAACCTGTGAGAACAAAACTCACCCTGAAGAAGTCCTTGGTTAAAAGATGAAACTTTGGTGTTCTACCAACACAGACAAGGTTCGTAGTTAACCTACTTAGAATCAATAATAAAAGCAGATGTTTTGCAGGAAGACAGCGTTTGGTAAAGTAGCAAGTTCTGCCAAATACCTTTAAATGTAGGAAATCAGCATTTGCAGACAATTTTCGCGGTTCTGTAAGAAATATAAAACTCTTAGTAAATTAGCAAAATTTGCCCAAATCAGCATTTACAGACAATAGCCGCGATTCTGTGAGAAATTTATAACTCTTAGTAATACTTTACTAAGAGTAATGTTATGTGAGCAAGTTCTGCTAAAAACTTTAAATATAATCCCACAGTTAATGCTTCACTGAATTTAAAGTTGCCAAACTGCTCTACATTAAATGTTTTTACATATTATTGGGCGTCAAACATGTAACATTTACGGTTAATAACTTGGTAATATTTTTCTAGTTCTAGTACCGCAATCGACATAATTGCTATGTAATAAAATAACGTTGTAAAAAGAGTAATTGAATTACCGATATCACAACATCGTATTTAAATTAGATACTATTATTTAGTTGATTAAAATGTTACGATGGCAGAAATACGTCAAGGCTGGTAGAGTAAAATAATTGATTTTATTTGACGAACTTTGTGCCTGCAATGCAAGAGATTCTATTCCCGACTCCCGACAGATGGTTGAACAATCCGCAGATATTTGTATGTCTATTTGTATTTCATCAAAGTATTTGCTATGATATAAAATAAATATATATATAATAATCTATGTATAATATAGTAAGCTCTAGTATGGTCAAAAGAAGTTGCTATTCCTGTAAGGAAATTTGGATTTACAAACGCGTTTAAATTTCGTCCCAGAACACACAGAAAAAAGCACATTACCTAATTTTCTAGTTTAAAACCAGACATTTTTGCAAGCCTGGGTGTGCGAGCTATGATGTGAATCCTAAATAACCTAATTTAGGATTCACATCATCACAGCTGAAACATGTGATTGCAAAACAAGTTCATCGTTCTGCTTTTCAATTTATTGATGCAACGAACTCGTGAGGACATTGACGTGGCGTGATTACCCCAAACTCAAGCGTACTATTAAGAAACACTTTTAATACTCAAATAAAATGTGGGTAATTCTCCCGGGCTTCAAAAATACATGTCCGGCTCGAAAAATCACACAAAAAGTATCCCTAGCCCTTTGATTTTTTTTATGATAGTAGATTAGACAAAAATAATAGGGGAGGCCTTTTTTAGTTTTTTATTATTCTTATTTTAAATAAGTAAAAATAAATAAAATCCTTGGAAATTATGACTTCCGTGGTGCGTCCGGACCTCATGTTCCGGTGTTAATAAATTTTTATATCATTTCCTAAAAACTCTGGTACTAATTTACATAGGTTCACAATAACCCAGATAGTTACTTGTTTATTTGACGCTATTACTACGCAAAACTAAGCTTAAGTTGACAAGTTACAACGAGATAACTTCGCGTCCGTCGTTCAGCTCTGATTTCCCTGGTGCGCACTAAATTATTCATAAATACTGTACTTTAATATCTGCGTAAATAGTTGTTAGATTGAGAGAAACTATCAGTCACGCCCCATCAGTGGTGTGTACAACAAAGGTGTATGTCTTTACGTCACTCTGTTATTTCGGTACGTAATCACTTTCCGTGGCTTGGTATCTAGAAATTCTGATTACCATGTTGACTATAAATTTGTTTATGCTAATCCTATTGTTTTATTAATGATGATAATTCATGCCTTTTGTGTTCCTAATTTCGACTGCATATTTTAATGTAACATAAACCAGCAAATTAAGAAAATTTCTAAGATTTTGTTATTTTTTTTGATTTCCGTGGTGTGATTTCCGTGGATTTTGCGGGTTCATTAACATCTCAATAATAATTTTTTACAGTTTTTATGATGTTTTTTAGGATAAAAGTTTATAATAAATACAAAATGAATAATTATAATATTTTTAATACAAAGATAAACATTGTTAGTGTGATTTTTGTAAAAAGTTACTTGTATTTACAGTAATGATTTAAAGGTGTTTTTGTAAAAACTGATTAAAACTACAAACGTGAAATAATTGGTATTTAGCTTAATAATCTACTTACTACCGAAAACACACATTTTTATCGATAAACCAACCCATATTTGATTTTGGTGATATAAATTCTGATTTCCGTGGACACCATATTTTTAAAATTGAATAACTCCGTAACCAAAGAGCCAATAAAGTTCCCTTCACTACCAAAAAAATCAAAATTAAATCTTTATTTAGAATATACTATCATGATGTGCAATTTCAACAAAAAAAAATGTGCCACAGAAGTCAGACAAAAAACGAGTTTTCGTAGAATCACCCATGTATATTAGCTTGGGGCTAGATGATGCTGTTTGGACTGTCCAGAATTATTATTATTATTATATTGACGACCGATGTGGCGTAACGGGCAAAAGGTCCGCCTGCGACGCAGGTTTGAGGTTTTGATTCCCGCCTTTGGACAAATGTGATCTGCAAAT
The DNA here is from genome assembly GCA_944547425.1 of Eupithecia centaureata. Lineage (NCBI taxonomy): Eukaryota > Metazoa > Arthropoda > Insecta > Lepidoptera > Geometridae > Eupithecia > Eupithecia centaureata. The sequence goes on from OX155681.1 coordinate 11,107,441, forward strand.
GTTGGTTCCGGGATTCTGGGTATTTTATCTTTAAAATAAAAAAAATATCTATGGTATTGTATTAAGTTTATCAGTCATCTGGTACCCATAACACAACCTATACTTAGCTTGGTTTGGCTAGATGATACTGTATGTACTGCCCTGCCTCATTTATTTTATTATTATCATCTACCCGGGAATAGGATCTGATTTATGGGATGAAAAGTATGCGTTATTCCAGGGCTAATCTATTAAAAATTCCAGCACAATCCGTTCAGGAGCTTTTACAAACTTTTGCGTTTATAATTTAAGTACCTAAGGATTGCTTATTTGACGTCATAAAACGGTGAATTAATTCTATTTTAAAAATAGAACTAAAGCTAAAACAGTTGAAATAAGCTGCCTCATTTAAAAATCGATCATGTTTCTACTATTATCATTACAAGAACATGATTTTCCATAATTTTCGCATAATCATAAGAACGCTGAAATCGGATGTTAAAAAATTCACCAACTATAAGGCCAATGAGAAATTTTAGGTATACAGACCTACGCAGATAATATTCGTGACTTATGTATCCACATAAGTTTGCAACTTTAATAAGTCCGTTTAAAGCTGTATTTTATGACCTCACTGCCCATAATGTATAGCTAGATAGGTATTTATGTAATTAATTACCTTTATTGAATGGAAGTAGAGGCTAGAACAGTCGGGAATCACGACTGTGCATCGCCGTTCAGGTCACGATTCTTATGAGTTGCAACATGAGAAGAACTCGTTAAATCTGGTGTAAAACCCTAATCCCATGGCGAAATTATACGCCAATGATGCATCTCAGTTTCGAAATTACATCTATGTAGAACATATCTCGATGATTATCTTGCGAACATAGCAAAATTCGCAATTTTACCTGATTCTCAAGAAAAATTTCGTTAGGAATCTAAAACTGCTATGTTTGTCGATAGTTTACTTCAGACAATTCATGAATCAAAGTTTTTTTGTTTTTATTTTTGCGCTAAACACTACTGTTACTGCTGATTTAACAATCTTTACTATTGTTATTGTTTTTGATCTACTTAAACCTGAAACTTGTCCATTTCTTTAGTTGTGAATTCTAAAAAAATAAATTAATATATTTTAAAGATTCCCTGCTTTTGTTTTTAAAGGGAAGTCTTATTTTTGTTTTTGTGTATTTTTAAAAGTCGACTCCGTCCAAACCTATGGTAGATTCATTTGCACCTGTACATCAATTTTAAAGTGAAATTTCTTAGCTCTAATGAGCCTCATCAGATATCTCTAACAATGAGAGTCGTGGTAGATATCCATCAGCTTTGTTTTTCTTGTTTGTGAATAAAGCTTCATTGATCTTTAAACCATCATTATCATCTGAGCAATCTTAGCTACCATTATTAGTTCCTAACGATAACCTGCCATTTTCTTTTCAAATGCAGAGCCTATTCAAGAGGCAGTTTGTTATAAAAACAAACTTTGTCAATTACGGCAACGCAGCCAGGGTCTTGGGGACGCTTTTGACTGATTTCGATATGCATCAGTTGCCACCTCTAGGTTTAAACCAAATTTCAAAAAAAATTACTTGTACGGTAATTGAACCTGCACCCTTCTAGATGAGTCGCAGCAATGTACGTACATTCACGACTATAATATTTTGAGAATGATGGTGAATTCATTTGTTCATATTGTCCAGAAAACAGATCACGGCTTGAATATATATTAAAAGGCAAATCACGCTAATTTTTATTTCAAAGGTCTAAACAGTTACAGTATAGTGCATAGACCTAGTTTCTTCGTTTTAGTTTCAACTCCTCGCTCTAAATAAGTTCAACATAGAAGCGAGAGCTCTTCCTCAGCAATAACTTCTTTCTTATGTACGTTAAATTTAGCTACTACTGCTGTTAAGTATGTTTTTGAAAAACAAACGATTTTACAAATCCAGCCCTGTTTAAAGTATGATACAGAATTGCCGATTGCCAAACAAGCCTATTAAATATTGACTGACTGGTGGAATCTTAATTTTGCTAAGTTGTTTCGTATTTTCGAAGCAAAGGCTCTACACAGCATAATTGCGCGGCTCAACCACCACAATCGATCGTACGCCTTCTAATATTTTAGTTAGAATTTCGCCATATTCTCTATTAAGGGCTTGTAAAGTTTTTATAGACGAGGCAACCTTACGATCTAGTTTTTAACACCAGTTCCCTATATTTATCAACTGATTTCATAAAAGGAGGAGGTTCTCAAATCGACTGTACTTTTTACTATGTGTGTTCTTATAACATGACTTTTTTGTACTTATGTTAACCGATTTTGATGTTTTTTATGTGGTCCCATAATAACCTGATCAAGATGTCTGACCTGTAGTTTTAGACTGTTTTAGACTTTATGTGTAAAATTTGAATTCGGTTTTAAGGCTTTACAATAAACATATTTTATATTGATACCATTAAACCTCGCTTATCAGCTTTTTACATTGACTTTTTACATGAAACGTGTAGGTTCGAAAGGTAACCTTGTTGACCTATTTTTATTTATTTATTTACCCGATGATACGTTGCGCGAATGAAGTAGTATAATAAACTTGACTTACATACCTACATTTAGTTTTTCTAGTACAATGGACTGGGTTCTATTGGATAGATGTTATATCTCGTGATTCAGATAAAATTTCAGGTAAATATTAAGTGTACATGTGTTTTGGAAGCCTTTGTATAGGTCTTTAAATTAGAATACAAAATAGCTGTAATGTCTCAACTTCACAGTAGCTTGCTTCAACACCGATAATCAACACTACCTTCAATTTATTTACGACCTAAGGGTTCGGGCGATTGAATAATAATAGAAAAGTGAACAATTGCCTCAGGACAAAACGAAATGTTGTGAAGTGTTAAATATTACAAAGTTGAGGGTCGAACTCTAAAGAACCAGGATTTTAAAGTTACTTTTATTTCACGTATCATGGTTTAAACTAAATGAATGAATACTTATTGTACTAGAAAACTCAAACTCAGAGTCACTCTATTTTCTTAAGACCAAACAGGCTGTTGTACACGTCAGTAAATTCATGCAATATTTACATAAAATTAACTATAAAATAAAGTGCTCACTTTGAAAGGAAAAACGGTAGAGTCGACTTTACCATCCTACAATAAAATTTTGGACAACTCTATCTTTGTTTTTGGTAGATGACATAAAACATAATAAATAACTTTGATTTTCTTGGGAACACGACGAGCAAAATGAAAACCGAACCAGAGTCATAAAAAAGATCACTAGAATCATTTACGACTCAAAATAGCTGTATAAATGTGTTTTGGTTACTTTTATTGTGCAAATTTCTGACATAAACTTTAAAGACAGCTTTATTTTAACACTAAATGGCGTTTTAGGCACAGCATATATTGCGACTATGGAGCTGATCATCGAAATCATCGAAAGAGCCATTAAGAAATGTTTAAAGAATTAATCCGAGATAAAACTAAAGCCTGGGGTTCTTTAAACGTTTACTTACCTACACATCATAACCTTGGTAATCATGAACACTAATTCACTTCAAAACGTTCACAGAAATTTTATAGTATCAAATTTTGTTACTTGGGTCAGGAAAATATATATTCCTTAAGAGACAAGCTGGAACTGGCTCAGGACCGTGTGGAGTGGCACAAAAGATGGAAACCTATACCCAGCAATGAGTGGGTTGCGGATGATGATGAAGAGACAATGTGTCATAGACGATGAACATTTTTGTAAACACTTAAACCTGCTTATCTGACTTGTAATAGTTTGCCGACTTGAAGCATGGATATTTCCACAGAGCACAAAGACTCCGCTCGTGGCTATTTCTCACCCTGTCTTCTTTTATTGACATAACTCAAAGTGAGAAATAATACTGCTGAGCAACCGTTTTAAGTTAACAGACTCTAATTTCGTATACGTATATCAGTACGATGTAGTTAGGTACGTTACAATTAAATTTACTACCACGAGAGCTACTGCCGACAAACTATTGCACAGTTTGGCAGAAACTCTTTATGAAAGTAATGTAATTTTATTAAAAATATAATAATAAGGATGTTATAATATAACCGGCAGTCTATAACGGGTTTCTTCCGCAAAAATCTAGTAAATTTATCTGTTTTATTGCACACAACCGTGATTTAAACCTTGATAACTGTATAATAAGTACACGCTAGGTGCGACATTGTATTCCTATTATGGAATTCCTATAATATCTGACATAGGCATTTTTCCTATATCCTAATCAAACAAGCACAACAAATGCTAAAGCATTCCAGTACCTACTATTAGTTATATACTATAAAGTACGATAAGAAATTATTTATTGCACTGCATATCATTTTACGTTAAAATAACTAAACTAGTCACAATTGGCAGTCTTATTGCCGAAGAACGATATCTACGTGACAACCTTGGATGGATATAATCTTTGGATAGTACGAAGGGAGCTCTATTTAGGGTATATATAATATTTAGTAATATCTATATAAATTATACATGCAAAAATACAACATTTGAAACACTTCTTAATTTATTTATATTATACTACTTACTTAAATTCAGCTATGCGTCAGTGGCAACAGGATAAATAGTTAACTTTACAAAATATAGTTTAACTACCGACCCGCCCTGGCTTCGCACGGTTTTATTATACGTATAAACCTTTCTCTTGAATCACTCTATCTATTAAAAAACCGCATCAAAATCCGTTACGTAGTTTTAAAGATTTAAGCATACATATGGACAGAGAAAGCGGCTTTGTTTTATACTATGTAGTGATTACCTTGATATTAATTATTTAATGTCTTGTTATTATTAGTAAAGCTTTTGATACCAAGGAAATATAGGTACTGATGTGGTAGAAAAATATTTTACATTTATTGAATAGATGACGATTTTAAGACCTACGTGCGTGACGCAGCGGGTGAAGATCGATTGTTGCGGGTTCAATTCCCGCCTAGGAACAAATATGTTTTTCATTTATCTGTTAATTTTGTTCATTAATTTTTTCTTACTATCTATGCACTACATACCCGATTCTTATATCTATGTATCACTATAAGGTTGCCTGGGAGAAATCGCTATCAGCGACGAGGCTTCTTTGTACTATGTTTATTTTTTAATAAGATTTAAGCTTTTTTTAAATGTTTAAGGTCATTTATTCATACTTAGGTAATTTAGCTTGGTCGCGCAGTCAAAAGTAGGTAGAAACTTCAGCAGGTAGTCCTCCTCATTTAAGTAGGTACCTATTGTTGTGAGAGGCGGTTTGTATTGACTTTCATACAATACATGAAGCCAATTCTGACTTACCTCTACATTGAATGGGAGGTTAAATTCTGGCAGCAATTTGTCTTATTTACATACAATGGATACGCACTACTTTAAATATGGATGAAACAGTGGTCTAAACTTGATTATCCCATGCTAATCATACATAACATAAAATTTGATTATTATATACCTATATAAAAATACTTAGGTAGACATTTTAAGTGTTAAAAAACCTATAAACTGGCTGGAAATTATTTTAAGCAAAAGTGAGACATTATGAATGTAGTCCAATTTAATGAAATATCGGTCCAACAAGAAAAATGTTCTGGGGTACCTACTTATATTTATTTCTATTTAAATAATATGAACAGAAAATATGAGCAGTTACAATACAATATAAAAATGCTTTATTGTATCTACACCAAAAAAAAGAACAATACAAAAATACATTACATAAGAGTAGTAAAATGGCCTTATCGCTTAGAAGCGATTTCTTCCAGGAAACCATTGGATGGAAAGAATTATGTGAATTTATGAAACCCTGCCGGTGTGTACAAATGACTATTTAAAATAATGAATAAATAAATATAGTAAAAATTTATAAAAAGCTGTTCTCCTGGATTCGGCGCGTATCGTCAGGAAGTTCCTCTGTCTGCAACCCTAGTCACCGGCTGCTTGAGCCTAGCTTCGCGGCCGGTGATCCACCGTTTTGATATATTTTTACTGTAGATTAGTTTTATAATATTTTTGTATTTTCTATGGTAAGAAATGTATTGTTAACGAGAATTTAAACAAATAAAAAGAAATAAAAATTTAATGACTGATCCCTGGTCCTAAATGGCGTAGTTACGTTTGTATCTTTGCGTTGCTGTTTTTTAGTCACATCGATCTAGGATCAAACGATGGATCCGAATCACTACATAGTATAGAATAAAGTAGCTTTCTCTGTCCCTATGTCCCTATGTATGCTTAAATCTTTAAAACAAAAACAAAAAAACAATCTTTAAAACAACAAAAAATACGTATAATAAAACCGTGCGAAGCCGGGGCGGGTCGCTAGTTAAATATTTTTAAAATATTGTATGAAGGTGTTAAATATGGACCTTAAATAAATAGTATGATGACTTTAGCCGTGGGCCATTTACTCACACTGTAATGAAACTTGCAATAACTTCAAGTGAGCTTATCACTCAGGAATTAACTTCATTTTATATAAAATTGGGGACACAGTATTTTATTATTTGACCGTGGCTTTTCAGTTTTGGAGATTGGTTTGCAAAATTATCTTGCAACATACTCAGTTCAGCATACATGTAGTAAAAACATAATAGTAGATTTAAATTTCATGGTATGATTACTACTGTCTGTACTGTACTGTCATAGGTTGTGTCCTGGTGAAATCGAACGATCCCATTCATTCATGGATGTCTAGTCAAATCTAGGATAAAGATCAGGGTAGCTTAGGATAAGGCCACCAACTGTTACCAAACTCACTTACAAATACTGGTCATCGACGTTTAGCCTTTTGAAATGTTAATAAAAGGCAAGGTAAACCAATTAAAAGTCTTCTGTGATCTATCTCTCTATCTGTCTATCTTCAAATCTTTTTGAAGAAACCTCAGCTAAATTCGTTACGAAAGCCATAAAAACTGTTTACCAACATCAACAAACTAAAAGTTATACGATCAATCAAAAATATAGTAAAGTGGTAACTATCGTTGCCGACAAATAGAAAAAGTCTCGCAATTTGATCGTTATCAATAAAAATCGAATATATCATGCATTGTTTATTCTATTGATGTAGAAACTCCTTCAATAAATCTAAAGTGTGTTTGTACATCATGGCTTTCAATTCGTTTTCGTCAATAGTATCCACATTGATCAATACGCAGATATTTACAATTAGTAAGATAACTTTAACTTGTATTGCTCTACTTTTTGCAAAATTGATTTAAAATGAGAGTTGACTATTTTTTTATTTACCTACACATTTTTTGATGAATGATGAATTTCTTTTCAATGTTACTTTGTGCTTCAATCACAAGCTACATTGTGGCAAATGTAAAAACACCCGTCTTTATTTAAAAGACACGCTGCCTTAAATGAATAAAAATAAACCAGCGTCACATTCCACCACAGCAAAGCCTTAAATGCGTATCTTAAACACAAATCTAGCAAAAAACAAGGCATGTTAACTATCGCAATTAATGACAAGCCACACAAAAAAAAACAGCCTACAACCAACCCACAGATTACAATGACAATAATGATCATCAAATAATATGGGGCCGTGAAGCAAAGGCATACAATTATCTACATCATAAATAACTGACGCGTGATGTCAACGGTCCAAATAATCATATTTCGAAGTCTAGACCGATTTGAATAGCTGGTCTTCTCTTGCGAAGATGACAATAAACATGTCATATAGTGTAGTCCGTCTTCGCACATCGCTTTTTGACAAATGTACGACTATGAAATTCCATAATTGTTAACAGTTGAGGGAATTAAAGAGACACAGTTACTAATAATCATCTTGAAAATACTAAAATATAGATTGTGTGTATCTGTCGACTCGAAAAATAAAGTTTCTTACGAATATTTCGGTTTTATCAAGTCGACAGCTTACAAAACGAAAATTGTTCTAGATGATTATTTCCTGAAAAATTATTGAAAATAGTATAAAAAATTAAATAAATTCCCCAGACAAATAGCAAATTAAAAAAATATTTACAGGTTTACTAGATTGAATATTCCAATTGTAAAATTTAGTAATTTGGACTCCTGAATATACACTGAACGGCAAAAATAACCATAACCAGAACGGCAAAAATAGCCCAGCCCTTTTAGGTGGCAAATTTTGATGTTATCCATTTGTAAGTAACAACACACACAGTACACACTTAACTTTGTTTTTCATACGCATAAGTTGTGAATGGCGTAATTATCGAACTTCATCATATTTCTAACATTGCTTCAATAGCATTAAAAGTAAACAATTTGAGTTTGTTTTACTTTCATACACTAAACCCAGTGCTTGAACATCATAGAGATGTCATTTGATGCTACCTCACTAGCAAGAGCAGTTGCTCTCATCGTCGAAAGGGTTAGTCTGCGTTACGAGATGTGGAATCTTGGTTTCACATGTACTACCATAAAGGATGCAGGGAAACGGTTTCGGGAGACTGTTTCCAACTGTTAACAAGGTGACAAGTTAACCAACTGTTTTTTTAAGCTGTCTCTTAAAGGTGAACAGTTAATTGCATTGTGTGCGTGCAATGATCAATTTACACACCAATTCATTTTGATCTCTGAACCCCTCACTTATTTCGAGTGACACTATTATAATTAGAGTTCAGAATAATCTGGATGGAAGATCGTGTCAAAATTGAATGATTTCGGCGTTCAAAGCAGTATGATTCTCTTGTCAGCATTTGGATGATGAAGAGTGATAAAGTCGTATACGCATGCGTGAGTGAAGACATCATGCGTGGATATTGTGAAGCCAGCTGTCATTCTGATGAATACGTGAAATATTACCCTATGAATAAACAGAGTCTATTTCTATAGGCCTACGATATACATAGTATACCATCTTATTCAGAAAGAAATGATAATTTATCGATTGAATGGATTTGTATAAGTAATATTGGCGTTGACATGTCATGTTAATTGTAAATAAAGTATTGTAAAACCAAATTAAATTGATTCAATTAATTGATATTGACTGACAATTTGTGTAAGACGCCCTGTTGCGAAAGACTGTTGACAATGTTGGACAAGCGGCAAGCTAAAAAATCTTCAGATGGAGGCAAAATGGTAGTGAACCAACAGGGCTTTATAATATTTATTATAAATCATTTATTTCAGAAAACTTAGAATTGTAATTTGAGATCTTTTTTACTAGTTCTACTGTAAACGGTTTTTGAAGATTCTATTTTTTTTAAATCAGTTGCTGCTCATCTATATAAATTAGATTAAAAATTAACCAGTAGTTTTTGAGTTATCTCATTTTAAGTATAACCAGAAGGCTCCATTTTGAGAGTGGATAGTAAACTTAGATTTTATTATTCATGCATGAGCAGATACTAAGTACTAAAATAGACCTTATTTAATAAGGGTCAAGGGTTTGTTTATCTTACACCTGTGCATAATGAACAGCTAGGCTGATTAACTGACTTTACAACTAGACCTGTAATTATGGGATTGAGAACACATGCTAATTTGAAACAGCACGCATGCTACAAATTGTTTATTGAATAGCTAGGCAGGCACACAGCTAGGCGCCATATTAACAATTTGTGCTCTAAAATTATAATGAAAACTTCTTTCATTTTCTCTTTTCAACAGTCAGAAAGGTTCGATTGTGTAGTCGTATGTTTATATATTTATTTGTAATATTTTATTTATATTACTTTCTGACGACGGTTATATGTATAAAGTTACCATTTGCTTGATGTGTTTCATCCACTTTGCTAGATTTTGATGCGTATTTCCAATAGGTAGATATAGTGATTCAAAGAGAACGTATATGTATAAAACATACCCGTGCGAATCTGGAGCGGATCGTTAGTGTATTATATGCTCTCTATTAATATGTAATCTCTATTAGTATGTAGATTTTTTTTAAGGAGAACAAAGCTTACAATGCAATACAATACAATAATTTATTTATAACACCAAGTTACAGGTCAAAAAAACATCATTTTATCAGCATTAAAATAGTGTGCACAATTAATTCATTTAAATATGAAAGTTATATAAATTTTATTAAATTTAATAATTGCTTGCCATATTTCCGTAAATCATAACGTCAGTTCACTTGTTTGCCAAAGCGCGTATTGATATCAAAGTTCATACGCTCCTTTGAATGCGCACTGATAACCGCTTCATACTGTCACATGTCAGTGAAATTGATAAATGGGTGCATGTATCGTGTTTCATACAAACTAAAGAAAGAGTTATGTTAAACCTTTTGACAGTGATGGAGAGGCTTTCTTAGTACCTACCATGGAATAAGTACTGTTGTACATAGTACTTATTAGGAATTAGAAACAAGTTCTAGATTACAAGAACCCGCTAAAGAGAGTAAAGTAAAGTAAAGTAAAAAAGGTTTTAATGACATTTTGACAGTTTAAAGACAATAATAAGTCCATAGGCTCCTGAACTACACCTGCGAGCTATAAACTGAAATCACTTCATCGCTAGTTTCTGCGGACGTATACAACTACAGTACCTATACAAAAATTGTGTATGAGAACGAAACCTAAATATATTTATTATTCTAGTGTACGATTTTAAAACTTTAGCAGAGAGTCGCAATGGCAGACAGATTGTGATCAATACATATTATAAAACAAAGTCGGTTTCTCTGTTCCAATGTCCCTAGGTATGATTAAATCTTTAAAACTATGCAACGAATTTTGATGCGGTTCTTTTTATAGCTAGAGTGATTCAAGAGGAAGGTTTGTACGTATAATAAAACTGTGCGAAGCCGGGGAGGGTCGCTAGTAATGCCATTATGCTGGACAATCCCCGTAGCATCATCTAGCCCCAAGCTAAGTAGAGCTTGTATTAAGGGTACAGACTAATATACAAACAGTACAAAGATAGTAATAGAAGTAATTTTTGTTAAAATGGGTGAGCGATATAAATTAGGTTACTATGTTAAAATATACGAAAATGATTGCTTTTTTATATATTCCTTTTAGTCGGCGGATTTACTAAACTTGGTTATTTATTTTTCAATTACAAGTATGGGTCACAATGATCATATTTTTATACAAATTAAGTAGAAACATAAGTATGCAGTTTATCTACAGTATGACGATAATGGCTACAGTCGTCCCTAGACTCGATCATTAACATTCACCTTGAAAATGACTCGCTCGTTCTTCTCAGCTTTAGCTTATCGATGTATATAAACCTGTTCTTTAATTTGATAGGGCTTTTTTACACTGGTGTGTTCCATTTGAAATAGTATGTTTTCTCATATACCCTCTTTCCTGAGTCCGAAAACCACAAAACAAAGGTCTAATATATATATTCGGTCAAGATGATTAAAATGACGTTTGTGCATTTGGTATTGTACTATTTTATGCGTTTGAAGAGATGTTCATAATTAGAATGTCAAATTGGTATAGTTATAAAAGTAACCGTCACAGCTATGAATGAACGTCGAAAAGTTTGTGCTAGTAGAATACCAAATAGAGTTTAACCCTGTCATTTTGACGCGATTCTATTTAAATGGTGAAGCGATTTATTTAGTGGAATTCGGGCCCTGGATTTGTGGATAGTCGTTTGTATCTTATAACACAACGTAGGTTTGTAATCCAACACAAACCAGGTTCACCCGCTGACATCCCCAATGAATCTGAGCAAATATCTGGGAGAGTTTTATTATAATCGTGACCATTTATTTATTGATGCCGACAACTCCTATCCTATCCTACTAATATTATAAACGTGATAGTTTGTAAGTATGGATGGATGGATGTGTTTCACGGAAAAACTACTGAACGGATATGGAATGAAATTTGGCACATAGATAGATTATAGTCTGGAATAACACATAGGCTATATTTTATCTCGGAATCCCACGAGAACAGGAATTACGTGAAACCGCGAAGCGCTGCTAGTAAAACATAAATTTCACATGATCTTATCTTTATTAACAACGAAAATTACAATCAAGGACTAGAAAAAATTACAACTAGTATATACAATTGAAACCATTGAGCTAACTGCAGACGGTTGCAAACAGTCTAAAGGTAGCTCAATTTCACATGTAGGTAATATATAAATGAATGTAGTTATTCTGGCATAAAACATACAGGCTCCTCAATTTTTACTCGAAACCACGGGGCGCAGTTAGTTATTAATTCATTTATTTATTCTTATAGTTTTGATTACGGCAAACTAAATGTTGATTATGATGAAAATGAAACATGCCCCAAGTCACAGTACATAAGTAAAGTAAGGTACTTAGTACACGACAGCAAAGATCAACAAGGAAGTAACGTCTGAATCACGACCTCAGACTAGTTTATCATGAAGAATTAAAATGTTCTCGGTGAATTAAAAACTGTGACATTTCCATTATTTGGTTCTAGGAAATGTTAAGCACGATATACGAAAAACAACTTTTGTAAATGGATAAACATTAAACGTCAAAAGTTAATTGTTATTTTGTAGAAATATTGAATGATACCTAGATAAGGAAAAATGTGGAAAATGCACCTTCTTATGTAAGTAAGTATGTGTAAATTTCTAAAAATGATCTATTTCCGTTTAATCACACGAAATACGGCCTACACTATTTCTACTCGTAATTCACAATAATTATTGTGATGAATAGGTATGTATTTTCTCCGTTTTTTTCTTTCTTCACAATCTCTAAGGTTTACTCTTTTTAGGGTTAAGCTCGCCTGTGCCATAATTTATCTAGTTTTAAGACTTTATTCTATGTTTTTTTATTTGTGCAATAAAGAATTATGAACCACTAGATCAATCCGTATTTTTCTTTTTCTACTACTCCGCTATACTATACTCCTTTCTTACTACTATTTTCTATTCATATAGTATCACAATATCATGCTGAGGTTCGTAACAAATGGCGTCTGCGATGCAGATGAGTCTACCAACATAATATAGGCTGACCATTTATAATAAGATTTAATAGATAAAATCCAAACAAAACAAGGCCAACTTTATACAGAGGCATTAATTAACTCACAAACTACAAGTATCGCCTAAAAGCAGAGCCTCTAAATCAAATCAGATCAATTAGAGACGCGGCTACTAAATATTCATTTCCTAGCCATTAGGATGAAGCCGTCCATCGAAGGTTAGCGTGGGCCAAGTAATGACAAGATTGTTGACTGTCGTGGTCAGACAGACAGCGGTAAAGCTATCATAACTGTCTGGCAGAGTTCAGACATAGTACTAATAATAACTATTCGAATTCAAAGAACCAGAGTGTTAACAAGGATGCGGAATGATCGTATCGAAAACCGGACTCACTCTGAAGAAGTCCCCCGTATGATACGTTGGTGTTCTTTCAACATAAACCAGGTTCAGTGTGGTCCGCTTAGAGGTATAATAAACTCGTTAAACTGAAGGTTTTATAATAAAACATTTATGTGATATGAGTCCAAAGTCCATAAAAATATTTTCTAGATAGTCGATGACACCTACTGTGTAAGTCTTTACTCCAATGTCGGCGAGCTGTCGACGAGTTGACAAAACACTGTCAGTTACTTACAATATTAAAACGCTAGACGCGCCCCGCGGCTTCGCTTTATTATTAATAGTAAGATTTAAATGTCGCACCTACCCGTCGAACTACGTAAGTTTATTATTACCTTCGCTTTCATGCATTTTTACGTTAGCTGTCATTTTGATCATTTGCTGTAACTTTTGACATACATAAGTTACCAAAAGATTCACACGGTGTTTTCATAAACAAAGACGCATAGTCAAAACTGGTTCTGGTGACATATTTTAATCTTAAAATGTGATAATCTAACAGATTTAGTCATGGATATACCGAGAAAAGTAGCCTCGATAAATAAACACTTTACTAACAGAATCTAATAAAAGAAATAAAACTATCGATCCATCATAGATCTAGATCTAGTGAAAGGATCTAACGAAAGATCCCACTTTTCACACTTATCCCACTTTTGAGCTTGAGGAAATTGGTTCATTTTAAACGCTATCAAGCGCGCCACTCTGATTTAAAAAGGCACGCCAAGAAGGCAGGCGGTCAGACACAAATTATGTACGCACCTAATTGAGAGCACTCTACATAAGGACTAGGTAAGTTTGTAAATGCCTTCTAGCTACAGGTGTGGTTGTTTATTTCATAGATTTTCTGTAATGATGAAAAAGATGATCCATTTCTTAACACAACTAAAAATCATCAGGTTTCCTAACTTATTTACTAACGGTTCATTTTGTTGGAGCAATAAGACGCTGTAAAGTTCAAATATTAGCTACGCGATTATTCAGAGATAATTACTAAAAGCTAACCTATTAGTCAACTAATGCAATCAAAATATAGGACTTGATTATCAATTGCAATTAGTATGCAAGTTCATTATTCGGTTCCAAATTGCTAAGCAATGCAAGAGCAATATTTGTGATTGAGTAAATTTAGTGTACGGTTGCCAAATGTAATCAATTTGTCAGATGTCCATTGCACACTAAATCATTGTAGAGTTTAAATGTGTATATGAATGTTAATTATATGAATTAAGCGTGCAAAGAGAGACCTACATAATGCATTGCATACACATTGAGAGAAACGAACGAGATATTAAAATAAAATAAAAAACCGGCTAAGTGGGAATCGACTCACGCACGAAGGGTTCCGTACCATTCCACTAATATCATAAACGCGAAAGTTTGTAAGTATGGATGGATGTTTGTTACTCTTTCACGCAAAAACTGCTGAACGGATAGATTGTATATCTATATTTTATCTCGGAATTACCACGGGAACGGGAATTACACGGGTAGTTATCTATAAAAAGGCCAAAAAAATCATTTCTGTCACAAATAAGAGCCCCGTTAAATATTTTTGTTCCAATTGAAGTTATAGCGTTGATAGAAACACATATCTGTGAAAATTTCAACGTACAGTCAAACGGATGGACACAGTAAAAGGATCCCGTTTTACCGTTTGAGTACAGAAACCTAAAAACGATCCAATGAGCTGTAAATGCTTTACCTTTAAAACTTATAAATTTAAAAACCTTAAAAGAGTACAATACCAAAGTCGAAAAACATATGACAAACCCGTCGTCTGGTTCCGTCTTTTGTTTTTTAAGGCAATAACCTGACAAATGAAGCAACATGACTAATTTTATTGTAGCCTGACTATTGACTCAGGTGAAGACCCAGTTTTGTATTGTCATAAATTATTGGTAGGTAATATTGCTACATAATAATATTTACAGCCAGTTACCACCTTCCACAAATTGTCAATTAGCTCTGCCCCATGGCGTTCAACGTTTTCGCTATTTCTCGTAGTTAATCCTAATGCTAGATATGTTACAAGATAAGTGTTTATAATAGAAATGAAATTCTGAGACACTAATGCCGATGGGAAGATAGATTTTGAATAACTGTGAGAATAACTTGATGCATTGGCACATTGATATGTAGTTTCATCAGTCGTGACTTTTCTTTTTGTTCTGTATTTTTGTTTTTGAGCAATAAAGAATATTTGAACTGTATTTTGTGAAAACTTATACATAGGTCAACCTATGTACAAAAAACAGGGGGCAGGGTAACAGCAACTAACATAAAAAAAAGACTTGATCACATAAAAGCACAGCGAAAAATATGTAAGTTCGAGTTCGATAACGAATGAAAGACCAATGGAATGATGAATGAAAGCTGCCAAAAACACGAATTGTTTGGAGCTCCTGCTCTGATGATACCAATATTGTAAAATATGTTCTATTCTATTCTTAGGTTTAGTAAATCACATGTTTACATTTTTGTAGTAACTAACTTTGGTTTGTAACCAAGACTTGGTTCTTCAATTTGAAAACATGTTCCAGATGCAAATTTCAGCACTTTCTACATTTGACATCGACGCTATGACTCTACATCTAGCTTTTGAATCAATTTACAAATTTTAACGTCACATCACAGGAAATGAAGACATAAGTGTTTTTTCTTTTCTGGGGTTCCTAAATTTGAATGTGAAAAGGAATACAGTACCATTTATTAATGAGAGGAAGCTCCCCAATAGGTATATTGTACCAAATTTTATACAATCTTTATCAGGGTAAGAAGGAAGTTATGTATTTTTTATTAAACACGGTTGCTCCAGCCAAAGTTAGTGCTTGCAAACTATGATTTACAACCTGGTTTTCAATACTTATTTGTTTTAAGCCCATGTTACTCGAAATTGCCGGGCAAAACGTCAAATTTGCCCTAATTTACCTTAATTGCACCGAATCGTACAGCAATTTGTGTCTGCGATATAGATTAGAAACTGTAGTTTGGAAGTTTTAGCCTCTGTAACGTGTAGTTATGAAGTTAATACGTGGCCTGTAATACAAATTTCCAGATATCTCAAAATATAAAATAGAATGTGGGTATTTTCAAGGTAAGACATAGTTGTATTCTAAAAATCTCAAAATGTCAAGTCTTTAACAATAATGCTTTAGGCTGCGCTAGTGAGTTAGTTACTCCTTCAGTCAGTTTTAATACTAGTATCTGCCCGCGCCTTCGCACTCGTGGTTTATATGGAAATGTTACAAGGCAATGGCCTTGTATATTCCCTAAAACTATCCTATGGAAACTTTTCTTTCAATTAAAAAGTAGCCAAAGGGCCGAAAACTACGTTTATTCAAATATCAGCTATGGATTGGGCGTTAGTAGTGTCTTTAAAAGAGAAATAAATATAAATAATAAAGAACTTTAGTGTTTATAATATTGTAAGTAAAAGATAGGATAGAAGGATTGGAAATAGTCTCAGAATCTGTATTTCATTAAAGGCATTTTACCAGATCAAAAATCTCTAGATTGCAACCATTCTATCAATATCTCCATGCAAATAGCACCTCACGCACTATCTAGAGTTTCTTTCATCTATGGACAATTTTGCAACAACACCGTTATCATACTAGAGCGGTTAACTAACAGAATTCGGACCCTGTTCGACTTTTCTTTATACTAGTCACAACAAGGAACTACATGTGTGAAGTCTAAAAGTCTATAGTCTAGTCTCGTCGAAAATTATAATTTTCAAGCGCCAAAAGTTGTAGAATACCAAATGCACAAACGTCATTTTAATCATCTAGATTGAATGGCACTATTAATAAATAAATAAATAAATGATAATGAATGATTGATTGACACCTTGCACTTCGTGCTTTTAATCAACGTAAGTACTTATAGCCCGGCTAAACTCAAGATACAATGTTTACAAATAATATCCCCATTCTTAACCTGTAATAAATAATGTAATAATAAATGTGGTCGATTTTTTGATAGAGTTTATAAATCTTATTAAGTTATGCACTTTTATGCAACAGTTAGTGCTACCTAATAATTATTTATATTTACAAATACAAAGTACTTATATTAAACATTAACAATTGTAAGCAACTTACATTATAGTCCCTAAACAAGTGAAAATGTAACCGCTCTAGAAGTTTCAGGAACAACAATAATTATTTTCAGAATTTTGATGTAATTGCGGCAATGAAGAGGCAACTCAAGTAAAATAGTAATGTATGTTAGTATTTAAAATAGGAAATTACGAAAGAACAAAAAACTATGGAACAAGGAAATATCGGTTAACGCACGAAAACAGCAACCCCTCAATTATAACGTACCTCAAATGCAATAATGCTCTAAACGGAAGTGCATTGTTAGAATTAATTACATAAATAATAAAAACACATTAAACGAAGACAATTCTCAAATCATTGGATATATATTTATTCTCTATATATATCTATTTCTGTTGTTAATGTTGTACAATAAAAGGGAAATGTAAAAAATTATTTTAAATACGTTAAAAAAGAAAAACATAAGCCCTTGGGTTTAAATTCATTGGATTGATTGTTTAGGGTTCCTTACAGAAAGAGTGTCAAAAAGAACATTATTTTAGCTTTGTGCTATATGTCCATCTGCTTTGTGTACCCGTACCCGTGCTTTTAATATCTTTAAATGTCATAAAAATTGAGATGCATTATGTTTTGTCTTCCATAACATTAAAACATCCTCAATAATTGTAAAAAATATTATATCTATTCACGTAGTAATAGTAGTATAATGGTTTATTATAATATTTTAAATTTAAGTAATATAATCTTGAACTTACTGTCAGGAATACTTTATATGACTATTTATTATTTATATATCTATGTAATCTATTGTATTAAGTATATCAGTCATCTAGTACCCATACCACAAGCTCTGCTTAGCTTGGGGCTAGATGATGCTGTGTGGACTGTCCGAAATTATTTTTTATTGTTTTTTTCAGGATTTATAAAATGAAATACGATCAAAGAATGGACTAGTATTTTAAATTGAAGCAATTGAGCTA
Organism: Eupithecia centaureata; assembly: GCA_944547425.1. Classification (NCBI taxonomy): domain Eukaryota; kingdom Metazoa; phylum Arthropoda; class Insecta; order Lepidoptera; family Geometridae; genus Eupithecia; species Eupithecia centaureata. Next base: position 11,125,800 of record OX155681.1, read on the forward strand.
TCTGTAGACTGTTATACACAACCGTGAAGTAGATTTATTCACTTGGTAATTAAGTTGGACAATTAGCACGATTCGTGTTTCGTGTTTGTATTAATTAGTTTTAGATTACTTTTAATATACCTACATAGTATAAAACAAAGTCGCTTTTTCTGTCCCTATATCCCTATGTCCCTTTGACTGCTTAAATCTTTAAAACTACGCAATGGATTTTGTTGCGGTTTTTTTAATGGATAGAGTGATTCAAGAGGAAGGTTTATACGTATAATAAAACCGTGCGAAGCCGGGGCCCGTCGCTAGTATATCATAATTGAATAATATTAATTGACTTATTAAGAATAAATACGTTAGCGAGCGTGTAGATATTTTGAAAGATCTTGATATATTTCAATTTAAATTCTCAATCCCGCAACTATTTCTAAAAACTCACCTTGCAAAATTTCCTCATACCAAAAACTAAGTATGTTTTTGATGGTACGATCCATTGTTGTAGATTTCACAGTTCTCATTGTTCATTAAAACATTCTGTCTGGTTACTATTGGACAATCTTTTTTTGATTAATCAGCCAGCTTGTGTCAACACGCAGTTTAGTGTTTCCGTAAACATTATCTGGTTTCTGATTGAAATACGAGTAATAAGGGCATTCAACTGAATGTCTGATAATGACGGCGTTCCCTTTACTGGCTGGTCATGAAGACTTGATCTGAAAAGACAAATATTCAAAAACCGGCCAAGTGCGAGTCAGACTCGTGCACGAAGGGTTCCATACATACAATCATACAATCACTTTCACTAAACAATATAAAACAAAGTCGCTTTCTCTGTCAGTATGTCCCTATTTCTCCATATATGCCTAAATCTTTAAAACTACGCAACGGATTTTGATGCGGTTTTTTTAATAGACAGAGTGATTCAAAAGGAAGTTTTATATATATAACAAAACCGTGCGAAGCCGGGTCGCTAGTTATTTATAAAACGGTAAAATATCATTTCTGTGGTATGGAATCCCTCTTATATGTTTTTTAGTATTTGTTGTTACATCGGCAACTGTGAAAATTTCAATAAAAAAAAAACTGTCAATCACGGTGGCTGCAATGAGACTGCTACTGGTGACAGACGGACAGACAGACGGAAGAACAGCGGTGTTTTAGTAATAGGGACCCGTTTTACCCTTCGGGAACGGAACCCTTAAAAATAAAAGAGAACTTCATATAATAATTTAATATAAGTTGCGTGAATATGAGCTGGTGGCTCTTTGTCTTATTATCGTAGGTCCGAAGTATCCAAAGATACACCACAGTGCGTTTGCGCCCAAAATATTTTTTATTATCTTGCTGTGCCCAAAAGGCGTATGCGTGTTAATAATTATTGACATGTAAATTGGCTTTATGAATTAATTGTATTTCTGTATTTTTAAATCTGACTAAGCGCACGGTGGATAAAATGAAGGATTTGTTATTGTTGGAATATCTTCGTTTTTTAGTTGGAACGTCGGCTCTGTCGTCAAAGTGTAAAAAAAAAGCTATTTTTGACATATAGAGTGAATATAGAGTGAAGTATAGAGTGAAGCAAAAATAACAAAACGATAAATTAAAACTATTATATTGTTAGAATTATAGTATTATGTCTGTTGCAACTGTATTATGTGCTGGACAAATAACAATAGGTTACTAATAGGTACCTAATTATTCGTCCAATACCCTTTTGTGAAATTCATGTTGATTAGTTTATGGACTTTGTTCATAGCTTTTAAAATTGAGGCTACTATGTTTTTTAGCCCTGGAAACTGAGTACCGGTATAGAAAAACCTTAATTTAAGCTTCCTAGGATATATTTCACTGTTTTTCTGTAATAATAAAAAATAATAACAAAAAATAACGGAAATACAACTTTCAGATGCTCGTAACTAATGTAAACCAGCTCATACAATATTGATGATTTATTTATAAATGTGAGATAAACTTCTTTTCAAATACGTTCAAAGAGATGGAATGCAAAAAGTCATATAGTTTCTAATAATTAAATACTCGAAGTTACGCACATAAAAACAAATAAAAATTAATGACTGAAATTATTTTTTATTTTAGATAAGGAAATAGATAATTTACTAGCTAGATTATTAATTTAGTAAACTATCTTCATCCTTATTATAATATGTTTTAGTTTCACAACCCAAACTTACCATTACCATTGCATTATCATTACATATTTTCAGTAACTCAACTACCATGAAAGTTGTTTATTGATTATTTTATTCCCAGCAATGTCTCTCGCAATCTAGTGATAGTATTCTTAAAGCTTTATCCGTATCGGTCATCACTGACGAAGGCGTTCGTACACACAGTTGATGCTCGCGCGTCGAGGAAGACACATCCGTACTTGGCTTGTCTAGTCGCGCTGTGACCGTGTACGAGTAATATATCGAGTGATTTGATAATATTGCTACTGCTACTTTGGATACGGGAGCCAGTGGTTACAAAAGGTTCGTTATTTAAATTAAAACTTCTTTCGAAATAATTATTTCTAAAATCAGAATCAAATCTAAATCTAAAAAATAAATTAATCTATATCAGAATCTTTATTAAGAATGACCATTATAATCCAGGAATAGAAAAACATAAAACTAGCATATAGAATTGAGCTAACTGCAGGTTGTAAACAGTCTAAAGTTATCTCAATTGATCCTTGTTAATATCAGTCGGAAGCGTCCCCAAGACACTGGCTGCATTACCACGATGTATGGCAATGCTGATGCGCTGAGCCAGATAAATATGTAAGAATAAAAACTTGTTTGTAATTTCAACTTTACAGGACTCTTTTGCTTTTCAAGGATGTGCTTTAGTTTATCTAGTGTATCAGACTTTTTTATTGGGAGTGTTTTGATAAATTTCATTATATACTTTTTTTAAATAATTGAGTGCTTCCTTACAAGGGGAAGGGGCAGGGTATGTTAGCTTACCTAATATCACTCGAATAAACTGTCAAAAATATGGAGGAAGGAATGTTAACGCAAGGAAGGTTCAGAAAAGGAATGTACGTTATTTCTTACGTTCTTATACTTTTTCATCCTTTTGCGTCAAGTAGGACATGCGTGTCAAATATACAAGTATATGCATTACCATTTATTGCCTTGTACGTTCAATGGCAGACGGCAGATGTTTTACCGCAATAAATTATCACTTTAGCGAATCTTTATATCTATGGAACTAAGGTTTAAAATAATTTCCTTTTTAATGACCAATATTCATGTAACTGTTAAATTTTATAACATTATCCATCATCAGATCTGCATTGCTTATTAGTGTTTGATAGCAATTAAGATACATTCGTTGTTTATTCTTAAAATATATTACATAGTTATAACTCCCTTTTTATCAATAAAAAAATTATTATAAGATTACTTTAGTTAGAGGATGGTCCATTGCGGTTTTCTTCTTACCGCAACTCAATCACAAATTCGATGAGTTAGATAGTACCGCTATCTAACTTATAACTTTTTTAGTTAACATTTTCACATGCCTCTTATTTACGATCAAAAATACATTATAATAATTTATTAAGTAATTTAATTATATTTTTAAGCTTAAAACACAAAGTAGTAGGTGAACAAATATTTTTAATTTTAGTTTAAATATTTTGTGTCACATTCAACATCCTTAGAATTTTTATGAAATTACATTGCTGGTATATCCTCCATTTTTTATTTTATGGCCTTGGATACTTTTGTAATTGTACTATCGTCACAACTTTACAATTTTCAGTTGAAAACCTGATCTTTTGTCGCGCACAATCAAATCCATACTATCTTTACTAATATTAAAATACACGAAAGTTTGTAGTGATGTTTTTTCGTCTTTCACACAATAACTACAGAAGGGATCGAGTTGAAATTGTGAATTGATGTTCCTCTGGAACAACACATAGGCCCTTAAATACTCATTGAATGGATGAAATAATATTTCTATGCCATGAGAATTGTCCCGTGAGTTAGAAATAGCCCTGAGACATTTCCATAGAAAAAACGTCGAAGTCGTAGGCAGATACTATTCAATTATTAATTAGGTACTTCTTTATTCTGTATCCAAGTTGGCATCGCAAGCTACATTATGTGAATAGACTAACAATAAGCGTTTATGTAATACAACGTGGTAATGACCTGCTCTTGATTTAGCAAGTGTTTGATGACATAGTTTTGCTCTAGGAAATATCTATATTAAAATAAATAAGAAATATAGACAATACTGGGTAACTCACACGGCATAATCGAACCCCAAGCTAAGTAGAACCGTTGATATAAATGATATATTATTATTTATTGTATTATTATTTATTTTAAAGTTAAAGTGCATTAATTTATATAGTTTCTGCCAAATATATAGTTAAATACATATATTTAGTATTCAGAAAACACACAGAACGTCCTGGAAAAATATTTGCAGTTTCCGGATACCCTATAAAATTTTCCAAAGTGAATGTATCTGTCAGAGCACAGCACCAAGTATGGGGCACACCTTTCGGACTATTATTTAGACATAGAAAAATAAATTAATAATTTAATATCGCATGATACCGCACACTATCCTTCGGTGCGTTCGAATGATATTGGGATAGATGGGAATTCGGTTTACAGGTTCAATTCAAGACTACCGTTATGGCTGTTACAAACCGGTTAATAGCACTCATGATCTTCATTTGTTTTTGTAATCCTAACGTCATTACAAAAATATGAAGGATATAGTAATGACTGACATCAAGCCGTCATGGACAACGATCCACATTAAATATATTTAGATATTCAGAGAAAGCTATAATACCTTCATGAAATGTGTTATGTAATTGCATGAAATATTTTTTTTCTTTTTTTAAGTAATTTTGGAAAATCCATTAGCCCCAAGCTAAGCAGAATTTGAGTTATGGTAAAGGTGCCTGTTTTTCTAAAAACATTATATAGATTTTTCTACAATTTTACAGACAATTTTGTATGATAAATATCATAAAAAATTTGAAAAATATTACATAATATAGAAAAAAACCAAGATCGAATGAAAGATATACAAATAAGACGATAAAAAAGCGACTTAAGATAGGAGTCGAATCCGCAACCTCTTGCGCTGCAACAATTCGGACGTTAAACTATTAACAATTTAAAAAAATGTGTTATAAACAAAAATAACACAATCGAAATGGAAACAGATAAAAACTAGTATTTACACTTGATAAATTAGAGCTGCCTGCCGACTTATGCAAACAATTTGAAGAGTGCTAAACAAACCAATCGTGTATAGTCAAGTAAAGTATCTTTATTACGAAATACATGTATTACATACATGGGTAAATAAAGAATGCTGGACTACTAATACGATTATGAGCAGTTTAAGGATTTCGATGTAATAATATTTCGGTAAATAGTGGATCGGTACAAAACCACGTCACGTCGTAAGTTCATAACTATCGTAGTTTCAATCACTATTGCGCGTTAATCAAACGTGTTTACTAAATCGATTAGCAGTGTAGACGAATACACGAGGAATGCGATGTTTTAATTATAGCCAAAGGCTGGTTTATTTGCTGCCATTTCATTGTCTTAATAATAATTAGATGCAGTAATATCCTTAGTAAACTACTGTTCTCGGTTGTAAAAAACAAGTAAACAATATTTTGTGAAAAACAAGAATACAATATTTTATTCAGCAAAGATAATTATGAATTAAAACATAACAATGATCAACAATGCATTATTGCAAAAATGTTCTCGGTTGTGAAAAACAAGTAAACAATATTTTGTGAAAAACAAGAAAACAATATTTTATGCAGCAAGGATAATTATGAATTAAAACATAACAATGATCAACAATGCATTATTGCAAAAATATTTAATTCAAGTTCGAAAACGGAAGAAAGACGTCAAAAATTATGAATGAAAACACAAGATGAGCTGTTTAAAACCTTTATTATTGTGACAGTCTTTTATAAACGACAAATGTGACGCAGCGGTCGAAGGCCCTTGTGACGCAGGAGGTTGCGGGTTCTATTCTCTTCCATATGTAGTAAAAACTGATATACATCTATTAATCTATTAAGTATATCAATTATTTAGAACGCATAGCACAAGCTCTGCTTAGCAGCATAATGTGAATTGACCTAAATTATTTATTTATTATATTTTGGAATGTTTAAGAAACTGACATACATACATATATACAATATTTGCTTTCATGTTTCTTTCCCTATAAGGTTTTTTCACTCGGAACAGAAAACAGTACTTCTACCTACATAGATCAAAAATTGACGCGCGTGCTAGAAAATATTATGCATATTTATGTAATGTCACTGTAATTGTAATATTCACAATAACACACAGAGTTTGTCAACCGTAGCATCATTAAAATGATGGAAAATAAATTGGTGAAACTCATGTTATGTATTGTACCAATCCCATTATGGATGGATACAGTTACGACTGATGATTATCAGAAGATTGTCATTACCTTTTGAAAGATATGAAAGGTGCCGTTTTATTCTTTGGGTCTTGATGATGTTCATCACATAAAATAACTAAATAATGCTGGATAAGCCAGCATTGTTTATTCATTTAAGTATGAGAAAATTTCGTTTATTTAAGGTAACTACCCATAAATATAAAGTTAAGATATCTGCAGACTCTTGAAAACAATCTATAGCTCTGCTGATCTTAATTTAATGACGCTTCCGATAGATATTGCAATACGAGAATCGAAATAAGCTGCACCAGATAGATACATGACATGTTTTCTTGTGTGATCGTCAATGTTTTTACATAGACTCAATAGTAAGTAATGAACGATTATTCACTTGTTTCTTTCATTTATATTAAGGTGCAAACAGAAGCTACAGTGGCGCCACCAGGAATTTCTAAAATTCACACGTAAGTACAGTTTGTCAAACCCATCATAGTTTTTTTGAATGCATCTGTAGTAGTTACATATTGACAAAATAAAACTACCACAGACGCTTTAAAAAAAGATAATGATAGGTTTCACAACGGTATGTGTGAATTTTGGAAATTGATTTGTTTAACGGAATTATATGATAAAATAACTTGAGGCAGAAGCCTATTATAATATCGGAACGCGTAGCACCCTTCTTCAATGCGTCTGTAGAGACGACTTTACAATTCCAATTTTTTTAAATAAGTGGGAGCTCTACTTTAGCTCCTCTTTCCGCCTTAAAATATCATTTGTTTTTTTTTATATTCTTGTCTGGTATGTCAGTCACGCACCAAAGGTCTTACTGGCATAAAACCAGCGATGCTCGTAATTGTCTATGTTTTTACATAGACGAACCCATAAAGGAAATATTTTATCCAAGCAACCTTCCAGCCAAGGTGGCAATTTAAGACCATCGTCGCATAACTAGGCTTTTAGTAGTCAACGACGCGTGGCGGCGAATACTTACGTATATTACTGATTTTATCATCTAATGATTCGCTAATGTTCCCACTTACCGCTCTTTCCGTGAAATATAAGGATATAGTTTTCCTTTGGTCTATCCGGTCAAATTATGTCAATAATTATATTCACGCTTTAGTTTATGATTTTGAAACGGAAGTAATTTGTGATGGATTCACTAGGGGTTTTAAATAGCTGAAAGAAACGACTTGTTTGTTTCTTTTAGGGTTGTGTACATATCTGTATTGTAACGACATAATTACTGCTGGATTTCTATAACCGTCATTATCACTAAATAGTATAAAACAAAGTTGCTTTCTCTGTCCCTATGTCCCTTTGTATGCTTAAATCTTTAAAACTACGCAACGGATTTTTAAGCGGTTTTTTTAGTAAAGAAATAAAAAAAATATATTAGGGCCTCGAAAACCTAGTACCTAGGTAAAACAAGTAGAGGTGTTTTGAAAACTGACCAAGTGCGAGTCGGACTCGCGCATGAAAGGTTCCGTACTATTATTTATAAAAAGGGCAAATAAATCATATCTGTTGTATCTCTGGGGGTTGTATCTCGTATGGGATTCCCCTTAAATATTATTTTTTTCAGTTTTTTAGTATTTGTTGTTATATTGGCAAGAGAAATACATCTTCTTTCAAATTTCAACTGCCTAACTATCACGGCTCTTGATATCTATATACGGTAGATACAGCCTGGTGACAGACGGCCAAACAGACGGACGGACAGCGGAGTCTTAGTAATAGGGTCCCGTTTGACCCTTTGTGTACAGAACCCTAAAAATTTAAACTGACTTCAATTCTGCGCTCATTTCTTATGCCCTTTACCATGGTAACGACACCGATAAGTGGTTTTTGACCATATAAAATTTCGTCGATGTGAACAATGTTTAGAATTTTGTAGGTTTTTTCAAAAACCAATTGACAGATTTCGATAAAATATAAATGTGACCACCTGGAAAGTTCGAAGACTGAAGAAAAGTTTGAAAAAAATATATTTCGTAATGGTTTCTGGCGTCTTCGAGTACGTAAACGAAAAGATTCTAATAAATCGAAAACATCTCCTCAATTTTTGAACTTGGAAAAAATCCTACGTTATTTATTCATCGAATTTTTGTGAATCGCTCACTTTGTTATTTGTCAATTTGTCAGTTCAATAGAAGCCACACAGAAACCACATCGTTCCAATAAAACATAATATTTATTAAATAATATTATTTTCAATCATGGATAGATTTCAAACTGCATTTGTCGTCATGGCATTAAGAACTAATGAGGCCGTCAACTTTTTATATCATTATTATGGCATTTTTGAAATATGGAATGTTAAAATCATGATACGCAGCCATTTATGGCTCTTGTCTTACTAAGTGTAAATCATTTTCCATCAGTCATTTTATTAATTGGCAGGTATTCGCTTCGAATCTTTAAAATGCGATTTTAATTATCAATGACCTTTGCTTTTATTATGCAATGGATTCTCTTTTTGAATAATCAAAACGATTAATCAAAAAAGGATGGCAATTATTAAAGGAATTTTTTATTAAAAAGATTTTTCGAACCATAATTTAAATTTTTAGAAGCAGAAAATCTACATTTATTTTTATTTTGAGCGAGAAAGAAATTAAATAAAGCCGACATATCGGATGTTCTTTGCTAGCCTTCTTTACAAACTTTTTCATATTATATTGCTACGCGGTTAGTAATTTTGAATTTAGAATTAGTATATATCTAACCTAATAGCAATAAATGTAAATCCCTTCTATTATAAGGTGGTTATATTATTGCATCAAATTGAGTGCAACTTTATTCCTTTCCTTGTCTGATTTACTATAATTGAACAGCTTTGCTTCCTATATTGATAAGCCTATAAGCAATTTTACAGAACATAACCAGTGTTTGTATTCAATAATGGAAACTAGCTGTAACTGGGCTTTTGTTTCAATAACCAAGCTAAGATCTTTATCTATTGTCCAGGAGGTAATAAAAGACAGGCCTATTACAATCTCATTAAAGAGTTATATAAGTTTTATTATAGGTAATGTAAATAATATAATTGGTATTTCAACTTAGTTTCACACAAGACTTTGGTACATAGATTTTTGAAGGCAATGAACGTCGTCTTCATTGTTTCAAAAATGTTATCGCTTCTATAATATATTTTTAACCTTGGTGAAAACTCAAAAGCAAAACATGTAGCGTTTGAGTTTTTACCAAAGTGATTTTACACTTTTCACACGGATACGGCTTTTTCTCGGAAAGTTTCACCAGAGTTTGTCGCAGTTAGTCATTCAATAGGATTTTCCTAGTGGTTCACAACTAGGACGTGAGATAAGTAAACTTTTACGGCTTTAGATTTAGTAAGCGGTTAAAGTTTAAACCGTAAAACTTTATCCGATAATTCGACTTTAGTACTCTCTTTCTCAAATCTTTGACAATCTTGCCTAACACCACTTCTATTCTATATTTGAAACATTAGGATCTACCCATGGACCAACCTACCAATCAATGTACTTGGTTTCGACATAGCAAAGACATTTCGCTTACTTAGCAGCATGGGAAGATACTGACGAAATTGAACGAGCTAAAGCTAGAATTAGATGAAGCAACCCACCAAACAACTAGATTAGAAGGAGTGTCTGACCAGTCCCAGGTATTCAATGATCCTTGTCATTTCATAGAACAAAATAGAACCGCAAATCTGTTCACAGTAGATTGCTTATCGGTTGTCGCAATTTCGTAATCTAATGAATTTTTCTAAATTTAATTTTGTTCTGCATACGATGAATTTAATACGAAACTAAATATTGTAGAATCAGCAAACAAAGCCAATAATGAGAGTACTACGTGTAGGTGTGAAATCTCTTTGTCTATACAAACCATCAATAATTTAAATAAATTTAAAAGTACTTGGACGAAGTTAGAGAAAATAAATCACTTGTCCCTTCGGTGACCATCCACCCGAGAGGGGTAAATAAATATTACATTAAGATATACTGTATCTATGTCCGGCAAATAAAGTTTTCATGGTAGGAAAATGTTTCTGTAGCACTGCTGGTTTCAGTTTTACCAAGCCTGTCACGTCTTAAACGATGGACAGTAATCACGGTCTTGAGTTGTCGGCACAACAAGCCCAAGAGTTGCTAAAATATTTATGCTTCATCTATCAACTTCACATAAAAGTCTAGGCACTTCGTATGCCACTATTAAAAGTAATAACAAAATATTAGCAGATCAAATAACAAACACGTCAAGCTAACAGAGCTATAAGAGAGACAAATAACTATCACATTCAAAAGTCGCATAACAAGTTAGGAGTGGCCTTACCTCATTGTAGGATATAGGATAGTTACACACACTTTAGGATTTTCTTTGAGTTTCCTTCCCATACATTAAAGCCCTTACCGGATAGAAAGGAACGAATTTCGTAGAATGGCTGCGATTTATTATAAACATTTCTTCTTTAATAGTGATTTTGCGACTCTTTGCTTTAGTTTTGCCAAATGTGATTATAGTTTCCGGGCGTTTTTATAGTTTTTCGTTTCATTTTTAGCAATTCGCTGTACCTAGTAAACGTAAACTGTGTCGTTTTGGTAATGAGAAAATTCATGCTAGCCATACAGATGATCTTACGAGCTTCTAATAAGATAATCGCTTGATTTACGTACCCTGTTAGCGGTAGCTATTTATGTAAATATACTAATGTTAGGCTTAGAACCATTTAATGGTTACAACCTTTGATCTTTAAGTTTTGATGGAAATAAAGCCCATTCCAAGAACATTGCGAAAATAAAATAGAAGTGGTAATGGAGAAAATGTATTGCGCTTTGAATTAGATACACTCGTGCTTTTTGTTGTTTCATATAATTTTGGAACTTTGTTCAGAAGTTTGTTAACCCTTTAGGGGTACTCAATCTCAACTCAGATTCAGATTTCTTCTTTATTCTTTCTTTCTCTTTCTAAATTTAAGGAGGATCTTAGGATCTTAGTAGCATAGATAAAAACAATTCAAATACTTCATTTTGGTATTCCGTTTAAATGGGGAGTTCATCCATCCGCCGGCTTCTTTTAATCCTATATTATTTCATTGGTTCCTCTGATGATAAAACAAGATTGAAAAAAACTAAAAAAAACAATATGCTTTGCAAAACAATGGCAGTGTTTCGTCGAGATATCAGGGACCAATGTTTGAAATGACTTGTATGATTTGTAGGTCTATATTAATTAGTTAGTTTCTCTATTTACGCGAGGCAGAAATTGAACCGACAACTCTCAGCCTCATGTGTACCTTCGCAAGCAGCACCTCAGAAGTCAAAGAAGATTTTTCGGTTAAAAATTCAACGTACGTAAAGGTTCAATCAAGTTTTTTCAAGATCCAAATAATTCTCAACCTATTTACATAAATAAAAAATATTAGGATTTGCAACACCTTAAATAACTCAAGATCGGTCCAAACAATTTCAGTGGCCATTTGTTACATTCCTCTATGTCCCGAACAGTAGAATAATCAAAAAGTTAGGGTTCCGCGCAAAAAAATGTAAATGGGCAAACAATGTGGGTACAATTGCAAATAAAATGCTATCTAAATACCTTATCTTGACGACCTCCACACGTATTCATAATTCGAATGGACAGCTATCAGGTTACGTAATAGTTTGCATCTTGAGGTCACCTTATGTCAGTTTTGCTCTATTTGCTTAGGTGGGTTCAAGTTTCATTTCGATCGTCTAGAGAAACCTATTTGAGCCGTTTGGGATGGAAATCCTTATTCCTTGGGGTCTTGGGGCATACTCAGTTTATAAAGATCTTACCAAACTTCTCATAGAGTCCACAAGTGATCGGAATGATAGTTTTTATTTCGATCAATGAATTAGCATTGCCATTCAACGTGGCAATGATGCCAGTATTCTGGGTAGTCTGCCTTATGGTGACGGCTTAGATTTTTAGGAGTTTAATATAATTGTAAATACTAGCTGTAATTAGTCATTCTGTTATCGTTTCAATCAAAATATAAACAAAATAATTTAGGTAAACCTTATTTCTAGTGATAAATTGTGACCATTTTAAAACTGAAAGTAAAGTAAGGTAGAAGATAAAAAATGACTTATTAGGTATAGCATAACAAAAGAATAATCACAATAACCGTGCAATAATGCTGACTCGCAATTTTCTGGGTACAAAATTTCGCAAAGCTCTTTAAGACAAAGCAATAAACATAAACAAAGCCGTGGAGAAATGCTAGTATTAATTTATGGTGTTACAGTTATTGACATCCAATTAAGTTACATAAACACTTATTGATTTATGACATTTCAATTGAATTATACACTTTCGTCAACACCTGTTATTTATTTTTAACGAGCTTTGTTTATATCTTTCATTTTATAGCTTTACTAGTTGATATTTTACTACGTAAATTACCACCATAACTTGAAGTTTTACTTTATTATAAGTACGTTTATACTTACTTTTATTTTTGCAACATTATGAATGCCTTCCTCTTTGACAACAAATTTTTTGGACCTGAATAATACAGTCTTCAGTTGCATGTTTCATGCTTAAATGCTAATAAATTTGAAAATTATACGCCTATAATAAAGTTTGCTCAAATTAGATCGAATTGCTAGCCACAGTGCAATGCTACCGTAACAGATTATTCAGATCAATGGCACTCGGTGGGTTAACGGTTTGTTTACCAACTGTCATTGAACTTTGATAGTTCAACTTGGTCGAACATGCGGCTACTTCCCTTTGGCAACCTTTCCATTTCGCAACCCTTTTAGGGTTCCGTACCCAAATTGTAAAACAGGACCCTATCTCTAAGTTGTCCGTCCGTCAGTCTGTCTGTTTGTGATCAGGTTGTATTTTTACATAGTTTTCTTGAATACACTGATATGGCCGGCAAGCAATTAACATGTTGAAGTTTTTTTTTTTTTGAATTTATGAATATTTCCTACAATAAAAATTTTCTGCAATTTTATTTTAAATAGGTATATTTACATTAATTTTCCTACTTTACCTAAATACCCTTGGTAGGTTCCGTAAGCTGAGATGTTAAATTTAATTTGATTAACATCTCAAATTCTCAATACGAAGATCATTACGATTGATTTTCTGTAATGCTATGAATTACTTTATTGACACTATTATTCACATCTGGCAAGCAATAAATAAACCATTCCTGAGAGGTACAAAATGAAAGAGCTCCAGAGGAATAAAACACTGTATGAACATGAACTGCCATTCATTATTAAACTAACTAACGAAAGAACTAACGAGTTCAAAAAATCGCATCTATGCCATCTGTGCTGATACAACGTGTTTGAGGTATATGTCATAACTAGCGACCCGCCCCGGCTTTATTATACGTATAAACATTCCTCTTGAATCACTCTATCTATTAAAAAAAACTGCATCAAAATCCGTTGCTTTGTTTTAAAGATTTAGGTAAGCAGTCAAAGGGACATAGGGAAATAGGGACAGAAAAAGCGAATTTGTTTTATACTACGAAGTACTATGAAGTGATGTCCTATTACACACTCTCCAAGTCATCGTCGTACATCAGGTACTCTAGTGTAGAGATCAAAGTGAGATCATTGTCAGTCAAATATTTATATAACTACCTATCAATAATAAGAATATTTTAAGTTAATGTGATTGTGTATTATGTATGTGTGCTAGTATATGTGTTCAATAAATTTACTTTACTTTACATGGTCACGTTCTTTGTTTAAATGGTCTCTTTCTTTAAATTGTTTTGAGAACACTTAATTTGGGCACTTTGGGCTTCTTCTGCAGTTGGGTAAAAACAGGTTTGGAGGAGGCTAAGAGGAGGGTTCAGTCAGATGGGATGACGAGCTGCGAAAGACTGTAGGCAGATGCTGGATGCAGCGATGACAGGTCTCTCATAATGAGCGCCACAGCGCCCTGTCTTCACCTTGCCGCATCCAGTATCTGCCAGCAGTCTTTCGTAGATCGTCATCCCACTTGGCCGGAGGGCCTCCTACACTACGTTTGCCAAGTCGCGGTCTACACTCAAGAACAAGTTACGATTGTCGGTTCGTCGCGAGATATGGCCGACACACTGCCACTTCATCTTAATTCTTTGAGCTATGTCGATAAGATTGGTTCTCTGTCGGTTGCATAGAATTAGGAATAATAAGGTACGTCGGATGTATTCATTACGAAAATATAACTGAAATGTAAATGAGGATTATGACCTTGGCAATCAACTGTCAAATAGAATAGACAGAGCTGTACGGTCGAACGCGCTTTAGAATGTTTTTACTCTTCGATAATGTTTCAATACCTACTTTATTCAGCGCTGATTAAGATCAAATTATCTGCTAATGTAAAATGTGAGTGGAATTTGATTATATACATTGATATACCTAGTTGATATTCTTCATTATATACTTATTGACCAATATACATACCAATATAATATACCTTGCAATCTACCTTACAATTGATTGAAGAAAAATTACACAAAGCCACGGCTATCAAAATTAGGTACTTACTTCAGGACGGTAATTGTTATATTTTGTGATACACTCAAGTCGATTCTTTTTTAATTTCTCAGGCAGATTATTTTTATTTTAGAGATGAATCTATTTTATTATTAATTCAAGTATATATATTTCTGGACAATCAACACAGCATCATCTAGTCCCAAGGTGCAGAGCTTGTGTTATGGGGATTACTGATTATACTACTTAATATAATAAATTAGTTACAAAGATATTTCTGATAATTGATAGAAAACACCCAAAACCCTGGATTATATTTTTAACCTTAGAGTTTAAACACCAAGGTACGACATTTCGTGTAGGTATGAGTGTTGTAGATTTGTCAACTTATCGTCTACTGCCTACTGCAACTATCTTTAGAGGGTAGACTTAATTAGAATTGTGTCTTTTAAAGTCTTTATAAGAACCTGCGTTGTCTCGCACCTGGAAAAGATCCCTATATTCTAACAAGCTTGTGTTATGTAAAGATTGCGTTAAAACGAAGTGTAAACGCGGGGCAAATGGGGTAAATTGCACGATCATCTAACTTTTTGAGCTCTTCCTGTATTTAATTAAATTAGACATTTTACAATGAACGCCACTTATCTGCATTATCGTCATTATTCGAATCACCTTCGTATTTGGCTAAGTGGGTAGATGTTACTGCATACTTTTTTGTGTGGTTGGAATTGAATGCGCAATTTGTTAAATGGTTAGAGATTTGGATGTTACATAATGTATTGTTGGTGGTAATGTAGAGTTATAGAGAACAAAATCACTACAAAGTATAAAACAAAGTCGCTTTCCGCTGTCTGTGTGTCCTTAAATGCTTAAATCTTTAAAACTTCGCAACGGATTTTGTTGCGGTTTTTTAAATAGTCATCCAAGAGGAAATTTATACATATAATATACTCGTGCGAATCCGGAGCTGGTCGCTTTATTTTATATTTTACGGTTCTAGTAACATATAGCTAAAATAAAGACCGTCCTACCCGTATTTAGTAATATCAGGTAGGCTGTTCTAAATAATATCTATGAAGCATTCAGGTCATTAAACCTTGGCCCGTGTGAACGTCATTACTGATTTATTTTGAAACCCGAGGAGATGAAAATCTTAAAAGTAATCTAGCCAAGAAAATATGGGCTGATGAATTGGATACTATCAACGACAATGATTAATAAGTACATGTTTCAATGCAAAACAATCAAAGCCAATCAACTTTTATAAGCAAACCCTATTCAGGACAATTCGTTCTCTAAAGTGAAAATGCAACTTTCATTTCCATATTTATTAGCTTCGTGGCTTATTTTGCGGTAGTTGATTTGATGTTGATAATTTGCGGTTCCACACTTTAATATTCACCTTCGACACGTCAATAAATAGTTTACATAAGGTTCATTATACCGTAATCCGGTCAAACTTGTTTTGTCCTCGACCGCAAGTCTTCGTTGCGTGAGGTCAGTAATTAGTGATGAACCTAGTCAAGTCCTATTATTATTATCTAATCCTTACTATATTAATATTATTAACGCGAAAGTTTATAGATTTATGGATGTACAGATGGATGTTTGCTCCTCTTAGGTACACGCAAAAACTTCTGGACCGATCGGGCTGTAATTTAGAATAGACGTAGTTCTAGCCCTGGAATAATAAAAAGGCTACGTTTCATCCCAAAAATGAGTTCCAATGGGATAAAAATAGCCTTAAAAGGTTTTCATAGAAATAACGCGTTCAAACTTAACTTGTCAATCAGGGCAAAATAATTTTAAAGTATAATAAATGTAAAATAAATATTTTTCAGTTTAATTTATATTTTGCCACTTAAATGGTTTAATGCGCCAGTGATTGTGAGTAATTAATTGATTTTATGAGCCAGTTTTTGCAAATGACAAAAATTATCTGCAGCGGAGGATCTTCTTTGAGAACTAGTTTTTGTTGTATTGTCTTCATTGTCATAGATTAGAATTAGCTTCATTAGCCTGGGTCATTAACGCGTTCATCCACTGTAAATTACCTACTATGCCCATACATAGTCATGGAATTATTTCTCGTTACTATCGTGTGCTTCCGTTACTAAATCACTACATAGTATAAAACAAAGTCGCTTTTTCTGTCCCTATGTCATTATGTCCCTTTGAATGCTTAAATCTTTAAAACTACGCAACGGATTTTGATGTGGTTTTTAATAGATAGAGTGATTCAAGAGAAAGGTTTATATACTTATAATAAAACCGTGCAAAGCCGGGGCGGGTCGCTAGTAATATTATAAAAAAAGAGAGCAACATGCATTACCAATATAGATTGCACAGATTGATACACTTTTTTGGTTGTGTAAAAAGTAGGTATATACTAAGTTTATATTTATACACCTATATCACAACAGTTGATCCTATTAATATTATAAACGCGAAAGTTTGTAAGTATGGATGTTTGTTACTCTTTCACGCAAAAACTACTGAACGGATCTGGATGACATTTGGCACAGAGATAGATTATAGAGTGGAATAACACATAGGCTATATTTTATCCCGGAACTCCCACGGTAACGGGAATTACGCGGGTGAAAACGCGGGGTGCTGTTAGTTAAAAAATAAAAACTCTGTGTAAAAGCGAGGTCCTAAAATATAGCCACCTTTTGTGGATGAAAAGGCGTTTATCAAGTATAAAACAGCTTCACCTTTATAATTCTGAGTGCATTCTAATAATCCATTGCTCAACCTCTCGTTAATTTCTACGCAATCGATAAACGCACTATGAAGGAAGCTTTTATTGCACTTTATAGGTTATTCGCTTTTTGCTTTGCTCTGGTATTTACCATTTACGAAGCCTTACCTTCTTTACTAACTGGTAGTGGTGGGTCTTCGACTATTTTTGCGATAACGAAATCTCATTTCGTTAACGAAAAAATAGTTTTCTATAAACGATTAACTAGTTTAAAAACCAGTTGACTTGTTTTTAACTGGTTCGTAGAAACGTAACTGAGAACTATGTTAGTATTTACGTCATAAAACCAACTGAATGTAGTTATTCTAAAAGATCGTTCTGACTTATATATATATATTATTTGCAGTTGAAAAAGAATTATGAATTTATTTGGCTGTCCGTGTTTTTTTTTCGTTTATGTCATTATGTTAAATAAACAGTTGATAGAATCGCTAGTTTTGCGGTGAAAACGGTTAACTTGTTAACTGTAGAAAAACTGCTTAAAAATGGTTATAGGCCTTAAACCAAGGCTCTGCACTTCTACTATTATATGCCTTTGATTCATATTAACAATTTTTAAAATAGATTCATTTGATTAAAATTATATAAAAATGTGAACTTAACTAAGTATTTGTTTTTTTACTTATTTCTTGTAAATCCGTTTTCTAATGGCCTCTTCCAACTTTTTCCATTCAGATATTTCTTGTGCCAATCAATTCCACATCACTGCGACTAGCCATATAAATAACCTCATCCAACCCTTTCTGGTCTGGTACTAATAACTGGGGTTATGTATTTTTGCAAAGACATCGGTTAGAAATTCTGAAATATTTGTTCATCTGTTTTTATTGTTTGTTCATTTGTATTGTATTTTTGTTATAAGTATATTACTAGTTATAATATTATGCCTCACTGGGACACTCATTGTCTTTGCATTTATGTAGGTTTACAAATATATACAAAGAAAATAAATAATAATAGAAACTTATGGATCTTAACTAATTGTCTACCAGTTTTCAATGAAAACCACATTGTTTTACTATAAATGAACTGCATGACTGGCTTAGGCTTAATAATATTATCTAACTTATTATTCAAGGCTCCATTGATCACCATATTTGAATTTAAATGATTAATAATGTTACCGCAAGTCACCATTACGTGAAGAAAGTGCAAGACACGAGACAAGCCTATGGGTTACATAAGAATCTGTACAGTACCACCAAATAATCTGTTCAGTTGGATAAAATAGGTTTAGCGGCTTATATTTTATAATACTAACTCATAGACTCCAGATTTCTTCTCTTGGAATGTCTAAAAATTTGCATATAAAATACAAAAAGCACTGGAATTCGATCAGCCAGCCTTCTATCTTGCTAGTACGAATAGCATGCAAGCTTTTGTCTAGGCGACAATAGATAACATAATCTCACAATGCGTAATTTACTGACCCTAGTTCCCTGGGGTATCGAAGCTCTCTGGGTTTATATCAGAAGCCAGCGTCTTGGGTCCGGCTGGTATTAAGCTGCGTCTAGACTGTTTGCAACCGTCAATTATCTCAATTGTTTATTTGTAAATACCTCCAAGTTTCATTTTGTTTCTCTTCCTTTATTGTTATTTTCTTTCTAAAAAAAGATTTATAAGTTCCAGGAATTAATATGAAATATTGTATTCATTCCATGACAATTCGATATTTTGGTCTATTCTACCCTAGTAGACAAGGCTGTATCTAGGTTGCCGATGCTTTAGATGATTCATTGAAAATATTTACAATCAGTAGGATTAGCCAACTGCCAACTGAACAAGTAACTTGGTGGCCCTGTTGCTATATGGAAAATAGGTGGTTAGGTTGAAGAGGTATTTGACATGGGAATATAGGCGCATTTTGCCATATTGCAATACCTAGATAGAAGCTTAGATAGTAAAAGGCCAGCTAGGTCACTGACACGGACCTAAGTGACTCATCTTCATTCACAATCAAACACTATCCTTACATCAGATACACTTTCGACGTACTAGTGAGTCCTATTACAGCTACTGCCTGGATGTTTTAAGAAGGCTCAGTTTTCTCGGTTTAGCGTAAACTTTGGCAGTTTTAGTTATCCTACGTTTACGAGCTAAGTTTTAATAAAATAAGAGATCAGACTAGATTAATTCAAATTTGTAAATATAGAAGTTTGGCCACTTTAAGGTTTCGTTCCAAAGATTTCGTAGGAACAATTTGGGCAAAGGTTTAATTATAAGTCGCATTAAAATGAACCCAGTTTAAATGTAAATTACGAGAATACGGCTTTATTTGTTGATGTGAAAAATAATTAACAACTGCTTTTCCTGCGAATTTTGACTGCTTGGCAAACGGAGATTGTGTGATGTGATGATGATTGGCGATGCTATAATTATATTGTACCGTTGACAGCAAGCCATGCTATGCAATGCGGTGTTTTTGTTATGTAAAAAAGTTCGGCAAGACTGTAAGATGGCGTTTTTAGTTTTAAATGAATGGCATTGACCTTGCACAAGTTAACATGATAATCATTATCTACCTCTATGTGACAAACTACATAGTACAATCTTATTTATCACTAAAATATATAATAAGGAACTTAGTTCCAATAAATAATACTCAGTCTGACATATTTTAATTTTATTTATTGTTTGATGACTTCGGTGGTGAAGCAGGCGATGTTCTCCCTGCCAGGAGGTTGTGGATTTGATTCCCGCCTCTTGACTTTTACGATCTTTATTTTAATTTAGTTACGTCTAAACGTAAACGCGACATGCTCACTAGACTACTGCAAACTCGTATTTTATAATAAAATAAGCATTGAAGTCGCAAAATTATAATAAGCGAATTTTTTATTACTGAATTGAGGAATGAAAAAAATTGCTTATTTTTCTTGATAGATTTTTTTTTGATAATATTTAATATGGTAACATAATTTGAAGTAAAGTAGTATTCGTTGTTTGTTTATATAGGTCAAGTAGGAGTAAGTTTAGCAAGTCCATTACGAACTTTTATGTAACTTCTTTCAAAAGCATACCGTTCAGAAATTCTAGCAAAACGTCGCTTTCCCACACATCATCAGTATAATTATAAAATGAGCATGAAATTAAGTCCAGAAGTTTGTGTAATAGCTTGTAGCATCGTGGAAATAACTTTGAAATGGTTTTGTAATAGTTTAGAAATAATTGGCCTCTGTTTGAAACTTACACTAGCAAATTACGGGTAAAAGGTTACGGTTTGAATAAAGTTGTTGTATGTTGTTGTAATTATGCCTGTTTGTCTTAGTTATGGATGCCTGTGATTTATTAATGCATTATGTCATTAAGGTACAAATTATATTCATAGGTATTCAACGAACAACAATTAGGATCGATTTATAAAAGCTTGATCAGTCAAAGAACAACATGCTTGAGCGTAAACTTTACGTATCTCTGAAAATACTCTGAGCAATTTCCTTCTTAAGTTCCCTTCAGGATCTCATTTCATTTAGTCTCAAACACTTATTGCATTGTGTCGGATTTTTTCTTAAAATTAGGTCACATTGTTTAAATACTGCGATTAGTTTCTCATTTTAGAACGAAACTCTTAGGCTCCTAGCTTCACCGTATTTTTACTCATATTCCGGATATATACGTAAATAAAATAGATACCGTTGGTACACATAATCACTTATTATATGTCAATCCGTTGTCATTACAATTTTATAAATTACCACGACCTTCTCCAAAAGTTTCACAGAAAAAAGGAAATCATTTAAAAAGACGGGGTCTTTTATTTCCTGGCTGAACTATCTGTTAAATGTTCTTGAATGCAATATTTCATATAAATGGATTAAATATTTCTCTATCATCATCATCATCATCAACCTATATTAGTCCACAGCTGGACATAGGCCTCCCCCAATGAGCGCCATAGCGCCCTGTCTTCTTTGCCTTCTTATATTTATCTATATTATCTGTAAATTTTTTACTCGCTCTTCACAAATTAGTTTTTTCATAGAAAATTTGTAGGTACTGAAAAATAAGTAAATATTTTATAAGATTTTATGATATAGATAACATGCACTTTTTGTCGTCTCTTTGGTCTTTATTGTACCTTACTGTAGGTATTTCCGCAATTGTTTTACAAGAATTAATTTGCAAAAATTGTATTAACCTTTCCAACGCCTCAAATTGCTGTAATTTCACCACCCTTTACAGTTATAACTCAATGTTCGTTGAAATTGAATTCAATTTGTCCAACGGTATCCATTATTCTCATAATAACGTAAGTATTAATATGCTTAGCGGCTACCATAAAGACACTTTCGATGTCAAAAAATACATGTCAGCGTAGTTAAAATATTATCGCAAATAAATTTCTTCTGTGCCATTGGCAGAGCCGTGCATTGTATTACCATATTTGGAATTGTAAACGAAAAAGCAGTCGATGATGGATAAAAAATTCTTAATAGCACTTTATACAACCAAAAACACTTGCAAAACGGGTTGACCTTTTTGCATTGTAGTAGGTAGTGTTTATCCCGATGTTCGACATTGATTGGCAACGGTTGTTATTTGGTGATTTTTTACAGCAGGCGCTGTACATTTTGACAACCGAATTAAAAAATGGAGGATCGCAATTTGTTTGGTTAAGATTGGATACATTCAATTATAATGATTTTTTCACTTTTGTTGAGTTTCCAATTTCCAATATTTTACTTATTAACTGCAATCTTCTACAAAGCGTGGTGATTATATCAAAACTCCTCTCTTTTGGGGAGGCATGATCACTATGGTCAGTGGTATGTGTGCTGAAAAGGGGATTTAAGAAACATTTAGGTACACTGGCCTGCAAAACTAAGTATCACACGTTTATAATTTTTTTTTTCCAAACTATGGAAGTAAGTAATATAAATAAAAATGTTTTACAGCAAATTTTATGTGCTTTCTTTGAAACTATAGTAAACTATACAATAGTACGAAAAGTACCGTAATCTAGGTATGATAATTAGGGTTCTATTCCCTACTCTAGGTCATTAAAGGCCTATTAATGATCTTTAAATACAACCGAGATGATTATTTAACACTTCTCGTACTGCTCTAATGATCGACGATTTATTACCTATAAACATGACCATGAATTCACTAGTGTGGAACCGATCTAGTACTAGCTTGATAATAAATGCTTTCCTGTGATTGTATGGGATAAATTATGTTTTGGTTTGTAGCTTGATTTACATATCTGCAAAAAAATTATATAGTTAGAGTAACAATCAGACAGATTGATTAATCGTCTCTTATTTTACTATCGCCCCACTGTATACATAATAATTAGAATGTCAAGGCATTTTTTATAAACGTCTCTCAAAGTTTGAGAAGTCTCGTAATGTTGCCATAAAATTGTGTGCCTATGGATTTGTTCTACATTTTGTCTATCAAGATGTGCATTTTCCATTTTATCATTAATACAGAAAGGGATGAAATTTCAACTCTTAAAATTTAAATACAGTACTTTTTTAAATAAATTTGAAAAGAGGAGGAGCTTCTATGTTCAGTTGTGTGTATGCTTTTTTGATTATTTACATCGTCAACCATGGAACGATTTTGATTATTTTTTTGCTATTGTCTAGAAGAGAATGATCCCAAGGTAGTCTTATAGTAGTAGTTAGTCTCGGAAGACTTAAGATAAAATTATATTAAAAAAACTATAGGTTAATAGAGTTAAGCTTGTCTTTGCCGCTTTTGCTACAAGCAAGTGTTTCTGGGGTAAAAATTTACATTTTTGACAGAATTTGTTATAAAATAATGCTTGGTATATTCACACATCATCATAATTATATAACCCCAAGTTAAGCAGTGTTTGTGTTATAGGTACAAGATAACTGATACAATTATTACAATGTGTCGGTAGATGCTTTTTTAAAGTATAAATCGAAAACAACCAGAACCAAGGATCAAATAAATAAAAGTCTAGTAAATAAAAACATAGATGTATTTACAAGATCACATAATCTACAGAAGACCTCGTTTGCCATAAATACAAACATAACAAGTTTCCTGCAAAAGGCTGTTCACATACCGTGTAATTATGAATAAACTACTAAGTGCTTCCTTGTTTTTTTTTCCCATTAATCACCTTAAACACTAAAACAATGCCTTGATGGAAAAACTTTTCCACTTAAGCGCCCTGTACATTAAGGTTGTTCGATTCGTTCGATCGTTCATACGTTGGTATTTTCCCAAATATGAGCGATGTGGACATAATTTAACAAATAAATAACTGTTTTTGGCTTTGTTATTGGTCATTATTTGCGGCAAATTGTGTTTGATTCATGAAAACACTCGGTATAATTAGAAATTACGTGAAAACTTTAGGCCATTTCTATCAATGCGTGAGTGAACACGTATAGTGTCGTACGCCCGCTTACTTGAACTAGTGAGTGTGACGGCGGCGACGGAATCGCCATCTCTGTGTTATCTAAAGAATCATCTAATAATACCATAGTTTACGTTCTCAAAGCGTTTTTCCATCGTCCAAGTATTTATTCCCATCTATTTTTGTTGCATGTCAAATAAGATCTAGGAAGCCTACGTGCCGTTCCCATGACAACAATAAATGACACTATGTAAACAGATAGAATGTTTGTTTATAGATATCAGTTTAGAGAGTTTTACGCTGGGGCCACACTACCTTACCATCTGCCGGGCTGTTACCGCAATAATTATGACATTAAATTATCGTTTAAATTACTGCATGAACTGGTGTGGTTGCACTAGAGTTTACCTAGATATGTCAATAAATAAGGCGGTAAAAATATCACGTGTATCGCCGGTGAGCTCATATTCCACACTGGACAAACGGTAGTGGCCACAAACGCATTAATTACTGCGGTAATCTTCTTTGATGTGCGAAAAAAAACCGCCGCCGGAGCTATTGCCAACCGCCATTTGCCATATTGATTGGCATTGTAAAATTATGGCCATAAATCGTGGTTACACCTAGGTGTTGTATAAGTTATGGCAATAATTATCGGCATATCACGGTAGTGTGGCCCCAGCATTAGACGTGTCAAAGTGTATGCAAAGCATTTCGCTCATTCATCAGCGACGACTAGAGGATTCGATCCCGGTCTTTATTTTCAATCCCGGGATTTCGGGATTTTTGAAACGCGATCCCGGGATAATCCCGGGATTGTAGACAGGTAAATCAAATCGAAGTAATATATGAAAATTAACTTTTATTTACTTTCAAAAACAAAGTAACGATTAAAACCACAATAAGTTCCATTTTCAATTAATTAATACAATAATTAGCTATAAAAAACAACTTTTTTTTAATTCTACTTTTCTACCATAAACAGATACAAAATACTAATTTAACTAACCCAAAATGGTTACGTTATCAGCAGTGATCGGATATTCGGGCACTTATTTACCTTAACTTTGAGCAATGACACAACATGAGCTGTTAAAACAAAATAAATTTAAAACTTTTTTCAGGAATAAATATAAATTCCAAAGAATTCCAAAATGTTCTAGAATGTTATTTATTTTCGTTGGAATCTTATTTTTAAATCAAATATAAAACACATTTATTACTACTCGTTTTTCACTAAAACCGATATTGCCATAGAAAAAATATTAACAAAATTAAATATATACTTTATTAACAACGAAAATTACAAGCAAGGAATAGAAAAATTACAACTAGTATTTACAATTGAAACCATTGAGCTAACTGCAGACGGTTGCAAACAGTCTAAAGGAAGCAAAATTAAATTACCAAAATTCAATTTTATAAAATATTTAATGATTTTATTGAAATACACAACAGTTTAAAAGTGTATTATAATTTTTTTATAGAAATTTCTTGAATTCTAATATTTGTGGTAATTCATCAGGATTCCTGAAAAAGTTGGTTTTAAAAACTCCTTGTTGTGTCTTCGCCCCAACTTTAGGTGAATAAGCGCCCGAATATCACTAGTTATCAGTTAATAAAAACAAAATTTAATGATGGTTTAATGTATTTTATCAATCAAAAAGGCAAGTCATTATTGCTGCCAAAAAAAATATTTTCCGTCAATTTTACCACGACGTGATCGTGGAGGCGATTGATTACTTGTTTAAGGAATGCTTTTTTTTTGTTGTACCATGTACCTGTAATAATTACTTGTTACAAAAAAGAGCATACTGATAATACAATTTTGGAATTCTACTACTCTACTCTAATTTCCAGTTTTTTTTAATCATAATTAAAAAGAAAATTGAACCGATGTTAACCGAAATGATCAGATGTTACTTGTTGTTATTTTTGAGGCCTCATTCACCATCTCCAAGTAAAGCGTTGATTAGTTACTTTCTAGTTAGCGTTAATTAGTATGTAAAAGCTACGAGTATCTTTTGTCAATTTCACAAACGAAATTTCTTTCTTTCTTTCAAACGTCTTTGTCAGTTGTCAATCGTATTGTCATTTTTGGAGTTTTTGAGTTTGGTGTTTGGAAAGCATATAGGAGTGAGGGTGTAGAAGCGATTAAACGTAGGTTCCTATGGTTACCCATTGTTCAGAAGTTCAGTAGATTTTATAGGTTACATTTAAGAAGAAACACTTGTTTAATGACAAATAACGACTCGCCTTTGCGAATTTGGGATTATTATAAGTATTATTAAATTAAGCACTTGGTTTACTGCATACTTCAATATACAAAATCTAGCACAAAATTGGTTTCATTTAGGTCAGTAAAATAATCAACACGGAATTTAAATATACGAATTATAGGTTGTTGCGTCGTGTAATCTTTTAATTCATCAAATTGATGATCAATTAAGTCAAAAAAACCATTGCTTGCATTAATTTTAAAGAAGTTGTTGGGTGTTATCTGATTTGATCTACCCAAAATGACAACGGACATCTGTTAACTGTTAAGTAAACAAGGTAATTGGCAAATGTCGTGGTAAGTAAGTTAGAGGTCAGTTAAGTCTATGATTAGTGCTACTCAAACGTGATATTGGCACATGAGGTTACGGGTGACTGTAACAGGCGGTTAGCCTACTCTACACTTAACTTGAGGGTGGTGAAAGAGGCCCTTATTGTTTTATATAAGAAATGGATATAATTTTTAGTTTATAATTTATGTTTATTACATTTATGCGCTACGTTTTTTGTTATTTTTAACAAGTTTAAGAACTTTTCTCAATCCCGAAAATCCCGGGATTTGGACAAATGTAATCCCGAAATTTTCGGAATCGAATCCTCTAGCGACGACCGATGTGGCGCAGTGGGCGAAGGTCCGCCTGCGACCGGTTGCGGGTTCGATTCCCGTGTCGGAAAAAAATTGTGTATGATCTGCAGAAATTTGTTCCGTTGGTCTGGGTGTTTTCTATGTATTTATAAAAAAAATATCTATCTATGTAATGTATTGTATTAAGTTTATCAGTCAACTAGGACTCATAATACAAGCTTTGCTCACCTTGGGGCTAGATGATGATGTGTGGACTGTCCGGAATTATATATATTTTTTATTTTATTGGACTAATCGTCACTTTTTACAGGAGCCAAAACAAAATTTTGAACATGATTTTTTTGAAAAAGTTAATGTTTTTCTTTCATTCATCACATTCATCATTGTTTTCGTAATTTCTAAAGCTCTATTTTTTAAAATAATGGTCGCTGTTATAGCTATCACCTAACTTGATAAAAACTACAAAAGCCCTTTTTGCATTCAAAGTTGAAGCAAAGTTAAGATAATTATCCCAATAAAAAGAAATAAATATTTAAATGAAATGTTTTCAAAAGAAAATATACTTTAAGTAGAAATAAAACAATTTTCTAAATTTTTGAAATGTGGCCGTTTTGCATTCAATGAGCGATTTGTAAAAATGCCTGAACATTAGCTGGCGTAAAGAGCTAAAATAAAATAAAAATCAGTTGGTGTTGATAGTACATAATTGTTTCATTTTATTTGGCATACCGTTAGAAACGAGGTCAGGACCCTTTGTGGGATGTACGCAAAACAGTCTACCAAAGTTTTATATAACAATAAAATAGACTTAGGAAGGCTTACAATAAGTAATTTATGACAAACATGAATTTGTTTGTACTAGGTCTATGACATTGTTCAAAATATAAAGAATAAAAATGATAAAAATCAAAAATTTTGGTAGTGTTGAAGGGATTCGAGCCCGTACTAACGGGATGTATCAAAATTTTGTGGATATTTTATTATCAAAAAGCAAAAAGTAAATTAAATTTTCGGTGGTTTCGAACCCAGGTACGACTATACATCGTCGCACCCACCCGACTGTTCGAACCGCTAGTCCAAAGTGAGTTATTTAAATATGGTGAAAATTTGTATTACTTTTAATCTTTTATAAGTGGTCGTAAAATCGGAGCTAAAATACCTAAGTACACAAAGAACAGAGTCAAAAAAAGTGGAGACTTCCTTACGCTAAGAATTTTATTGTAATTTTATTATAAAATTGGAACAACTTTCACAGTGCGTACATTTAAAATTAATGATTGTTATTGTGAACTTATTCAAATTATTTGTAAATTCCAATGATTTAACGAAATTAATAAATAGTATGAATAGTATTTTTTTTACCTATAATTTGTAAGATATTCCTTAGCTAATAAGCTAGTTTGTAAATAACATTACCCTCTGCACCTTTTTACTTAAATTGTTCAAAATCATAAAACATAAAAAAACAAGAGTCGAAAATTAGTTCGATAACTAGTGGTTTTATTGAATTAATTTTAGATGTAATTTAGTAATGTCCCGGGAACGGAAATATTGGTCCGAAAAATATTTAGTCCTAAGGCGTCTCCTATTATCTCTGTTATTTTTCGAACAGTAGTTATTTTAGTTCCACTGAATTTATAAGGTTTGCCTGTGTGAGTGACTCGTAGCGGCCGATCACTCACACAGGCAAGATCTTTTTTTGTGTGAGTGACTCGTAGCGGCCGATCACTCACACAGGCAAAATCTTTTTTGCTCTTCCCAAATACAAGCTCCATAGATGCTTTCAACACTTGAAAAATTGCTTGGTACATAAAAAACAACATCCCATTTGCGGCAAATATATTACAATTAAACAATTATGCACAATTTAATAAGAAAATAGTGAAAAACTTCAACATAGAAAATCAGCGCCATCTAATAGCGGAGCTATGCTTAGTCCTGGACCAGAAATCACCTTAAATAAACTCATTTATATTTGGCGTTACATGAGAAACTAACTACACCATTTTGTGTAACTGCGATACAAAGTCCTTTATTTGACTCCTTTTAATCTTGTCTTGCTTGATCTACACATCTATTAAAGATAGTGTCATTTGCGTAATCTGAGATTTTCCAATCTAACTGGCTATTTATGAAAATTCGAATCTACTGTTAGTATTTTGTATTTATTTATAACCATTACTTTACTTTTTACATATATGTATAACATAACATACTATAGTACCGTAGTCAACTTGAGCAAAATAATTCAATATCAAGGAGCAAATAATAAAGTCCAAATTAAAAATAAAAATAAAATACAATTCAATAACATCAATAAGCAAAATGAAATAATTCTATGATGTCCACTACCAAAATAATTCCAGTCAATCTCAGACTATAGAACTATCTAGTAGTCTGAGCAGTCAATAGTCAAATTAAATATATAGACTAGTCCAAGTTTATTTTAAGACATCTGTGTAGAGAATGGTCAAACGACCGTACCAGGTGCGTTCCGTAATAAAATTTAATAAAATTAAGCAATGCTACGCTATCTTGGTAATGACTACTCGTAATGGCTTATGGTAATGGTCAACTCGTTATTTAATTTGCATATAAGGACCAAATTATATTTAAATGGTATTTTGTTGTTCTTTTAAGAAAAACCCAAACCATAGAAATAAGGTTGAATGAACAAGGTCCCTTACGTTCCCAATGACATTGTCTTTGAGCGAGATTTATTTATGAATGGAATGCTTTACACATATAAAACAATCGAGTGCGGAATAAAGAATGATGTAAGGAAGTGGGTAAAACAATAGAAGAAACCTGCGTACATCGGAAGCGATTTGATGTTTTGTTAACAAGAGAAGATTTAGGTTATACAAGTTTAGGTTATACATAATTTTAACCACCTTATATAGAGAGGTTAGATCTGCGTATCAGCAATCAGCATTGCCATACAGCGGGACAATAATGAATCAGTTGAGCTTCATCCGTCTATAGTTAGCTCAATTGTTTCAATTTTAAATACTAGTTTTAACTAGTTTTTATCCTTGATTGTAATTTCTTCTTCTTCTTCTTGATTATGGCAATCGTGTCTGTTTAGCCACTTTTCTGCCAGTGTCCGGTTTTGTTTGTGAATAAAGAATTGACAGCCTATTGAGATAAAGCAAGTTTATCTTTAACTACTTAAACTCAAAATTTCCTTGACCATGGCAGCATGGCAGCCTGGGCAAATGGAGGCTACTTTTTATCCCATAAATTATTCCCCATTGGAATAACCTTCAAACGTTTTCATAAAAAGGAGTGCAAAACCTCCAGCAGGAACTAGTTAAACTTATAGGAAATAATCGCGATCATACCATTTACAAAAATCTTCTAAATGTTATGATTACAGAGTTTACAAAGGCTTCAACGCTGTATCACTGATGGACGAATGGATTGACATATGTCATTGTAGAGGTAGATTTCGTAATACCACTTTGGGTACGGAACCGTAAAAATGAGTCACCATCCCTTACTTTAGAACGTCTAGCGATGCTTTCCTAATCCCACAAGTAAAAGTAGGTAGACCACAATTAACTTTCTTGTGATCATTGATTATTCCCACAACGTCGAAGATCATGTGATTACGCAGTACCTATCAATGCTCTACTTTCTACGATCTTCAATTAAATCCGAATAGAAAATTGAGGTTCCGAGACTGTCTAATTTGAGAGCACAGGTACTATTTATTGATCAGCTATGTAGATTCTTCTATCTAACCAAATTTTCGTGTCACACGTATTTATAAAGGTTCGTAACAAGGGAGCGGTAATAATAGACCGGTCGCTTGCAATTTTGTGCGGATTTTCAGGTTGAAATTAGGTTTCTATACCTATAATCTCACGAATTACATTGCTTTATCTATTCAGATCCCGATATTAATACGTTTTATGAAGGTTGAATAGGGCTACAGCCGAATTGCCTCCCTAGGGATAGCAGACGCAGTGATGACAGATTCCCTGCTAGATGATCTGATAATTGAGTGGAGACCGTGACTTGGCAAACGTAGTGTAGGACGCCCTCCGGCCAGGTGGGATGACGATCTGCGAAAGACTGCTGGATGCGGCAAGCTAAAGACAGGGCGCTATGGCGCTCATAAGGGGAGGCCTATGTCCAGCTGTGGACTAATAGGCTGATGGTGATGATGTTCTGATACTTTCTATCCTGACGCATCAACCAAGAACAGGGTCTTGGCCTACTAGTTGGAGGCCAAGACCCATTTGTTTGGAGTCTTCTACAAGATAATAGATCGTCACCGGCCGGTCGATCTTTTGCCGTCTTCATCCAGTCTTGGCAAATAACAAATATTACAAAAAAGGAAAGATCGACTACATGATTTTCACTTTAATTGCTTTTAATTAATCCAAAAGGAAACATAACTTAAGTTAATGCCCTTAATTTAAGCCTTATTCCCTATAATGAATGTAAAACATGTTCTATAGTTTATGGTAACCGAAATATCCATTTCATATCGGTAGATATATTCAGATCTATTTTACATTCAATTATGCAGGTCAACAACAATGTTGTGCGATAAGTAATGATAATAGCCATTGCCTTACATTTTATAAGTACGCATATTAACCTTGTTTGTTGAATTATGGGAGTAAAGTGAAGAAAAATAGAGTCGTTATTTTTAAACGAGATAATCAATTTAGATTTAATGTTTTGCCGTGTTGTCATTCTGATTAGGAAAAGTATCTTTAGTTTATACCTTAACGGGCTTGTTAGAAAATTAAGTTACAGATATGACTTTATTTATAACTTTTTGTTCTAGTTTTATATCAGGTAGGAACCAACACAGAGTGATAAATTATCTTATGATCCGTCCATAAGTTAGGCGAATCACCTCAAATGTGATTTTTGTTCTGGACTCGCTAGTTTTAACATTTGTCATTTTTAGTATGTAAGGTAAGTATCGGTTTCTTAACTTCAAAAATGTTTTTGAGTATGTGAAATCTGTTTTTGAATAACATTGAAAAAAGTTAAAATATTGACCATTACCGCCTAATATTCGAAATTTGCAAAAATCCTCCGAAATGTATACTTTTACCAACTTTTTATACAAACTAACATCAAATATTGATGTCCCTATCACTACATAGTATAAAACAAAGTCACTTTCTCTGTCCCTATGTCCCAATATCCCTATGTCCCTTTGAATGCTTAAATCTACACAACGGATTTTGATGCGGTTTTTTATAATAGATAGAGTGATTAAAGAGGAAGGTTTATACGTATAAAATGAAACCGTGCAAAGCCGGGGCGGGTCGCTAGTAATTGATAAAAGTTCGAAACCCTCGGCGTGCGATTCAAACTCTCACTGAAGTTAAATTTCCTTTGTTGTTTTTCTATCAAAACCACTGATACAAACTTACCACTAGGTCTATGTCACTTTGTCATAGTAAATTTGAATAATGCACATTGTCTAATCTAAACATTGTTGGATACTCAGCTTTACTAGCTAATAATACGAAGCATTATGTCTTATAATTATTTATAAGTTGTATATATATATATATATATATAAATAATGGACGAGCTAACCTTGTCCTAAACTCGGTACCTAATGTCATTTGACAAATTGATTATGTATATACATTACTCGTACCTAAATCAGTCCTCACACTAAGAATTTATTACCAACGATAAAATGCCAAGTTTACATAGAGTACGAAAACTATTTCTACTTAGGAGCAAACTTTTAAAATCATATGCAGCATGAGTTTTATTATAACACTCATGCTGCATATGATATTAAGAGTTATGTGTAGTGTATATTACACACATCATTGTCATGATAACATACTTGTTAGACGACCTCAGTTGCGCGGAGGGCGAAGGTCCGCCTGCGACGCAGGAGGTTCGGGTTCGATACATTATAAATATGTTTCTACGATCTAAAGATATATGTCCTGGGGTACTGGGTGTTTTCATTTTATAAAAAAATATATCACTACATAGTATAAAACAAAGTCGCTTTTTCTGTCCCTATATCCCTTTGAATGCTTAAATCTTTAAAACTACGCAACGGATTTTGATGCAGCTTTTTTTAATAGATAGAGTGATTCAAGAGGAATGTTTATACGTAAAATAAAACCGTGCGAAGCCGAGGCGGGTCGCTAGTCTATAATAAATTAAATTCACCTATGTATTATTCGCGGTGCTAATTTTAGGAGAGGCCTTTATCCAGCAATGGACTAATATAGGCTGATGATGATGTGTTATTCTAGATATGAACTATCTACATACCAATTTTCATCTTAGGATATCAGTCATCTAGTACCACAAGCTCTGCTTGAACCTAGCTAATAATGTGTAGATTGTCCAGAACTATTTATTTTATAATTCATTTATTTATTCAGGGATGAGTAGGAGGTTTCAGTTTTGACGCCTACTAAGAAATACGGCCAATAGCCACCTACGACATTGTTATTAATGAAGCAAGGTTGTTTGTAGACACACAAAAAACATACCAATTATCTGATGGACTAAATTTTTTACGACTTTTTGCAGTTTTATGATGTCACAAAAAATAAGCAATGGTTATCAATTATATTGATTAATGATTTTGCAAAAAGCTTAGACTAGCTTCTTATTTTATTTTTCAAAATACGTGACTACGGTTTTTTAGTCAAGAATAGAACCAGCAAAGCCAGCTTATGTTTTTATTGCAAGGTCCAACACTACAATCAAAAAATAAAAACAAATTAAAATTTGTATTAATAGATAGAGATATTAGATAATATAGAATAATGATAGAGAAATAGATAATTAATTAACAACTTAAATTACAATCAAAAAATACACAAATTATAACAAGTAAGTATTTACAATTTGACATAATTGAGCTTCTACAGACGATTGGAAACATTCTTTGTAACTCAACTAATCAGCATAGGCTTCCGACTGGTTCTGTCTTATATATGGATAATTTCAATACGCTTGCTGTTTTGCAACTCTGCATGACAACGCTGATACGCAGCAGATACTCACCAGCTCTCGGGTCCCGCGTTGCACCGACTAGACTTATCTGAAAAAAAGCAACAATCGTCGGTACCCCAAGGACATAGAGTCAAGGTCTCCTAAACAAATGTACCAGGAAAGCAGCAGTTCAAAGATTAGTTCAGCTTTGCCAGAGGCAACAAGTGGCCCTGGCGGAAGACCGTGTTGGATGCAATCTTGCATCCAACTCACACTGAGGCAGAGCTAATTTTGAAGCCAGATTGAGGTCATAAATGTACAAAGTGGTTTATTATTATTACTTTTATGTATTTACCTAAGTTTTTTGTAAAAAAGAAAGATAATTTTACTTTACTTTGATTTGGTCCGCCCATCTCGTAAGGGATCTTCCGCAATCTCATTGATCACCTAGCGGAACTTATGTTTTTGCAGTCTTTTGTAGATTCTTTGTGTAAAAGGTCATTAGAAAGGATTGTTACGTAGAACTGTCAATGGCCATATGACATCAGCTAAAAATAACAAAAGAACAAAGCAAAACTTATTTGAAAAATGAAATCACCTGGTGTTCATCATTCATGAAAGAGCGCATGAATCACTTTACCTTTCAACACTTTTCTTCAAGTAGGTTGACGTACATTATTATGTGTTTACTTGTCTAGTTACTGTGTTTTCTCTTTGTTCTATATGGAAACGTCTCAAGTCTATTTTAATCAATGGAAACTAATTTATGCTATGAAAAGTAGTTTCCGTGTTATGCCAGGGTAAAAACTACGTCTATTAAAATTTTCAGCCATTTCATTTCAGTCCTATCCGTTCTGTAGTTATTGCATGAAAGAGGAACAAACTTTCATACATTCATACAAACTTCCGCGTTTTTAATATTAGTTACATGTTTATTCATTATTTCTAATCTAATCTCAGAGTTCTTCGTGAGTCCGTTTTTATAAATAAATAGCTGCGTCCCACAGTTTCACTTACGTGAAAATTTATGAAAAGGACCCTTAGTTTTATTTCAGGCCTAAAGCTACGTTTATTAAAATTTCAGCAAGAGCAGCAGAAATATTAGACAATAATAGGTAAAGCGATATTAAAGATAAATAATTACTACGAATGTACCTAATATAAAGTTGTTGTTGTTTAATCATATGTAGTAAAGTGGGATTAAACTAACAATCCAGTTAATCCAAACAGTCCTATCTAAATCAAACTCTTGAACATTGTCTTCGACATTTATTTTATTGACACTTGACTTGTATTACCTAGTTAGGATTAAAGCTGATAAAACTCTTTCAAAATAAATGTTGACGAGTAATACCGAGTAGGTAGGACGAGTAATACCGAGAGACAAGACAAACAAAAAATTTGAATTCCGAAATCACAGATGGTTATTACACGGTGTTGTCTATGGAAAAACTCAGGATTTACCAGATGTCAAAATTCAATGTCAGTATGATTATATCAATGATAAATAGTCCACAGGTGATCGGAATACTGGCTACCGGCGATAAAAATTTAAAAGCAGTTGTAATTTTTAGTTTTGTTGATGTTAATTGTTATTTCATAAATGATGTTTACAATAATGTAGTTTGTTAGTAAATTTGTGCAAAATACGCGGTAGATTTGATCTGCCAAAACACAGTAACATAATATCGCAAGTTACAGGGACAGAGAAAGGCCATGTATCAAATGCTCTTGCCCTTCCTATTTCCACCCGTTACCTGTGTTATGTCCGACTTAAATGAAGTATCAATGACGGTAATACAGCTTAGATTGCTTGTTATGTTAAGGTATTAAATATAAAATAAACCTACGATTCGAAGGAAAGACAAAAAACGTGTTTTATAAAAAAAAGTCGTACCTGAGTATGGGTTTTGAGGAGGTACACTCAATTGAAAAGCAAAAAAAAATTAATCAAATAAAAACTAATTTTGTTGTCATTTTTCATGAATACCGTGTCAAAATGGGCTGAACATGAAACTGAACGACAATAATCATTGTATTCAAGACTTTAACTTTTTATTGTTGTCTAACACACTGAATTTTATGAACAGTTATGACTACCTTGTTATTACGGAGTAGGTACATTTTTCAGAACCTTAAAAAGTTTTTTTAAGTTAACGCGATCTCAATGCTTTTAAATACAACTTCTCACGGGCACTCATTCATTTTATTAACATAATATGTATTTCCCATTTTTCCGCAGGCTTACTCTTAAAGCAGGTTCATAAAGTACGTTTGAGTTAACAAAGAGGCACAATATTTGATTTGTATGCACCGTTTTACATACACACCGCAATAAACCCTAATATGACCAAAGCATGAATGTATTCAACGCCACATGCGCCCCAATACAAGCTCATGAATTTTATTGCAAATGAGATACTTGCATGTCCTTAAGTGTCAGGATTGATTGACCAAACAAAACCGTATGAAATTCTAATAAAGCTCATTTTGTCTATTTCGTACTTATTTGTCAATGGTCTTTGATTTATTGCTCTCTTTGTATCAGTGTTTATTCAAAACTAGCAACCTGCCCCGGCTTTGCATGGTTTTATTATACGTATAAATCTTCCTCTTGAATCACTCCATCTATTAAAAAAAACCGCCTCAAAATCCGTTGCGTAGTTTTAAAGATTTAAGCATTCAAAGGGACATAGGGATATATGGACATAAGGACATAGGGACACCTAAGTATAATGGTCAGCGACCACAAATCACAAATTTTGATGTAGATACTTACTTTAAGTAGACTAGCCAGTCTCATATCAACCATCATCAAAAATTTACGAGGTTCTTATTTTGTAAAGTATCATTAACATTAAAAAAAGTATCATTAACAGTAACTTTAAAAGTATTATTATCAGTAACATTAAAAAAAAACTATATTCTACCTCAGGATTTTTTTGTTTTGGTGTACCGATTTTGATGATTCTTAAGATATAATCAAATTAGAAAAGTTAGTATCGTGCGTAAGTTTAACACTCTGGGGTAACTTCTAAGAAATCCCAAAATCGCTAACGACGCTACAGTCAAAGTCTTAAAGATTTTCTACTCTTTACTTGACCTCGTAATGTAATATTTAGCACATTTCCAAACTGAGAGAAGGTTGCGGGTTCATGTCTCGACAATGTAGATTTTTTGGGATATTATTAAAAAACTTTCTTTTATATCCCTTATTATTTACTTTTTTAGCAAAGAAAATAAAATTCAAGGAAAAGAACATATTAAAACTAGTATCTATATAGAATTGAAACAATCGAGCTCACTGCAGACGATTGCTAACAGTCTAGAACTCTTGCTCATCTGATCCATATCAAGAGACAGAATGTATTTTTTTTATTTTGACTTAGCTATTAGAGATTATAATATTAATAAAAAATTACGACTATTTAATATTTGAGAAAAAAAATACATTTTATTTCCGAATTTTTTGTTTCGCTATAATATTATATCGATCATCCAGCTTGTATTTAAAATACCAATGCATTGTATTATTTATACCAATTGAAAGCTGTTATCTAGTCTGACTTATGTAACTGTGTCTTATGAATATGCCTCTAGAATATCAAAGGCTCCCTATTCAAGTTATCTTTACTTGTACATAAATCCAAAGCCAACTTTAAACCAAACATGTCCTATGTTTTCATCTGATATAGATACCGGCTGTGTAGTTCCTCTAAAAATATCAAAGATGTCGCAGTTGAAAAATTTTTGCAATGAAATGCCAGATTCGGTACTTTAATAGCCAATGTGATGTTGACTTGTGATTTGATGATGTTGACTTGGAATTATTTTTTCATGTATTTTTATTAAATAATACGCAAATTTAAGGCAAGATGTCCTCGGGTTATGTGAAGTCCGTAGAGAGGGGGAGGACACCGTAACCCTAGACTCAGGCCATCTTCTCTACTTTCGTGAGGGGGATAAAACATCCCAGGGTGGAGTAGGTTTCCTCGTCAATAAGGCCCTCTCTAGCAACGTTCAAGAAATCTCCAGTGTGTCGACCAGGGTAGCGTACCTGATCCTTCGGCTTTCCAAGCGGTATAGCATGAAGGTAATTCAGGTCTACGCACCGACCTCGGCACACTCGGACGATGAAGTGGAGGATATGTACGAAGACATATCCAAAGCCTTACACAACACCACTAAGGCTCACTTCAACGTTGTTACGGGGGACTTTAACGGCAAGGTGGGAATCCAGACTGGCAATGAATCCCGAATAGGCCCGCATGGTTTTGGAATCAGGAATCACAGGGGGCAAATGCTTGTCAACTTCCTTGAGAAAGAGGGACTGTTCTTAATGAACTCCTTCTTTAAGAAACAGCCTCAAAGGAAGTGGACGTGGCAAAGCCCCGACACTGTGACTAAAAATGAGATCGACTTCATCATGACGGATAGCAAGCACATATTCAGAGATGTCTCAGTGATCAACAGGTTCAATACCGGATCTGATCACCGAATGCTCCGAGGCACTCTGAATATCAACTTGAAGCTTGAAAGACACCGTCTGATGAAGTCCACGCTCCGACCAAATCCAATCCAAATCATGGCGGGCACCGAGAAGTTCGAGCAGCTACTCGGAGACAGATTTGTTGCCTTGGAACCCACAGATGACGCTGACGAGAGCCTACACAATCTGGTTGAAACGTTGAGGGATGAGGGCATCAAGTACTGCAAAAAACAGCGAACTGGCAAGAAGTCCAAACTCTCGGATGAGACTCTGGATCTGATGACAAGAAGACGGGAAACCACCCAAGTGTCTTCGGCAGAGAGGTCAGACCTGAACAAGCGAATTGCGAAGATGGTACGGCGCGACCTTCGGAGCTCCAACACCCGCCTCATTGAAGAGGCGATAGAGCAAAACCGAGGGTCCAAAGTATTCACTCAGCAGCTTGGCAGGAGCCACCTGACGAAGCTTAAAACGCACGATGGGAGGACCGTACAGTCGAAACCGGGGATTTCAGCCGAGATAGAGGATTTTTATGGCCGTCTGTACACTGCACATGCCCCTCGTTCCCGACGAGACGACCTTGATTCTAGAGCCACCCTGACACGCCACTACACCGACGAACTGCCAGACATCAGTCAAGACGAAATCGTGTTAGCTTTGAGACAGCTTAAAAATGGAAAAGCCCCCGGTGAGGACGGTATAACTTCAGAGCTTCTGAAGGCAGGAGGAGCCTCCGTTATACAGGAGCTACAACACCTCTTCAATACCGTCCTCCACAGTGGGAGAACTCCTAAGGCGTGGAGCGGGAGTTTGGTGGTGCTCTTTTTTAAGAAGGGTGATGTGGTGACACAGTTTAAGATATAGTACGCGGCGCAAACGCGTATCGTTAATTCAGCAAATTACAGCGGCTAAGCCGAGCCCTCAGTGTCCCACCTCAGTCACTCCAGCAACCTCCCTTAGGAAACACATAGCCTAATTAAAGGTTTATAGATTATCGTAAATGTCATTTTATGTATCCGTGTTTCGTGTGTAATTAATAGACTCAGTTTAACTCACAAACTATCTTTTATTCAACCAACCCACAGTAGCTTCTAAAGACTTGTAATTAAAATACAAAAGTGGTGACCCCGACGTGATATCAAAACCCGACGTGATATCAAACCCGACGATTCGATTATAGAATGTATTATTGTGGGCAGTGTTAAAGTGAAGAAAACAGTGGAGAAAACAGATGGAGTGACTCCCTCCCGATGAAGTCCACGCCTCAGGAGGTTAAAGAAACGCAAGCATAAGCAGAACATTACAGGATGACGCAATTCAACGGAAAGACGCCACGCTACGCGGTATGGAATGCGCAGCAGGTGACGTCAGCAGATCCCTTTCCTACCTTCTACAGAAGCCCTTATAGACGAGAAATATTGGCAGCGCATGACCGGGAAGTGGTTCACCCGCGGTCCAGACGCATTTTATGGTTTAGCGGCAGATGAAGATTTATAGAGCCAGCTATATCTGAGGTATATTCGATCCTATAATGAATGGTGTTTAGACCTGCAGATTCACTCAAGGATATTGCCCGGTTTGGAGTCGGTACGCTCACCGGAGGATCAGTGTTGGATTTTGGAGATATGGCTCATTCCCACTGCTATGAGTGACTGGCATACGATGTTCCTGCGCTACATGGAGACCAAGAGAAATAAATCCTGTGATTTTGTGATTTTAAGAAGGTGCTGTTGTGTAGGACTGGACGAGCGAGACGTATTTATCATTAGTGTGCGTGCGTTAAATTTTTTCGAAATACCTAATAGAAATGAGTCTAGTTACATTTTTTTTTTTTCCGAAATGTTCTATAGTTGCAATAATAATGTTATGTGGAAAGTAAATTGTTCAACACAGTTGGTTTTACCTTGTTATATAATAACCATAGGGAATCCATACTAGTTTATGTTGTTTAAAATGTGTGCATGGTTAAAGAAATTGTTTTTTGTGTACTTACTTGTGTTGTGTTATGTTATGTACTTATGTCTTATGATCAGGAAATATGATTGTAAAGAAATTATTATGCCGACTGTACTTAATGTGTGTTAGAGAAATGTATTAGGTAAACAGAACATTTTATTGAAATTTAACTAAAGACGAATGTAGTTTAAAGATAACATTTTTATAGGAATATTAAATAAAACACTTATATTTTTTTACAGTTTAATTGTCATTTTTTACTCTTATACAACTTTATTAAAAGAAAAATATATTTTAAAACTTTTCAAAAAACCATGTATGTAATTTTGTAGGCTGACTGTACTTTATCATGTTTGTTGAAATTAACTTTGATTGTATTGTACCTACTTAGGAATGCGACTTCGTAACATGAGCGCATTGTTGATGTCAGCAAATTTGTGTATGAAGGCACGGACTTGTGCAGCTTTTAAGATGTTTTGTATTGTAAAGTTTTAAATTGAAGATTACCTTTATGGATAAAATTTTTAATGTTAAAAATTTTGAAAAAGGGGAGGATTGATGTGGTGACACAGTTTAAGATATAGTACGCGGCGCAAACGCGTATCGTTAATTCAGCAAATTACAGCGGCTAAGCCGAGCCCTCAGTGTCCCACCTCAGTCACTCCAGCAACCTCCCTTAGGAAACACATAGCCTAATTAAAGGTTTATAGATTATCGTAAATGTCATTTTATGTATCCGTGTTTCGTGTGTAATTAATAGACTCTGTATATCGCACAACCATCTTTTATTCAACCAACCCACAGTAGCTTAAATAGACTTGTAACATAATTACAAAAGTGATAAAACTCTCCTTAAAAATTACAGACCCATCACACTCCTGAGCCACATCTATAAGCTGTTCTCACGAGTGATCACGAATCGTCTCGCCAGGAGACTTGACGAGTTCCAGCCACCAGAACAGGCCGGGTTCCGCGGAGGATATTCCACCATAGACCACATACACACAGTGAGGCAGATTATACAGAAGTCCGAAGAGTATAATCAGCCCCTGTGTCTCGCTTTTGTGGACTATGAGAAAGCCTTTGACTCCGTTGAAACCTGGGCTGTTCTGGAATCCCTACAGCGATGCCAAGTAGACTATCGTTACATCGAAGTGCTGAGGTGTCTCTATGAAGCTGCCACTATGAGTGTCCAAGTACAGGACCAGCAGTCTAAACCTATCCAATTGCGCAGAGGAGTGAGACAGGGGGATGTCATATCCCCGAAACTGTTCACGAGCGCATTGGAAGATATGTTTAAGACGCTGGACTGGAAAGGTAAGGGCATTAACATAAACGGCGATTACATCTCACACCTGCGATTCGCTGATGACATAGTCGTAATGGCGGAGTCGCTAGAGGAGCTGACCCACATGCTGGGCGGCCTAGCTTCAGCCTCGCGATGTATCGGTCTTGGCATGAATTTGGATAAAACCAAAGTCATGATCAATGGCCACATTGTTCCGAGACCGATCGTCGTAGATGGTCACCTTCTTGAAATTGTTTCCGAGTATACTTACCTTGGGCAGATTGTACAGCTAGGTAAAAAGAATTTTGAGAAGGAGGCCAAAAGGAGGATCCAGCTAGGCTGGGCAGCATTTGGGAAACTACGTCAAGTCTTCTCTTCATCCATACCGCAATGTTTGAAAACGAAAGTTTTCAATCAGTGCGTCCTACCCGTAATGACCTACGGAGCTGAGACGTGGACACTCACGGTAGGGCTGGTCCACCAGTTCAAAGTCGCCCAGCGAGCTATGGATAGAGCTATGCTCGGAGTCTCTCTGAAGGATAGAATTCGTAACGAATACATCCGACAGAGAACCAAAGTTATCGACATAGCTCAAAGAATTAGCAAGCTGAAGTGGCAATGGGCCGGCCATATCTCGCGAAGAACCGACAACCGTTGGGGCAAACGTGTTCTTGAGTGGAGACCGCGACTCCGTAAACGTAGCGTAGGACGCCCTCCGGCCAGGTGGGATGATGATCTGCGAAAGACTGCTGGCAGATGCTGGATGCGTCAAGCTGAAGACAGGGCGCTATGGCGCTCATTGGGGGAGGCCTATGTCCAGCAGTGGACTAATATAGGTTGATGATGATGATGATGATGAAGGCAAGATCAAATTTAGAATAAATATATTTATGTTTCTTTTATATTTTTAGTTTGTATATCCAAAACTTTTGCTCTCCTAAAACTTCAGCCATTTTGTCATCAGCTGCACACGTTCCTTTCCTCCCTAACTTCATATTTGCGTTCCGTTCATCTATATTACACTACATCTTCTATATTATCTATGGTGTGATCTTTACTATGTAAAATACCTGGCATAATTTCAATGAAGCATTGGTTCCCACCCAATGCTGTGTAGGAATTAGCATGACCGGTTTCAAATTAATCTGACACATTGTCAAGGCACTAAATCAAGGAGACAAAGACAAATAGATCGCTTCCTCTGATTTCCTATGATTTGTTACCACTAGTTATTCTATTACAACCTTTTTCTACCGTGAAAGATCGCTCCTATCTATTAAGGTCGAAGATAAAAAGACTTTTTTTTCTGGAAAACCCCTTATTTTAATTATGGGTCAACTCCTAGACTTAGATTTTTTTCACATGGATCAACCACTGTTGATACAGCTACACATTATCCACTTGTAGATGGATAATGTAAAGCTACAGGTTATAAGTGTTTGCCATCAGAAGATTCAAAGTAAGCAAGGAGGCAGTAAAAAAATTTTGCAACTGTATGTTAGTTAATCACCTCTTAGAAAAAGAAAAAATGTGTGATGTATGACAAATACTAATAAGGGCTCTTTCACATGCGGCGTGGACTTATATATCAAAGAACAAAGAAAGGAAAATGCACCATAAGTTTTCACTTATACGGATATAATTTTCGTATGAGGTCCTGGAAAGAACTGGCTGACTTCCAAAGATTGCCAACTTACGTAAACCTTACGTAATTGATGGTCAAACAAAATATAGCCACAAACTCTTAGATTTGTGTCGTTGTTCAATATTTGTCGACTACTTTATGCACTTGACATCGCTTTCCGCTTTGAACACGCATTTTCTGCTACAAACACTTTGTGGTCCGTTCACATTTTGTTTGGCCGAGTAATCACAAATCTTTGTGAGGTGTGAGAACCTTGATCAACGTGCGTTGATCCAAAGCATCCAAAACGTTATAGGTACTGTGTATTATTCCTGCATTTCTGAAGATCAGAAGCGTTGGTGGCTTAAGTTCCATGACAATATTTAAAGTTGGAAATTTCTAACTTCATTCGCTTAAGTCCAAGACGTGGCCACGTGCGCACATATTTGTTATCATTAATATTTTTTATCTGATGTACAATAAAAACAATAAGTATATAATAGATGAGCCATACGGACCAACAAGTCCGAAATTATTAACATGAAATGTACAACCGGTCTCACACACTATAAACAGTGTAACCAAACCTTTACACCGGCACGTACTAAACTCCCAAGTTTGGTAAAGCTAGCCGTAATTTAATTTATGAGATAGAGTTCCTGTCTTTGGTGCGACGTTTGACATCGGACCAAATAGTGAGTAAATAAATGCCTTATTGGTAGTGCAGCTTATTTCTTGTCACTAAATTCTTTGGTTTAGCGCCGCTGTGATGTATAATATCTGTTGGCGAAGAAAAAACAAAACTGGTTTTAGTACTTTGGACCTAGTCATTAAATATGTAGGTATGGTATGGGTCATTTGAATGTGTTTTCGGTAGGTTGTCATGTAACAAATGATACAAGGCAGTTTAGCAACGTAATATCAAGTTTACTCGGCGGGTGAAGACCTTTTCTGAACGCAGTAATCTGATAAAAAATTCAAGAGCTTTAGCAAATAATTCTACTGACTTAAAGAAGAGGAAATAATTATCTACCGCAGACAATCGAAATTGATTCTGTTTCTAGCCTAATCAAACAACTTTTCTGCTTTCTGACATACCAAAAAACCGTTAAAATATAATTTTTAATTAACCAAATTTACGGATATTATATAAAATATAAATGATAATAATTGTATAATATACTAGCGACCCGCCCGGCTTCATACGGTTTTATTATATGTATAAACCTTCTTGAATCAATCAATCTATTAAAAAAAAGCGCATCAATATCCGTTGCGTAGTTTCAAAGATTTAAGCATACAAAGGGACATAGGGCATAAGAATAAATAATAACTGAGTAGACGACGTTTTTATAAGACTCCATTCATAGTTTTACACACAACAGTACAAACATAATGTAGTAATATTCACCGAATGAATTTGTCAAAAGCCCATAAAAATTATAGAATATAAAGTAAACAATATAATTATCATTATGGTCATCAAATGTATTCATGAATTTCTGAAGATAC
This sequence comes from Eupithecia centaureata, assembly GCA_944547425.1. Classification (NCBI taxonomy): domain Eukaryota; kingdom Metazoa; phylum Arthropoda; class Insecta; order Lepidoptera; family Geometridae; genus Eupithecia; species Eupithecia centaureata. The sequence goes on from OX155681.1 coordinate 11,170,490, forward strand.
CGAGAAAGACATTGTAAATTAATGGCCATTTAAAACGTTAATGTAATTTTTTGTTGCTGTTCGCAATAAGTTTAATTGCTGACCGCTAAAAATCAAAGTATTTTTTCTTTAAATACATAATTAAGTAACCCTTATTAATTATTTAAATGTTAATTACATGAAATTACTTAACTTGACCTTAGTATGAATGAAATGAAATAATAAGCGTGCGCGCATTATTGTGAAAAAATAAATATAAAATATATAATATATATGTGTATAAATGAAGAGTCATGCCAGTTTCATTCCATTGATTTTTTCGACAAGTAAATGAGTTTGATTGCATGTTCATTTGGGTTATTTATATCACGGTTTATATCATGAACACTGTTTTATGCTTTTTCAAATTAAAATATACAATTTAAATTATGATTAAATAGATAGATTGGATAAAAATTGTAGAAAGCCAACAATGCATTGATTTTGTTTTGAATTAGGTACGTAAATTTATATTTAAATATCAAAAATCTTATCTAACTCCTACAGTAAAAAATATGAAACTAAACTACAGTAGTAGTATACTAATAAACATTAAACAACTGCGGTCTTACCACAAAAAAAAGTAACGACTTAGACACGTGTTTAACTGTTGTTTAACATGGTTTTGTATGATGACTGATGCTAATCAACTGTTAAACACGTGTCTAAGTCGTGATTTGTTTTTTGTGGTAAGGCTGTTGATATTTTATTATCTATACAACCTGTTTACTTATCCTTGGAATCCTTAACAAAGCTATAATTTACAATCAACATATTTTTTTAAATATTAATACATATGTTGTGTAGCTACCTACTAGATATTCAACATAAAAAGCCAAGTACACAGCAAATAGGCAAACATGATGATCACTCCTTCATCTGCTGAAGGAATGGTCCATCATGTTTGCCTACGATTTGAACTTAGTATGGTAAAAAATTTAATACGGTAAAAAACTTAATATGGTAAAAAAATATACTTTCGAAGGGGCCCAGTTCTATATTAGGCTTGGTACCTGGAGATATTAATGGGTCAGATACGAAACAAAAAACATAAAGGAGTGTTTTAAAAAAAACAAAAAAAATATACCGAGGATGTAACACTCTTAGAATTAATTCTAATATAATTGAGAAAGACAATAAGTATTTGGAAGTGTAGCAAACTAGCAATACCTATCCAGTAGTAAGTTACTTTTCTTACCTTACAGTGTGACCAATTGAATTCCCTTTAACTACTGAGTCTTAGGTACTAACTATACATTAACCTAAAAATATGGCTCATCGAGAATGCGTAAAACTAGTCTTGACAAATTGATCAATATTTTATTTTTGAAATATTTTTATTTTAATAGATGCCAATTATAATGAGATATTTTACTTGTAATGATTTAACGAAAAAAATATTAACTGACTATTTTTTAGGGTAGGTACTGAAAAAAGATTTTGTCTCTTTTCATACATTTAGCGTCTTGCAGCGCCTCTACCGGATAAAGTAGAAATTATTTTCAGTTTGAATAGTTTCGTGCTCGAAGGCTACATTTTTGTTTTATAAATATCTACTCGATTTTGGTTTTCTAATGGTTTCGAAAGATTTGACGGAGGCTTATTTCACGGAAAATTGTAGTTGTCTCATCCATATTAGTAAAGATAAAATAAGAAAAAGTTTATTTGATTTCCACAAATTATACAGTGTAAGCTAAAATGAAGAAACAGTAAATACATAGAAAAAAATAAAGCGTAGGTACTGATCGTGGGAAAACTTTATCATCTAATCCAATAAGTACAATAAAAACAGCTTCATTGAGAGCTAGTCTAGTTATAATTTATCTGACTTGACCATCTCTCTCCATGAAATGTTGATAAAATAAGTGTGGGAATTATCTATATCTTACATGGTATCTTAGTTTATATCTTACTTTCAAGTTTAAAATAAAGATTTCAAAAGATGTTTCAATCACATCATTGTTCAAATAATTGAATTGCCCAAATAGATGTTAAGATTGTAGGAAAATAACAAGTGAATAATGATGACAGGGATATACATACATATTTGTGTCTCTTTCGTGTTTTTTGTTTTGGATCGTTTTCGATTCGATATCGTGCGGCAACCTTTCGACTTCTACATACACACCCTCTATAAAGTCGTATAACTCATTTCAAAATAGAGTAACTTGCATCTAGTTTGTAATGTTCAGCTCTATTTACTCAGAGCTGTGATGTACGCACAAGATACTGACAACCAGTTCACCTTTCTTCTTTCGACATTTCTCATTTGGGTTTATGTTTCGCTATTACTAGGTTATGTACATGTTTAATAGAGGGATATCGTGACCAAAGTATACTTATAAAGTAAAGGCTAGAGTATTATGTCCTGGGATGTTACTCTCTATGACTCATCAACAACCTATGTCCCACGGCTGGACATAGGCCTTCCCTAATGAGCGCTATAGCACCCTATCTTCAGCTTGCCGCATCCAGCATCTGCCTGCAGTCTTTCTCAAATCGTCATAACCCCTGGCCGCAGGGCGTCGTAGACTACATTTGCCGAGTCGTGGTCTCCACTTAAGGACTCGTTTAAAACAGTTAGGTTGTCGGTTCTTCGCGAGATTTGGCCGGTCTACTGCCACTTCAGCTAGCTCATTCTTTTAGCTGTCGACAACCTTGCTTTCAGGGTTCGAAACAAAAAAATCTGTTTTTTCGCTTTATTTATACCTACTATCAAGAACATTAGTGACATGTTAGCTTAAAAATTGTGCAAGCTTACTTACTATCTTTTTACCGACTGTGGTCTTATAAGATAATCCGATAATAAATGAAAATAAAACATCGCGAAATATTTAATTTAATATCGCTTGCAAGATACGGTGTGAAATACATAACAGATTACGGTCAATAATAATTAATTCTTACAGTCAGATTACCTTTTTAAATGATAATGGATCACTTGATATTTACCACTTGCACTGCTTTTGTAAAGGATATTAATTATTTATGGTGGATGGAGCCGAGAGCTTTAAAGAAAAGCTTTTTTGAGTATATAAAATGTAAAATTCGTATATATTTTCGTATGTTTCGTCGAAAGTAGGCCTTAAATCCTTACTAGTATTATAAATGCGAATGTTTGTATGTTTAGATGTATGGATGTTTGTTACTCTTTTACTTAAAAACGAATAGACGTAGTTAGCTAGCCCTGGAATAAAACGTAGGCTACCTTTAATCCCTTTAATTAGTTATCATGTGATATAAATAGCCTGAAGACGTTTCCATAGAAACAAAGCAAAGCCGCGGGTATATACTTTCTAGTGTTCCCTAATTAGATACAGTAAGTTCTTCTAAATTCCTTAGGTACTTATCTTGCCTTTTAAGGACGTACGTACCCGGAGATATGAATTATTTCTATTTTACCAGAAGGTATTCTGACTCTTTGTTTGTTTTGTTTCAGAATAATAGCGGATGATCACGTAGAAGTTATAGAATCACAGCCAACATGAGCTTCTCGGTGAGATTACAAGTAAGTTTAAAACGTTCCTTCCTTTCCAAATTTCCTGACCTTCGCTCTGTATCGATAGGCAAAAGAGTTTTGACGATTAGGAGAGCCTTTAACCTTCCTCAAACATCATATAATCTTAGCTACTAGCTATATGAGAATAAAATAGAATTTCGAATTTTTTGCGTACAATTAAATACCAGCAAATACCTAAATCATCATCTTACCTGGCCGGAGGGATCTGCAAGACTGCAGGCTTATGCTTGATGCGGCAAGCTGAAGACAGGGTGCTCATTAGTAGGCCTATATCCACAATGTCCAGCTGTGGACTAGTATAGGTTGATGATGATGAAAAAGAATAATACTTTATTAATCACTACAATTCGTAATATTGACATCAATATTAATTATATAAAAACGAATAGACTTCTAACCTACAACTGCTTGCGTTCTTATTTCCTGTTACTCATTCAATCCCTCAGAAAAACATGTAGTATATTTGACCAAACAGCTTCCTATAAATAAGCAAAGATGAGTTCATAACAAGTTAATCGTGAGACCTTGAACATAGCAAATGTTCATTGTATTACTGTACGTCAGGACGTGCTACATTAATCCTCAATTAGAACCGGCTTAGAAGACTTAATAGAATCGTCAGATGGTCAGATAAAACTTGCATTTTAAAATCTTTAGAAACTTGGAATTACAACATTTGATGTGCTAATGACTGCGTTCACACAGGAAACTGTAAACGTCAACATCACACTTGTATTAAAAATGCGCAAGTTTGGATAGATGTTTGTTTTAAAATTTTGAAAAGAAGTTGTTTTGACGCCCATAAATAGAGGTAAATTTTAATTTTCACGGGGGTGAAGCCTCGTGGCGCTGCTATTTAAAGTCAAATCGTTAATTTAACTTATGTTGGACAATAGTACAATTCATGGTACAGTTCCTGAAAAATTAATCGGACGATGACTTTCATTTGAACGTTTCGGGTTGAAGCTCCGATCAACATTAGAAACGATTCATCAAATTTTATTTAACGGAACACCACCCTCATTCATTTGATTTACAAATACCAGAAACTTTTGTATCTTTAAACTTACAAACTTAGTTCAGGTTGGCACAGTTTTAGTCAAAGACGGTGATTAATATTGACAAGTTTCTAAAAATATAGCCGCCGATGTTTTGTTAGAAATAAATAGTTACTAAGACGGCGCTGGTTACCTGTTTTTTGAGTGAATGTGGTAGTTTCATAGACAATGCAATTGGGACGCGTTTTAACTCATTAACTTAAAAATGTATTAACACAAAAGATGTTCACGTGGGAAAGTGATTCAAGGTTAATAGACATTATCTTGATTTACTTGTTAAACAAATTAAGGCAATTGTAAAATATTTGAACGCATGTCTACTCGTCGAACCATGACCAGTTATTAAGAGTTACGTGATAAAAAAAAAACTACGACGACGTTTGAGACTCTGCTAGTCTGCAAATGATTGGGTCTTAAAAATGGATATAAATATAGAATAGAAATGGTTTCAAGTTTCTTTATCATTGAAGTCGACGATATAACAATCTAATAACATTCAAAAGTTTTTAAATTTAGCATTAAAGCTTAAAAACCTTCCAAAATTAAAGCTTAAAAACCTTAAAAACCTACCCTTTTTAATGTGTGTTTCAATCCACTCGTTCTGAGCCAGTGTTTTTCATTAAACATCCCGTTAGACTGTAAGCCGTAAGCTTCGGTCAACATCCCGCTCATTCAATTTACCCCGTTATATTTATTCTCAGAGCAATGAGATAAACAAACCGTACCTTCATGTGGGTATATGAGAAGCAAATGACTTTATTTTTAAAGAAAAATTACAGTCAAGGAATAGGAACAAATTACAATCAAAGAATATGAACAAATAAAAAGTAAACTATACATAACTATCTACATTGTTCATCCATATCCAAGTTACACATTATCTTTGTAATTCTCTCTTCTAAAATTATACCATGCAAACCCCAAACCTACTTGAATTTAAAGATTTGTTCCCTATTACTGGTCAAGTATGTATATACAATTGGAACAATTGAGCTAACTGCAGACAGTCTGCGGTTGCAAACAGTCTAAAGGTAGCTGAAATGATCCATATGTTTAATAGATTGATTCAAGGAAGATTAATAATTATTATAAAACTTTTTAAAATTATTATAAACCTTCCTCTTGAATCAATCTATTAAAAATATGAAATCCTCTTGAATCATACAGACATAATTATTATGACGTACATATGTATGATAAACCCGTGCAAAGCCGGGCCGGGTTGGTAGTAACGAACTAGGAATCTTTAAGGAGTGAATAAGTTCCTCCTGGCAAAGCGTGCTCCATCTTAGGCCACATCTTTACATACATGAGATCGTTGCCAAACGCTCTACCATTTCCAAAAAAAAAGTAACTTATAAATATTTGTGGTTTTTCCCAACAGCTGCTGACTTGCCTGTGCCTGTACGCATCAAGCGCACACGGTATCAGGGTAAAGTTCGGCACAAACGAAGGGCCGATCGTGCCGCCGACGCCGGAGCCTCAGCTTCCAGTGCCGCAGCCGTACAGAACTCCCGCGCCGGTCTGGGAACAACGATCCAACGACTCACCCGATCCCAACTCACAATGGTAAGAACAACTATCCTTATCCTTACTAATGTTAATAAAGTTCAGCTCCAACGATGGGCCGATCGTGCCGCCGACGCCGGAGCCCCAGCTTCCAGTGGGAACAACGATCCAACGACTCACCCGATCCCAACTCACAATGGTAAGAAAAACTATCCTTATCCTTACTAATATTAATAAAGTTCGGCACCAACGAAGGGCCGATCGTGCCGCCGACGCCGGAGCCTCAGCTTCCAGTGCCGCAGCCGTACAGAACTCCCGCGCCGGTCTGGGAACAACGATCCAACGACTCACCCGATCCCAACTCACAATGGTAAGAGGATCTATCATCATCCATAATTATAGACGTAGACTTTTATTTTTAAAAGTATGGATGTGTGGATAAATAAATAATGCTGGAAAATCCACACAGCACAACCTAGCCCCAAAGTTAACTACTCAAAGCTTGTGTTATGGGTACTAGATAACTGATATATTTAATACATTATATAAACATAGATAAATCTATTTTTTATCATACATAGACACCCAGACCAATAGAACAAATTTCTGCAGATCATACACAAATTTGTTCCGAGGCGGGAATCGAACCCGCAACCTCTTGCGACGCAGGCGGACTCTCGCCCGTTGCGCCACTGAGGTCGTCGAAAATTTGTATGGATGTTTAATAATCGGTTGTCGGTCACGGTCAAAGCTGGTGCCAATTTTTATTATATAAAATATATATCTATGTAATGTATTGTATATCAGTCATCTAGTACCCATAACACAAGCTCTGCTTAGCTTGGGGCTACATGATGTTGTGTAGACTGTCCGGAATTATTTTTTTTTTTTGTTACTCTACGCGAGGTGACTCTACATGATGGACGTCGACGAAGTTCTTGTTGCGATGTATTATTTATATATAGAGGGTCTTCGGCCCCACCATCCGACCAATGTAAACAGCTCTATACTTACTCATAGGAGCAAGAAACGACACGATTTTTTTTCGAGCGTCGAGGGCTGACATATCACCCGAAATTTCTTGTCGGCGATGACACAAGTATGATTAGCTTGAAGTTAATTAGTAGAAATGTTCTGCCATTTAATCACCCGATTAAAACCCGGACGTATTTAAAATTATTTTATCTATTACGGTCCAGATTAGTTTTACCTGTTAATGGAACCAACCTGCGTGATCTAAATAACTTTCTTTTCCACCAGGCGGCCCCAACTTTTCAAGCCTCACCCGAGATACACCGACGTGGTCTTCCACCTTCCACTTCCAGCTCAACTGCCTCTGAACAACGCTCAACGTTTTGTCAACTCCTATCTCCCTGTGAATCCTGAACAAGCTAAGCCACCAAAGCCTTCACCTGTCTACTTCAAGCCATCGCAAATCCTCAGCTCACAAAGCTTGCCAGGCTTTGGACTGAGATACTTCGTTCCTGAGTATATAAATGATGCACAGAAGAGAGTACAAGAAGAGAACTCGATTAATAGGATAGAGAACAATGATGCGAATGGACATCATCAGGATTCTGGAAGCGATCTCCTGTGGAAGTTTGAGAAGGATTCTACGAGACGGCTTATTAGACATACGGAAGAGGTAAGGGTAATGTGAATTTGTATGTGCCATCTAGTTATAGTTTTTTCATGTATTCTTTGTGATCAAAGGTGATATTTGACAGCAGGAACTCAATAGCTTCAAATCTGATAGATTCTAAATTCATCGGATTCTTTTGTCGTGTGTGTTAATCGATTTCTCGGAAACGCCTGAATCGATTTGTAAAATTATTTATGTGTTAAATTTTTTTGGATAGGATTTTGTATACCGCTAGAATACCTAATTTCATAGAGTCATAAATTATAAAACAAAAAATCTTGCGCAAGAAGACGTTCACCTAGCCAACAATTATTATAACTTTACATAATTAGCATACGAAACATTAAAATATTTTGGCTGCTTATCAGTTCAAACTCAGTCAAATTATGAGTTATTTATTCAAATGTATAAAATTAAATAACCTTATTTTTATTTTTTTCAGGTTGCCACTCATAACCCTGGTTATGTTTGGCCAGCGTACTTTGCCCCTGCGCATCAATAAAGATATTTTAGATAAGTGAAACAGCAGTTTTACTCTAAAGCTAACAAGTAATTTTAAAAAGTAGTCATCATTTTATATATTTTTTAAAGGGATATAGGTACCGTACTTCAATTTCATACCAAAAAGTTTTTGCACATTAGCTAAATTGATTAAATAAAGAGTATCGAATAACTTACGTAATGTTATGGCCGAAAATTAATAAAATTGCGTATTCAAAATAAGAAAAAAATATGCAGGACAATTCACACAACATCAAAAATGTAGTTTAAGAGGATTTAATGGCTATATTTACTGAGAATTTGGAAAAGGTTCAATTGTACAACACAAAACCAAAATGAAATCCAAAAAATGGGAATGTATACCTAATTTCCGACCATGCAATCCCCAGGCTTATTTTCCAGTGTCATAGCATAATTATTGTGATAAATAATTTAAGTTTCATGTAGGTATGCTATTTTACTGATTTTGTAGACAAAAAAAATATTAACTAACTATTCGGTACGATTTAATATTAATTATTCAATTTATCTTCTTAGTGTGCAAAAACTATTTGTATATAAATTGTACCACCCTAATGCGGAAGCCATCGAGTCGCTCCCATCGAGCCCGGTGAGCCCGCCTCGGCACCAGGGTCGCATGTGATGTAGAGTTTTAGTCGTAACAAAACAAATATTTTGAATGAATATTAACTCTCAAAAACGCACTCTCGAGCTAGCTTTAGAAGAAAACTGTGATGTTCTTAGCTTATAGAGTAAAATGTGCCAGAATTGTATGACATAATAAAATAAGTCAACAAGATTCCTTTAAAATTCTCCTCTTTTGGGAAGGCAGCTCCTGTAAAAGTTATCGACATTTTTACAATGTTATTTTGCTCGAAATAATAAAAAACATGTAAATGTGAATCAAATTAATTACTTTGTAGACCTTCAGAGAACGCCTTGTGAATTCAAAAAATGCCTTCCTTTCGACATGAATAAAAAATAAATTTTCAAGGCAACACATAATAATATTTGTATATAAACTAGTAGATTAGAGTTTAAAATAGAATGCCATTATTTTGCTATTGTTATATTTAAGTTCTTTAGTTAAAAAGACCATTAAGTTAAAGTTGTAAAATAAATTACATTTTGTACCATGTAAAGTTTCCCGCGATAATATTTTAATAATATGTATCCTGACAATATATTAACCACTTTGTACTCGTATAATATGTACGTACATACTGTGACAAAAGTAGTTTTTTTTTTTCATTACTTTAAATTTAAGTGATTGTGATGACGGAAAATAAATTTATTCATAATGTGAATATGTGATAAGATTATAAGTTTAGTTTACCATTAGTGAGTAGAGTTCATCTATACTTATAATAAAACTGTAACAGGTCCAAATCTGTACATTGAAGATATTTTGAAAATTTTTTTTTGAGGGCACTCTAATATCGATACTCAAGCCAAAACTGTAATTTTTTTCATTCATGTCTGTCTGTCTGTCTGTCTGTCTGTCTGTCTGTCTGTCTGTCTGTCTGTCTGTATCGTAAACGCGCATCACGCCGAAACTACTTGATGGATTTAAATGAAACTCGGCATGATTATAGGTCATACTACGAGGAAGGACATAGGATACTTTTTATCCCGGAATTCAGTAAGGTTCCCATGGGAGAGGGTATGAAAGTAAAAATCCTTTACCGCGCATCACGCCGAAACTGCTGAATGACTTGGAATGAAACTTGGGACGATTTGAGTTCATACTACAAGGAAGGACATGGGATACTTTTTATCCCGGAATTCAGTAAGGTTCCCATGGGAGAGGGTATGAAAGTAAAAATCCTTTACCGCGCATCACGCCGAAACTGCTGAATGACTTGGAATGAAACTTGGGACGATTTGAGTTCATACTACAAGGAAGGACATGGGATACTTTTTATCTCGGAATTCGGTAAGGTTACCCTGGGAGAGAGGATGAAAGAAAATTTCTTTAACCACGCATCACGAGGGAAGTGAATTAATTCGAATGGAACTCGGGACGATTGGACATGGGATACATTTTATCCCGGAATTCAGTTTGGTTCCCCTGGGCTATACGGGTTTTCAAAAATTTCTCACAGCATTTGAACGACGCGCGCGCGTCGTTCAGATGCTGTGAGAAATTTTTGAAAACCCGTATAGCCCAGGGGAACCAAACTGAATTGAACTGATAAACGCGTAAGTTTGTAAGTATGAATGGATAGATGGATGAATAGATTGATAGATGGATGGACGTTTGTTACTGTTTCACGCAAAAACTGCTGAACGGATCTGGATGAAATTTGGCACAGAGATAGATTTTAAGCTGGAATAACACATAGACTTTATTTTATACCGAAAATCCCACGAGAAAGGAATTATGCAAGTAAAATAGCGAGTACTCGAAATACTAATCATGCGCAGACGAAGTCGCGGGCACCAGCTAGTACATAACATAAAGCATAAAAAAGCTGTGAAATTTATTAAAAGTTTATTATGAATGAGTGTGTGTTTATTATGAAAATTTTAATGTTTATTTCTTTCAACTAACAACAATTACGATTGGTATAAATATGTAAAACCTAAATAACCTATCTGTGAGATTTTACTTGCATGTTTTATTATTAAGTTACTTCCGTTTTTGAAAACATTAGGTCAAGAAGATAAATGTCTTAATTTATCAAATCTATTAAAATCTTAATCTAGACTAGATGAGAAAGGAAATATCTTCATTGCATCACGCTCGTGATAGTAAGAAGCTTGGTTAATTCGGAGCCGTGTTCGTGACGAACACGCTTCCTGATGACAACCCTATTGTACTATAAAGTTATGACAAAATACGAGTACAATTTTTATCTATACACTAGCCAAACTCAATGTAGAATGTTTGTAAATAAACCACGACACAAGAAACTAAAATTCTCTTACTTGGCGTCAAATTTTAGATATGAGTGTACGAAATATTTAGTGAAGGAAGGATCTTAAATCGACAAGTAATGTAAATTGCGTATAAAAAGGCGCGGCAACAGAGTGGTTTTTTATGTTAAGTATAGGCGGTTTGTTTACAAACATTCTACATCGAGTTTGGCTGATGCTGATTACATTCTTTTCTAAAAAATTTAACACATTTATAGAAGGAGTAGTATTTATGTAAAACCCTTTGAGCATGACGTTCACGTCAGTAAAAGTCATCTTTAAATAAATAATGCTGGACAATCCACACGGCAAATGTAAGCTATTCAAAGCTTGTGTTATGGGTACTAGATAACTGATATATCTAAATACATTATGTATATGTATACATATAGATTTTTTATTATAGATAGTAAACACCCATACTAACGGAACAAATTACTGCAGATCGTCGAACCTATCGAACCCGCAACTTCCTGCGTGGCAGGCAGACCTTCGCCCACTGCACCACATTGGTCGTCATCTTTAAAAGTATGAGCAGCAAAAATTAGGCAAATTTGTCAGTCAAGCATCAAAAGGCTTTCAATGGAGTGACTCTACTTTTGAGTGTACATAGCGGGTCCCTGATGCTGGTAGAGTATTGAATAAACCGTTACAAACCCTATTTTCTAGAAGAAGTAGATTTTGCACAAATTCCTTCAATCCTTCAATTGAGTAAAATACATCTGTAAAAGTATAAGAGAGAAAAATACGGGCAACTGTGACAGTGAGGCATCAAAAGACTAGAGTATGTAGTAGTAACTCTACTTCTGATTGTGCATTGTGGGCAAGGTACCCTAATTATTAATAGAAAATTATTGATAGAATATATGAACAAATCTTTAAAAACCCTATTTTCTAGAAGAAGAAGATTTTGTATAAAACCCTTTGAACTCGTTCACGTTAGTAAAAGTCATCTGTTAAAGTATAAGAGAGAAAAATACGGGCAAATTTGGCAGTGAAGCATCAAAAGGCTTTGACTAGAATAACTCTTGGACTGAGCATTGTAGGTACCTTGATAAATCTAAGAACAAATTAGTAGCTTATATAAAACAAAGTTAAATATTATGTGGGTATCCGTGACACTGCATAATATGTGATTACCATATTCGGTATGTGTGTCGTAACAAGTTAATGTAGATGAAGTTTATAATTGAATTGACGAGTAGTTCGCACAACATACTTAGTAACATACCATAAATATTTGGCTGGATGTAGGCTTCTTGAGGTATCTTAATTAAATAAACAAATTCATAATGCTGAACGATTCATACCATAGCACCAAGCTAAGCAGAGCTTGTGTTACAGGATAACTCATACAATATATTACATAGAAATTTTTATTAGGTAAGTTTATATAGAAAATACCTAGAATCCCGGAACAAATATTTGCTTTTACAAAAATTTACCCTAAGACGGATATTGAACGAAGAAATTGCAAACGGACCTACGCCCGCCGCGCTATCGGTTGGGACACCAATAAAGAGAGGTATATTATTTTAATTAATTAATATCTATAAGTACTTTTATTATTCGGCGGTGGTAAAATGTACCCTTTTACTAACTAGTGGATGTCATAGGAAAAGACCCCTCCTAAGAGCACCTAACCTGCCTGAAACGCGGCTACATTGACATCTCCTCTGCGATTATCAATACGTTTACCAAACGTGGTGTTTATAAACAAAAGGGGTTTTGCCCTTTTGTTTGTGGGAGGCAAGTACAGCTGTGGACGTACGTACATATGTGGTGATGTAAAATCAAAGGATTTCCTTTTCGCGCTCTAGCGCGTCACCATTGATGCGCTAGACCGCATCATAGGTTTCAACAAACAATAGGAAGTCCTGTGTAGACCTTCGTAGTGTCACAGAGTACCAGTGCTAATCTCTTTTATTTTGTCATATTCCTACTTTTATCTGACTCGTAAACACCCCGATTTAACTAATCAGTTGGTATTCCATTATTTTAGTACCTACTGAGTTTCTGCAAGCCAAATGAAAATTTTGTATTATATATTTCTACTATCTGCCCGCAGCTTTCGAACGCCTTGTTTCTATGGAAACATTTGAAGGCTATTTCAATCCCATGGCAACTGATTTATTATTGTTTTATTTAACTACATTCCGATCTATATTCAAAGTTTCAGCCCAATCAGTTCAGTACTTTTTGCCTTAAAGAATAACTAACAAACATCCATGCATATTAAAAAACTTTCGTGTATATAATATTAGTGAGGCTTAGGTATAGTAGAAATCAGAAATCAATATCTTTATTTCTTTAGGCTTACAAAATAAGCACTTAGACAAGTCAAATTACATTACACATGCATTACATTTTACATTTATAATACTATAGGTACATAATTATCAAAATTATATAAGAAATAAAGTGATAATTGATTTTCAGTTCGCCTCACTTACAATATTATAGTAGACAAAAATATCTTAGTAACTGTTCATTTAATTGGTATAAAATCGTCGTTTTTCGTATTGATCGTTTGTAACCTGTGCTTGTCTACTGTGTTTTTAACATAAACATTATTGCTACTTTATTTAGTACTAGCTGGTGCCCGCGACTTCGTCTGCGCATGATTAGTATTTCGAGTACTCGCTATTTTACTTGCGTAATTCCTTTCTCGTAGGATTTTCGGGATAAAATAAAGCCTATGTGTTATTCCAGCTTATAATCTATCTCAGTGCCACATTTCATCCAGATCCGTTTAGCAGTTTTTGCGTGAAAGAGTAACAAACGTCCATCCATCTATCAATCTATCCATCCATCTATCCATTCATACTTACAAACTTACGCGTTTATCAGTTCAATTCAGTTTGGTTCCCCTGGGCTATACGGGTTTTCAAAAATTTCTCACAGCATCTGAACGACGCGCGCGCGTTGTTCAAATGCTGTGAGAAATTTTGAAAACCCGTATAGCCCAGGGGAACCAAACTGAATTCCGGGATAAAATGTATCCCATGTCCAATCGTCCCGAGTTCCATTCGAATTCATTCACTTCCCTCGTGATGCGTGGTTAAAGAATTTTTCTTTCACCCTCTCTCCCAGGGGAACCTTACCGAATTCCGGGATAAAAAGTATCCCATGTCCTTCCTTGTAGTATGAACTCAAATCGTCCCAAGTTTCATTTCAAGTCATTCAGCAGTTTCGGCGTGAAGCGCGGTAAAGGATTTTTACTTTCATACCCTCTCCCATGGGAACCTTACTGAATTCCGGGATAAAAAGTATCCTATGTCCTTCCTCGTAGTATGACCTACAATCATGCCGAGTTTCATTTAAATCCATCAAGTAGTTTCGGCGTGATGCGCGTTTACGATACAGACAGACAGACAGACAGACAGACAGACAGACAGACAGACATGAATGAAAAAAAATACAGTTTTGGCTTGAGTACCGATATTAGAGTGCCCTCCAAAAAAAAATTTCAAAATATCTTCAATGTACAGATTTGGACCTGTTACAGTTTTATTACAAGTATAGATTCAAAACACTATATAAAAAACACGCAAACATTATGTCAATAAATAATATCTATCTATCGTAAGCCGGTTTTAATAGTTGATGAATATCTGCTACAATACAAAGGAAACTTTTTCTAAATTCACTTTCAATACATGACGTTTAACCTGCTGACGCTTCCCATTTCTTTTCCTAAACGTGACGTATTCTTCATTTCACTTTCGTTCTTTTACGTTCACAAATCACTATCATTTCCCTTTCAATATGACGCTTACCTGACGTAGTCTGTTGTTCACTGTCATTTCACTCTCGATATGACGTCGCGTGACGTATTCTTTTCACTTTCAATATATGACGTTACCTGACGTCGGCACCAAACTTTTCTACCACTTTCGCAGATTCACTTTCGTTGAAAGTGCAAGTGTTCTTGACCTACGCTATGTTGATGACGATTTTGACGTTAGACTTTCAATCAGTGTCACGATGAAAGCAAGAGTGAGCTGCCGAAAGTAGTTTGAAAGTGTACCGTTGTAACACTTTAGTTTATTCTCACTTTTGTTTGCTTCTTAGGCATTATTTTCTCTAGGATTGCAGATGAGTTGGCTTATCGCAGGGTTTAATGTTGTACTATATCACTCCCCAATCTAAATTATTTATTATTTTATTTTATTTAACTTATTCTTGTTGGATGGCCCTTAACTACTAATAATTATGAGCTCCTAGTCTAATTTCGGCCACGTCGTCGGCAAGTCTCAACAAAAATTTACCATTTGCATAGGATAAGTTAATGCACAAAATAACCTGATGTCACCAAAATCTCGAAGACATTTGGGGCCGACCCGGGATTTGAATTGTTGAATTCAATAAATTAAGAATCTATATACGTGTAGTGTAATGTCATAAGTATATCAGTTATCTAGTACCCATATGACAAGCTCTGCTTAGATGCTATTTTGTGACTTGTCTGTCTAGTAATCCATTATTTATATTTTTACTATCAGAAATTTAACACGTGACCATTAGACGAGGCTCTTAAAATACTGACAACAACATATATTATTTAAATAATAGCACTATTTTAAAAAAGCTACTGGTATTCATCTCATAATCTGTACAATTTAAGTGAGTACGAGGTGTCAACTGCACACAATAGAAAAGAGCCCAAGGTCCAGCAAGCGAGAGGTTGCATAATAACACGACGAGCTGATGCGTTGTGAATACATTGATGTGCCAGAAGTGTACAATCTATTTAGTAACGCAATTATAATCCAAGTTGCACATAAAGGAATCTTGATGCCGATGCCCAATATGTATGGAAGGCTGAAGTTTTAGAAATAAAACAGACCATAACCAAAACAAAAGCCATTGTGAGTCATAAAAAACGCTAGAAAATGCTCTAAATGTAATTCCACCTTTTTCGTTTTGAGCGTTTCTTTTAGCAATGTTCGCCATGATATCGTTGCGTCGAAAAGCGAGGCGTGTGAGTAAAAAAATTGCGTTGATGCTGCAGTTAGGTAAGCACAATTTTGAGGAGGCTAGGACAATTCAACTATGGAGGGCAGGGCAGCCTCGTCAGCCAAACTAGAAGACATAGAATAAAAAAAAAAATGGAATAAAAAAATTAGCAAGAATTTAAAAAGCTGCAATTATTAGCAAGAACTAATATAAAATAAGTTGCAATTATTAGCAAAAATAAATATAAAATATAATCAAGAATTAAAAAGCTCAAAGAAATAGCAAGCTGAAGTGGCAGTGGGTTGGCCATACTGCGAAGAACCGAAAACCGGACCGGACAACGTGTACTTGAGTAGAGACTGCGTCTCGGAAAACGTAGAGTAAGATATATCCTTGGGCCAGGTGGGTTAACGAACTGCAAAATGATGCTGGCAGATGCTGGCAGCGACAAGCTGAAGACAGGGTAATAAGGCGCTCTTGGGAAAGGCCTATGTCATACATAGGTAGGTACTAGTTTTAATGTGTTTCTATTCTAGTGTCTAAATAATAAAGAGTTTTCTATTATATTTTATTCTATTCTTTGTAATTATAATGTTCTTAGTTAATAAAGCTTTTAATTATGAATCTATTCTTTATTGTGTAGTATCTATTCTATATTGTGTAGTAACTAGACTTTTCAATGGAAAAACACCAAGCATCTATTTTTATTCATGCCACTCGTCTACTCAAGTAAATTCAACACAGATTGACATATCGATCGATTAAGCTAATCTATTGGTGGCTGACTATAGACGGTCAACATTCTTATTTCCATACTAAATACTTAGGTACCTATCACTTGCTCGGTGGTACCTATCAAGGATTGTGTTCATCAATAATTAGCTAGTGACTGTAGTCGTTGGTTAATTTCACAGAAAATGATAGTCTTGGTTGTTCATTAGCAAGAATAAATATAAAATAAAATAGAAAATATAAGCAAAAATTAGAAAGCTCAAAGAACTAGCAAGCTAAAGTGGCAGTGGGTTAATGAAACTGCGAGGAACCGACAGCTGGACCTGTGCTTGAGTAGAGACCGTGTCTCGGAAAACGTAGAATAAGATATCCTTGGGCCAGGTGGGTTAACGATCTGCAAAATGATGCACTCAGATGCTGGATGTGACAAGCTGAAGACATGGTATTATGGTGCTCTTAGATAAGGCCTTTCATACATAGGTACACTAGTTTTAATGTGCTTCTATTCTGGTGTATGTATATTAAAGAGTTTTCTATTACCTACATTTTATTCTATTCTTTGTAATTATAATGTTCCTAGTTAATAAAGCTTTTAATTATGAATCTATTCTATATTGTGTAGTATCTATATTGTGTAGTAACTAGACTTTTCAATGGAAAAACACCAAGCATCTATGTTTATTCATGCCACTCGTCTACTCAAGTAAATTCAACACAGATTGACATATCGATCGATTAAGCTAATCTATTGGTGGCTGACTATGGACGGTCAACATTCTTATTTCCATACTAAATACTTAGGTACCTATCACTTGCTCGGTGGTACCTATCAAGGATTGTGTTCATCAATAATTAGCTAGTGACTGTAGTCGTTGGTTAATTTCACAGAAAATGATAGTCTTGGTTGTTCTTCATTTTCTGTCGCTCAGTTTCAGTTTTTAATTTTGTCGCTTATTATAAATTTTGCGCCTTGTGTGATAGAGAATGGGAATGGGAATGGGAATGGGAATGGGAATGGGAATGGGAATGGGAATGGGAATGGGAATGGGAATGGGAATGGGAATGGGAATGGGAATGGGAATGGGAATGGGAATGGGAATGGGAATGGGAATGGGAATGGGAATGGGAATGGGAATGGGAAGAATGGGAATGGGAAGAATGGGAACGGGAATTAGTCGGTTTGCGGATGATGACTATGATGTAAAAAATTTGAAAATGTTGTAGTCAGCAGTTTACAATTAAACTACACCTAAAAGATGTTTGTTAGAGTGAATTTTTTTTTAATCCCGTAGTTAGTATTAAGTTAAATAGGCATCACTGCCACGCACACTAAATAGTAGTTAGCACTAAATTATACGAGCGAGACAAATTCGAATGCATTTCCAATATTGGATCAGATAGGCTCGATTTACGTCCGGCAATAAATTTGATCCTTTACGATCAACAGGTTAATTCGATTTAGGTAAACAATCTACTGAAAAATAAATAATAAAACAATCTACGGAAAATTATTTGATTAACAAACTAACTACTACAAATTAATTAACTTTTATTACTACAAATAAAAATTAATTAACTATAAGTATTTTGAACTGAAAAAAATATAAAAAGATACTTAGTTCTATGGTTCCCTTTGCCATTGTTGTTACAAATACTAACAATTGACTTAAATTTTCAGGCATTAAAAGGATATTTTAAAAGTCTAAGTCTAATCTTGATCAATATTAAATAAAATCATATTAGAAGCACTAACTGTCTTATAAAAATAATCAAATAGGTTCAAAATATAGAAAAAATGCAAAAACAGCATTCAGCTTCGAGTTTGCAACTTGAGGTTTCAAATGTTCAAATGATTGGAGTTAATAGTGCAAAAAGTAAAACTTCACAACGCCCGTATTATATTTCTGTATTTTATTGCAAAAAAAAAGATATAAGCTGTATATGTAGATATAAGGGTGATTCTACAAAAACTCGTTTTTTGTCTGACTTCTGTGGCACATTTTTTTTTTTTAAATTGCACATCATGATAGTATGTTCTAAATGAAGATTTAATTTTGAATTTTTTGGTATTGAAGGGAACTTTATTGGCTTTATGGTTACGAAGTTATTCAATTTTAAAAATATGGTGTCCACGGAAATCAGAATTTATATCACCAAAATCAAATATGGGTTGGTTTATTCAATTAATTCAAATTCAATAAAAATATGTGTTTTCGGTAGTAAGTAGATTATTAAGCTTCTTAAAACTAAACCAATTATTTGACGTTTGTAGTTTTAATCAGTTTTTACAAAAACACCTTTAAGTACAAGTAACTTTTTACAAAAATCACACTAATAATGTTTATCTTTTTATTAAAAATATTATAATTATTCATTTTGTATTTATTATAAACTTTTATCCGAAAAAACATCATAAAAACTGTAAAATAATATTATTGAGATGTTAATCAACCCGCAAAATCCACGGAAATCAGTACCACGGAAATCAAAAATAATTACAAAATCTTAGACATTTTCTTAATTTGCTGGTTTATTTTACATTGAAATATGCAGTCGAAATTAGGAACACAAAAGGCATGAATTATCATAATTAATAAAACAATAGGATTAGCATAAACAAACTTATAGTCAACATGGTAATCATAAATTTCTAGATACCAAGCCACGGAAAGTGATTACGTACTGAAATAACAGAGTGACGTGGAGGCATACACACTTGTTGTACACACCACTGATGGGGCGTAACTGATAGTTTCTCTCGACCTAACAACTATTTACGCAGATGTTAAAGTACGGCATTTATGAATGAATTAGTGCGCACCAGGGGAATCAGAGCTAAACGGCGGACGCGAAGTTATCTCGTTGTAACTTGTCAACTAAAGCTTAGTTTTTCGTAGTAATAGCGTCAAATAAGCAAGTAACTATCTGGGTTATTGTGAACCTATGTAAATTAGTACTAGTGTTTTCAGGAAATGATATAAAAAATTATTAACACAGGAACATGAGGTCCGGACGCACCACGGAAGTCAGAATTTCCAAGGATTTTATTTATTTTTACTTATTTAAAATAAGATTATTAAAAAACTAAAAAAGGCCTCCCCTATTATCTTTGTCTAATCTACTATCATAAAAAAAAATGGATACTTTTTGTATGATTTTTCGAGCCGGACATGTTTTTTTTCCACCCTGGGAGAATCACCCATAAGCTATAAAAGCTGTATAAGCTGTTGCTTATTGGGCATTGACCTTAATAGCTAAATGGTTTTTTATCGCTGTGCTAAACAAACTTTGATAAAAACTTGAGTTTAAATCCTATTAGGGTAGCCCAATTAGCAAAGCAACAAAAATGTTAATTTACTTAAACAAAATACGATTATGATCGTCTTAACCTCTTTTTACATACTTAGTGGGAAAATTATGAGTCCATAAAGAAAACTAAATTATACTCACTTAACATTTTTGTCCGGCAAAAAGCGGAATATTCAGCTAACATATTATAGGCTCTTTTTAGTGACATCAAGAGTGAGATATTTGGTGATAGAAATGTGGTCAAATGAAACCTTCATTTGACCACATTTCTATCTCTCACTTGATTACGATTTTACACCATAGGTCATGGTGTTCACAGTTATTTTCCAGACTGCTTTGCGATCGGAACCGCCTTGAATGCTTGCATGTATCGTCCTGACTGAATAAATTTGCCATGAAACAAAAATTACACGTTTTTTGACTCTATTGTAGGCATTTGGATGTGGCGTCAATAATCTTTTTTAGGTTAGAAAAGTTTACCTTTCATTTATTTAATTTTGCTTCAGTGTTTGATTTTTTTTTATTAAGTCCGCTTACTTACCTACATTTTTTCATCATAAGTTTCTAGGCAATGATTGTAAAAAAAATAAAAAATAAAATTTAAAGGTTTTTTCTCGGTATAAATAAATACCCTTCTAGCATAGCATTTGTCTGCTGGTAAATTTATTAATAACTCGGATAGTTTACGGCGCACCTTCTTCAAATCCTTCATTCTTGAACCTACTTGACGGATCCATTTACTTTGTAAATTCAGATTTCCCAATATTGGAAGGATCGTAAATAATTTTCATTTATTATTTTGTAAGTGAGTCTTGCCCGAGTTGGTTCATACCGAGACTAACACTGTTTTGTAATGCAATAAATAGCTTTTGATAGAGTGAAGCAAGCCGTTTATTATGCGAATGGTACTTCATATCGAATGCAGATGAATTCTGAATAATTTTCCATCTCTATACGTTATTGACCCATTTTGAATGAAGCTTATCTATTAATAATTGATCGAATAATAAAATTGCCTACAATGTATGTATGTAAAGTCGACGAAATATATTATAAAATACGAAGGTAATGGTAAGTGGCATTTACGTTGGTTAATGTTGGTAAAAAAATAATAGGCGTCCAGTTTTGACAATGTTGATTTCGATTTTATTATTTTTAATTTTTTTTTGTTTGTTCGAAGAAGAAACTGTTGTATATATAGGAATATTAATCATTAAAAATAACTCTTAACCATTAAAATGTCCTTACATATGAAATGCATTTATGCACATGTACCTGCCTACCTGTTAAGTTTCTACTTGTAGTTATCGATGGTAATGTACCACTTTTCAATCTGAAGTCCTTAGGTCCTGAAATTAGGTTGCAGGATTTTGCCTGAATTTGATTGTCTACAAGGAATCGTCGCCATTTTTTATTGAATACTTGATATAGGATCCGCGTTCTACCAGAATAGGTAGGTTAGTCTACTAAACTTAAAATATAAGTATTTTTTTAATAAATTTCCTACTGCAAACAATTGGCCAGTAAGCTCCATAGCAGCAATAAAATCTGATCTTACACGCCTATCAAGTAACCCTTAACCGAGTTTAAGCTCGTTTACTTTTCAAAAAGGCTATTTTCCTGAATTTTTGCTGCATTTGACCTTGAATTAAAATACCTGAGGTAATTTGTTTTGATGATTGCATCACCTCGTTTTATCCAAAAAGGGATAGTTATAATAATATATTTTATTTATGATGGGTTGATAATGTCAATGACATTTCAGTAAGCAACAAAGTTAATATATTCATTACTACCGCCCCGCGGCTTCACCAGCGAGAAAATTTATGAAAATCACTCTATGCTTTATTTCACGCCTAGAGCAACGTCTACTGAAAATTATAGCCTAATCCGCTCAGGAGTTTTGGCGTAAAGAGGTAACAAACATTCATCCATCTTATCTATCTTAATTTTCGCGTTTAATATAATTGTGATACTTTGTACCACATCGGTATGAGTGACATAAAATTATGTTAGAGTTTGACACAAAAAAAAATGTTATAATCTTTACTTTTATAAAGTTGTTACTGGCTTGAAAAATCCACGTTAAATATTTTTATCAAGGTTAACATTACTGATTTCAGTAACTAAATATTGGGTAGGTACCCGATGAAAATTTTAGGCTTCTACAGTAGGTACCACATAAAACCCGTACGATATAAGCCACGCCATCTTTTGCCAACACTGTACACCAATCAGAAGGCTAACTTACCAAGTTTATGTACACGCAATGCATGCACTTCACTTCACTCAAGCGCACAGAAAAACTCAAGCGCAGCTGAAAGTTACGAGCTTCGTGAAAATTCCGATAGATGGCGCTATTTTAAATTCAAGTTTGTACTTTGGCACTTGGCACATTTAACAATTACACTATACGATCATCATGATAGTAAAATGATTTATTTAGGTATGTTTTACGTAGGTGGTAATATTGTAGGCGACAGGAAATAGTTATACACCGGATGTCTCATATGGCGGTGCAATTTATCCTTTTGATTTCATAGTTTTAATTACATCGTATATATTTTTCAGCATCCCTATTTAAAATTTACTTTACTTTTGCAAAAGCGTATAGCATAGTTTGGTCCAGGTTGGTCACTCATAAATATAATGAAAACTTACAACACTTTTCAGATTACGCCTTTTCCTACTAATATTATAAAAGCGAAAGTTTGTAAGTTTGGATGGATGGATGTTTGTTACTTTTTCACGCAAAAACTAATGAACGGATTAAGATGAAATTTGTCACAGAGATAGATAGTACATTTTGTCCCGGAATTCCCACGGGAACGGGAATTTCGCAGGTGAAACCGCGAGGCGCTGCTAGTAGGCTATAAAGAGGTTCCACTCATTGTTTAATTCGTCAACATATACTAGCAGGTTAGTGCCACATTAAACTGAAGATTATTGGAGGTGGCCTTTAATAGGTATTTTAAAAAAAAGATTTCTGAAGAAATATTCCGACATCAGAATTTTTTTCTGGTATACTTTTTACTGATTTCGATGATTCTTTTTTATTAAAAGTTGGTGCTTCTCATGTGGTCTCATTTAGAATAATTAGGCTCATTACATCTCATGTAAGATGTTGAAGATCTGAGCAGTAGTTTGTTCTATTGACTTCATCTCTCATAGTTTTGTAGTCAAATGAGGCGGCTCGAACTTATTTATCCCTCGGGATCAGTTGACCCAATATATATTTTGATATGGAAATTTTGCAATTTGACCGACCTAGACCGAGGCGGGCGACTATGAGGTAGAGATCTTTACCAACGTTTACATATTTTCATCTAAACTTATTATTTGGTCCGTCATCGGTTGAAATAGACGAGTGTTAATAAAGACCTTATTAACGTGAGAAAAAACTCTATGTGCGCGTAGTGCCCTACTTTCAACTGGTGCTAATAAAGTGCAACATCACAGAACATGTTACAAATTAATTAGAGCTTTATAGTTTAAATTTCGTCGTCTGGAAGTATATCTTTAAACTTACCTATGTCTCAAGGCATGAATTGAATCTGCAACCTCCTTCGTTGTAGGCGGACCATCACCTGATGTGCCACTGAGGTCGTTCGATTATTAACAATTCTTGACAAATCATTACAGAAATTAAATAACGAATAATCAAAGCATGATTTTAGAAACTCGCATAGAAAAGAAGGAACCTACTCCCTCGCATTAGAACCTGTTTTTCGTTATTAGCATTATTTTTGCTCTAGTATAGGATCCAGATTAAGTATTATTTTGTATACATAATTAATATTTTTTTAGAATTTAACCTTGTGTCTACGTCAACCCTATTCTATCGCCTTGACCCACTGAAATGCCAATGTGGTTAGTTTTTCAGCTAGTTCTTCCAATAGTCTCTTTTCTATGTTAAATCGTGTGGAAATTTCGTGCTACAATTTTCTATAGAACCTATTTGCGACCGAGACTGGTGGCCCTTTGAAATACCTGCTCTACTTACACGTTCTTTGTACTTATTTTCGTTTACGCAATGTAATATCATTTTTCAATGTTACAAATTGTATGTTCACAAGCAGTTTGATATCAAGACGTGGATTTTTATAAGCAGCTACTGAATTTTAATAAGGTCTTTAATAGAATTGAAGTTAAGTTGTTTTTGTTCAAAACCCGTCTTTTTGGTAGATTCTAAACAACCTACAAATAACAATTGGCACAATCTAAGTAGGTATTATATTTCAAAGCAAAGCTTGCCTTTCTATCAGTCGTAATTCGGTCAGCAATAAAGTGATTGTTGTACTAATAGTTCGATGCATCGATCAGCAATTGTGGAAGCTTTGTTCTTATCATCAGCTGCTCTAATGAAGGGTTTACTGGAATTGCTGCTAAGTTAAGAGACGTACTGAGGATTTGATGAGGGGCAACTGAATTACCAAGTACCTAGTCAATGCAATTTATTTGCTTTTTAGTAAAAAAAACAGATTCCAACATAAAATAACTAAGACATCCTTATCCTTATTTTTTTACAAAGTACACCGCTTTTGAAACAAGACTTTTTTTCTATTTCAGGGCTAGTTCGTATTATATTTATTTTTCTCGGAATACTTTTGTTACATTTCTTGCATGCGGACCTTCGCCTGCCTCAGCACATCGGTCGTCAACACATGGGCTTGGGCATGTCAGAATAGTGGTACTTAACAAAAACCTTGCTGACCGTAGCAATGTAGGTTTTCGCTTCGGAGTCACACACGGTTACGTAACAAATATCTTTTCAGTTCTCAAATTAATAAAAATAAAATGATGCTGGACAATCCACACAGCTAAGCCGAGCTTATGTTATGGATACCAGATGATTGATATACATAAAACAATACGTTACATAGATATCGACGGTGGAAAGGAAAAACACTTTAAGCGACACTTCGGTCGAAAATGAGATTTTTATATATTTGAAATCAGCGATTTTTTCTGCGTCGATTGGTCTTAGTTTCGTGGCGATCTGGCCACTTTGGTGTCGCTTCAAGTAATGGCTTTTTCAGGCTCAATTTCTTCAGACGCTAAATTAAGCGACAAAGATTTGTACCAATTTTGGTCCATTTACCGCTTCAAGTACCGACTCCATATTTAGGTTGTTACTTGATGTGTTTTTCCTTTTTTGTTTTGGTTATTATAGGTTACTTAATTCGTTTTTCCCCGTCATAGGAAATGCTATTTGAAACACTAAAAGTGTTTTTCCCTACTCCTATTCCATAGGTGCCCAGTCGCTACATTCGTTTTTCCTTGCTTGCCTTATACCTGTATGATGGAGTTAATGTGTTTTTCCTGCATGATTAATATAGGATATTATGGATTTCAATTGTTTTGTCAGTAGCTGTAAAAAGAAGCGTTGTCGGTAAAAGTAAACACATTCAAAAAACCATTTAAATATTTAAATTAACCGACATCATCTGTTATTCCCAAAACGTCGGTTCATTCAATACCACTGACTACATAAATGAACACGATAGTCGGTTAGAGTAATCATTGTTTATGACATTGTGTATTTAAATTAAATATTCAAATAAGTTTTGTCGCTACAAACAATACATTTCGGTCTATTTTTTGTAAGTGGTGTCACCTATGTAAGGAAATGATGGGGGACGTGGCGCTTCATTTATCTGTGAGTCGCCATCGAGGCACGTCATGTTTCATCGCATCGCGGACAGCGGCCACAGAGAATTCGTGTTTTAGTAGGCAAGAACTTGTAAACACTTCAGTATTCGTGTTATAATGAAAATAAAATGTATAAAATTTGATGCTTTACATACTGAAGAAAGCAAAGCGCAGAAAGATGAACATCTCAATTAAAAGAAACCAGCAAAGAGAAGTACAGTCAACATCGGGAGCTCGTCCAAAAGCGCAAATATAGTGAACCTAAGCAATGTTGAATCCTACTTGAATAACTTGAATCCTACTAGAAAAACGCGAAAGTTTGTAAGTATGGGTGGATGTTTGTTACTCTTTCACGCAGAAACTATTGTACGTGGTGTATGTGAACGGCGGTCTATCTCAATCTCTCTCTCTAATTTCATCCATATGGATGAAATTTGGCACAGAGATAGATTATGGTCTGGAATAACACATGGGCTATATTTTATTCCGGTATTCCCACTGGAACGGGAATTAATCGGGTGAAACCGGAGGCACTGCTAGTAAGTCATAAGACTGAAATAGGCAGTGACTTAAAATATTTTGGTACAGAATTTTTTTGAACTATTTATTACACCTAAATTCTAGAGGAAACATGCAATTTTAACATTATTTTATTGAATAACTTATTCTCATTGTAAGTGAACTTTTGATAGTTTTTATGAGAAATAAAGCTTCTTTAACTTCATTTATAAATTCTGTAATAATGATTGATTTTACTTATGTTTATAAGGTCAATGTAAGTTTTCAATACAGAAGCGAAACGCTGTGTAGGTAGTTTATAATATTGTTTATCTAGCAGCGCCTCGTGATTTTACACGCGGTTATTCCCATTCCCGTGGAAATTTCGGGATAAAATATTTAGCCGTGCCTTTGCGTTAGTCCAGACCATCTATCCATCTATCTCTGTACCAATTTCTCATCTCTAATATTTCAATATTTTTTGCGTGAAAGAGTGACACACTTCCATCCATCCAGCATTCCATCTATTCATACTAACAAATTTTTTCGCATTTATAATATGAGTAGGATAGCTCATGAACGAGATTTCCACTTGCAAAAGTTGCTATGTCAATTTTTGACCCGATGTGAGATAATGGCAGAAGTCAAAAGATCGTCTTTAAAGCTATATGACAGAATTGATAAAAACCTTCTAAAGTGATTAGTTAACGTACAAATTAGCTTCAAAAACTGAGTTCACCTGCAAAACTTCCTACTTTACCGTGACTGTCACTTGCAAAAGTTGCTAGTTCTTAATATTTTTGCAAAAGTTGCTATGTTACTTTCTTACATCTGCATTAGGCACTCTTTTTGGTTTAATATGGTTGTCGTTCTTAATAAATCGATCAAACCATTCTTTTGAGTCCATTTTTTTCACTTGCTGGTATTTCAAATTCAGTGTTTGTCTAGATTGAGTCGAGTTCTTCCAAAAAACAATATTTGTGAGATATCTATTTGATTTTCCAGAGTATTATACCTATTAGTATGTACCAGATGCAGTAGGTAGTTACACGTTTCTACTAAATAGGCACTACCTATCTAGTAGGACGGTACTACTAGGTAGGTACTATACTCAGCAATTACATCTCCCAATATGTGGTAGATACTATTTACCTAGTTGGAAGGTAACAACTACTAGGTACTATACTTAGCAATCTCGAAGTAGGAAGGTAACTACTACTACTACGACTAATAGGTACAGGTACTATACCTACTCGGCAATTTCATCACCCAAAACTTGAAAGATAGCACAGCTCATATCCCAATACTTGGTAGATACTATCTACCTAGTAGGAAGGTACTACTAGGTACTATACTCAACAATCTCATCTTCTAATACTTGGAAGATACCAGAGCTCATTTCCAATACTTGGTAGATACTATCCACCTAGTAGAAAGGTAACTACTACTAGGTACTATACTCGGTTATCTCATCACCCAATACTTGAAAGATAGCACAGCTCATCACACAATACTTGGTAGATAGTATCTACCAGGTACTATACTCGAGGGAATGAATCCACAAAAGGATTTCGTGTGTAACAGTTGTATTAAAATGTCATAATAAAGCTGTAAGAAAGACTTTAATTTTAGATTGTAGCATTAAAACGTTGCAAAAGTAGCAATATTTAACAATGACAGGTGCAAAACTAGCTAGTTTGCAAGTTCACTTGCAAAAGTGCCTATTAAGATTTTTTTGTTGTTTTTAAATAAAAACACGTAAGAAAAATCAACCTTTTATTATTATAAACATAATTCCAATTCTACCCGATTTTATTAATAACGCAACGCTTTAAACCATAAACAAATGGTAATCGTTTTTTGCGTTTTTCTCAGTTTCGAGTTTTAGCTAACTATCAAGTTTTGCAACTGGGATACTCACAAACACGAAATGTAGGTGCATTACTGTAATGCACCTACACTTCGTGTTTGTGTTTTTAATTTCGTGTTTCCCCACTGGAATGGGTATTTTCGGTGCAATATATTGTATCAGTATGCTTTGATAACAATCAATTATTACTGTTTGATCTCAATATTCTTGTTTTCTTTGGTATCTTGTGAAACAAAGGTAGGGACTTCAGTTAAAAATATCACATTAAATTATTACATAGCTGGCGCTTAACGTGTTTTTCCTCTACTTAGTATACTATGGTTTTCTTAGTTAACGTGTTCTTTCATTACCCTATATCTTACGCTTGATACGCTTCAGTTGTTTTTCCTCCTAGTTATATCATACATAGCTTGTCTTTAATGTGTTTTTCCTTGCGTTTGTCTACATACTGAAGTTGGATTTAATGTGTTTTTCCTTCCGCTGTATTTGCCATAAAATAATTAAGCGACGGATAAATCCTTTTATCATGCTAGCATATTTTCCTAGGTTTAACAAGTAGATAGTAAATCAAAAATAAAGAAACAGTTTTTTTTTCTGTCGCTCTAACTTCAAATTGTAATTTTTTATGATTTTTTTTCGCAAAATAAAAACTTTGATTGGCTCCCCTGTACAGTTCAAAAATTGTCGCTTCAAGGGTTTTTCCTTTCCACCGTCGATATATATTTTTAATCATACTTAAAAACACACACAATTCATGGAAAGGGGCAACTGGCCCATACATTACAACCTCATTACGTCCATACGTGCAATACCCGTTACCTTGTTCTATTTCTGCAACCGGAACATCGCCAATTTTGAACTAATTATTAATGTGCCGGTGGAATTGGGAAACCCTGATCATTGTTGGGTGCGGATGAATTATCGTGAATTAGCATCTATATAACTATAGCTCCAATTACGTATATCTGGATCTTTAAACGCCTGGGATTGAAGTTTGAAGCTAGCGGGCTTCACCGGGTTCTTAAGTCTGAAAATAAATCCTTACTTATCACTACAAAGTATTAAACAAAGTAGCTTTCTCTGTCCCTATGTCCATATGCCCCTATGCCCCTATGCCCCTATGTCCCTATGTCCCTATGTCCCTATGTCCCTATGACCCTATGTCCCTATGTCCCTATGTCCCTATGTTCCTATGTTCCTATGTCCCTATGTCCCTATGTATGCTTAAATCTTTAAAACTACGCAACGGATTTTGATGCGGTTTTTTTATAAGATAGAGTAATTCAAGAGGAAGGTTTATACGTTTAAAAGAACCGTGCGAAACCGGGGCGGGTCGCTAGAATGTTAGAAACGTGGAAGTTTGAACGGAGTTTTGTGAGAAAGAGTAACAAACACTCTTTCACGCAAAAACCACTGAACGGGCTGAAATTTTGAAAAGACGTATTTATATATAAAGATAGGCTCCTTTTACATAAATCAGGTTAGGAGATAGAAAAAGCCTTGAAACGTTCTTGAAAATGTGTATGACCATGGCATTTATGCTTTACTATCTTCGATCATGTAAGCTTCAATTTGGAGCATTTCTAATTCAATGAAACTCAAATCGTTGACCGTTATAAGGTTATAACTTATAAGACACTAGCGGCCCGCCCCGGCTTCGCACGGTTTTATTATACGATTTAACATTCCTCTTGAAACACTGTATCTATTCAAGAAAATAGCTTCAAAATCCGTTGCGTAGTTTTAAAGATTTAAGCGTACATAGGGACAAAGGGATATAGGGACAGAGAAAGCGACTTTGTTTTATACTATGTAGTGATTAAACATGACATGGTATAACAAAATTTAAAATTTGGTCTACAAGCGTGTTATGCAGCTTATTTGTAACAAACTTAATGACAAGCAAAGGAAATCCTGCCTTAAACACTCAAAAACGTCACAAAAATTTAAATTTTAACGAAAGGAAATGGAACCCATACAATAATGTGACGAGTTTTATCTTATTCGGGTTTCATAATTTAGGAAAGAAATTGGATACAGAAATTGAGTATTGACTTTAGGCGTGACTTTATCCTACTATAATTTTAATTTTAATAATATTATACACGCGAAAGTTTGTATGGATCGATAGATGGATGGATGTTTGATACTAATTCACGCCAAAACTACTGAACGTATGTAGATGAAATTTGACACAGAGATAGATAATAATAACACATAGGCTATATTTTATCCCTGAATTCCCACGGGAACGGGAATTACGCGGGTGAAACTGTGAGGCGCTGCTAGTTTTATCTACTTCTGAATTTTAGTTTAACCTTAAACATCTACATCTCTACTTTTATGCCTAAGGTTCAAGGTTAGACGCCTGTCTTTTGTCTTGGTTTTTATAATATTGGAGGTAATTCCCATAACCCCCAGGCTGGGGATGCGGGTAGGGGATCGCAGTTCGGTAGTTAAGGCGCAAACAGCACCTAACGTGGCGCCCCCACTTATTTTATCATATAATTCCGTTAAACAAAGGAATTTCCAAAATTCACTCGTACTGTTTGTTATACCTAACATAAGATTTTTTTTAATGCTTCTAAGTATCGTAGTAGTTTCATTTTCTATGATTTGATAACGAGATACGAAAACAGAGTTTGATGGCCACCAAGAGCATTTCGTATCTCTTCCTAAACTATTCAAACTAAAACTACTACAGATGCATTAAAAAAAAGCTTATATGATAGGTGTAATTAACTGTACGAGGGAATTTTGGAAATTCCTTTGTTTATGGAATTAATCTGATTCTGAACCTGACCTGAACCTGACTCCTGGTGAATATCTCTGAGTCCTCATAACCTCGCTGAGAGAGGTAGGTTGTGTTTAAACGTAGTGTAGGCCGCCCTCCGGCCAGGTTGGATGACAATCTGCGAAAGACTGTAGCCAGATGCTAGATGCGGCAAGCTGAAGACAGGGCGCTATGGCGCTTTTAGCGGAGGACTGTGAAGTCCAGCTGTGGACTATTATTGGTATTATAGGATGATAATAATGAATACCTCTCTTATCTGGCATAATTTTAATATCAAAGTCATTATAATGTTGTAATACTTGTAAGTTGCCATAATCTAGAATATTCTTGCCATGGTGAAACCTCAGAATAATTGTATCGACATAAATAAGTGATTTCGATCTACAGGACTTGATTCACTTTTCCCTTGCATAATGTTATGTCTAAGCAGGTGTCGGTATGGCTGTAGTGCAATAAACCACTTTACTAATAAAGTAGGTTTCATCACAATAACATTAAATTTCGATGCCACAGAACGGTTTGGGTATCACAACATAGTATAAAACAAAGTCATTATACATAGTATTATTGTATTAAGTATATCAGTCATCTAAGGTAGTACCCATAACAAAAGCTTAGCTTAGCTTGGGGCTAGATGATGTTTGTGTGGACTGTCCGGAATTATTTATTTATTTATTTTATTTTATTTATTTATAGGGGCATAGGGACAGAGAAAGCGACTTTGTTTTATACTATGTATTGATAAAACCCCTAATCCAGCCACCTTGTTCATCACTACATAGTATAAAACAAAGTCGCTTTTTCTGTCCCTATGTCATTATGTCCCTTTTTAAAACTACGCAACGGATTTAGATGCGTTTTTTTTAATAGATAGAGTGATTCAAGAGGAAGGTTTATATACTTATAATAAAACCGTGCGAAGCCGGGGCGGGTCGCTAGTAAACTATAAAACAATAAATACATACTTATTTACAAAATGTTCATAGGTAGATAGATGTACCAATTGCAGTACCACAAACATCCCTCGTCCATTCATACGTCACATTGCAGCGTGGAGCAACCATAGCTTGTTATAAATACAGTGCATGGCCAAACATGTATCAGTGTCAGGTTAGTTCTACTCCTGTCAGTGTCTGAAGAGGAGGAAAGTGACTGTTAAAGGATTGTCAGAATGTGTACCTTCCAAGTAAGTGAAAACAACATAGCTAGTGTCTTGGGGACGCTTCCGACTGGTATTGACATGGATCAGTTGAGCTACCTTTAGACTGTTTTCAACCGTCTGCAGTTAGCTCAATGGTTTAAATTGTATATAAAACTAGTGTTTTATTTTTTCTATTCCTTGATTGTAATGTATATAACTGTAGTTTTAATGGGAGCTTTCGGTTCTGCAAATTTTTCTAGGGGTGATCCTAGCTTAATGTTAATTAGCGACCCACCCTGGCTTCACTCGGGTGTATTGTGTATATAAACCTTTCTTCCTGAGTTATTCTATCTATTAAAATAAACTGCATTAAAATCAGTTTAGTAGATCTAACCATACATAGAGACAGAGGGACAGCGGGAAGTGACTTTGTTTTGTGCTTTTTAATAATTAAAATGATATTCTAGATCTTAGCAAATAATTTCTTTCAAAGTATTTTGCGTTTTTCATTCTTGACGATCTCATTGGTGTAGTAGGCTTATATCCACCAGCGAAGGAGGAGGCTGCGGGTTCGATTCCCGCCTCGGGACAAAAATTTTATACGATCTGCAGATAAATAAATATATATATATAATCCACACAGCATCATCTAGCCCCAAAGTAAGCTACTCAAAGCTTGTGTTATAGGTACTAGATAACTAATATAGTTAATACATTATATACATAGATAGATATTTTTTATTATACATGTTAAACACCCAGACCAACGGAACAAATTTCTGCAGATCGTACACAAATTTGTTCCGAGGCGGGAATCGAACCCGCAACCTCCTGCGTCGCAGGCGGACCTTCGCCCACCGCGCCACATCGGTCGTCAAATAGATATTTCGATAGGTCATCAATAAGATATTTGTTACGGATGTTCTAAAATGTACTTTGTAATTGAATTGTAGGTATTAAGTAAATCAGTAAACCAATATCTTTATTTCTCTAGGCTTACCAAATAAGTTCATAACTATCAAAATAATATAAGAAATAAAGTGATAATTGATTTTCAGTAAATCAGTTATCAAACTTGTCATGTAAACCTCTTGGGGACACGATGGCTGGTAATGGTATTTATCAGTGGAGCTACCTTTAGATAGTCTGCGTTTAGTTCAATTGTTTCAAATGTACTATGTGTAAGTAGTTTTAATATCAGTTATAATTATAACCCATAACACAAGCTTAGCTTGGGGTCAGACGATGCTGTGTATCCATAATTTTTATTTTAAATTTATATTCCCACATAATATTGAACACAAACTTTTTTTAAAGAATCATAACAAATACCACTTTAACATGGCACTTAAGTCGAGGCTGTCAAATTAATGAACATGCCTAATTGATAAATATAATAAAAATATCAGTACTTTCAGTTAATATTCTGGTTCGGAACTCGGTTGTCTAGTCTTAGAAAATACTTACGAAACCATTAAAAATAATATAAGTTGCTGAACACTTTCACTCAGACCAATACAAAGGATTGCCTTATTATGGCAATATATAAATAATCATTTAAATTGGACGATGTTACATTATGTAAATTTTAAACGAGAGCAAAAAAGGAAAATAATTGTATAACTTCACTTCTTTACGCTTACGAAATAAGCACGTCAAATTTAATCCTAAAATAATGATAAAAAATTAAGAAATTTGGTGATAATTATTTTTTACTAATGGAAGACAGAAAAGAATTATTTTGCAACCATTGGAAAACATATTACGTCCATAACAATAAATTGCAACTTGCTCGTAACCAAGGATTCCTATCATTGCTAATATTACCTAACACAATACCTAACCCATTACCTAATGTAAAATTGATGAAAATTATCGGAAAATTCACTAGTACTAGTAATTCACACGCATGAAAGCATACACGCATATCTTTTTAAAAATTACGTATTTGCAGTACCTATTTATCTAGGATATTCAAGCAAAAACTACAAAATGGATCGGGTTGGAATTTTGAATTTTGAATTTTGAATAGACAGACAAAGTCCTAGTCCTGGGCCCGAATTCTACTAAATAAATCGCTTTACCATTTAAATAGGATCGAGTCAAAATGACAGTGTTAAACTCTTTTCGGTATTCTACTAACACAAACTTTTTGAGGTTCATTCATAGCTGTGACGATTACCTTTATAACTACCAATTTGACATTCTAATTATGAAAGTCTCTTCAAGCGAAAAAATAGTAGAATACCAAATGCACAAACGTCGTTTTAATCATCTTGATTGAATGGCACTATTGAGACATTGGTTGAATTTGGCCATAAAAACTTTATTAACAACGAAAATTACAAGCAAGGGAATAGAAAAATTACAACTAGTATTTACAATTGAAACCATTGAGCTAACTGAAGACGGTTGCAAACAGTGTAAAGGTAGCTCAATTGATCCATGTCAATACCAGTCGGAAGCGTCCCCAAGACACTGGCTGCATTACCACGCTGTATGGCAATGCTGATGCGCTGAGCCAGATATTCACCAGCTCTCGGGTCACGCGTCGCATCGATTGGCCATTGGAATATAATATACGCTTTTTTCCATCCCATAAATCAGTGCCCATTTGATAGAAATAGCCTTGAAACGTTTCCAATAGAAACAATGCATGCGAAGCCGCGGGCTGATATTTATCTTGATAGTATTGACCGAACGACCAAGTCAATATTTGAAGAGAATGTAAAAAGTCCAAAAAAGCTATTGATAAACATTTACAACACCTTGTTGAGTGTTATAATATAGTCACGTTTCGTTACTTCAATTTATTGTCAGCGGGAGATATAACTTACAGGTATCGGTTATTGATTGGCATTGTGAAAAATTTAAACAAGGTACTTTTTAAAAAAAAAAGTGACGTAGATTTATCGACAAATCTGATTGATAGTAATTTTTACATCAGTTTTTTTTTATTAGGTAGGTAGTTAACAATTTTGTAATTGAAAAGCTTTTTACTGCTCGCAATTCTTTCTTTTTTTACATAATTCGCAACCTTACTTATTTCACCCTCTGTCCCACCCACGGCTCATAACTTGCATACAATTCAGAATATTATAATTCAACTCGCGCAGATCCTGTAAATATCATGTAATTTTCAAAATGTTTCCTCCAAATACTCAAAAGTAACTAAGATTTAAGCTCGCGATTTTTTGATAGTTTTTAATGAAAATCTGTAAAAAAATGAGTTGAGTTTGTTACGGAATTATAAATATTCACGGGTATTTGTCACGTTTATTTACCACGCCTACGCCCCGCGGCTTTGCCCGCTTCATAATTTATGAAAATGTTTGATTCCGGACCTAGAACTTTATTCAATATTTCATCCTGATCCGTTCAATATTATTGTCGTAAAGAGATACGAGTATTTTCCATCCATCCAAACTTTTGCATTTCAAGTGTCATTTTTCCCAACGTGAAACGTTGGGAAAAATGAAACATGTAACATGTAGTTAAATAATTGAGAAAAATACCCGTGAATATTGTATGTGTTCTTGTTCTCCTTTTTTATGGCAGGTTAGCCATCGCCTTTGTATTTGTCGTAACTACCCACTTAACAGTTGAAAGAGTATAGCTACTGCTCTACTTGTATTGCTATTGCTGTACTTGGTCAACTGTCGCAAATAAGTATGCGCAACATAAATTCCTATGAAATTATAACAGATTGGTTCGTAAAGTAGATATAGAAAATCGATTAAGTTCTACTTGAGTAGGACTTAGACTAACTTAGGAACGCTAATTCACTTTTGTTGGTTATCGATTTTAGTCCGATGACAAAAGTTTTACTTCTAAAAACTGCTGAATACGCTTACGCTACTATTTTTACAGTTATATTAGAGCATAATACTTCACTATTAATTTTATTTCGGATATTATCTAGGTATATGCTTATTGATTATATAGTTATACAATAAAAATATATAATTTCGTGCATAAGCCGTGCAATTGCTTATGCACTGTAATTGTATACTTTTTTCTGGGTATTAAAAAAATAGAATATCGTAACAGTTCCGCCGAGGTATGAAATTTTTCGGTAGTTATTACCTATATAATTTTTAAATAACAACATCAATTGTCATTACCAGGGCTCGACCTTGAAAATTAATTGGTCATGGTAAATTAATCAGAAAAAAGTAAACTCAGGATTACTAAATCTATATAATATTAAAAGTTAATAATATTAGTAGCTAATAATAAAAGTTTCATCTATAAGTTATTTATTCAGCTAATCGACCTTAAATTTTTCTATCTTAGTTCTATCCCTCCCCTTGTTCTAACTTCAAAATAGATTAGTTTACAACAATGGGAGATATTAAGATAGATAATGAGTTAATTAGAAAAATATAGAACTGATACTTCCTACGTTTGTTCTTTGTTTTAGATCCGATAAGTAGTGAAACATTATCGGATAAACTATTATTGTATTTTGGACTGACGTTAATTGTTTGTAGCTACAATGTAATCACACCAATATAATACGTATTATATACATGCGAATGGTTGGATGACTGGATATTTGTTACTTTTAACGCCAAAATTATGGAATGGATTGGGTTTAAATTTTGAATAGAAGACTTCTATTCAATTCAATTTGCTATTCCAGGGCTAGAAAGAACTACTTAGTAGTTCTTTCTAGCCCTGGAATAACAAATAGGCTAACTACTTTAATTTCCCATAAATTATTTCCCATTTTAGAAATAGCCTTGAGACGTTTCGATAGAAAAAACGCGTGCGCGGCCGTGGGCAGATACTAGTTCGTCTATAAAATAATGAAATTTAAATGATATAATATGAATGGCATCAATGAATTTGCGTTGACAATCTTATTTTTAATTTTTTACAATATCAATCAAATTTCAATATTTTCACCATATTGTTCAGAAGTTTAGTTTTTGATTTGTGTATTTTATATAAATGTTTAAAAATTGTTTGGAAATTTATTTATTTACTATGGAAATTTCAGCAAATAATACATAACTAGCAAACAGATTAATAAACTTATACATAGCAACATACCTAATAACATTAATCAAAATATTTAGGGTCTTTCTTCTTCTTCCGGACCTTATCCCACGCGTAGTGGGGTCGGCACAACCTGTATTCTTCTTCCATTCTGCTCAATAACCTAATTTGAAGGTGTGTGATTTAAAGCAGTATTTAGGAATGTTGATCACATTGGACTTTATTGTTGCAGGTTTTATTATTTGTAACGGTATGCGCAGTTGCTAGCGCGGGCTACATCGGCCACGGCTATGGTGGTTACAGTGGGTACGCTGGTGACGGAGGCTATGCTGGATACGGGGGCTACAGTGAACATGGTGGGATAGGCCATGGAGACTATTACGTAAGTTAACTTACAATTCATCATCATCGGCCTATATCAGTCCACAGCACTGGACATAAGCCTCCCCTAATGAGCGCCATTGCGACGTCTTCAGCTTGCCGCATCCAGTAACCACTTAATAACCTGCGACAAATGATATAAGGATCTCGGTTTTTAAGTAAATAATATCTATTAGCACCTTAATTGTCAGTTTTCTTATAAAATTACCTTTCTCGATAGATTGCGATATATTTTCCGTGAGGAGTGCAGCTTTACAGGCACAGATACAAAATGTTTGCTTACCAATATGTCGTAATATGGGGTTATGGTGTCTATCCACCGTAACCGTCACGGACGGCTGTTTTCTATTGCTTATTGTCAACCTTCGTATAAACATTGTCTTTTTGAAAATAAAACGGAATGTCTTCATCAGTGTGTCATTTATTATATTTTATTATATTTTAAGATTTAGAAACGTCAAATCCACGAATGCTATTCTGTGTTTTAAAAATTAGACTGACAGATTTAAAATTAGGATGACAGATGTTAAACAACTCAACTTAGCTAAAATTGCTAAAACCGTATTCTGTGCATCACATTTTTAGCTAAGATTAGACGTTTAACTTAATTTTAGGAGGCACCTAATTTGGTCATGATTAAAATTTACAAGCAGAATGCTCAAAGCTTAAACTACGAAAACCTAGAATTTAATGTAATTTGTGAATAAAAACATTCAGGGCAGGTGCAGAAAAGTTACATGCAACATTATAGAAAACATATTTATTATGCTTACAGCAACACCAACTACTAAACTTAGAGAGATTTTACGATTGTCAAACACGTTTTAAATTAGGTATTTTTAAGACTTGCAACAGAATACCATAAATTTTAAGTCAATCTTACTAAGAAATTTTAAGATTTTAGTTAGGATTCCTAAAACAACAGAATCGACACCATTATGTAGGTAGAGATAAGTGGGGTGAAGCGCGTTGAAGTCCTTTGTACTAGAAAACTAAAATTAATGTTTTTTTGTTTTTTTTTGTATAAATTGATAATTTCCGTATTTTAATCAAAGACCAGCGATGACTAGGCTTCCTACGAGACTTAAGCTAGCATTATGCTAAATTAGGACCCTTTTATAAAAACTTTATTTGTGTTTCCTAAAAGTGTCTTGATAACTGTTTGTATTATCTATATAATATAAAAATGAATCGCAAAATGTGTTGGTAAGCGCATAACTCAACAACGCCTGGACCAATTTGGCCAAATCTTTTTTAATTAAAATGTTCGTTGAAGTTCAAGGATGGTTTTTACGGCGAGAAAAATATGATATTTGACAAATAAATAAATTTCCCCGCGGGCGACGCTGCGGGGCGCAGCTAGTTATGAATAAATGTACTTCTACCTATTCTATAATTTGTGTCTTTCAAGTTCATACGTTTTAAATAAAATTAAATGTCTTAATTATTTATATACTAACGAATTTAATTTCTTTTCAGGCTCATCCTAAATACTCGTTCGACTATTCAGTGAAAGACCCGCACACCGGAGACCATAAATCGCAATGGGAGACCCGTGATGGTGATGTCGTGAAAGGTACGATATTTTAAGCCCTATGACATTCTACCTACTTTTAAAGAAATAATCTTTATTTATCCATGTACCTACGATAATATAAGAAACAGGAAAAAAAAACTGAATTTTTGATTTATTATGTAACGAATAAACTCAAACAAAACCTACTGGACCAATAAGAAAAAGTCTTTCACCATTAGAAATTAGATTGCTACATCATCTAACATAGGTAGGCTATTTTATTGGTATGAAAAAATAGGGATCCCTTTTTAAAACTTGCAAAAATTAGCCACAAAATGTATTTCACTGCAAAAACTATTACTGATAGATAGATCACAAAAATTCTTTAATATAAGAGAACATGTTAATACTAACCTTAGGAAAACATTAGACACTATTGGAGTTATGAAGTCTAATATGTAGACAAAATCAGCAGTGCTCCAACCATAAAAAAATATTTTTTACCAACGCCATCTAGTTGCCACTCACAAAATTAATTCAATTTCAGGTTCATACTCTTTGCTGGAGCCTGATGGCACAACGCGCATAGTTGAGTACACAGCCGACAAGCACAACGGATTCAACGCTGTTGTGAAACGCATCGGCCACGCTCACCACCCACAAGTCTATGGAAACCACGGAGGTTACTACGGTCACCACTAGATGGCGCTTTTAAAAACTAACAGTTACCAAACAAAGATGGCTCTGCCAGTCAATCGAAGGAAATCACTATCTGTGATATTACATTGTTTTAAAAAAGCAGCGAAGTAGGTTTATCATTGTAAAATCATATTAGATTTTAGATACTTAACACATTAAGATAATTAGTGTAAGGCGGTAAAAACGATATTGTTTTGATACAGAGCTACAATAAAGAGCTTTTAATATTTCTTCTTTTTTATTTAATTGTGGTTATTCTCATTGATCTACAAACCAAACTAACCCATCTATAAATTAAGTGTATACAAACATAAACACGTTTATGTAAATATAGTTTTAAATTTACTTTTTAGGTTCATATTTATCATCACTATCACTATCACTACATATTATAAAACAAAGTCGCTTTCTCTGTCCCTATGTCCCTATGCATGCTTTAATCTTTAAAAGTACGCAACGTATTTTGATGCGGTTTATTTGTAATAGATAGAGTGATTCAAGAGGAAGGTTTATACGAAGTGCGAAGCCGGAGCTGGTCACTAGTTCTAAATATATTAAAAGTGTGAAGTTCTTCGTCAAAAATAGGATCTAAGTAGGTAAGCTATGTTTAAAACATTAAAATTTGCTTTTTAGTTCCTACATAAATGTATCATCGTTACAAGAGCAGCTCAAGCATAAAATTAGCAATATTGTTGATGGCTCATTAATAAAAATTAAGGATAAATGATGCGTTAATACTTTTTAAGGAATTTCGTTTTAATTTATGTGAGCCGGTTTTCACTTTCACAGTGACTTATATTGGCTACTTTCCATTACATCCAAAACCATTGTTCTCGGAAATTAAACTTTCATACATTAGTTCCCACTTCCCAACCACATCCAAGGACCATTTTAATAATAATTTTAAAAATATTTTCGTTCATACATTAGTTCCCACTCACATCCATGCAAAGTTGAGGTACCGTCAGCGCGAGAATCTTCTGATAGTAGGATACTTAAACTAGGTAAGGTAATACGGATACTGAACATATTTGAGAAAAAAAAGTAGAGGGTTGTCTTAGTATGTATTTATTTTGTGATAAAATATCAAGGTAAAACAGGAAATCTCGTTTTATAGGTTTTATAGGTTGGATAGATTTAGACAAAATAGGCTGGAACTGAGCTATATAAATTGTTTTTAATAAAACCTTAGTAAAAAGAACAAATTGCTTTCACAGTAACTTTAAAAAAAAATCTCAAGTCACTCGCTGTTGGAAATGGCCGTATTTAGTTTTTGGCCAGTTTAAGACTTAATCCTAAGGAAAACCAAAGTTATTTAATTAGGTTATTTAGTTATCTGAAATTTCCTGATATATGGCGACATTTATGTTCATTTATCACAAATATAATATTTTTATTTTTTGTCATATCAGTCACCCCCGTAAATTTTATGAATTAACCGATCCTGTCCAACCAAAGGCTACCTGAAAGAGATCGCTGCTAGCGATGAGGCCGCCGATTATACCACTTTAGATATAATAAGTGTTGAACTGTTCTGTTACATATTTTGATGGTGCAATAAAGAAATTATCCATCGAATTCATAAAAACGTCTAACACTATTTTCAGCCCGTAGCCCTACCTGTTACCTGTACCCTGTTTTTACAACCTCAGCATCTGTTCTATTAATAGATTGACAGAATGGATTATGAAAATAACTGCTTACTATTTCTTACTTTCTATTACTGCTGTGTATGTAATCAGGGTACATATCAAGTAAAAACTGCCGTTTATGAACATTCTCCATGTCCATTGTAAAGACG
The DNA here is from genome assembly GCA_944547425.1 of Eupithecia centaureata. NCBI lineage: Eukaryota > Metazoa > Arthropoda > Insecta > Lepidoptera > Geometridae > Eupithecia > Eupithecia centaureata. Next base: position 11,212,013 of record OX155681.1, read on the forward strand.
TTACATTGTTATACGCTCATTTCCTCAATTTAGTTGCTGCATACATAAATCCTAATCTTAGGTTTAATTCCGGAATACAAATATTCTGCATATGACGTAAACGTGGAAAAAGCTCACGTAAAATTTACTCAAGTGAGGCATTGTCCAAAAACGAAACTATGTATATATTTTATTACATATCATGATACCCCTAACTAAATATTCTAAGAATCGTGTACTCACGTTACGCCGGGCCATGACTAGTTTGGGGCTGTAGACAATCTATTAGATATACCTACTCCTCTATCAAAGCTAGATCGCAATTAATTTTTTTTTCTACGTGCTTCCTTATAAACACAGAACTTGAGAGTATAGGCGTGCCGTTTAGTGGTAAAATAGACATCGTTTGGACCTTTAAATACTAGACCTATAAAACAGACACTGAGAATGAAAACAGTATCTCAGAGACGTATCGATATATCGATTTTTTTGTCCCGGAAATGAGCGTATGAACCTACATTCAAAAGCTATCTAAGTACGCGGTAAGTTCTAAAAAATAGAAAGGGTACTACGGTATACCCTTGATGAGTTCATTACACAAATAAGTACCTGTTAGTTACCTATTTGCTATTACAGGAATTATTATTATAATTTAATAAAATTTATTACTTACCATATATTTGAACATCATATAAACATAAATCAATAATAGTAAAAACGAAATAATTTAAATAAGAATAAAATTCTGAACCACTTTAGTTTTCGTCGGCACTTTACGCAAATTACGGTAAAACTGACAAAAAAAATTGATATAAAATTTGTTTAAATCGGGGGGTAACGAACCGGGGGGAAACGGGATCGGGGGCTTACGAACCGAACCCGCTACTACGATCACACAAAACACCTTGCCCACTTTATTATTCAAGAAAAAAAATAGGTCAGTGATGTATTCAAAGAGAGTTTTATTTATATAATACTAGCTGCGCCTCGCGGCTTCACCCGCACGGAAATTTCATAAATTATTTCATATTTCTTAGGAGTTGCTGTGTAAAATTAGAAAAACGTAATTAATTATTAACTGTATAGTTTATTTATACTGAGTTTTGAGTGGATGATATTTTTTTTGTAGAGATTTTACCACCCATTTTAAAAATAACCTATTATATTATAAAATAATTTTAAATAAAATCTAATTTTGAAAACATAATAAAAGTTTAATAGTTTAATTTTCAAAACAAGTTTAGAATATGTGTTTAAAATATAACTTAAACTTCAAACCAAATTTCTATAAATAAGTCAAATGGTCAGTGGTCAATGCTCAGATACGTGGTAACTAACAGTAACACAGACATTCACATTTCATTACATTAGTAGGAGCCCATTTGAATAGTTATTCATTTTATTCAAATTATCGCGTATTAGGTATAACGCATTTGCATGACACATTATCTCTGAAAATTTATGGAGCTATCAAATTACTTAGCGTGAAATAAAACAATACATACCTACTTAAAACTGAAAGTTTCCTTGGTTTGCATATTAACTTGCATATAACTATCAACAGCAATCCGATCTTTATTTTTTTATGAATTTGCTGAGTAGAGCACACATCAAGTAGTATTAGCAGCAGTATTTCTTCTCAATGAAACAGAGGTAAACAATATAAATTTTCAGCATAAAAGAGCTCAACCAAAATAACTGTTCTCACAGGGTTTTTATGCCTTGTTTATATACTTACTAAATACTACTATAACTAATAACCTAATATAATATATGTATACTACCAAGATATACCAAAGGATATTCTACACATTGTATAATTTAATTTTACTTTAGTGACTATCCTGTAAGATTTATTTTACAAAAATGTATGTGTGATACAGTTTGTATTTTTGTCATGTGTATGTTTATTCATATTAATAAATAACTGAAACTGAAACTGTTTACTCATTAAGACTATCTTCACGTTAGACCAATATACATCAGGTATTAGTCTAAGGTAAGGTCTAAGGAATCCCTTAGATTTTGATTCTTCTGTTATTATTTCAATTAAGACGGAACTAAGTTACCATAATAACTTATTTAATTATCTCAAAAAGAGATCTAAAGTATACCCTGGTAGATTTGAAATCAAGCGATTGTTCCTAAGTATAGATGTGTGAGTATACACACACAAGGGGTGGTGTGCGTTTATAAATAGCAAAGTGGTGGTTGCAAAGTGTCTTCAACCTTGGAGATGGACTAGCTGATGTTTTTCACGCTTTTCTACTAGTGTTTCAGTAAAGTGCGACACGTATGGCCGTGGAGTGACCATGACGAAACAGTTTACTTTATTGGTATGTATTTAGAATACTTATTTGAATGCAGGTTTAATAAAACTATAACTTTATATTTAACTTAACTCAACTTATTCAGTAAATAACCTATGTGGGCCTTAAGTATTATATACTTGTAAAACTTAAGTAAAGTCATCATTTCATTTGAAAAAGCCTTTTCCAACTGGTCCATTTTGTGTAATTTTATATATTTAGTTTAAACTATTAAATATTCAAACCAAACAAAAGTTTTGACATACCAATTATTTTATTAATTCTAACTGAAAATAGAAGAAGCCAATAGTTTTGAAAGGGTACTTCATAGAAACATGTATAATACATATACATCATATACTTAAACTTATATTATACCTAGAAAAAGTTTACAGTCGTATGAAAATTTTGTTTTATATTATGGTGTTAAAAATCCTTTTTATTTCAGATCCTTTTGGCACATCTATTGGCATTAAATTGCCAAGAGCAAATAATAGATGTAATAGCTGAGCAACAAACAAATGAACAGGTAAGTTCCATCATTTGGCATGTTTTAAAAAACTGTATATAAACCGAATTAAAATTCTTCAAATCTAAAATGAGAACGTAATTAAATAGCCAAAGTCTTCCAGCCGCTTCCTCGGTTAACTTGGATGTTGTCAAAAACGTGTTTAATAAACATACTTTTGTGAAAATTCTATAAAATATATGTAACTACCTCTAATCTATCTACTACGTAGTAGATTTTTATATGTTTTTAAAGATTTTTGATATAAATCCCGACGTTCGTAAGTAAAGATGTGATTATAATGACGCAGCGCATCAGGCAACAATAGTCAAATACAGATGTTAAATACTTAAAACTACGGCCCATATGAAATATATACCTTAAACTAACATAGATACTAAATATAAACTTATTAACTAGCACGTAGTGTCGGCGACGTGCGACACGCGATATGTGCTACGGCCGGTAATCGTCCGCGAAAACGCCGAAACAGCACATTCTTCGGCCAGAATTCTTCCTTGGTAAAGGTCGATATCTTCTCAGTTGGAATACGCACCACAAACGATTTAAAATCACTGTGACGCGACTCCAACTGCTCGACCCTCACCAGGATGTTGGTCTTCATCTTCACATACTCCACGATCTCCTCTACCTTCGTGGTGTAGTGAAGCCTGGACACGTAGAGCAACGTCGAAGGTACGGCCGGGCGCAACAAGTAGTTAGGCCCGGTCGGAGCGACGCCGCGCTGGTTTCGGCTGCAGGGCTTCCTTTTTCTTCGTACTACCTCAGTGAAGCCTTCAGCGTCACACGGCTAAACGAGGAGACCACAAAAGTTAAAAACTGCGGCGTTAAATGTTAGTTTTTGTAGGCCATCTAGCAGTGGACTAATATAGTCTGATGATGATGATTCCTTGATTGTAATTTTTTTTGTTAAAACGTGATTATCATTATCAAAACTACTCTACATGACCCGTAGATACTTGACTTGTAATTACTAAGTAATAAACGACTATTATCATGAATTGAAATTTATTCCTTCTGATAACTTAGAAAACGTAAAAAATAGCGAGTGCGAAGCCAGGGGACAATCTAGTTACTGTTTTAAAATACAATAAAGTCTGTAGCAGTGAATCACATTAACATCACGCGATTTTCGCTGACACACGCACGATCGCCGGTGTAATGAATTAGTGCTGAAAACATAATTGTAGGATAGGCAGTTTGTCTACTTTGCAATTAAAATATTTACGCTCGTAAATCAAGACCCTAATCGATATTAGAATATCAATCAATTGCCACGATGTTTAGCTAGTTTCTTCCAGCGTTCTTTTTCGATATCGCTGTTGTGAAAGACTAATTAAATTATTGATCTGGATGCGGCAAACTGACCTATGTCAAGCAGTGGACTGATATAGGTTGATGATGTTAATGATTTACGTCGCGAATTACTTCAATACCAACTCACTCGAAAGTAAAGATGTGGAGAGAAATAAGCATCGATTTATTTCCAAAATTGTACATTGTAGGCTTATCTAGTCGATTGATTGGGACCTTTAAAGCGCAAACAGCAAAATTGGAAATTCCTTTGTTTGACGGAATTATATGATAAAATAAGTGGGGGGGGGCAATTTAGGTGCTCTTTGATCCTTAAGGTAACATAGGTAACTTTTAGGGTTCCGTACTCTTGGTCTGCCAACGATATAGAATTACTAAAACTCCGCTGTCAGTCTGTCTGTCTCTCTGAGTCAGCGGAACTTATCTCATGAAGCGTAAATGGTAGTCAGTTATAAATTTTAATAAAAATTGGCGTAGTCTAATACGATAAAACTAACTACTCGTACTTTGTTTTATTTTAAATGCATTAAAACATTTTTTTTCGTTTTTTTTTTGAGGACAAGGTTTTACTTTTGTACGGAATTTTTTATGTGCGCGTAAATGAGTAAATCAATATCTTTATTTCTTTAGGCTTACAAAATAAGCACTTAGACAAGTGAAATTTAATATTATAGGTACATAATTATCAAAAAAGCGTCTATTTGCATTTGGCCGGATCGTTAGACAGCGGATATTTAGTTGTAATTTTACTTTTTTTTTTTTTTGACTTCAATTCAGAACGATAATAATTAAGCTTGTTAGTTTTTAAAGATAAGTCGTGTGGCTTAGAGCTAAACCGAACCTGAACTAAAATGTATATTTCAATCAAAAGTAATGTTGCAGGTGCTATTAAACAAAATCAAGTACATTTTAATTTGACTAATATCTATAAATCACTATTACAAAATGTCACTGCCGAACTACAAGATCATTAGAGGGCTTTTTCTATGATATCAGTAGCAGTTTAGGTTGAGCTCCAACTATCAGCTTGCGGATAATTTAATTTCTCAACTATTGTAGCTCAGTGACCCGTAAGAGACATCGTACGTAGCTAACGATAAAATAATCCACCAGTTTAGTCTGTCCTATGTAGTTTCCGCAGCTCAGTCTACGCAAAAACTGCCAAAAACTGAGAACTCAAAAAACTCAATGACTCAATTTTTTATGTTTAACTTTCTTTATTTATAGTTACTTGAAAAGTTCGTTTTCCAAGAAAAAAGATCTCATATACAAACACAAACACGAAAAAAAGATAGTCAAATTGAGATTCTCCTCCCTTTATAGAAGTCAGTTGAAAGAATCGGATATTAATATGCAAAAATCAAAATAAGTTTGCCGCAAATGGGGTTTAACCTTAACATAATACCATAATGAAACCGTGAGTGTTGTAACTGGTACATAATACGGTGGTCGAACAGCTGTGGGTATCTCGTTCACCCACTTCTCTGCCAGTCGTTAAGTTACAGTATTCAGAATAAGAATATTAAAATTATAGAAACATGTAATGCAACCACACGTGTCATGCACTTTTACAATAATTATCTGTAATGTTAATCTGATCTATGTATAGTCAGGTTAGTTAAACGACTTATAATACCAAAACGGCTGAACTGATTATGACGATCTTTGAGTTTTGGATTTATCTTCTTCCTAAATAGGAATGAAACAGTTAGGATTCCGCGTTCAAAGATAAAATTCTACCTAAGTGAAGGGGAATAGGTACAGTAGTTATAAATTATATAATTTATAACTTAGTTTTTAATAAGTCTTTAATAAGTATAATACTGGACAATTCATACAGCATCATCTAACCTCAAACTAAGCAAAGCTTGTGTTTATGGATAATAGAAAATAATACGACAATCATAGATTTGGTCGGTTGAGGAACAATTAAAATATTTCATAGATATTCTGAACTGGAATAAGTACTGTTTATTGTTGATCTCCAAAAATAAATACAATTAAATATGCTGCACAAATTAAATCAACAGCATCTAGATAGTAGACCTTGTTTTATTGGTACTAGATACCTGACTTGAATAAATTGTACGACTTACATATTTTTATTTATTTATGGAAAAGAAAGAGAAGCTCAAGAAGTTGCCAGAATAAATTTCTGCAAATCGCACTCAATAATGTCTCAAGGCGGAAATCGAACCCGCAGCCCTTGGGTCGCTGCGCCGCGCTACATGGATCGTCGAATAATTTCTACAGCGAGCGCGTTGATGTCTTTTGTATACAGAAAATGGAATTCAGTGAACCATCCCAAGTTTTACTATTTTTGTTAGGATTCCGTACCCAAAGGGAACTTTTTTTGTTTGTACATCCGTCTGTCCTCTTGTCACCGAGCTGTATTTCATGAAACTTGATAGTTGGCCAGTTGAAATGTTCAAATATGAATTCTGTTGTCGCTATGACAAAAATTAAACATAAGAAACCATATAAAGGTGGTGTATTTAACACTCTTGTTGCCTGAAACACAGAATTACCTAGTTCAGGCTAACTGTTAAAGTTACCTATAAATATTTATTTAATCCACATAAGTTTTGCGGTTATGTTTCTTTCAATTAGCTTTTTTTTATATATTTTGCGAAATACGCGGCTAAAACTGCTTTTTTGAGTTGAAGTCTTACGCTGAAAAGCGTTCATGAGATATTCATAGAGTTATCCAAATGATAATTGTATCTTTTAAGCTTACAATAATATCTTGGAATCCAAATTGCGTGTTCATATCGTTACGTTACAATGATTTTTTTTAATGTTTCGACGTAATAGTCGGTATGCGGAAGTATGCGAAAGCGATGGCTGCATTTACACAGGAAGTGAGGCTATCGGAACGTTTCTTTTACTTTTAATTTACGTGTAAGTAATCACTATAATCAATAACACGATCTTACTTTTAAAGCGATTAATTTATTTTATGTTATATTTTCTCAATAGTAACTATTAAAAGGAATACATTTTTTTTTAGTGTTTTAACATCATCACCAACCTATACTAGTCCACTGTTGGACATAAGCCTCCCCCAATAAGCACCATAGCGGCCTGTCTTCAGCTTGCCGCATCCAGCATCAGTGTTTTAACATAACTGCACTATTTTTTTCCTTTGTAGCAATGTTATAAATGGCATTTTATTTTTAACTAAAAGGATACGAGGAATCAGTAAATCAGTAATTCGATCAAGTCAACCGAAGATCTTTAAATTATTATAATAAATTGTTTTAAAGGTAATTTATTGCTGGACGTAAGCGTGATGCTCAGCGATATTTTTGGCTATCTTTGGTTGGTTGATCATCTACATAATAATGTCTTGTTGTGAAAATAACCAATGTAACTGGTTTCTATGTAAATGAAGCGTGTCATTGACATTGAATAACGCTGACTCTTCTTGAACTTCGGATGGAACAAGTGACATTTTGGACGGAATTTGCTCTGGAGTGAAAACCAGCTCAATCAATTTCAAAACACAGCTTATTTTAGATTGCGGGATCTTTTAGCTCTATTTTAGGTGTCTTAATAAGTGTAAACATTATTTAGAAAACTCATTGAAGCAACATAAATGAAGTTTTACAAGTGTGTGATGAAAGCGAATGTTTATTCATTTTGAAACAGTGATCGAGAGTTAACTGTACGTTACAGCTGGTGATTTGACAGACAGGCTGACATTTATGTCACGAATAATTAGATATGTTGCTAAAAACCATTTAATTTTTATTTTGTTCACTTTATCTGTGATGAGGTAATCCAGTTAAATTCGAGAAGACAACTTGATCTCATTTTGCTTAAGTGACAATTCGTTTGCTAGCAAATTACGAATTCGTATATTTCAGAAGTTTTATGGTTCCGTGTTTTTGTGTTTGTTAACCCTCGACATGTATTTTGTTGGTATTAAAGTTTTTTTTCGATATTACGTGGTATTTACTATCTAAAGCTTGGAGTAAGGCTCTATAAAGCACGATTCTCAGTATTCCTCGCTCATTATTGTTATAATTGTATTACCAAAAATATACAGAGTAATGCACACCGCTTTCATATGAACAGGTATTTACAGTAGAATAAAAAGTGTATTAGAACACACATCCTTTGATCATTCAATTATCGCCACCATTCATGCATCTAACATTAAATATTCATTAATTTTCACCCAATTTCCGGTAAGTGACATCCCTGCTGCATTCTTGACTCATGGAAACGATTATTAGACCTCATTTCTTATTCTGCATACTAAATTACGAGTAACTGGTATAATCGGTGAGCGTGCACGTTTGTCACAGCGAGTAAAATACCGAATTACTTCACGCGACGCTTCGTAAACTCTCCTTTCGTTTTTGTTCTGCTTATTAATAGGTGGAAAAGTGATCGATGTTTTAATGGTTAGTTTGTGACGCATTATTGTAAGGTATTGGACTGATGGCTTTAAAAACTGATAAAGTACTTGTTCGTGTCCCTTGTTGTGATGCAAATTTAAAAGATTATTTGAAACTCCGATGTAAATATGTAGAGTACACGACGCTTCGTAAATTCTCCTTTCGTTTTTGTTCTGCTTATTAATAGGTGAAAAAGTGATTGATGATTTAATGGTTAGTTTGTGATGATTTAATGTTTTTTTTGTGACTAAAGTAGTAGACTGATGGCTTTAAAACCTGATAAAGTACTTATTCGCGTGTATTTTGGTAATGCAAATTTAAAAGATTTATTTAAAACTCTGATGTAAATAGAGTATTTTACGTGTATCTGCCTATTGCTACTAATACTTAGGCTATGCGGCTAGTTCTAAAATTTGGGTAGAGTGTTAAATAAGATACTAAAATAAATAATAAATAATCCTGGACAATCCAAACTGCATCATCTCATGCCAAGCATTATCAGCTTCAAGCCAAGCAATCTTTTGATAGGGGGATGAATCATATATTTAATAAATACATTTTAGTTGATAGGGGGTCTACAAATATTGATGCCAAGCTAATATTATAATGCAATTGTAATGATGTCTCTGATGTACGTACAATGAAAGATGTATCTGAAATTCAGGTTGAAGATATTTTTGTAAACTTACAAACATCTGCGCAACATGTTTGGGCTTTGAGAATTAAAATACAATTTAACTTTGATTTCAGAACAAGCCAAGCTACTCGTTCAGCTATGGGGTCTCAGATGCCAACACTGGAGATATAAAGACCGTATGGGAGTCGAAGGAAGGTGACACTGTAAAAGGTACAAAAAATTGTGATAGGATCTATTTAAAATTCAGCTTATGAGTTTCAATAATAAGATACTCTACATATTTAACCAACTGCTGGAAAGCTTTACCATTTTATTGATGAATTCGGCTATCCTTTTGTAAGTTTAGAATCTCCCCCTACTTATTAAGACATTAATATCCAGAACAAACAATAACATTTTTTTTTATAGATTTAAACGGTTAATATTAATTTCCAGGTCACTACAGTGTTCTAGAGCCAGACGGTACAGTCCGATCGGTGGAGTACACAGCTGGCCCAAAAACAGGCTTCACTGCAGTCGTCAACAATGACGGGGGCCCACCGCCGTCTCAAACCGAGACTGAACCTGAGACTGGTCGCAGCTTCATGGAAGACAAAACGATGAGAGACTACGGAAAGTACTACGACTTCGCAGACGATATCGAAGATGATTACTACGAAAGAAAAAGAGGCAAACGTCCTTACGATCCGTTTAGAGAAGGACCACCAAAGAAAAGACCAAGCTATGATCAGGAACCTAGTGAATACACCCACAGTGTAACAATTAAGCACCCTCGCGATGATGCGTCACAAGACGACTCGCCACACAGTCACGTAGGATATAGCTTCGATCCGAATTGCAAAACTAAAACGAAAAAGGAAAGCAACGATGGAGATTCGTATGCAAACATCGTATACCTCGATCAAAATAAACAGAAATACTCAAATTACCAACCCGAGCCGTACCGAGACACGTTCGACAAATACAGCGAATCGTCTAACTACGCATTTGATAGAGTGAAACCTTACGAAAGTCATAAGATACCCAAATATGAAGATCATAGATCGGAAACTTCAATGAAGTACCACTATCAAACAATAGCAGACATACCTCGCCCAGAGAAATACTATCCAGAAGATAATATTCCATCTCGGCCAAAGAAGAACCGAAGACCCCCGAAGGTTCCAGAGTTTCTTGGTGAAGACATGGATGACTACATTTTAGTTCCTAAGAAGAAGTATAAACCTTCTCGGAGACCCAGTGAACCGGTTGAATATCGTCCAGAATTCGACGATGAATTCGATCGTCCCTACGGATATGACGATGAAGATCGTTATAGACCAGTCAGAGAAAGCACAGGTCCAGAAGTAGTAAGGAAAGTAGTAAAGAAAAAGAAAAAGCCTGTTGTTAATTTGTTAGATATATTTGATATTTAAGCGTTAACACAAATTAGTTTACTATTCGATTTAGTTCTTCCATTGGATAAATACAAGACTTTCGTCTAGGTTATTGTTTAAACATATTTGAATTGAAGGGGCATTTAAGTGTCAAATAAATAATGATAATTAAGATTTAACTACCTACTTTAAAAAATTAAATTCAAGACCAAAGGTATTCTATGACATTAATTAGTTTTGTATAAACTCTTGCATTTTATTAATTAAATCTAAGTTTTAAATGAGTTTCTATTAATTCCCTATAAGTACCTATTCCTTAATATTTTAAAAATACAAACCTGTTATATTTACATCCCATTTAAATTAATAGGCTAGGATTCAAAAAATAGTGCTACAGACACAGTGAAAAAATCTCTTTCATGTTTTTATTAACCTTTTGAGTGGTATCTATTTGATAAGTCAAGCACCACACAGTAATGCCATTGCGAAACCCACAATGATAGTGAAAGTAAAGCGGCAAACTGGAGCGGTGGGTTACCTCACAAGGACGCGTGAGATTATTATTTTTAATGTAATACCTTTGACGATTGATTGGAACCGACAAGATGTGAAATTCATTGAAAATTTAAGTTTAACTTCAGCTACTGCATATTCAAAAGCTTACATTAGTTAGGCATAATTTGAAGAAAGCATAATAAAAAGCTATATCAATTAGATAGGTATAGCTTTTTATGTCTTGTAGTGTCTTGAGAAACAAAACTTATTATTATAACCAAATAAAAGACGATTTGATCACTTGACATACCTATTCAAGGGGTTACGACCCCTCTATCCTTGAATTCTAGCAAAAATGCTCGTATTTTGTTCATTTTCTCTTGATTTTCCTGGGTTAAATTGATTATACCTGCATCTAGAGATAAGATTATACATTTTTTACTACTTGACTATCCAATAATGAATAAATTCGGATCTTAAAAGTATACATGACATAAAAAAAAAGTATACGTGATACCTACATGACTAAATTGAGCTGAAATTTTAGGCCCCATTATTGTAAAAGCTTTACATGGGTTAGTAGTAGAAAAGATAGAAGTTAGTTAGCGAGTCAGTTAGAAAGGAATTCTTTGAAGTATATGCTCTTGAAGTCGAAAAGCAAAATACTTCAATTGAGTTATTGTTGCCTTTCTCCAGGACAATTCGACCGCGTGGCGCAGTGGCGACTGTGTCACGGCCGCCAGTGAATGTCTTGTCTCGATTTACTGAATAATACATTAAATCGTGGGTAAGGTCTGTCGGTGGTCTGTTCTGACCGTAGACTGGGTTCGGAGACAGCGAATTCAGTACCTTTATTATTTAAAAAAGTAAATTTGTAAAAAATTAAGAAGTATGTAGCAGCGCCTCGCGGTTTCACCCGCGTAATTCCCGTTCCCGTGGGAATTTCGGAATAAAATATAGCCTTTGTGTTATTTCAGACTATTATCTATCTCTGTGCCAAATTTCATCCATATCCGATCAGTAGTTTTTGCGTGAAAGAGTAACAGACATCCATCCATCCATACTTACAAAATTTCGCGTTTATAATATAAGTGGGATGACTTCTACAGAGAGGTGTAAATAATGACTCCTACACCATGTTGTGCATATAATTTACAAGATAAGCTTAAAAGTAAAATAGGTTTAAATTTAAGTAGCGTCGCTTAGAAAGGCATATGGCCGCAGACTGAATTCCGATAAAACGAATTTGACACTTTTATTAAAATTAAAAGTAAATAGGTTAAGAAAGCAAATAGTAGGTACGTAAAATGACTTTCATGTCATTTTTGCATATTATGATATTCGAGTCCACATTTGTCTTCAATACGTTAACAATAGGTTTATAATGAAGTGGCATCGTTTGGGGAGGCTTCAGACTGGATTCAGAGATAAAAGAAATAAATGATCAAAAAATATTAAAAAGTACATATTTTGACTTTCAAACAAGTCTGTGCATCTTCTGGATAAGATTTGTCCTGTGATAGGATTAAATAGCTTCATTTTGGGGAGGCCATGATAATCAGTGGACGTATACGAGTTGAAAGAGAATCGACAACCGTTGGGGTAAACGTGTTCTTGAGTGGAGACCGCAACACGGTAAACGTAATGTAGGCCTCCCTCCGGCCAGGTGGGATGACGATCTGTGTAAGACTGCTGGCAGATGCTGGATGCGTCAAGCTGAAGACAGGGCGCTATGGCGCTCATTGGGGGAGGCCTATGTCCAGCCGTGGACTAATATAATATGTTGATGATAATGATACGAGTTGATGATGATGGTTTAGTTCGTGTTGAAGAGACAATAGGTATACCTTTGTTTTCATGATAGAGCTATATTAAGGTGTGTTAACCCTGACTATACTTTTAAGGCTCTTAAACGTTTGATACGTATTACGCATTCTTGAAAAGGAATGCCAAAGTGTTTCACTTAAAAGTTAAAAGTAAGAGTGCATTTTCGATAAAATGTACGTAATCGGAGCGCGATTATTGTTCTTTCATGTGTTCAAATTATAAAATTCTTAAACGTGTTCATTTCTGGAGTGGGTCAATGTAACTTAAAATAGTTCCTGCGATATTGCCGCCACTTATTGCTAAAATGTAATCGGTTTTGAACTTTATTGAATACTAGCGACCCGCCCAGGCTTCGCACGGTTTTATTATACGTATAAACCTTCCTCTTGAATTACTATATCTAGTAAAAAAACCGCATCAAAAACCGTTCAAAGGCATTTTAAAGATTTAAGCATACATAGGGACTTAGGGACATTGACTTTGTTCTATACTATGTAGGGATATATTTTCTATTGATTCTTTAATTGATTGTTTTTTTATTGATTTCTCTTACAACCTTTATCTTCTTAGAACTACGTGTCCCATTGTAAAATAACTCGAACAAGTGAAAGTGTCTTCTAGGTAAAATAAAAAAATCTTTGTTATTGTATAAAGTGAATTTAGTTATCTAGTACCTGCCCAGAAATAGGAAGAGTTGAATGATGCAGTGTGTATTTTCCAGTATTTTATATTTATTTATTTTCAATCCAGATTTTATGGGGCATATTCATGTGATATCGAAATTTCAATAAAAGACCCTTTAATTAATTCGTTTTAATTTTTGACAGTATCATCATCTTCTTTTATCATAGATCAACAATAAAAAACACGCATTAATGAGACATATATAATTTAGATATATTTAAATACTTTATATAATTATATTTATTTTCATGTTAGTATTAAGTTTTTCTCGGTGTGTGTAGTTTGTATATGTGTATTAGCTCTAATTTTATGTGTACTAATCTATCAGAATAAACGTTTTCATTCATTCTTTTAAATTATTTATTTATTTTGTATGGTAAAATTATTTGAACATGCCACCCTGGTATCATTATCGAGGCGACTATTCCTTTCTACTACAATAGGCTTCCTGAAACTTGTGCCCTCAACAGGATAACCACCCTGATCTTAATAAGTAGTTTTACTAAATGTTTTAGTTTTTGTTATTATTAATTTTTATAATAATTAATAAAAAAACATATTTTTGTTCTTGTTTACATACAAGATATAAATTACTCTATTCTCCTCGCTCTTAACACTACCGGGGCCTATGCGCATCAATACGTGCTATCCACTCCTTTAAAAGACACCGGGGTCGATGATACATGATCTCTGTGCCAACCACCCCGGTAAGCTACCGGGTCGACAGTACCGGGGTCGTTGAAACAAATTTTCGAAACCACCCCGGTGCCGTGGCGGGCCGACCGGGGTCGATAGGAACGACTCGAGTTATCTATAATATTATCTAAAAAAATACTACTCAATACGATCGAAATGCTCAATCAAGTCGTACCTACATCTTAATCATTAAGCCTAATGCAATTTTAGACATGTTCATCAAAATACAAATTAGTAATACACGTACCTTTAAGATTAATGAATTAGCCTATAAATGAGCCGACTCTAATACAAGCATGTGCCAACATGTGCATTATGAATGTAGACATGCATTAGCTGCTACTAATTTAATCGTTGAACGTGATTAATGGTAGATACCTTTACTTACCTGGTAGTTATGTGGGATCTTTTTTCAACGTTATAAACGGAAAATAAATATCGGGAGTCATCTATTAGTTAGATTATTTTTAGTTTGACTTCATTTGCCAAGCAAATACAAAATATACCCCCTTATTTCAGTGATTTTTCTTATTTAGCAATGATTATCACGATATTTCTAAAACTCTATGACACTCATGATAACGCTAGATTTAGCTAGCAGCCGCCTGGATTAGAAGATTTCTAATTGACTAGGTGACCTTACAGCCTTTGCCTTTTTCAAATTATGAATTATTGAGTTCGAATTTTGAAATTTTGATATCTTTCTTACATCAGAACCTTCTCTTGATAATAACAAATACAACAAAAATTAATTAAGGCGCAAACAGCACGTAAGGTGGCGCCCCCACTTATTTTATCATATAATTCCGTTAAACAAAGGAATTTCCAAATTTTACTCGTATAGTTTGTTACATCTATCATAAGCTATATTTTTATGCATCTATAGTAGTTTCATTTTGTCTAGTTTAGGTAGAGATACGAAGTTGCCTTTGGTGGCCACCAGACTCTGTATTCGTATCTCCTCCTAAACTAGAAAAATGTATCATCCCTTAGGACATATTCAGGGCGGTAGTAGTTTAGTTATTAGATCCTTCTTGTATGATAAGATTTGCATAAAATAAGGTGGCCTTTATTAATATGTCTTATCAAAAGCTCTAAATAACCAAGCACACCTAAAACCAGTTATTTTATAAACGAGTAGGTGAATGCATTGTGAAATACTAAACTATTTACCACGTACGTTACCTACATGGCTTATTCAAATTATTGCAACATGAGAATTTAATGTATATTGGAGCATTTAAAATTGAAACCTAGATTTATTAATAAGTTATTAAATAATAAATTTTCACGCTACACACACACACACACTACAGAATAGTTAGGTTTAACTGCCTACTGACTGGAGTAGTTTGTCTGACTGTTTTGACAATAACAAAGCGGAAAAGTTTTCATTTACTACTGCTGACTTGTCAAAATGTTACTGCTACTAGCAACAAATCACTTCACTTCAAGTCGGACTCACGCACGAATGATAAAAACAGCAATAAGTAAAAGTCTCTTGGAGAGGAGCCCTCTAAAATATTTATTTTATTCTGTTTTTTAGATTAATTTTTCATCAGAAATATATCACCTGTGAAAATTTCAACTGTCTAACTATCACGGTTCATCAGATACGACCTGACAGAGAGAAGATCAGCAGTCTTAGTGAAACGGTTTCGTTTTAACCTTTGGGTACGGCACCCTTAAAAATTTCGTAAACTATAATCGAGTTTGTATAGAAATATCGGTACGCTTAGAAACAATTTACACAGTTTAATTACCAAAAAAAATATCTAAAGCTACATTGATTCCACAATATATAATAAAAATAATAAATCATAATCAATATGTAAAATAATAATAATATGTAAATAATTCAATCAAATCAAAGTAAGTAAACTTATAGTTAGTACAGTTTATCTGTTTGTATAATTTATCTGTTTAATCGACACGAGAGAAAACGGAAGAGGAAAGCTATAGCTAGTTATGCATCCAGCTGGTAGAGACATCGTAACATTAAATGCATAAAGTGCATGCTTGCACTATTGGGCGGGCTCTACCACGAATGCTTATCGCCTCGCCGTTCGCCCACGCGCGTCTGGGACGTGACGATGGTACTTAGGACTTAAGTTTGATTTAATTAATTCGTCATTCGTATTGAGATTAAACACGCTCATAGACGTCTCTTTGTAAAAGTGATTTTTATTGTCAATTTCCAATAGATTTCCTTTAAACTTAGTTTTTAAAAACATTGACAACGTTCCCGAATCCTTTACTGGCGCAGCCGGGGCAGATTTCCCGAGTTTTCCGTGTGGTTTTCCGCGAGTTTCCGCGAATTTTCCGACGGATCGGATCTGTTCGAACCAAATAAATTTGTGAAGGTCCTGGGAGGCG
The DNA here is from genome assembly GCA_944547425.1 of Eupithecia centaureata. NCBI lineage: Eukaryota > Metazoa > Arthropoda > Insecta > Lepidoptera > Geometridae > Eupithecia > Eupithecia centaureata. The sequence continues at coordinate 11,228,641 of OX155681.1, forward strand.
AACAAGCATGTCGGTGACTGGCTGGTGAGTAGAATTTTCGCCATCCTTTCCTACCCTGTGTGCTTTGTGTTTTGTTATTCTTGGAATCGAACTTCTTCCATTATAACGTTTTCTGGTTCCTATTGTAGGGATTTTAGAATAAGTAGAGTTAAGTAAACTGCTCTATAAACATAAGATTAATTAAATTAGTAAACAAATTGTAAATTTAGTAAAAATAGAGTAAAAAATAATTAATAAAAATGACTACGATAAAAGCTATTCCAAAGGAATTAATGTGTATAATCCCATTGTTTAATGGAAATAAACGGCACTTAAATCTATTTCTTAAAAAATGTGATTATGTGGTTGAAAAATTTCATGGTGAACAAGAGCAAAACACTTACGTTTTGCACTCGATAACGAGTAAACTAACTGACGAAGCCGCTGCCTTAGCAAGCGAACGAAACGATGTAGACACTTATGAAAAACTGAAAAATCTTTTGGTACAACATTTTGGTGATCCTAGAAGTGAAGAATGTTTAGCGATAGAGTTAGAGACTTTAAAAATGAAACAAGGGGAAAGCTATCAAGACTTTTGCAATCGCATTCAGACAGTTAGGTCGATACTTATATCGAAGGTGAATCAGACAAACAATCTTACTATGGCGAGTAGAACTGAAATCTATAATAATAAGGCGCTTAACGTTTTCCTGTACAACCTGCCTGAAAATGTATTAAGACCAGTTAGAATGAAAAACCCACATACGTTAGAAAAAGCATTAGAATATGTGTTGGAGGAAGTGAACTTCTACGAGCAGTATACGCGCAGAAGTCAAATGCTTAAGCATCAGCTTGCACCTGCAGCAACACCTGCACTTAACAAGTTCAATTCTCCCACGCAGAACGTACCCTTTCAGCCCAATGGTTTTAGACCAACCCTCGCCCCTATGGCTACTCCTCGTTTTAACTTCGGGATTCCAGGAAACATGCAGTACAGGCAACCCGCGGCGACTCAGTTTGCCCCTCAGGCTCCAACGGGTTATAGGCCTCAGTTAATGCAACCACAACAATTCGGTTTTCAAACTCAAAATTTAAGGCCGCAACAATTTGGCTACCGACCTCAAACTAATCAAGGTCAATTCGGCTATCGGCCTCAATTCAATCAAAATCAATTTGGCTATAGACCTCAGTTAAATCAGTTCGGTTACAAGCCTCCCAATGCAAAACCTTTTGACACGGATATTTCAATGAGGACTGCAGCTCCTCCTAAACCACAGATGCCGGCTGCGACTCAACAACCTCAAGGGTTTCGCCTAAATGAGTTAGAGTTAGGTGATTTTTACGGATATGACTGGTACGGATACGGATATGAAAATGCCGAAAATAATGCAGGTTATTATAACGACTTTGATTGTGTAGACTATTTTGAACCGCAAATGGATATGAATGTTTGGAATGAACAGCAGGTTAGCCTTCCCGAATCTGCCCAATTGGAAAATGCGCAAAAACAGGAGAGCACTGAAAATTTTTCGGTAGCAGCCTCGAAAGAGGATGTGAAATGATAAAAATTAATTGCGATACAAAAATAAATCTCCCATACATATACTTACCCGAAATTGATGGAAAATTTATGATCGATACTGGCAGCACACGTTCCTTTATAAGCCCAGCGAAAGCATACCAATTTTTTGGCAATTACATTAGAGGGGAAGTATTCACAGTTATAAGTACACACGCATCGAGCAACCATAATGAGGTCATTGAAATTCCTTTAATGCCTTCGTTTAATAGCTACAATTATCATAAATTTTATGTGTATGATGTAGATACCAAGTATGATGGATTAATAGGCAATGACTTGTTAATGCAACTGGAAGCTGTAATTGATTTAAAATATAACACTCTCAGGACTAAGACAGTAGAACTGCCGATAATGAGATGTATGGGAAATCACGTTATTGAATTAAACCCGCGATCTGAGCAACGCGTGAAAATGCCCACAAACTTGTATTCTGGCACTGCAATTCTAAATTATAAACAATTTTGTGATGGCATAAGAATGCCAGACGCAATCGTTAAATGCGAAAAAGGGTATGCTACCACCATTATTCAAAACACGACCGACAAATTGAGGAAATTAGTAGTAACAGGTCCATTTGAGGTTGAAGAATTTCCCAATAATGACATCGTTGGTGTGAACTGTCTTAATGATGTAAAAATGAAAGATTTGAAAATAGAAGAAATTTTAAAAGAAAATTTGACAAGAATCAGGGTAGACCACATGAATGAAGAGGAAATAAAATGTATTTCTGAATTATGTTATGAATACAAGGACATATTTTATAGTGATAAGCTTCCTTTAAGCTTCACAAATCAGGTAAAACACGTTATTCGAACGAAAAATGAAGATCCAATTTATGTTAGACCGTATAGACAACCTCCTGTTCAGACACAAGAAATTAAATCACAGGTAGAGAAGCTTTTACAAAATAATGTAATTCAGGAATCACATTCGCCTTGGAATGCTCCTGTTCACTTAGTACCAAAAAAAATGGACGCATCAGGTGAACAGAAATTTCGTATGGTCATTGACTATAGACGTTTAAACGAGATAACAACAGATGATAAGTACCCTTTGCCTAATATCACAGACTTGTTTGATAAGCTAGGCAAAGCTAAGTATTTTAGTACTCTTGATTTGGCGAACGGTTACCACCAGATAGAGATCAATGAGGAAGATAGGCAGAAAACAGCCTTCAGCACGGAAGCGGGACACTATGAATTCTTAAGGATGCCTTTTGGCCTAAAAACAGCTCCCGCGACCTTTCAGAGAGCCATGGATAACATACTTAGGGGGTTGCAAGGATTACATTGCCTTGTGTATATGGATGATATCATTATTTACAGTACCAGTATGCAGGAACATATCAGAGATTTAAAATCTATCTTTGACAGACTGAGACAAGCTAATTTAAAGGTTCAGCTAGACAAGTCTGAGTTTCTAAGGAAGGAAGTACTGTATTTGGGACATACGATTACAGATCAGGGCCTTAAGCCAAATGATGATAAAATTAAAGCAATTTTAGAGTATCCACTGCCAAAAACTGTCACAGAGATTAAGAGTTTTCTTGGTCTTATTGGCTATTATCGACGATTCATTAAAGATTTTGCTAAAATTACAAAACCATTGACCAATTGTCTCAAAAAACGGAATAGTATCGTCATTGATCAAAAATATTTGGATGCTTTCCATCAATGTAAGGAACTTCTTACGCACGCACCCTTACTACAGTATCCAGATCCATCAAAACCTTACATACTTACGACAGACGCATCCGCGGTAGCTCTGGGCGCAGTGCTATCGCAAGGAACTGTAGGTACTGATTTACCTGTTGCATATGCAAGTAGGACATTGAGTGAGACTGAAATGCGTTACAGCACCATTGAACGTGAGCTTTTGGCTGTTATTTGGGCCATCAAACATTTCAGGCCATACCTTTACGGCAATAAATTCACCATTTATACCGACCATCGACCTCTAGCTTGGCTAGATTCTATTAAAGAACCAAATAGTAAATTGACACGTTGGCGATTACGCTTATTAGAATATGACTATACAACAAAGTACAAGGATGGTAAACAAAACACGAATGCTGATGCTCTATCGCGTATTAAAGTAAATGCCTTAGATGGGTTAGATGTGTTGGATGATTCATCTTCAAATGAATCTATGAAGGTACAATTAGATGAAAAAGAACAAAAATTACAAAAACATCTTAAGGAAATTACGAATAAAATTGTGAATTTGGCCAAAGACGATGATGATTATGAAAAACCTATAGAGACGATTGTCTTGTCAGATGAATCTGACACAGAAGAAGGGCGTAATATTGACGAATTAGAACCTACCTATCCACTTCCACCGCTATCACATAGTTCGGAAGGAACAATCCATTCAGCTGCAGACCTAGAGTCTAATGGGATTCCTATTCTAAAAGAAGCCGTGGATACTAAACCTAATCAAATACTTATTTTTACTTGGCCTAGAAAAGAAATTAATGTAAAAGTTTTAAGTAGAGAACATCAAAAGGTTATAGAAGCATTTTTGCCATTAAATAGTGAGGAATTGATAAATCAGTTCCTTAAAGAATACATTAAACCTAAAACCAAATACTTTATTTATTTTGAAGACAAACAGCACCGAAAAGAATTTAACGCAGTTATTATTAGGTTATTCAAAAAGGGTACCGTAGAGTTCTATGAATGCACGGAAAGAGTTATAGTCGTAGAAGATGAAAACGAGCAGAAAGCTATAGTATTGCAACATCATGCAGGGAAAACTTGCCACAGAGGCATAAAGGAAACGGTTATGAGAATAAAAAGAAATTATTACTGGAATAGAATACAAGAAATAACAGCAGCCGTCATAAATGGTTGTGATGCTTGTAAAAAAATGAAATATGACAGAAGACCTATTAAACCAACTATAGAACTAACTCAAACTCAGTCATCTCCATTTCAGGAAATATTTATCGATATATTTTCTATTGAAAATAGATCTTACTTGACTTTAGTTGATGCTTTTAGTAAACTAGGTCAGGCTATTGAGATAGAAAATAAATCAACACCGGAAGTAGTACGTGCGTTAATTAAATACTTTTCAATGTACGGGGTCCCGATCAAGATCAGTAGTGACCCAGGATCCGAGTTCAACAATAACTTGATGAAAGAATTAGCTGAAATGTATAAAATTGAATTACACATTTCCACTCCAAATAATCCAAATTCAACTGGTATCGTGGAGCGTTTTCACTCCACAATAATAGAAATCTATAGACTAGCAAAATACGAACAGAAATGTACTGACGCAGCTTCTATAATGACGTATGCAATAATGGCCTACAATAATACGATACATTCAGCAACAGAATTAACCCCATTCGAAATAGTTTTCGGACACACAGATTCTAGTAAATTATTCGATGGAGAGTTTGAAAAATCGTACATGCAGCAATTACTTAAGGATCATGCGAAGCGTACTAAATATCTATATCAGTATATTTCGGATAAATTAGTAGAGCGGAAAGAGAAAATTAGGGAGAAAAGATTAGGAGAACAGGTTGAATTAGAGCCGGGAGATATAGTTTATACAAAAGATATAAATACAAGGAAAAGCAAGGACAAAGCGAGATACAAGAAGGCAGTTGTTAAATCGAGAGTAGAACGAAATGTAGCGTCAGTCAATATAGATCATAAACATTCAAGGGTCCCTATTAAAAATGTGAAACGCCCTTCACAGGTGGTGTTTGGTCGTACTGACCCTACTTCCCCAAAGCCGGGCATTTCATCTGCAAAAGATTGAAAACAATCCAGGTATTTTACCTGTGAAAGAAGGACAAGCGTTCAGGCAAACAGATAAGTGGATTATTGTTAAGTCTTTAGATCTAAGCGGGATAGGTAGTAATTTGGATTTTCACATATTGAAATTCAACGAGTTCATTAGTTTAGTAGATAGTCATAAAGCTTTTACCCATGAATTTTTGGGTATAAAAACACAAGTAGAGTATATCCGGAACACAACTGTTGTGAAATTTCGACAGTTAGTTCCTTTGTATAGGTATAAGCGCGGTTTAGTAAATCCCCTTGGGTCACTTATAAAAGCTGTTTCAGGTAATCTAGATAACGAAGATGCTATTCGATATGATTCACTAATTTCACGAATTAGTTCAAAAGAAATGGCTACCGAGAAAAGAATAACGATGATCACCAGAATGTTGGACAATTTCACAAATAGTACAGAAACCTTACAAGAAAACATAATTATATTGGATAAACGATTTAAAGTTATTGAAGAATTGATAAAACTACAAAATTTTAAAGAAAACACCTGTCTCTATCTGACTTATGTATCAAGTATGTTCGATATGTTTATAAGTATGTTTAGAACTATCTATGTAGAGTTGAACGAGATAGAGACAGCGTTGGCATTCAGTAAAGTGTCTGTACTACATCAATCAATTGTAAATTCTACAGAGCTTCTGTTATTGTTAAAAGAAATCGAAAATGTACACCAATTGATTTATAAGGTAAACGAAAGCAATTTATTAAAATTAGAAAGGGTTATTCAAGTAAAAGCCTATGTAAAACTAAACCAGATAACGTTCATATTGGAAGTTCCATTAGTTGATAAAAATTCTTACGATTATTTTAAGATCTATTCATTACCTATTTTTCGAAATTCCTTGAATAAAACTATAGTTGTCTTCCCTGAATTTCCTTACCTTTTGGCGAAAGATTCGAAATACCTACCTGTCTCAAAACCATGCGAGAAAATTGCTGAAAGCAACAAATTTCTCTGTCGTGATATGATGCAGTTTCCGATCCTTACCTGTGCAGAGCAGCTCCTAGAGTTTCAGTCGGACCCCAACCTGTGTGTACCACATGCTGTTGACATCGAGGATATTAAGGTCCAGAGGATTGGCATAGACGTCTGGATTGTATTTACACAGAAACCAACAGTTTTGGTTGAAAAATGTCATCATGAGAATAGTAGAGAATCTCTACATGGTACTTTCATTTTAACTACTTCAGAAAACTGTGAAGCTAAATTGGATGAGCTGAAATTGGGTTATAACAAGATGTTTGCAGGAAACCTTCAGTATAAAATAACACCGATTGTAACCTTTCCGAAATTGAAATCAACAAACATAAGTTCATTGACCACAGTCAATATAAAGAACATCGATTTGGAAGAAATGAAGCATTTTTCACGTATCCTAAAACTACAGGAAAATGAGATCAGTGAAAGTGAAAGTGAAATTAGTGTCGTAAACACTCAAAGCATTAGTGTAGGAACCATTTTATTGTACTTAATTTTAATAGTTTTTATCATGTGTCTTGTACTTTATCGTTATGTTTTGAAGCGAAATGATCGGATCAAAGCTTCCGCAAGACCCGATAATTTCGCACTTGAGGAGGGAGGAGTTATGCATCCAGCTGGTAGAGACATCGTAACATTAAATGCATAAAGTGCATGCTTGCACTATTGGGCGGGCTCTACCACGAATGCTTATCGCCTCGCCGTTCGCCCACGCGCGTCTGGGACGTGACGATGGTACTTAGGACTTAAGTTTGATTTAATTAATTCGTCATTCGTATTGAGATTAAACACGCTCATAGACGTCTCTTTGTAAAAGTGATTTTTATTGTCAATTTCCAATAGATTTCCTTTAAACTTAGTTTTTAAAAACATTGACAACGTTCCCGAATCCTTTACTAGCTTTCCTCTTATTTAACGTCGCGTATTTAACGTAAATTCGATTTCCATCGAAATTCTCACCATGATCTATCGGTTGATCAAAGAACTCACTATTAAAATAGTTCTCAAGTCCTACATAGTTTTTAACACAAGTCGAACCACATTTTTCTGTTAATTGTAAAATGGGTGTGTAAATACCTTCCGATACTCAAGACCAAATCGCTTATAAAATTGATATTTTCTTCACATGCTGCCTACTTCTTGTAATTAGAGATTTCAATCTATTTCATTTCATGTCATCCAAATGTAATTGGCAAGGAAGTTTTAATATAAGAATAAAACTAGTATTTACTATTGAGCTAACTAGAGACTGTTTCAAATAATATCGAGTTAACAAAACTGTTTATATATAATAAAAAATAATATATTAAAGCACTGACGATGGAGCAATTTGACAAATTATAAAAAAAATATCTAATGAAGAATATCCAATTTTCTTCTGTTAATTTGAAATAAGAAAACAAGTCTAAAACAACTACGGGAGAGGCGACTCCAGAACACGTTTACTCTAACAGTTCTCGGTTCTTCGCGAGATAGGGCCGACCAACTGCCACTTTAGCTTGCTAATTATTTCTTTTTTTCTCTGTCGAATGTATTCTTACGGATCCTATATCCTTCAGACAAACTCCGAGTACAGCTCTTTCCATAGCTCGCTGAGGGACTGAACCATTTTGTTTAAAATTTTAGTTAATTATTTAACAACTTAAAACGTGTAAATCAAGCATCTTTTTGAATATTTATCGTTCAACAATCTTCATAAGTTTATTGAATAGTGTCGTTTTGTTAATCACCTAACAAACTAAAGGTAGTTTGTAGAAGGTTCGAGAAGAATCAGGGATTCTTCGATCTAACAGCTAAATTTCAACCTACATTGTCTTAAGACAATCTGTCTATTCAATTTAGTCGAGGAATTCATAGCTTATTGATTTACGAGGATGTTGCACGTTATTTAATACTCCTCTGATTCATGCAGATATTGAATTGAAATTAACAGTGGGTAGGAGTTTCGTCATATTTAGTCAATATTAGATGAGGTATTGGCATACATTCTCTCGAATAGTTTTAACTATACTCAAGCAAAATTTAGGTTGAAATATTTGTAATTATAAACTAACCCCTGAAATTCAGTGTCTTAAGGTGTATTTTAATTTGCATTCTTTGTCGAAGCTAAATCGTTATTTTGATCAATAATGGTAACCGATCTGAAATTCAACGGACGCGGAGTTTTTTTGGTAGTTTTTGTGTTTTTTGTTTACAAATGTTTACAAACATTTCACATCGAATAAAGTCATTTACTAGTAAAGCGAGATCTTTACCATGATTTGAATTGTTTTGAGTGTTCCGATATTTCGGCATAGTTCCATAGATCTTCAACACTTCCGCGAATTGAAATCACTTATTGATCAAAATGAGCACCTTCAAAGTACCTTATCTACGATCAATCTTACCTCTCTCTTTTTCAGCATGTTTTCCCATATGGTGGTAGGGTTAGCTTACCTAGTTGATTTCTTCCACTTCGCTCTATACTCGACAACATCTTCGAAAGCTCTTTTACAAAGTACCATCACACACATTCTTTCATCGTGTCCTGGGTCTACGTGGACCATCGTCATCATCATCATCATCATCATCAGCCTATATTAGTCCACTGATGGACATAGGCCTCCCATAATGAGCGCCATAGCGACCATAGCTTGCCGCATCCAGCATCTGCCAGCTGTCCGTCGCAGATCGTCATCCAACTTGGCCGGAGAGCGTCATACGGTACGTTGCCAAGTCGCGGTCTTCGCCCAAGAATACGTTTACCCCGGTTGTCGGTTCCTCGCAAGATATGACCGGCCCACTGCCACTTCAGCATCTCTCTGGACTATCGCCCGGGAATGAAAAGTTGTAGTGCTAAATTCCCTAATTATTTAGTTGGCCTTTTAAGATCGATCTTACCAAATAATCAAAGTGTTTTTATTCGAAGCAGTCATAGAATAAAAAATACTTTGATTCTTCGGTAAGATTGATCGTATCGTATCATAATATCGTATCTCGAAATCGTAGGTCTCTGTAGATACCGTCGATTAAGACCTAGGAATACTATAATTCCTAAATGGATATCTAATAGCTTAACTATAGCCCGCTCGATAGGCGTGGTGCATAATAAGCGAATCGAAAATAACGGCTTTTATGACTCATAGCGGTATCAAGGTTGCCGAATCATTTAACAATACTAGATCTATTTTTAGAACATTCAAATTTTAGTTGAATAGGCTATAAATTGACATAGTTTTAAACCAGTTATGGATGATTGAGTAGTTGGATAGATGAATCATTGAGCAGTTTGAAACCTTGTAAAGATGAGGTTTGGATGAGAGAGAAATGTTTAAAGGTATATCGTATATAAAGGTGTATCCACGTAATTAGAGGTAGAATAAAAAGGCAAAATTTAATTTGCATAATTCACATATTCACGAATTAACTATAATAAGCTATAACAAGTTTATTAACAACGAAAATTACGAAGAAGAATAGTATTTGCAATAAAAGAAGTTGAGCTAACTGCAGACAATTGCTAACAATCTAGATGTAGAAACTAGATTCATACTGAACTAGACCACCCACCATTTTCTTTTTGAAATGATTACACATAATTGATACAAATTAGTATGTACCTGACTGCTCATAAGTATTGGTTATCAAAAACATGACCCTGACTAAAATCGTATATTAATATAATATCTTATGAATATAACAAGGAACTATTACTTAAATACTGCCGAATATTCAATCAGTGAATTTTGTCAACGATCAGAATCGTCCCTTAGATTCTGGATGCTATCTGTATGACTAAGCTGATGATAAAAAAATGGTCTACTTAATTGATTTCTTGTAGGTAGTTAAGGACAGGTACCTAATCCCTAATGCCTGTACCTAATGCCTGCTATTTTTGGCTATTAATCATAAAATTATAATCAAAGAAAATAATTCAACGATAATTTAGATAGGATACCTATAAGGATAATTGTGTCGATAAAACTCTAAAAACAAGTTCATATAAGTTAATAGTCAATAATCATAAAACATACAATGCGCATTTTGTACAAACGAAATGAATTTATTTAGTTAAACGTAAAATGTGGACCAATTTAGTGCCTACAGTTCAATATCAATTCTTGGGTTTAGCTTGTGACCGCGTTAGACTTACATGGATAAGCTGAAGCTGTATTTTTTAAGGTAACTTTAAGTTGATTAAATGTTTAAAAGATACTGTTTTACGGATAAATAGTAATTACTCGTAATCATTTACTAGTATTGTTACTATGTATTATTGATAATACATATTTACTATCATTGAATATTATTATTTTATAGATTTTGTGGAAAATTCAAAAATGACCGGTCAATTATATGTATTATGACAGCACCAGATTTAAAATAAAAAATAAATCAAAATCTGATTAAGTATGTAGAAAACAGTTCTAATTCATAAATACACAATCGAATTGAACGTCCACCTTCTTTAGAGTCAAAATGTGTTTTATTTAATGCTGTCGTTTGTATGTAATCACCTGTTAGTATGTCTCCATAAATCCATTTTAAGAACAGATCATTTTGTTTCTCAAAAATAATTACAATAGAAATAATAAAATAAGTGAAAATAACAGACGAGGCGCGCGTTGATACCTATCTAATGTAGGTACAGGGGTAATTTTACTATGATATTCTAGCTTCTAAAATAATTTGATTGATCAACTCGAATTTACATTTTTTGAAAATTTAAAAGCATAAAAGTACGTATACCCCAGGAGAAAGAAAGCAACATCAAAGTAAAAAACCACCGAGAGGGACTTATCCTCACAATTCCATTGGTTTTAAGCTTGCGGCCAGCGCCCACTGTAAACCTAAGTATATCTAGGCTTTCCTGCGACACACCCCGGTGGGACCTAATCTATAGGGTACTGGGTTTGTATAGAACACACAAGTTCTATATAAGCACCGGTTATCTTAGGATTGGGCACACAACCAGCCCTAGAGCTCAGTAACACACTAGAGTTAGACAAATTAGAGAAAATGTACGCTAAGGTAAATAAATTTGGTTTGATTTCGGGTTTGAAATTGTTTCTCGTGAAGTGTTGGGTTACATTGGTTGTTATCAGTTTTAGGAATCAATTTGTCAGTGTTTGTTTTAGATTACAAGCGATGATAGATATTTACTAACTTAAATGACAATTTGACAAAGTTTACTACGATTAAAGTAATATTATTATGTATTCTGAAATATAAAAAAAAATTGTGAGCTATCAATTTTATGCCGTTGGCAGATATCTACCTTAGCTGTCTCATATCATTGATAATGTCTCAGAATTTTCCAAGCAAATTTAAACCTACTAGAAACAAAAAAGTTTATAAAATTTATCTCATTTTATTATCTTTTAATATAAGAAGTTGGCACCATAAGGTAAGCGCCCTGTCTTCAGTTTGCCTCAGGCAGATGCTTGATCCCGCAAACTGAAGACAGGGTGCTATGGCGCTCATTACGAAGACCCATGTCCAGAAGCAGACTTATATAGGTTGATGATGGTTTATATCATTTATAACGTTTACGTTTCAGATTATTACGTTATGCGCGCTGATAAGCATGGCTAGCGCAGGCCTGATCGGAGCCCCGGGATTGGGTCTTCTCGGACACGGCTTGGGTCATGGAGGGCCTGTTCTGGCTGCTCCTTCCTATGGTCTCGGAGGTCTCGGTCTCGGGTTAGGTATGGTATGCTATTGCACCAACATCTCCCGTTTATAGAAGGATCTTCAAGTTGCAGCATAAGCTGGGATACGTTGTAAGCATGCACTAGTTTGATTGCAATTGAAATGAGGTTTGTCAGAAAACATCATCAACGAAATCTTTTATATTGAAGGGGTCTTTTTTAGGCTCTAAATAAAATAATGATATCTCTGCTACAACCTGGGTCTCTTGCAGACGAGAGTGTCTTCTAGACTTTCGTGTTTCCTCTTCGGCCACATCGTCACTTACCATCAGCTGAGATTGTGGTCAAATGAAAGTCTATTGTAGAAAAAAAAAGTTCTTCAAACCGCAGCGTAGGGTTGTATACGTCCTAAGCTTGCACTAGTTTGAAGACAACTGAAATGAGGTTCATCAGATGAAGATATTATCAACTAAATCATTAATATTGATAATTATGATTTTTAGTTTTTAAATCAACGATAGTCTGATTAATGCGGGAATCGCAATGAAAATTATTTCGGTCTTTTTGTTGATTGTTGTTTTTTCTGTCTTGAGATATTTTGAGGTGTCAATCATGTACCTATAACTCGACAAAGATATCGGTGATTATTCAATGTAAGTTCTAATTTTGAATTTATTGTAAATATGAAGTTCTTTTGTTGTTTTCAGGTCACGGAGCAGTGGTTGCACACTCGGCTCCCGTGGTCCACGCCCCCGTCGGCGTCGCATCCTACGCGCATGCCCCTGTTGAAGTATATGTACGTACCAAGACTTAGGTTCAACTAATTCATGTTAGTCGTACATGCATAGAAAAATACTTTTATGATCTGCATACAAAACAACCAGAACATCCAGAACAAATAAGCTGATAGATAACTAATATATTTGATACATAGGAACATAGAGAAATACTTTTTTTGATTTACATACAAAACACCCAGAACACCGAAAAAATATCTGACCATCGCATAGATCGTAGAATCATTTTTCATGGCGGGTAGCAAACTCGCAACCTCCTGTGTCTCAGACGGACAATCGCCCGTTACGCTGCTAAGGTCGTCATATCATTTATTTTATTTATTTATTCATGCTTGACTTTCAGTATTACATGATATTCCAAAACGTCAAACATTACTGTAAAATCTAAAATAGTTAAGTACTTAAAATCATATAAATATTATTTTACATAAAACATGGATCAATTGACCTACCTTTAGACTGTTTGCAACCATCTGCAGTTAGCTCACTGGTTTCAATTTTATATAGGTACTTGTTGTAATTTATTCTATTACTTGATTGTTATTTTCGTTGTTAATAAAGATATAAAAAAATACATAAAATTATCAAATAACTTTTCTATTGGCAGTCGCACCCTCGCTACCAGTTTAACTACGGAGTCACTGACGGCCACACCGGCGACCAGAAGAGCCAATGGGAAGCTCGCGATGGTGACGTCGTGAAGGGACAGTACTCTCTTGTGGAACCCGACGGTACCGTGCGTACTGTCAACTACTCCGCTGACGACCATAATGGGTAAGGAAGACGATCTTTGAACTGGAACAAGACTTGAAAGTTAAGTTTAGTCAGTAGCTCACCTCATAAGTACTTAAAACTGGTTCCATTAAGAGAAAAAGTAGAAGGAGGGTAGGGTCTTTGTCAGCAGTACTAAATATATAAAATAAGTATATAAAATAAAAATAATTTCAAAAAACTCTAACCAAAAAAGTTTTGTTAGAATTTATTCCCATCGCTCTAGACGAAGAATAATGTTTCGATGTTGATGGATTTGATCAGATTGTGTATACTAGTTTTAGGGGCTTCAGGAATAAAAAGTTTTAATGTTCAGTTCTTGAATTCCATTAGGCATACATGATTTACCATAATTATCAGAACAACATTCACCAACAGCCGTGTGAACCGTATATTAAAAAGATTAATGACTTTCTTGAAACCAGATACCTAATTACTGGTTACCAATTCTAAGAGCAATTTGTGTAAGCTCGGTACAGGTGTAAAATGAAACATCAATCTCAGAATCTAGTTGATCCAATTATATAAAGTTCCATGCTATTTCTAAAGCCATCGCATACCTACATTTCTTTGGATCTTGTGTAGAAAACTATTGTTTTCATTTTTTATTTATAATAACAAAAAATCACAATTTCATTCAAACAAATAATTAGCACCAAAGGTAAACAGAGCTTGTGCCATAGGTACTACATAACTGATATTAATATATTTGATTCATAACATACATAGAGATATAGCGAAAGTGAGAAATATTTTATTATATACATATAGATAGACATAGATTGATTGATTCAATATCTATGCATCTTCTAAGTACTTCTAAAGCTCTTTCTTTTTTAGCTTCAACGCGGTAGTCAGCAGAACGGGACACGCAGCGCATCCGGCCAGAGCCGTCATCGCAGCCCCTGCCTATGGCCACGGCCTCATCCACGGATAAACAGACAAACCGACCCGTACCTACGACTTATTTATTATTACATAGACTAAGCATGGACGGACGACAACGACAGGCTTTGGGATAACTCCAAAAAGCTAAGCGTTTCATAATCTGTAAGGGACTTCAGGCCCAAATTAGAATAGGCGAGGTATAATTACTTTTGTACTATATTTTCTTGTAGGTAGTAAGTATAATTACCGTTTTCGATTTGATCTACATTTTGTGAAACGTTGAACGAGCTTACGGGGTGGTGTGCAGAAACCTAGGTTTTTGTGACTGACTTTGTGAATATATTATTTTCATACAAGATTTTGTTTTACTTATCAACTTACACTCAATCCAATTAAGGAAACTATTTATCCTATACGGCAAGCTGAAGACAGGGGCGCTATGGCACTCATTAGAGGAGGCTTAAGTCCAGCTGTTGACTAGTTTTATGTATACTACTAGGTAAAATAGGACTATTATAGGATGATGATAGTGAAGAGTTAAAAAAGTTAGGAAAAATTTCATTCGTAAAATAAAAATAACAACAGATACTTACGAGCACTAAAATTAATTAACATCATTTAAAAGGCGTCAAACACTTTCGAGAGCAAGTAGGCTGTCAACTTTTAAACCTGTTTTTCAGTAAATGTTGGATCGTAGAATACGTAATCGCCCCGAACTTGAAAGCTCAAAATTTGGTATAAAAAGTGAACTTACCTTTGCATTAATATCATTCAGTTTCTGAATACCGATCAACCCCACACAATCAACAATGTTCTCCAAAGTAAATATAAATTAAGTGTTTTTTGGGAATAATGATTTAAATTAAGATTTATTCGTTTTCATGAATACTTTTCTTTTGAAATTTCAATATAATATTTTAATTCCATAATTTGATAATTTTCTGCTTAACTAAGTGTTTCAAAACAAAGCTATTACTGATCATCATAGATCAAAAATCAGTAATCTTATCAGTACCTTTAACCTCAACAAAAGTACTTTCAAGTGTATCCCAAACCAAGCGATATTAAGTTTACCCCTGTGTTACCAGATCATCATCCTCGCCGTCGCCCTTTCGGCCGCTGCTGCCCAGCATGAGCACGGCCACGCCATCTCTTCCCAATCCATCGTCCGCCATGAGGAGAAGCACGAGCAGCCAATCTACCACCACCAGCCAACCTACCACCACGTGCCAGTCCACCACGCTCCTATCGTCCACCATGCTCCTATCATCCACCAGGCCCCAGTAGTCCACGCTTCTCCGGTATACGTCCAACAAGGTCATCATGAGGAACAGCACCACGATTATCATGTAAGTTCGGTACATTATTGTTTTGATATTCTTCGAATTTTATATTCCATGAATGCGACTTTATATTGATAAATAAATGAGCAATAACGTCGTCAAATACTGTATAAGAGTTTTCTATAATTGTGACCGCAGCGTTCGAGAGTCCGCCTGCTACGCAACAGGTCGCGGGTTTGATTCCCGTCTCGGAACAAATTTGTGTATAATCTGAGGAAATTTAAAGTAATTGAAAACGGGATATTTACCATGATATACCATAGATTGTCCAGCATTATAAATTATATTTTTTTTATTTCAATGAGAAGAATATATACCTACATGACTACTTTTTTCAATGATATTTTATGTCTTGTGTTCCTTGACATTCTAACAAAATGTCTTAGAAAATACTCAAAACAGTCAATTGTCTACACCTATTTTTGAATTCTTTATATCTTTAAAAAGTACTTGCCAATCTCTTTTTTTGGCAGGCTCACCCTAAATACGAGTTCGAGTACAAAGTGGCGGACCCCCACACCGGAGACAACAAGTTCCAGCACGAGGCTCGCGACGGAGACAAGGTGGAGGGCGTCTACAGCCTGCACGAGGCCGATGGCTCCATCCGCACTGTCAAGTACACTTCTGACAAACACAGCGGGTAAGTCTCTGGATATATTATTAGTCAGGAATGCCATATCGTCATTTTTATTCTGGGCCTCATTTGAAGGTCTCGTTTTGTTCCCAACACAGGGGCTTGGCAATCCTGATAACTTTAGTAGTCAAGAGTGTGATATCGTTATTAGTATTTGCGTCTCATTTGCCTATTTTTCTTGGAGTATTTTTTAATATATTTTGTTTTTCTCTAAATTATTAAGCAAAAAATTAGATGCCATAATCAAGCAAGAGCACTAGCATCATGGCATACTCGTTTCTATGGTGTTTCAAATCTTTTATCACTTTGTCATGATCACCATTATTAATTGAATAACACTTAAGAGTCACCTTTATCCGATGGATGGCTATGGATATGTTTCCTGCCGGGTGGGATTTTAAATTTGCTTAAGTACTTCAAACCACTACCATTACATCATCGTATTTTACCAAAAGCATTTAAATACAGTCTAACTATATACACATATTCCTTATGTTTTATAAACTTCTTCTTATCTTATTTCAGTTTCAACGCTGAAGTCCACCACTCTGAGCCCTCAAAGCATGTCCAGCCTCAACAGCAGTACCATCATGTCCAGCCCCAACAACACTACCATCATTAACTACACCTCAAACCGACTGAAACTTTCCTATTGTTATATTGTTGACTATTGTAATAAAGACTAGTGTAGAACATTACATGTTACTTTGAATTCCTTATATCATTGCATATTTAAGTACCTTTTATTTCAATTATATTTAATTTTGAAAATGATATTCAAAATTTAAAAGCTAAGTTAGGTGATAGTGCAATTTTACTCTTAGTACTTTAATACGCATTCCAAATTCAAACGACTATTTATGTAGGTTGTGTAGGTAGGGCTTAATAATTTGAATACGTCTACTTATGATTTTTTAAGAAATAATCTAATCAACTCGTAAGTAATTCGACTAGGATTTTTATTTTGGAATTGATTTCATTGAGCAGCTCATTCAAAAAAAGAATTCGCGTTGATGGGAAATATCGATCAAATTTCGCCTTATTATTGGTTTTCTTATACAATGGATCAATACTTGTATTGTTTTCGCAGTTCTTTATATAGATCTCCAATTTCGATGAAGCACAAGCCCTTCGTAGCTCCATGGAGTAACAACTAAGAAAGAGAGCTTGATGCTTTCACTTCTGTAAATGCGTTAAACTCTCTTTAAGAATAATTGATAGTGTAAAAAAAGTAGTGATCAATTTGAAATTAAATATTTTATTAACCTACTAATACACATCTAGCAACAACAGTAACATAAATTCAATAAGGCACATCTCTTCAGTCTTCACACTTGTAAGTTAGTTTTCTTGACCATCCTCGTTAGGATGATGGCTTTCAATGTGAACGTGTTGTCCAGGCGCTGAATGCTTCACGATGGCACTAAAGCTGTAAAGAGAAACAATGAATCAATTTTCAAAGTCGCGTCATACTCATTTATTCATGGATCCTATTTTGGTAAATGAATCGCTTTACTGTGACAATCTTATTGTTACTAAGCGACACATTTTGGCACTCGACCTTAGATGAAAATACTAAAGATGACGAGCGTCAAACGTATCATATTGAAACTATTCTATCAATATCTCGGTGGAAATAGCACTGCACTTATTAGGTATGGAGAGATTTTTAATCTCATTTGTAAATTAAATCGTCCTCAAAGTGGGAGTTTGTCACAATGACAGAAAACTTAAAAACTAACTATATCGTTATTGAAAACACCCTGATTATAATATTTGCTATGCTTATAATTTGCATTCTATAATCTGCGTGTAACTCAAACAAATTGTATTATTTACTATGCTTAAAATTATCTGTCCTGCAGAGAGAATGGAATCCACCCTCTAACGGTTTTGGGGCAGCTATGCCACAGACTGCGCCACAGAAGTCGTTAATATATTTAGGTAATCTTCATTAATTTGTTTATAGACTAAATCCGGAAGTCAATCATAACTTATACAATTATACCAACTTGTCTTTTGTTACGATAAACAGTTCCTGATAATATAATACATACAAAAAATAAGTCAATTATAAAAGTAACTTTCCATGATAGACAACGTCCGTTGCGCTATGAGCCACCGAGGCGCAGGAAATTGCGGTTTCGATTCTCAATGCGGAACAATTATTAGCATTATATTATGCAGATTTATTGAGGACTGTGAGCAAGGAAAACCTTGCAATTTTTGATAGAAATAGAAAAAATATTTAATAGAAGATTAGATTGATATTGACTGAAATCCAGATTAACTCAAAGGACCAAGGAAACTAAGTCCAATGGCAGAACATTGCGATCAGTTTCTGGAATTAGCATTATTGAAGTCAACTTTACTAAATGTTGGGAAACGAGATGCCCGCAGGAGTAATGAACGGAAGGCCTCCACTTTGGGGCGCTGGATCTTCGGAAGTAAAAGAACTAGAACTTAGACTTACCCAGTATGTTTATCGGAGCTGTATTCCACAGTCCTAAAAGAGCCATCAGCATCTTGGAGACCGTAGATACCCTTGACGATGTCACCATCGCGGATCTCATGCTGGAACTTGTTGTCTCCTGTGTGGGGGTCTTCTACTTTGTACTCGTACTGGTACTTGGGGTATGCCTGTAAAATAAAACATAATAAGGAAGGAAAGAAGGAACAAAGAAGCAAAATGATTTGCTTGATTTTTATTTATTGCTAGAACTATCTATAGCAATGTAGTTTTCTGATAAATGACACATTTGGATTTAAGTATCGCGTGATTTCACTTGAGAGCATCGCAATAGAGAAGACTGTCGACAAAGTTAATGCTAATCCACCGTAACACCTTTGTGTTAAGGCTAGTAAAAGTGTATCATCTAAATGCTACACAGCACATGCGTGATTTAAACTATCATAGTTGTGACATGAATAAATGAATGGAAAGTTGCTATAAATTTGTATGACGGAAATAAGGTGTTTATATGCGTAAGGAGGAAACTCACGTAATAGTCGATTGGCTCATCATGTGCGTGGGCTTCAGAGTGAACTGGTGCGTGGGAAATATGGTAGGCAGGAGCTCTGTGGGATTCGGGTTGGTAGTGGACTTTCTGGTGTTGAGCTTCATGGGTCTCCGAATGGTAGTAAGGGGTATTGTGTTCGTGAGACTCTGAATGGTATACGGGCACTTTTTGGACTCCGTGAGATTCAGGGTAGGAAGCTGTCTTGTGATGGGCAGGGATTCTGACTGCCTGGATCTCGTGATGAGGGTAATATGGATGGTATTTGTGTTGGACTGGAGCCTTGTGCACTGGAGCTGCTTCTTCGCTTTGCTCATCGACTTGGTACTGATACACTGGCACTTCATGATCAGCATTAGCTCCATGAGACTCTTCATAAGTATGTCCTTGGTGAACTAAGCTTTGTGACGAATAAGCGTGTCCTTGGCTTTCTGGTTTGTATTCTTCACTGGAGGGTTCCTGCACTGGTATACGATGCTCGTATGGAAGTCTGACGACATATTCCTTGTGTGTTTTGTGAGGGTAAAAGTGATCCGATCCTGATGCTATGGCCACTGAAACGGCTAGAAATAGAATCTGAAAAAATATACATATATCAAAATACATCATTTGTTTCAATGTAAGGATCACTCTAAAAATACTATCCGTTACAGCTAATTTGGTAGCAAATGATGTAAAAATGTGCTCCCAAAGGATACAAGAAATGTTTTCGCACGTACTTTGTTAAACATTTTGATCGGTTGATCTTTCTCCTGTGACTTCCGTAGTTGAACTGATGAATTAACATAGTCATTAGCTCAATATATACCGGAGACGTTACGAGAGAGTATTGAATAGATTTGTATCCGGCGTCATGTTAACACGCCGCGCAAACTGAGTGACGTAATTTATATAACCAATGTGAAGGCTCTAAGGCACATTGTCCACCAAAATTACCAAACATAGACCCCCTGAAACTAGATCACCAAAGAAGTAAAAGTTACTGTACGACCAGTGCTCTACGCTAATATAAAACATTATCGCAACAATAGGTCAGGTTCAGAAGAATGTAAGGCACTTAGATAATGTATGCGGTAAAAGTTTTAGTGGATGTTAGGCCTAAAGTTGCTGCTCTAGATGCTCTGATTAATAACAATGAGCTGGGCTGGAATTCTAAATAGGATCTAAGCAGACACTTGTGAGGCGTAAGGTATAGGACTTGAAGAAATCTTACAAATTTAATCCGTTTATTAGATAGATAGATAGATAGATAATAACTTTATTGCACCATCAAAGTTACAAACAACAGAGCATTTTAATACTAATTAAAACTAAAGTGCAAGTATTATTCCGCCGCTGCTGTTTAAAAATCTTGTTAATGTTTTCATTTACTTACTAACTGTCCCAAAAGTCGTTATCCTATCCTAGTCTTGAATTTAATTATTTTAAATTAGTCGTCACATTTTGTGAAGTTGTACAATTTTCTGAGAAAATATATTTGTTCTTTTCCAGACATACTAAGAGATAATCTTCATACAGTCTAACGTAAGCTAATCTGTTATCCAAAAGAGAATGCTATTTGTTTACATTTGATTTACTTGATATACTTTGACAGTGACAGTCTTAATGGAAGTCACCTTTTAATCTATATTTGTTTACTTAATATCGGCTATCAATCGTTTATTTCGCACAAAATATTATACGCTTAGTTCTAAAAATAAAAAAATATTGTTTAAAAAAATAGATTTAAAATAATAAATCCGGCTGCATTTATTACATGGCGGCTTGGATTTTGTTTTTATTTTTATTCTTCTTTACTAATCGAACTCAATTAAAATAAAGATGCCATTTCATCATAAACTTGCTCACAACGGTGACAGCAAAGACGTTTCTTTCGGATTAACATAATAATAAGTTGATCCACTTTGATGCAATAACTACCTGCATAAACTTACTTCATAACATGTATGAAAGATATTCATATTTTATTCAAACTATTATAATATTTTTACTATGCCTATTCCCAATAGTAAATTTAACACAACAAATTATTATAAGACAACTATTGTTTGCATTTGATTTGAAATCAAAACTAATTAGATTACTTATCAGAGTTACAAGAATTTAAAATGAAAATATAGCAAAACAAATTGAAAAAATAAAAGGTAACATTACCAAACCAATTAAATTTTTTTTATATCAAAGAGAAATAAATCATAAACATTAATTTTGGTAGGTATATTTCAGGTTTTGATGATACGTGAAATAATAATTTCATTTGGTTTTATGGGTAGACAATATCTAGCCAACTGTATTCTAAACACATCACCACTTCTAATCACGTCAACCATAAAATGCCGATAAAGACCCAAATAAAATAGTTGTTGACAGAATGTATTTTTTGTAAGCTAGATCGATCTAAATCGCTATTCACGGATTATGTTTGAAAGTAACGGAACCATGTCATTGTCACGTTTTTGTGGTTATTTGGACGATTAACGTCTATCGGATTATCTTCGCCATGAACCACATTTGCTTAGAGGTTTATTGAGTTTGTTGCGAAAATCTACTACTACTACCTACTTTACCTAGTAATGTGCGTTTGCACACAATGACACTCACAAATCTAGTCCCATAGTTAAATAAATATCTAATATTCGTAAGATTGAATATTGATAAAATAATCAAAAGTATTATTTTGAATATTTAACTTGCTTATAGGTACTTATTTATTATAATGATAATATTTAAAATCGCACTAATGATTAAAAGAAAATAGAAAATTAAGTTTGACAGGTAAGGTAATTTATTGATTATGTACATTTAACAACTTATATCTAAGCAACAAGTCGGTTAAAAAACAAATCAATGATGGGACTGGACTTCAATGTGCTTGGACACACCGGAGTTCAACACTTGGGCGTTGAATCTGAAATGAAAAAAAAGGAAAACATTACAAAGAGAAGTCTAGTTTGATCTAAATAAGCATCAAAAAGTCAGCTAAGATCAGAAAGTCGTCTTCCAGAATATTTTTATTATATATCCAGAGAAACCCAAGATAAACGAAGATAGACTTATATGAGGACTAGCGGAAAACATGTTTTTTTTGAACTTTAAAATGTTCTCTTCTAGAGCATGTTCTTGCCTGGCAAAACAACCAAAGACTTACCCGCTGTGTTTGTCAGCAGTGTACTTGACAGTGCGGATGGAGCCATCGGCCTCGTGCAGGCTGTAGACGCCCTCCACCTTGTCTCCGTCGCGAGCCTCGTGCTGGAACTTGTTGTCTCCGGTGTGGGGGTCCGCCACTTTGTACTCGAACTCGTATTTAGGGTGAGCCTATTGAGAAAACAAAAGTTAATAGATTTGAAGAGATTCTAAAAGTTATTGAAAGTTCAAAACAGAGTGATGTTGAAACCAAACAGAGTGTTAAAGTTAACAGAATATTATGTGAAACTTTCAAGTGAGAAACTTACGTAGTAATCCTGGTGAGACTCCTCTTGGTGTCCAGTCTGAACGTAGTGTTGCTGGATGGGAGCGGAGTGCAAGCTCACAGTCTGGTGCTGGGAGGGGAGAATGTAGTGTCCTTGAGAGCCCTGATTGGAGTGGCCGAGGGATCCGAGAGAGAGGCCGAGAGAACCTTGGTGGGAGTGACCGAGAGATCCAAGAGAGAGGCCGAGAGAACCTTGGTGAGAGTGGCCAATGGATCCGAGAGAGAGGCCAAGAGAGCCTTGGTTGGAGTGGCCAATGGATCCGTGAGAGAGGCCAAGAGAGCCTTGGTTGGAGTGGCCAAGGGATCCGAGAGAGAGGCCAAGAGAGCCTTGGGAATGTTTGTCTTCGTGACGGATGATAGATTGGGAGGAAACAGCGTGACCGTGGGACTGAATGTTCTGGATAGGAGCATGAAGGCTGACAGATTGCACTGGGGCGACAACGTAGTGACCGTTGGAATGCTGTTGGTTGTCGTGGCGGATGATGCTCTGAGAGGAAACAGCGTGTCCATGGCCGCTGGATTGGATCTGGTGGATGGGTGCTGACTGGATGATTTCATGGACAGGGGCGGGCGCTTGGTGAACGGGAAGCACTAGGTGAGAGCCACCATAGGACTGTTGCTGGTGTCCGTCATCGTGACGGATGATGCTTTGAGAAGATACAGCGTGTCCTTGAGACTGGTGGATGGGGGCCTGGATCTGGTGGTAAGACTGGATGGGAATGGAGTGGTAGCTCTGAATCCTTTGGGGTTCTTGGTGCTTGATGATGGAGTTGAGGGAGTAAGAGTGCTCCTGGCAGTATGCTACTGCCAGTATAAGAGCCAGTCCTAATACCTGTAAATGAAACGGATAATTATAGAATTGCATTTAGTATCACTTTTACCTGTTTTGATAAGACCATCTTGACTATTTAACTTAAATATTGGATTTAAAATTTACCTTTGAGAACATTTTGGTTGTTTTCCTCACAAAAGCTGTTGGAACTGTGATACTGAATGCATCAGAAGCTTCGGGTTTTATACATCGAATATAATCAGGGCCAAAACAAGTTTTCATTAATTTTGGACTCATTACTTGAATGTGTGCTTTTTTTACACACACACTACTGAAAAAAATGGTCCAAGAATGTAATTTGAGTTCAAAGTTATACGAGACTTTACGTAATTGTACTCCGTTCGGTATTATTACCTATCTGTCAGTATGAAAGGAAAGGGACATTCTTGGATCATGATCTTGAAATAACGATTCCACCTCGTTATCAACACTAAAAGCTTATCTTACATAATCTTGTTAAGATAAATGCGCTTATTATTTTTTATACTAAGTACGTAAAATAACTCGTAAATTAGTGATTGAAAAGTAAGTTCATTTTTGAAATGTTTACTCATCTATTTGAATTCTCAATTGTCTAGTTAACATTAAAACTCACATCGTTATTCCTAGGATCGCTAACTGTTGAGTAGTTTAAGCTTATGATATATTTTACTGCTAGCTACTACAGCTTATTAATTAAATTAAAGATGTAACAAGTAACGTAACAAAAAAAAATCAAGCTTATACAAAAATGATCAATTTTAACTTTCATCGCATTATAAGAATAGGTATATAGATAGTGTGTATGTAGTAGAAGTGTGTCAGACTAGTAACTTGTTCTGATTGAGGATGTTTTTTGTTAAACCTCTTGCAAACCTTTGAAAGCATTACATGCTGATTACAAAAGTTTAAAAGCTACCTCAGAAGTTATCACTTTGCTAAATGCTTATCAACAACGGAACACCTATTAACAATTCAACAGTTAATTAACCTACTGATCTCGGTTGTAATAGGTATTCGAGATGTTATTACATCTGCTGCAACATTAGCTCTTATTGTCTTTTACTTTTTAGATTCGTGTCAATACTACTTGCATAATTTTCAATACCAACAGAACAAGCGTAACAGTGCATTGAGTAAATATTACAAACACTGCATGCACCGTATAATTTTAATTGACAATAACTTAGTGAAATCAATATTACCTTGGTCCTGCGTTTTAACAATATAAAAGTCAGTCGTTTTAGATAATTCGTATCAGTCAGCATCTGTTCTTGTAACAAAGCAAACAAATTAACTTTGAAAAATATGATCTCTAAGGTATAGTTATATTAAGTTTATAAAATGATTGTTTTATAAAAAAAAATTGATTATTATATCATTTTCCAGCAGCAACATAAGTAATTAATAACTTCATCATGGAAAACAGTTACTGACTTTAGTCAGATTTGTTATTTTCAAAACAAATACCGTTGGGTTACCTATGGGTTATCTTTGACAAAGTCCAAAGCCCTTTATCATAAATTAGTGATCCCAGCGCAATGTGTGTTATCAATTTTGCTACATCTTAGTGAAAAGACTGCGAAAATTGGAAGGAGAAACAAAAAGGCTTTTGCCCTGTGGATTCAATGTGTTGAAAAATGCTGATAATGATGCTAATAAGAAAATTTTTAATTCTTCTTCAGGTTCTTTGCTTTGTCGCACTGGTAGGCGCTGTGGTGGCTGAACATGGCCACGCCTTCTCTTCCCAGCACATTCACCGCCATGATGGACCTGCTGAGGTGATCCAGGTGAAGGGAGATGAACACGGTCATGGACACGGCCATGGTTACGGTCATGGTCATGCTATTGACTACTATGTAAGTTGTTGTTTTCTAGTTTTTGATATGCATCTGCTGTTGAGTGATTTTTTGTACAGGAATGTTGACAAATGTTCTATGTTTGTTTACTTAATTTTTGTAGAGCAACGTTGGGAAGTGTTATAAGCTATTTTACTATAAAATCTACCGTGGTTTGATGACTTCATTTTAAAGATGGTAACATACGAACATCGAAATACGAACCTTTTTGATTTGGAAGAATACCAACGTTTCATCTCTTAGCAACATGAATTAATTTAATTCCAAATTTCTTTAGGTAGGTCCATAAAGTTTTGTGAAATGTCCAGCATCATTATTGTATTATTTAATAAAAAAAGAAAAAATATGAAAACTTACGGTTCTTGTAATCTTAGTTTTATTTTGAAAGGCAAACCCGATTGCGTATCTTATAATCAAATTGTTATTTTACCCAGGCGCACCCCAAATACGACTTTGCGTACAAAGTGGAAGACCCTCACACCGGCGACTTCAAGACGCAGCACGAGTCTCGCGACGGTGATGTCGTGAAGGGATTCTATTCCCTGCATGAGCCCGATGGTTCTATCAGGGAGGTCCATTACCATGGCGACAAGCACAGCGGGTAAGACATGTTTTTTTGTTTTTAAGACTAATAAATGATTAACATACTACTTGCGACAGGCGTTACTACTATAACAAAAAAATTACTCGTATTTTGACGTGAAACTTTTATTACTTATAAGAAAACTTAAGGGTAAAGAATGAAATTGAAAAGTATAAATACAAGGAAGGCCAATTACAAAGATTTTCTAATATTTTCACAGGACAGAATTAGGAAATTATATGGCAGAAATAAATAAAAAAAGTTAAAATAAGTAATATTTAAAGATTTAAACATTTAGCAACCCTAACGGTTGCAAAAAAAAATCAAAGAGCAAAGAAATAAAAAAAATGGTGAGCCATTTTAAACGAACAGTGGCAATGTGTAACAAAACATCAAAGTAGAAAGATATTTCAATTTAGTGTCTCAGATATATCAAAGCGAATTTTAATAGACTACAAATTGGAATGTTAAGGTGTGAAGCAATTGGCAACCAACGCAACTCCATTCAAATCAAAAACTTAATTATATTTGCAGTGACGAAGTTTGTGCCAAAGTTTAGTCGGAGATCAATTTTATACCACGACGTTTACGGGTTCGATTCATATTGCGGGAGAAATAGTCTACAAACTAAGTCTACAAATAAATTTTATTTCCCTTGCATACCTCCCTAGTATTAACAAAAAGATGTGATTGGTCAGCCATCTGGTACTCATAACACAAGTTCTGGGGCCCAATTCCACTAAACAAAGGTCTCAATAGTGCCGTGCCATTCAATCAACATTGTGCATTTGGTATTCTACTATTTTTGAACTTGAAGAAACTTTCATAATTAGAATGTCAAATAGGTTTCAATGAACATCAAAAAGTTTGTGCTAGTAGAATACCAAAAAGAGTTTAACACTGACATTTTGACACGATACTGTTTAAATGGTGAAGCGATTTATTTAGTGGAATTCGGGCCCTGCCTATATGGGGCTAAGAAAGAAAAAAGCATGTATCATCTTAGATAGATACTAATTTTATTTAAATCTAATAATAATAAAATTTACTCACAATACTTACATAAAAAATAAAAAGTAAGACAAAAAGAGTAGGTAAATCCAGCTTTTCCTGCATTAATTTACTTCTCACGGGTGTCTGATGGCTAGATGATGCTGTAATGTTCAGCATTAACGTTAGATAACTATCTAAATAAATAATGCTAGATACTTCACACATCGCCGATAAGCCGTTGAAATGAACTATTTTTTAATTTATCTTTTTTCTTTTCAGTTTCCATGCTGATGTCAAGCACAGCACCCACCACGTAGTTCCCGAGAAACATCATGGCTACTAATATTCTTTGATCTCAAATATTTTTTAAGAAATGTTCTGTGATTTTTGTTACCTATGTTTTGTATCTTTTTGTCTTAATAAATTTTGTAATTTGTATTGAATATCTTATTTACTATTAACCAGGCGAAAACAGATTAGTGGCCTGGGGATGCAGTCTCGACATAGATCGCATAGCGACCGAAATCGGTCGCAAAGTAGGGATGTCGGAAGTGAAGAAATATATCGATATTTCGATATATCGGTCTACTTTTCAGAGAATTTTGCTATTTTAAAATAATACATTATTCTTTAAGCCTAGCTCAATAGTAATAGTAGTAAGTACTTATAATGTTTTACAATGAACATTGTCTTGATGTATGAAAATCTTAATTAAACGAAGGTATTTTATCATCATACTTAATTATATTGATAAAAAACCTTCAAGGAAGTTTTTTAATTTCACTTCTCTTACTTAAAGTGTTTTTAATGATAGTGTCGCTTAGAAAATTTATTATCATTAGGATTAATGATTATTTATTATTTGATTTATTGTTTTATATCGCTATATGGGAATAAAAAATATCGGCCAAAAATATCGATATATCGATAAATCGATATTTTTTTCAAAATCCCTATCGCAAAGTCTTATCGATCACATTTTTAGCGATATTTGTAAGTTTCTACTATTGGAACCATCCGTGAACAAATCCAATGCTAGATACGCTAAAGCCATTAAAAAATTAAACCATAATCCCAACCAAATAACTCTTCAAAACCCTATTACACAGAAGATGAGTTGATAAAGTGTAAAAATTCTAAATCTATGGGTAGATAACGATCGCTAAAATACTTATCGGGCTGTCAATATTACTCGCAAAGAAATTCGCAGTTATCGACAAAGATCGCTAGAGTTGACAGTTGTTTTCGTAGCATTCCGATAAAAATAATGGTTCCGCTAGTAGAGACTTACAAATATCGCTAAAATGTACTAAAATGTACCGAAATCGGTCGAAACGACTTTGCGACCGATGTCGGTCGCTATGCGATCGCTACCTTTGTCGAGACTGCATGCCCTGGTAGCCACTATCTCTTCCTAAAATAGACAAAATAAAACTACTAGATATGCATTAATAATAATAATAAACTTTTATTTCAGACAATATTATCCATATGAGTACACATACACATGCCTCTTACATACTTACTACAATACAATAAAAATAATATAAAATAAAATAAGTACATAGCTACTTCAGGTATGTCTACTAATACTAATAATATCTAGGTGGCAAGTTCCACCCATCGTTTATATGTGTTCGTTAACACAAGTCGGTCGGACAGGCTTTTTATAATAGTGTTATTACACCTGTCAACTCTGGACATAAATGAAGCAATTCTCTTTCTTTGTATGGCCTGAAGGAGTCAATTCGTGCATTCATGTACATTTCAGAAGTGCTGCAGTGACGTTTATAGCCCATGAGGTGCCTAAAGATTGTTATAGGTAACTCTAATACCATCATGCGACTTCTTCGTGTAGTTGGTCCAGAGTTGGCAGGTGTAAAACGACTGACAGAACGATCGAAAGAGTGTAATTTTCACGTCAGGTGCAGCTTTAAAAAACTTTCTAGCTACCATATTTCCGACTACGCATAGCGCTCTGCGTTGCCGGTCTATGTCATCGTCATCCTTCAGATTAGAAGTAACGATATGGCCAAGGTACCTAAATCGATCGACCACCTTAACAGGTTGTTTATTAAGGTAGACCTCTGGAATGTTTTCAGGACCCTTTCCAGACCTAAATACTACCATTTCGGTTTTCTTACCGTTGTATATTAAGTCATGCTTATTCGCGTACTCTTCACAGATATTCAACAATCTTCTCAAACCTTTAATCGTAGGGCTGAGCAACACCATGTCGTCAGCATAGCTCAGGTTACTAACATATCTGTTATCTAACCTGAGCCCTACCGGCGTGATACTCAGCTCTACGATCAACCCATTGATGTACGCGTTGAACAGGTCTGGAGAGGTCATCCCGCCCTGCCTCACGACTGTGCTGAGGTGGAAACTGTCCGACAGTTCGGAACCCCACCTGACGTTGTTGGTCTGGTTCTGGTACCAAAAGGCCAGCAGGTCAACAACCTCAGAAGCTTATGGTAGGAATAACAAATTGAACCTTCGATTTTTAGAAATTCCTTTGTATAATAAATTAAATGACCGTGCTAGTGTACCTCTAGTTAGTGCCTTAAAGAAAGGTACATTGCATACCTATTAATAAGGATGTTTCCTAATTTTCATGGCATGCGGTGTGCATGGCGCGGCGACTCGCGCTCTTCATCCTGGCTTGCACGGAAGACCAGATCTATGGCAGGTTGTAAGTTTTACATGAGAATAAGTTATACCAAAGCAAGAAATAGAAATCCTTAACACAATGAGAGAAATAATAGAAGTCGAATTTACTTCCCTCTAGGAAAATCATACATGTGTGAAAAAATAAAAATTTTAATCAAAATAATGCTGGACGATTCACTTAGCATTATGTAGCCCTGGTATGGGTATACACTTAAATGATTAATACATTTTTTTTTTGTTTATTACGAAAGCTACCACCTTCGGAATCAACTATACTCAAAAAAGAATGAGAAAAATACAATATTCCGTGAAAATAGTCTTCGTTAAATTTATCAAAACTATAGAAAACTGAAATCGTGTCCCTATGAAACTAAGATGCTAGTAACCTTCGAGCATGTAACTGCGATAGTTACCTACATAGTTAATTTGCTATCAAACAACATACATTAGTTCCTATCGTGTAGAGTTATAAAGGTATGGAAACAGAAGAAAACTTTAAATTAAACGAATGCACTACCTACTGCCGACGACCGATGTGGCGCGGTGGGCGAAGGTCCGTTTGCGAGGCAGGATGTTGCGAGTTCGTTCGGTTTTGGAACAAACGTTTGTAGGTACGCTTTGTAATTATTAATTCTGAGTGTTATCTATGTTTAATAAATATTCAACCATAACACACGCTCTGCTTAGCTTGGGACTAAATGATGCTATTTGGATTGGCCAGCATTTGTTACTTTTATAGGTGGGGCATCGCAGCCAGCGCCTTTGGCACGCTTCCGACGGGTATCGATCAGTGGAGCGTCAAATGTATGTAATGCTACTGCTCCACCTGCGTTAACGTTAGCGTTGATGATAATGTCCAACTACGCGTCAAATAAGGCATTAAAAATGCGCGTTGGCTACATTTAAGGTTACAACGCCGTGAATTGTAAATTCGCTTGAAGTAATGCGTTAACATACAAAATGGAGGTTGAAGCAGCTACACTAGTTGCAACAATGAGTCTTTGATTATGTGATAAATTATTATAGATAAGCATTTGTGCAATTTTTACTGGAAACGACAAAGACTGGATGATACATCGCGCGGCATCACTAAGTGCTGAGCTATTTTTATGTGATTGCAGATTTGGATTCCAGAGGCACGGTTCTGTTTGTAATAAACAAATAAATAAAATAAAATCAAATTAATAACTCGAGAAATTCCAATACTTTTTCGTTTGACCTCTCCATTTTCTTTCTTCCTTCTTATTTGTGCTAAAAACCAAACATAAACACGTCCTTGCACTGCGCGTGCGGGCGTGGATTGAGACGGCGTTAATGTAGCCAACGTCGCTTAGCGCGCTAAACTACGCGTCAAAGCCCTTTGATGTGTCGAAAAAACCGACACCCGAGCTATCGCCTAACGTGTAATGCCATTAGTAATGCCGTAGGACCTTAGGACGCAGGTGGAGCAGGAACATAAGAACAATAAAATACCATTTCATTTATTATGTTCTTTTTATTATACACGTGTTAAACCTTAGATGTAAATGCAAGCTTACGATTGTCTGCTACAGAGGAAAATAAAGAATTCTAACAGTTGACAAGTCTCTTTGTAAAGGCGTGCCTCCCTTCATTCAAGTAGCACCCTTAGTTTGTCAGATAATAAAAAAAACAAAATAAATATATGAATAAAATATTATGTACCTAATTATGCTCGTTATAATGTACTTTTTTATTCAAAAGTTTAATTGTGCATCATTTCAGACCGATCCGTTCGTTATCGAGGTGATGATTTTTTTAACTACTTATGTATGGAGAATAAAATTAATTATTCCCAAGAAATTACTGTTTTCAAATATTACGTAACTGACATAGCTTATTAATAAAAAAACGTCAAATGATTTGTTTGATTTTCTGTCTTTTTTTCGAGCATTATTACTACTAGGTACATTCATTCTACAGTGTAAGGTTTTTTATTTTATTTTATTATAATTTCTTATTTGATTTGATTGTGTATTTTTTGAAAAAAATACATTATTTATTTTGAACTACTACTATAAATACATTACTATAAATATATTTCATTTCATTTCATCACTACATAGTATAAAACAAAGTCGCTTTTTCTGTCCCTATGTCCCTTTGTTGTTCGTAGAAAAAACTAAAAGAAATGAGTATACGGGATTTAGTTTCAAAGTACATTTGGTAGTTACAAAGTTTAAAAAATTTCATTCATGCAAACACAACATTTATCACAGAAAACAGTAGGTACACTCTAGTAATGATGATGATGAGGGACGATGTGGTGGGTGCTGTGCTTCACGTCAGCGTGGAATCTGAAAGAAATGATAATTTAATAATCAGACAAATCTGTCCTGTTCAAATTTGTGAGGAACCGAGGCTCTCCGGATTTAAAAAAAATATCTGAGCGTTCGGTTGTTGCACCGCGTGACACGAGAGCTGGTATTTGTTGTAGCGCATCATTATTGTCATACAGCGTGATAATGCAGCCAGCGTCTTGGGAACGCTTCCGACCAGTATTGTCAAGGATTAGTTGAGCTATCTCTAAAATGACTGCAACCATCTGCAGTTGGCTCAAATGTATATTCTAGTTTTTTTTATTCCTTGATTGTAACTTTCTTTGTTAAATATTAGACATATTATAGGCACATGGGGTTAAGTATTATTTGCCTCTTGTAAGTAAGACTGATATTGCCATGAAAGTCTTACCCGCTGTGGTGGTCTCCGTGGTAGTGCACGTCTCTGACGGAACCATCGGGCTGGTGCAGCGAGTAGTAGCGCTTCACGACGTCTCCGTCGCGCGACTCGTGCTGCGACTTGTGGTCGCCGGTGTGCGGGTCCGACACTTTGTACTCAAACTCGTACTTAGGGTAAGCCTGGAAAAATAATTGCAATGAGGAAAGGTATTTTTGTCAATTTTATCATGTTAAATACTAAATACCTTCTATCCAATATAGTTTTCGGTAAGTAAGCTGACTAAAGGTGATAACGGAGCTAAATTTTTTCAATTGTATTTAAGTAATAGTTTTAATTTGTTTCTATTCCTTGATTATAGTATTCTTTTTTGATAAAGTGCTTACATAGTAATCATGGTGATGTCCATGTCCAACCACTTGGGCAGGTCCGTCGTGTCGGTAGATGTGTTGCGAGGAGAAGCCGTAATGGGCTGAGACTGCTCCCACCAAAGCAACAAGACAGAACACCTGGAAAACATAGAGTTATCATAAGTAGAAGAAATTTATTGGACTAAGCAATTGTGGAAAGGCTAATACTTATAGATTAAGCAACAAGAGAATAATGCCAAAAATCAGGATTAGGTAGTTGAAGAATAATTATAAGTTGTGTACAATTCTGAGTTTTGATTTAAATTAATTATTACCTTAGCGAGCATTTTGAATTTGTTCCTTGTTGTATGTTGTACAAAACAAAATGCAACTGATACACATTGTTCGGTTCCAAACACTTTTATACAATTAAAGTACCAAGGTGACATTGGTTTCACTTCAAATATTATCTGCCATTAACAATATGCCTATGCTCAGTTTTTGTTATATTTTATAACGCTGATATAAAGTAGTAAGTAAATAAACGGACACAATTATTCGAAAATTGTCCATTGGCATGCAAACGAAGGTTTGGCAAGGCTATTATGCATTCACTTCATTTACTGAAATAATACCTATAAATAATTCTAAAACTTTAATTTCTAAACAAAGTTAGGCTAATAATTACTGGAAATGGTAATGAATTACATCCCTAATTATTAGGATGGTCAATAATCATCATGAAATTTTAATATAATCTGAAAAGATTATAAACCTAGTCATAGGATTAAAGATAGTTGTACAAAACAAAATAGCATTGATACGATTTATGACATGTCCAAGAGTCCTGCTGTAAGGTCTAAAGGAAATAAAGCACTTTAAGTTTAGTAAGATATTTTACCTACTAGGTATTATTAATAATAAATAATAATAATAAATAAATAATTCCGGACAGTCCACAAAGCATCATCTAGCCCCAAGCTAAGCAGAGCTTGTGTTATGATCTTTGTAGTATCGCTTTCTGCGATCCATTATCGGTTCACTTTGTAATTCGTTTTTTTAAAGAAGACCGGTGAGCGCTAGTTATTTTGAATACACAAATACCAAAATACATAATAATTATATACCTACATACATGATAGAAACCTCGATTGAAAAAAGTTTGAAATAAGTATAGATAGATAAAGCAAATTGTATTTACCTACACGAACCACATTTGGACAAAGGCCTCGATAACATCCAAATACAAAATTATTTGATTTTGTATTAAATTTTAAACAAACATTCCAAGCATGTGCTGGATGCGTCAAACAAGAAGCATGGCTCTCATCGAGGCCTTTGTCCAAATGTGGACTAGTAAGCCAATGTAAATAAGGCCGATTAAGCACTGGGTGATCACGAGATCAGGCTTGGATTATAAATAAATAACGCTGGGCTTTCCACACATCATCATTATCTGGTCTCAAACTAAGCAGAACTTGTGTAATAGGTACTTAATAACTGTATATGTACTTACGTAGTACATTACTCTACATAAATGGTTTTATTTTACAATGCGTAGAAAACAACCAGAATACTTTAAGCGAATCCTACAGATCGTATGAACATTTTTCGCAAGGAATCAAACCTGCAACCATCTGCGTCGCAGGCGGGTGCCCGCTACGCCACTGATGTCGTCATTCGTTGTGGATCACACACAACATCAACGAATAGGCCAACATCATACATACGAATAGGCCATGTATGATGTTGGCCTATTCGTTGTTGTGCATCATTCCATCTAGTTGAGCATCTAAGCTAGCGGTGGATAAGGCCAGGATAAGGTATTTCTTAGGTTTCTCTCTCCTATTTTTGCGCGTTTATAAAATTATTAACTATCGACACGCCCTGGCTTCGCACGGTTTTATTATAAGTATAAAAACATTCCTCTTGAACCCCTTTATCTATTAAAAAAACCGCATAAAATCCGTTGCGTAGTTTTAAAGATATAAGCATACAAAAGGACATAGGGAAATAGGGACATAGGGACAGAGAAAGCGACTTTATTTTATACTATGTAGTAATAGTGATAAATGTTTTATTCAGGAATAAGGGAAACATAGTCTTAGTCATATTATCTGAAAACACCTTTTTAAGTATTATGGAAATACCTGAGATAGTTATGATACTTGTCATAGGCGTATTCGCTCTTCCACATCACTACTCACTACATAAGACAAAGTCGCTTTCTCTGACCCTATGTCCCTATGTATGCTTAAATCTTTAAAACTACGCAACGGATTTTGATGCGGTTTTTTTAATAGATAGAGTGATTCAAGAGAAAGGTATAGACGTATAATGAAAATGTGCGAAGCCGGGACGGGTCGATAGTTTTTCAATAATTATAAAAACAAAGTAGAACTTAGTAAAATCTGTTCTGTTTCTTCAAAGCATAATAAAAACTTCGTTAGCATGATATCGGCCAATGTCGTATCGAATATAATTGTTTCTGTTTACTTTTACTCACAGTTTATTATCAGCGTTATGAAACTATAACAAAAACTGCATAGGCATAAAATGTGTTAATAGCAGATAATGTTTAAGTGAAACTAACGTCACCTTGGACCCCTTGGTACCTTATTGTATAAAAGTGTTTGGTTTTAGGCGATATGTATCAGTTGCATTTTGATTTGTTCAACAATCAAAAGGAAAAAAATATTAAAATGTTCGCTAAGGTAACTATAATTTGAATGCCAAGTTACATTTCTTATTTAAGTAGGTATATGCTTTTTTAAAATGCTTTGTAAATTATACTAAATTTCCAACTCTTTAATAATAAACCTAACCTACCCAACTGAAAAGTCTTTCTACGATGAGTAAAAAAAATAGTATTATTCCATTTACCATAATAATATGTAACTTTTACATACAGGTCAGTTATCAATTTGCATAACTTTTAAATTTGTAGTATTTACATACAATATTAAAATGAAGAACGTAAGTAGAGCAACTAAATTAAAAAAAAAATTAAAATTACGTCTATATTTAAATAAAAAAAATCGTACGTATATTTAAAAATCATAACATCCTAAAAATCAAGTAACACTTTAATGAAAAATCATAACTTCCAAAAACTTTAAAAGACCATAAATGGATCATAGATAACAGAAACAAGGTATGGATTCACCAACTTCTATTGCACTGGTCATAGAACTAGGTGTTCAGTTGTAAACAACCGTCCCCATTACGTGTCACAACATAAACAACAAAACCAATGATAGCAATCTGTTTCAGGTGTTCTGTCTAGTTGCTTTGGTGGGAGCAGTCTCAGCCCATTACGGCTTCTCCTCGCAACACATCTACCGACACGACGGACCTGCCCAAGTGGTTGGACATGGACATCATCACGACTACTATGTAAGCACCTAAGCCATACTGCATGATACAGAGACTTTCCTGTTTTAACTCAGGGTAGGCTTGTTGGCTGCTTTTGCCACGAGAGATGCTATGTTGCTATATTTCAAGCCCACCAATAAGATTCCTTCATTATCGTGTCGCTTTTGTCAGCTTTGAATATGACGCGATGGAGCGATCCTATTGGCCGGCAGGAAACATAGCAACGTAGCCAGTTCACCATACAACGTATGTGGTCCCAATACGACACAAATTTTATCATCTTTTAGATGGTACAAACATTTTTTCCAAGTCGGTAATCGAACTGCAAACTGCCTGGACGTTCACCCACCGCGCCACATCGGTCGGCCGATGTACTTACTCTCTCTTTATTATTTCACCCATAGGATCTGATAAGACCACATAATGACCGGGGTGGGGCTATCAGTCACTGACATTTCTTGACTGGCCCTTGGTTAATATAATATAAGGACATAATTCAAGATAATAAAACTAACTTGATATATATATATATATATATATATATATATATATATTTTAATAATATTACTCAATATATTTTCCAGGCCTACCCTAAGTACGAGTTTGAGTACAAGGTGTCGGACCCGCACACCGGCGACCACAAGTCGCAGCACGAGTCGCGCGACGGAGACGTCGTGAAGGGCTACTACTCGCTGCACCAGCCCGATGGTTCCGTCAGAGACGTGCACTACCACGGAGATGACCACAGCGGGTAAGACTGTCATGGCAATATCGGTCTTACTTACAGTCTATATCTTCAACAAAAAAAAAATCGACTTACAATAAATAAATAGGAAATAAGTAGATGACAGGATGCAAGCTGAAGACAGGGCGCCATGGCGCTTATTAGAGGAGGCCATTGTCCAGCAGTGGACTAATACAGACTGATGATGATGATGATGAAGTAGAAGACTTGTAAATCAATACGATACATCAACCGGACTAGTGCCAACAGATCCACTACCAGCACCTATGTATTGTATTAGGTATATAATATGTAATAAGCAGAGCTTGTGTTATGGGTACTAGAATACTGATTTATTATATTATAACACAAGCTCTGCTTAGCTTGGGACTAGATGATGGTGTGTGGACTGTCCAGAGTTATATATTTATTCACTTAATTATCTTTTCTCGTACCATTCCCCTACATCTTTCTATCATGATATTGTTCTATTGTTTCAGGTTCCACGCTGACGTCAAGTACAGTACCCACCACATCATCCCTCATCATCATCATTACTAGTTTGTGAAACGTAGTGTTTTCTGTGATTGATTTTGTGTATGCTTTTATTTATAACCTTTGTATAAAATATATTTTCAAACTAAGAACTTTCTTTTATTGAAATTAATCTTTTAGTTAGCCTGTCTATCTATAAAATAATATTATATTATATTATTGTGAATAATTATTTGCATTGATGTAATTATTATTAGAATATTATGTTCATAAAAAGAACAAAATTCCGCGACATCCGACCAATTTGAGCAACTCTATACTTACTCATAGGCGAGCAAGATCCGAGACAATTTTTTTCCGAGCGTAGAGGGCTGACAAAACAACCGTCATCGGTGTCCGACAAGTGTGAATAGCTTCATATAAAATTGTCTGCCACCTAATCATCCGACCCGACAGATGGCAAGTGGGAACTCTTATTCTCAGGATAAAAGGAAATAAATAAATAAAATATACTTAATAAAAAACCATTTTTTTGTTTTGTGCGTAAATTACCGCGATGTTACTGCTAGTTATTTATATACCTTTAACTTTTAAGACCCAAAAACGTTAAAACTTAACCCAAGTAATTAGACATCAAGTTTTCGAAGCCACAAATAACTACCTAACTATAATACCTATTTAACTATGTGCTTCCGAGGCGACTCAGAAATCATAAGTTTTATTGTTTCGCCGTATAATCAAAAATAGAATATTTTTATACAAAATAAAACAGCATAGTCATCAGAATAAACAAAATCAAATGACAAATCATAATATTTTTTCTTTACATTTAAATCAAAGCAACCTTACCTTACCGTAAGCTGAGTTATGAGCTCAATATGAAAGGAAAATCATGAGTTTTTTGAAAACCTCAATTACTTGGGGGTGTTCAAATAAAACTTATTTCTCAGGTACCTTGTCTCTTTCTCACGCTCCTAACAAAGTGAGCTGCTTAAGAATAACTCTTAGGCGCGCCTTTGCAATTATACCTTCTATGGTTTAATGTTTTTTTAAGTATATGTTTGAATTCAGACAATATATACCTATAAAGATAGTAAAATGTAATAAAATAAATGGTAATAAATGTTCAATAATTTAATTGAAATGTATTCTGTATTATGTAAAAAATTTGTAATTTATTATTTGATAATAAATGGCTTTATTATTATTATACCTATAAAGAACTAGTATCTGCCGCTTCTTTCATGGCCTTTTCTATCCCATGGGAACTAATTTATGGGATGAAAAGTAGTCTATGTTACATTCTAGGGCTAGGACTACGAATTAATTTCAGCCGGATACTTTTATTAGGTTTTGCGTGAAAATTGTAAAAATACCAATATAACTTACTTACTTACATACTTTCGCGTTAATAAAGTAAGTAAAGATTTATAATATTAGTATGGATTAGTATGGATAATGAATGGGTACCTACTGCTGTGCGTAGTCATTCTACCATTATGTGGGTAAAGTGGTACTTTTGGCAGTTGGTTTTCTACAATCTTTTCCCTCACGCAAGAGCTATTCGCCTCCAACTGGTGGATTCAAAATCCTTAGCCGACCGATAATGTGATGCGCCAGGCGAAAATCCACCGGCGACGCAGGTGGTTGCGGGATCGATTCTCGCTGTCGGACATTATGTTTGATCGATCTGCAAGTTCCTCTGTGTTTTCTATTTTTAATTTTAAAATATTTATCTATCTATCCATCAGTGGCAAAAAAGGGTAATAGGTATTACGACGACCGATGTGGCGTAGTGGGGAATGGTCCGCCTGCGACGCAGGAGGTTGTGGGTTCGATTCCCGCCTTGAGACAAATGTTTGTACAAACTGCAAATATTTGTTCTAGAGTTCTTGGTGTTCTTTATGAATAATTAAAAATATCAATCTATGTAATGTGTTGTATGGATGTATGGATTATCCACTATTATTATTTATTTATTGAAAACTAGATGCGCTCCGCGGCTTCGCCCGCGAATCAGAACTTTTCCCATACAAATTAAAATTCAGATATTTATTACACAACCCGTTATTATTTATTATTATTATTTTATTAATTTATTTTATGTATTGTTATTGGGTTATTTTGTAAAAATAAAAAAACACGTGTTTAATTATTTATTTCATACTTTATTTATACCGAGTTTTGAGTAAATCGAACCAAGGAAAAATATTTTTCCATACAAACTTTATCACTCCATTTAACTCCTTCAGAGGTTAAAATTTCCAAATTTTAATAGCCTATGCCCTATTCTAGGTCCTAAACTATCTACGTCTTAAAGTTGTTCTAAATAACTTAAGTAGTTACGGAGATTACTTATAACAAATATTCACACAGACTTTCCCATTTTTTATAATAGTAAGATAAGGCGGCTCTGCCTCAATGACCCATGCTCCGATATTGGGGTTCAGCGTATGTAAATGTATCCAGTTCTTTCAAGAAAGCTGTAGCAGATAGATGTAAATTTGTATGGAATTTTATAAGGAAAATTATAAGTTAGGTATGAGGTTCTTAATTTATGATACAAAATATTACATAGCAGTTAAAAATAAGAAAGATAAATTAGAAGGCATTAGCCTTGTCAAACCTTCGTTTGCATGCCAATCGACAATGTTTCAATAATTGTGTCCGTTTATGTATTTACTTTATTACTTTATATCACCGTTATGAAATGTTACAAAAACTGAGCATGGGCATATTGTGGTAGATAATATTTGAAGTGAAACCAATGTCACCTTGGTACTTTAATTGTATAAAAGTGTTTGGAGCTGAACAATGTGTATCAGTTACATTTAGTCCTGTACAACAGACAACAAGAAACTATTTTCCAAAATGTTTGCTAAGGTAACAAAAAAATAAAGCTATTAAAGTATTATATTTGCATTCTCATACTAATTTGACCAATTGCTAGCGACCCGCCCCGGCTTCGCACAGTTTTATTATACGAATAAACCTTCCTCTTGAATCACTCTATCTATTAGAAAAAACCGTATCAAAAACCGTTGCGTAGTTTTAAATATTTTAGCAGACAAAGGGACAAAGGGAAAGGGAAATAGGGACAGAAAAAGTGACTTTTTTGTACTATGTAGTGATGATAGTGATAAGTCTCATTTTATCTTGACCTCTTTTGTTCCAGGTGTTATGTCTAGTTGCTTTGGTGGGAGCAGTCTCAGCCCATTACGGCTTCTCCTCGCAACACATCTACCGACACGACGGACCTGCCCAAGTGGTTGGACATGGACATCATCATGACTACTATGTAAGCACCTTAGCTATACTGCATGATACCAAACGTTACCTCTTCAAGCTCAGGATAGGCATCATAAAAGCTTAATGCTTTTAATACTAGTGATTTCAAAAAAGACGATTTTCCGTGTTGTTTTAATTCGCTCAGTTTCCACCTATTAATTAAATTTGAATTTACCCGAATTTTGACACTATTATTTTTCCAGGCTTACCCTAAGTACGACTTTGAGTATTCAGTGTCGGACCCGCACACCGGCGACCACAAGTCGCAGCACGAGTCGCGCGACGGAGACGTCGTGAAGGGCTACTACTCGCTGCACCAGCCCGATGGTTCCGTCAGAGACGTGCACTACCACGGAGACCACCACAGCGGGTAAGACTTTCATAGAATTATCGTCCTTTAAATTATTGTAGTCTGAAAAAATATCATCGATCCTAATCAGCCGTCAATGATGTATCTGGTATTAGATATTTTGCAGTAAATACCTATGCGCTAAGCGATAATATGTGATGAAACCATATTTCATCACATATTATTTCTCACCATTGGAACATCGGCGGCTGCAGCTGCTGTCAAAGGTACATCTATTGATACTGGTACTGGACTGCGGCAGCCACTGCTGTTGTTTCCGACTAAGACTTATATACAGAACATCATGTCACTACTAGTATAAAACAAAGTCGCTTTCTCTGTCCCTATATCCCATATATGCTTAATCTTAAAAACCACGCAACGGATTTTGAAGCGGTTTTTCTTAATAGATAGAGTGATTCAAGAGGAAGGTTTAAACGTATAAAAAACCTTGCAAAGCCGGAGCGGGTCGCTAGTAAATTATAAAAAATTCTACGTGAAGACAGTTGCTCTACAAGCTTAAAACACTTTCCCCGCTAAATTTTCTTTTCTTGTTACAGATTCCACGCTGACGTGAAGCACAGCACCCACCACATCGTCCCTCATCATCATCATTACTAGAGTGTGAAATCTAATGTTCCCTTGAAAAATGTTGTTGTGATATATTTTTGAGTTTTTGTACCAAATACATTTTTCAAATAAAGAACTTTATTTTATTTTCTGAAATGCAACCTCTACCTCTAATCATTAAGTGATTAATCAATGTTGGTTCACAAGGGTTCACGGCGATTCATCGAAAAGGACAAACAGTAAACCCGATCACCCCTATCGATGCATAGTGCTAACTTGCAATCTAAAAACAATTCTTTGTTGGAATGCTATTTGATACCTCTTGCTTATGTGAAATGACTACCTAGTTCTCCTACCTATCCTCCTATAAAATAAAAAATATTTTAAGTAAATTGTACATTTATTAGTTAGGTAGTGCATTCAAAATAATATTTTATGATTACAATACAAGGTGATTTGATTATACAAATTATATGCCTATATTATTGATAATATATAACTCGGTACCTACTTAAGTAAATAAACAATAGGTACATACATACATTAGGTAGGTAGAACCTACTATATCAGAAGTCAATATTTCTTTTCTGCGGTGACTTTTTAGTAGGCTTCACTCCAACGGGTAGAACTTCAGTGAAGAACTTGCATGTAGAATCGGCTAAAGACATAAATTCCCGAATCCTTATCAATGAAATATCGATGAGCATCACAGCTTTGTCCTCAGCAGTAACTGGTTCCGCTTTTTCGTTGAAAAAAGTTTCGTAAAACTCTAAAAAGTTTACTCTTGGCTTTTTATTTTCTGTTGTTTTCAGAATGTGATGAAATATGTTCTTCGACTCAGCACAAAAAATCATCAAAAAAATCAAAAAAAATCATGTGCAGTTGTATTTCTGCCTCAGTGCACTCGTCTTTGAAATATTTGTAATCGAAGGAAAAGCCATTATGAGCAACTAAACAAACTGGTTTGGGAAACTGTTGCATGAACGCGACGATACAAACGGCACTTTCCTTTAAAGTCAAGGCGTTTTGCACGTCGCAGTTTGTTAAATCATGGGCTGCGGTTGCATTTACCTGAATAGGGCGTTCGGGAAAGAAAATTAAGTACATCTTTTGTGCTGCGGGCATAATCTTCGGTTGAGCCCTCTCCAAATCCAGCCTGTTCACAGCAATCAGCGAAAGCTCTACAATTTTCGTTTTCTCTTGTCTGCTTTCCTCCCATTGTCTGCCTGTTGTTTCAGCTTTCATGAATACAAAGTATTGAATTGGCTTCCTGGGTTCCATGTGATAGGTACTGTTGGCAGCCATTTTGTGAAAGATTAAATTAATAAAATAGATTATTTATTGATAAATTATGCAATGCACGACCAATGCGAAGGACAGACGACGCGTAACTGAAACCACTCACCCACCAGGATACTAGGACATAGGGGCTAGGGCACACGGATACACGGCCCGTTTATCAGGCTTGCTCGACCAAGGAGCTAGCCCATATAATTACGACGATACCGAGACTTGATGAAGCCAAGGAAAGTAGATTAAATTGATCGTGTGTGACTACCTAATCTTCATAACTTCTAGATTGTTCTTTGCCTCTA
Source organism: Eupithecia centaureata (assembly GCA_944547425.1). Lineage (NCBI taxonomy): Eukaryota > Metazoa > Arthropoda > Insecta > Lepidoptera > Geometridae > Eupithecia > Eupithecia centaureata. Next base: position 11,271,907 of record OX155681.1, read on the forward strand.
CAAACTATTATTAATAAAATAAAATGTCCAATCAGCAAGTTCAAAATATCGTCAAGGGTAAACGATAGTAGAGAAGGTAGATTTTGTACTGCACTATGAAGATGTAGGTATACATTATGTATATTATTTAAGTAGGTACCTATCTCAATGTAGATCTCATTGAAGATACCAAACTCGAATTTTTTTGAATTATACCATTATTATTATTACATTATTATTATTATTAACCTAAGCTTTTTTATCTGGGGCCTCAACTTGCTTGAACTAAATTAAATTTAGGTAATCCCGAGTTGAGTGGTCCTTGTTTTTTTTTCATGGTATGTAGGAAATGCATCGAGTTAGTCCTAGGTAGGTTTTAACGAACATCATCTTTCTTCAGTCATAAATTTCTAATTTTGCATCATTAGGGTGACCTATGTTTTATTATTAAAGTACCTAAGTATACTACATAAATAGGTAGCACTACTAATATTATAAACGCGAAAGTTTGTAAGTATGAATGGATGGATGTTTGTTACTCTTTCACGCAAAAACTATTTAACGGATATGGATGAAATTTGTCACATAGATTATAGTCTGGAATAACACATAGGCTATATTTTATCCCGGAATTCCCACGGGAACGGGAATAACCAGGGGTGGAACCGCGAGACGCTGCTAGTATAAGTATAAACGCCACCGTCTATACATGTATGTACATCTGCTTCGTGTCCATCCCAAGGTTGCCTGGAAGAGATCGCTTTTAGCGATAAGGCCGCCCATTGTGCAACTTTGTTTAATCTCATTTCGTATATATATATATATTTTTTTGGTGTGCAATAGAGTGTATTGTATTGTATTTTATGTCTGAGTATCAATGCGTCTACGCTAACATGGTTCTCAAATGGATGAACTGATTTGGAATTTTGTTATTGGAAGATCACTTGATCGAGTGCTCTTTGAAGAATATGAGTGCAAAGTCGTTCAAATACTCTTAAGTTTAATACCTCTTAAATCAAGTTCATTAACAAACATAAACCAATCAAAAGCTAATCGATTTTGAAGGTGACATAAATTTATAATTATTAGTATGCCATTTGTTACAAATTTGTTTGGAATTATATGATTTAGGTAAAAATAATGCAGTAAAATTAGATTGCAAACAACCTTGTCAAACCTTCGTGTGCATGCCAATCGACAATGTTTCAATAATTGTGTCCGTTTATTTACTTACTCTTTTATATCAGCGTTATGAAATATTACAAAAATAGAGCATAGTTATATTGTTAATGGCAGATAATATTTGAAGTGAAACCAATGTCACCTAGGTACTTTAATTGTATAAAAGTGTTTGGAGCTGAACAATGTGTATCAGTTCCAATTTGTCCTGTACAACTCACACAACAAGAAACTATCCAAAATGTTTGCTAAGGTAACAAAAAAATTAAATACTAAAACATTAAATTTTCTTTCTCAGACCCATCTACCTAATTACTTTGAATTGCTTCTTTTTGATTGTACTCTTTTGTGTTCTGACTCATTCATTCATCTTTAGACATCACACAATCCAAACTTCTTCTTCAGGTCTTTCACGATTTTTAACAATATGAGTCACTTTTATCCTGACCATGATCTACGTGTATTTTTCAGGTGTTCTGTTTAGTGGCTTTGGTGGGAGCAGTCTCAGCCCATTACGGCTTCTCCTCGCAACACATCTACCGACACGACGGACCTGCCCAAGTGGTTGGACATGGACATCATCACGACTACTATGTAAGCATCTACATAATACCGAAATTAATCTCTTCAAGCTCAGGGTTGGCGTCACTAAGCCTTTAATATTGCTGATTTCCAAAAGAAGACACTACCATATTTTTAATCAGGTGCTTAGCTCAGGAACATCGTCTTCTTCTGCCAGGAGCTGACTCCTTGCCAATATTTATAGTCCCTTGGCGTAAGGACAAATTTCCAAATTGTAATAATCAATTGCAGACTTTAACTATTCATTGACAATTCCTTACTTCCTTACTTATTCAAAAAACCAATCGAACTAACTTCTCAGGTTTGACATAATGCAAGACAGCGATCATTATTAGAACTCTGTCATTGTGTTGCTATTATTTTTCCAGGCTTACCCTAAGTACGAGTTTGAGTACAAAGTGTCGGACCCGCACACCGGCGACCACAAGTCGCAGCATGAGTCGCGCGACGGAGACGTCGTGAAGGGCTACTACTCGCTGCACCAGCCCGATGGTTCCGTCAGAGACGTGCATTACCACGGAGACCACCACAGCGGGTAAGATTTCATGGCAATATCATCCCTACTGTCTTAGAAAAAAATCAGTCCAAATCAACTATCAATGGTAATATGTTTTCTTCATCAATGATTACAGCTCACCATTGATATATTAACGGGTATTCTGCCTTAGACTCAACAATTGTTAGTTACTGGAATACTGTGGCAACGTGTTGCTTTCGTTTTTTACAAAACATTTCTTCAGTGAATGCATTTGCTATATAAAGTTATGCTTTTATTAGTTTTATATAAGAATGTTCTTTTCTTGTTTCAGATTCCACGCTGACGTGAAACACAGCACCCACCACATCGTCCCTCATCATCATCATTACTAGAGTGTAACCTACTGTTTCCTGTGATGAAAGTTATGTTTACAAGTGATTAACCTTACACCAAATATATTTTCAAACAATTTTTATTTAATTGTTTCTCTTTACATTCTCATTGTACCTCTATTTCTTTATCCACCAAATTAAAATATTACAGAGAAAACTTATAAAAATAACACTAAAAATCTAACCCATAGAGTTTTGCAAAGGATAATTATTTTACCTCATACTGGTTGCATTTAACACTGGTTTTTTTAACGAATAAAAACAAAAGAAAGGGTACATTGGTGTCGATTCTGTTGTTTTAGGAATCCTAACTAAAATCTTAAAATTTATTTGTTAGATTGACTTAAAATTTATGGTATTCTGTTACAAATCTTAAAAATACCTAATTTAAAACGTGTTTGACAATCGTAAAATCTCTCTAAGTTTAGTAGTTGGTGTTGCTGTAAGCAAAATAAATATGTTTTCTATAATGTTGCATGTAACTTTTCTGTACCTGCCCTGAATTAAATTCTAGGTTTTCGTAGTATAAGCTTTGAGCATTCTGCTTATAAATTTTAATCATGACCAAATTAGGTGCCTCCTAAAATTAAGTTAGATGTCTAATTTTAGCTAAAAATGTGATGCACAGAATACGGTTTAAGCAATTTTAGCTAAGTTGAGTTGTCTTACATCTGTCATCCTAATTTTAAATCTGTCAGTCTAATTTTTAAAACACAGAATAGCATTCGTGGATTTGACGTTTCTAAATCTTAAAATTAGCTAATTTTAGCTAGGTCTAAAACAAGAGAATTGACACCAATGAGTGACTTAAGATAGATGATGAGTGACACACTCACAAGTAGATATTATGAGAATTTAGATATAAGAGCTTTAATAAAGTGTTTACCGGTAGGTATCTATTGTAAACTTTTAATAAATACGCCACCCAGATCTTATTAAAAGCTTTAAAATTTATAAAGAGTATTTGATAATTAATGAGTAAGAGTATTTGATAATTAATGATTAAGAGTATTTGATAATTAATGATTATCAATTTGACATGAGTCTTTCTAAAAATTTGGAGGAATTTATATTTTTAATTAAATTGCTCATAATTATTTTGAGGTTGTCAGAGTTTTATCCAAGTAAGTAATAAGTTTGGGTAGCTATAGCTACCCAAATTACTTCGTGTTAGTCACGCTACCCAGCTTGTACCTAGTAGTTTCGTTAAGTCACGCTAGCCTGAAACTTCGTCCGAATAGAAATAGATCTCTTAACCTGAGTCTTTTACTACGGAGTTTATTTTAATATATTTTTTTATAATTGGTACTGCCCTCAGTTGTAAGGGTCAACAAAAATTAAGTTAGGTTTAATGATGTTTATCCTCATAAAAACAAAGGAAAAATAACTTTGCATACAAACTTTATCACCCTATTTTACCCCCTCTAGGATAATTTTTGAAAATTTTAATAGCCTTTGTCTTATTCTATGTCCTAAAATATCTACGTGGGTTTCTCAAACCTAATATTCTTACAGATACAACCCATTTTATAAAAAAAACTGAATTCCTTTTATCCTAATATTTATGTGAGTCAGTCATTCTCCTTTGTTAAAGTTTGTTTTTATCAGCTCATAAAGAGGCTTGTCTCTGAAAAGACAAGACTTTTGGTAGGTCAGGACAGTATATTTTCCATGAACCTAGTGATTTGTAATATCGTAATTTCAAAATTTTGAGAACAACTTGCCAAAATTTTATGGATAGTATCTTTAGTACAATGTACTGATGATAAAAAAGATGGGAGTAAAACACTAAACATTTCTCGGACACCTAAACTTCCCTACCTAATAAGAAGAGTGATCTGGTGCTACGCTTGGACATCCAAATGAATTTTGATAATTTTGATTAAATTCTCCCGCATGACGCTGTTCAACTGCTTTGTTAGGACTAGTACGCACTTAGCGGCTGCCCTAACAAATAGGTAATAGGTAAATTTCCGAAATTGAGAGCATCGTAAATAATAAGTATGTTTACGAACAAAAATGCAGAACAATAGAATAACAAAAACAACGTGAACATGAACATTGAAGTTGTTTTATACATAGACTTACATAGATTAAATATTTGGTTCCTCTAAGCCAGTTTCTTTATGAGTTGTGCAGTTTTCTTTAAAAAATATTTATTTGACTTTGCGCCTTTCCAAATAGAAATGCTTTGTACTGCATATGAATGTAAAAACTCATAACTGTACCATTTGCACGATTGCTAGACGCTTATATAAAACAAAATACAAAGTAGATTAGATCTATGTAAAATATAAGACAAAAGTTACGCAAATGAAGATAATGTTCTAACTGGGATCTTGAAAGTAAATTAGTAAATTATGCGAAATGAATATTTTATTTAGAAAGAGATAACAACAACAACGAAAACAACGATACGGCCTTAGAAGTCATATTCGTGGTGGTCACTGTCAAATTCAGAATGATCTTCATGATCTGATCCAGGGAACTCGTAATGACCATCGTCTTCATGACTCTCTTCGTTGTGTTGGTAGTCTCCAAGGATTGCGGATAGATCTTCACTGGCCTTGTGGTCATCGTGGTGATGATGATGCTTCTTCGGGACGATATGATGGGTGCCGTGCTTCACATCAGCGTGAAACCTGGCAAAATAACAATATTTACATTAATTTGGAGATTGAAAGATATCAAAAAATTGCATTAGATACTTTTATCTATAATTTTATTAAAAGTAAGTTGACAGTCTTAGCTTTTGTAAAGAATAAAGTTATTTTAATTAAAATTAGACCACTTAAAAAAAATATAACGACAAAAACACAAGCGCTGCTAATGAAATACGTAGGTACGCCTATTTTATTCATTTATTGTTTAATGGAAAATTGAAACTTATAATGCTTTACTTCCTAAAGACCTTACAGGAATCTTAGAAACATAATAAAATTAACAAAATAGCGTTATTAAAGACTTCCTTTAAAGTAAGATGTTGAAGATAACTATTATGTTTCATATACGTTCACAGTTGTGTATGTTCACGGCCTCCAAAAGAAACACCCTCGGCTTCGGCAACAAACTCAGTTAGGCGTTAAAGTTAATTTACGTTTGGCAAGTGATTTAGTGATTGCAGTGGAGGTGCAAATACCTTTCTCTATTAGGTTCCCTTAATCTTCCGAGAAGAGATCTGGCATGGCCGATTCCAACACCATAACCGCCACGGCCATACCATTCGTATTAAATGGCTTCAAGTACGTGATACATACCCAGAATGCTTATCTCCATGGTAGTGAACATGTCTCTCAGAGCCGTCGGGTTGATGTAGAGAGTAGTATCCCTTTACCACGTCACCGTCTCTCTTCTCATGCTGGATCTTGTGATCTCCGGTATGCTTGTCCTTAACTTTGTACTCGAACTCGTATTTAGGGTGAGTCTGTAACAATTGCAGGCTTAATAAAGAGGAGTTTACTATAAAATTTAAATAATATAGTTCTTTTTTTAATCAAAATTGATGATAACTTTTGTGGAGAGGAGCGATTCAAGTTATGGCATTGTGCAGCGTAATTTAAAAAATAAAAATAAAATAATGCTGGACAATCCACATAGCACCATCTAGCTCCAAAGTAAGCTACTTAAAGCTTGTGTTATGAGTACTAGATAGCTGATATATTTAATATATTATATATAGATAGATATTTTTTTATTATACAAAAAAAATGAAACACCTAGACCAACGGAAGAAATTTCTGCAGATCATACACAAATTTATTCGGAGGCGGAAATCGAACCCGCAACCTCCTGCGTCGCAGTCGGACCTTCGCCCACCGCGCCACATCGGTCGTCGAATATGTGCCGGTGGATACTATTATATGAATAGAACTTCTGATCCGATTTTGATAAATATTTAGTTATTTTATAGCTTCATTATCCTGAATTCACATAATTGTTTAATGGGTACTGTGCAGAAGCAAGTAGATAATATTTTATAGAATGATTTTACCTGCGCAGGTCGCTCAATTTTATATTTTTGTTTTAATTTGATCCTATTCCTTGATTTTCTTTGTCAAAAAAAAAATTTGTTTTCTTTCATTTCAATATCGACCTTATTTTATATTACAAGCAAATCATTTAGCAGAAAAGAAAAACATAAAATACTCACATAGTAATCGTAATGGTGATGACCGTGCTTGTCCTTGAACTCCACTTTGGTGTGATGGCCATCATGTTTATGCACGTGCTGTGAAGAGTATGCATGTTCCTTGCAGACCACGGCTGCACAGCCCAACGCTGTCAGTAGGAGCACCTGTAAGTTCAAAAGAATCAGGTCAGCTGGGCAGTTACATAAATATATGGATAGCTCTATTTTATAACGTAAAGACTGAATACTTTTATGAGTCGTATTTGTTTCTACTTAATACAGAAATGAACGCCAAGAATCTCAATAATGTAAAGGGCGGTGTTATTGATTTGAAAGATAATTTCTAATAAATTTTAGGATGCTTGAAAGATACAGAAAAATAAAAACAAACAGGGTAAACATAAAAATAATGATGAGTGGAGATCTGGATGAAAACCGCATTAGAAGATCGATATTTTTTAAGTCATTGTTAATTTACTTTCTTTTTTAATTTTTAGTTGTATTTCAAGACTTTTTTTTTATTTTTTATGATTTTAGACTTTTTACCTTAGAAAACATTGTAGTCGAAAGTAGTATGTGATTGATTGTCCAGTTGTAAACTGATACCAATCGTTCAAATGGCATGTCTTTTATATTCGATTCAAATCCATTAATCTCATAAATCAAATGTGGATATCAATCAAGGTTGCTGTTTTCTCCAATTGTTACAAATCTCACACATTTCTCATTTTTATCACCGATAAGTGCTCTTACATAATTTAGGTACTTTGAATAAAATGTACATTGAAATCGAGATTATTTTAATTTGATTACGCTATGTAATAATTATATCCTGAAATAGGATAATGTTGGACAATCTACACAACATAATCTAGCCCCAAGCTAAGCATAGCTTCTGTTGTGGGTACGGGATGACTGATAAACCTAATTTTAACATTACGTAGATGGATATTCTCGATCTGCAGAAATTTATTTCGTTGGTCTGGGTGTTTAATATGTATAATAAAAAATATCTATCTATGTAGTATATTGTATCTAGTACCCATAACACAAGCTCTGCTTAGCTTGGGGCTAGATGATGCTGTGTGGACTGTCCGTAATTATTATTATTATTATTATTCTTTTTACATAGTTATCTACCACCTGGAATAAATATTTTGCTGATCGTTCAAACATTTGTCCAAAGAAATTTGAAATAAAGTTAGGTGCCTTTATACTACCGTGCAGCAGACCCTAGTGGATCTTGGCCTTGGACACTAGATTTCTATAAGCATGTCGGTTCAGAATTCTAAGTCCTATTGACGCTAGTATAAAGAAGACATGATCAGGACTCTCCTCATGAGATTCCTGTCCGCTCGATAAAGGTGCTGTAGACATATACCCGTAATAAATTAAGACAAGACTATAATCAACCGGGCTCAAGGCTTTTTGTTGACTCAGTCAGCTGCTCTCAAAGATTACAAAAGGCGTACTTACTTGATTTATTTCTTTGCAAATTAAGACATGTGTAATAATGTCAGCGTATTTTATTTTCTCTAGATAACAATCTATTTTAGTATTATTTCAATTAAAAAGAAACCAGTTTGAAATGTGTATCAGCGGTTTAGTATATGTACATAATATGTAAGAATTTAATTCGATAACAGTTTTTCAGGTAAACGGTTGTGATAATGACAAAGGTTTGTACAAAATTAACCATAAATTTTGAACTGAAAAACTCATCAAGATTTTCAAATGTAAGTATTTAATTTTCAGATAGTTTTTGTAGTTTTGATAACATTTTTAATTTATTCTGGAGGAAAGCATGAATCCCAAGCAATTAAACTTCTAGAAGGCGTTAAAACAGTAATTGGACTTGACATAAATCAAAAAGAAATGGAACAGTTTCCCATACGTACTGAACCTAATCAAATAAAGGCTATTGAGACAGTCAACCGGAATGATGATGACACCACAAAAAATAATGAAAATAATAGTCACAGCCATAGCAAAGCATCAAGCCAAACTTGCAGCGATGTAAAACCTGTGATGGAACCATCGCAAACAGCTGAAATTGTTACCACCAGTACTGAAACGAGTCGTAATAACCATAGTAGTCATAAAAAACATGGGAAACATGAAAATCACAGCAAACATGGAAAACATGGTAATCATAGAAAACATGGAAATCATAGCAAACATGGAAGGGTTGGTCATATGAGGAATGGAAACTAGAAATTAATTGGATTAATAAATGTAAATATTAAACAATAGTGATATCATTATTTTATATATTTTTTCTCATTTCTATAATCTTGGTAAATAGTTGAATAATTAGTATTAAATAGTTGGTAAATAGTAACTTGGTCCTTTGAAAGGCATGCGTGGTGCCGAAGCCAATAGCATAATTATTAAAGTTAGTCTAAAGGCGAAGATTAAAACATTTGAAAGAGGCATCATTTTATGCTTCTCTAACAGGTTTAAGACCATGTTTATGGTAGGCGTCCGTAGTTTCCCCCAATATCTCCATATCTAAGACCATATCCGACCACAATAAATTTATTTACATTCCTTTTCTACCAATGCCTCTGCAAGTCTGCACCTGACGGAAATCATCTTCGAGTAGGTTTATTATATGTCAGTCACCCCATATGTAACAATGTTACGAATTCGTACCTTTGATAGGTAAAAAACACGTTGCGTAAGTGGACCAACATGCAATATTGTCTTTAATTTTATAGTTATCGCCCATTAATAACACGTTCACATCACAGGTGAAAACTTAACTTAACTAACCTTGGTCAGACGTAAAAAGCAATAGATTTTAGATATAAAAGTATTGCATGGATTTATCTGGTTCACTCAATTCCAATTATTGTTAAAATACAACAATGATGTTTAAGGTAAGTAATCAAAATGTTTTTTTTTTCTAAACATATAAATTTGCCGTTTGGTTTAAAAGATTTAAGTTGAGGTGCAAAAAAAAACTACTTTTAATGAAAAGAAAAGTTAAGTAGTTTAGACTAAACATATTAAGACGACCGATGTGGCGCGGTGGGCGAAGGTCCGCCTGCGACGCAGGAGGTTGCGGCTTCGATTCCCGCCGATTGGAACAAATTTGTGTACGATCTGCAGAAATTTGACCCGTTGGTCTGGGTGTTTTCTATGTATCATATTAAAAAAATATCTACCTATCTATGTATGGTTGCTGTGTGGATTGTCCAGCATTATTTATTTATTAATCTTATTAGTATTTTTGACATGGTAAAAAGTATACTTGCATAACATAATCCAGATATTAAGCTAGAAAAACACTTACCTATCTTTATAACATGTTGACATTACAGGTCATCTTATTCCTCGCATTGGTTTACACCACATCAGCAAAGTACGCATTCTCTTCGCAACACGTCCACAAGTACGATGGCCATCACCAGAAAGTAGAGTTCGTTGACAAACATGGTCATCACCATTATGATTATTACGTACGTATTTTTTATACCAACAAAGTGGCAAATAAGCATGCGGCCCGCGCCCGCCTGACAGAAATAAAAAGTTCTTCTGTTATTTAAAAAAATCTTCTTAGTAGTAAAAATCTCTTTAGTATGTTAAAAGTTCTTTAATTTCATACTAAAGTAGATCTCTACCTACGTAAGAACAAAAGAATAAAAACAATACTCAAATAAACCAAAGAATTCCGATAAAACATATTTCAAAATCTATGATTCGAAATTCAAACGAAACTTAATAATGTAGTGCCTCAACCTCCTTACAAAAGATAAAAAAAAAATATATGTATTAAAACCTCTTTGCAGACGCCTCCAAAGTATGAGTTCGAGTACAAAGTGAAGGACGAACATACGGGGGACCACAAGGCTCAGCACGAGACACGGTACGGTGATATCGTGAAAGATTTCTATTCGCTGCATCAGCCTGACGGTTCCGAGAGACATGTCCATTACCATGGCGATCACCATACTGGGTAGGTTTTAGATCAATAGTTAAGCCGTATTCTTGAGAAAAAGCTTGAGAAAATAATCAGACATGCACTTTATTTCCTTCTAGTCGGAAGAGGGTTTTACCTGCTTATGGAAATAAACTTTCTCATCTCTCTCTTGTTGGTTGTTTATAAGTAAATATTTTGTTATTCTTTAAAAACCGTTCAACAGCTCCTCGCTTTTATAAAAGGTTTTATCGTTTCAGTGATTTCCAGTTATAACTTTGTGGTTTAAATTGTTTGTTTCAGTTTTCATGCCGATGTGAAGCACAGCACTCATCATATACATCATCATTATTAGATTTTAAGATATTGTTATCAACCGTTTGTTTTGAATAAAAGTAGAAAATCAATACGTCGTTTTTATTGTATTAGTTTAAAAATCACAAAATTAGACCAATATAGAACTTTTAAAGTACACGAATACAAAAATGTGCCCACCTACTATTTATTTTAGGGTCACGCGTCGCATCGACCAGACGCTCAGATAATTTTTTAAAAACCCGGAGAGCCTCGGTACCCCACGGACCTAGGGTCTCGAATCCAAGGGGAGCAAATGCGTAGGTTCTGTCGAGACCTGCATATTTGCGCCTCTTGAGATCCTCGGCCAGATCTGCCGCCGCACCAGCCCTAGTGGATGTCCTTGAAAGATGGGAAAGTGCAAGTGTGTCGACGCATGTAGCGTCCCACACAATGGGCCTCCCCAACTCCCATGGGACTAGGTAGTGTCATACCGTCGGGCCGATGCGACGCGTGACCCGAGAACTGGTGAATATCTGGCTCAGCGCATCAGCATTGCCATACAGCGTGGTAATGCAGCCAGTGTCTTGGGGACGCTTCCGACTGGTATTGACATGGATCAATTGACCTACCTTTAGACTGTTTGCAACCGTCTGCAGTTAGCTCAATGGTTTCAATTGTAAATTCAATTGTAATTTTTGTATTCCTTGCTTGTAATTTTCGTTGTTAATAAAGATCTCTTGTATTATATAAAAAAAAATACTTATTTGAATTAAATAAATAATTTTTGCTTATTTTATTTATATAAAATTAACCTGATTAATCTTCGCTACATAATTTATCTACTTCTAAATGCGAAATAGACTTGGATTGAATTATGTGCTGATGAGAATATTTTTCAAACAGGATTGTTTTACTTCTTACGATAAATGCGGTAGCTTCACAACTTAAAGGTGTTTTGGCTGCAACTTTGATAAAAAAATTACAACTAAAATATTATCGTACTACTGCAAGGTTAGGCAATTATCTACTTTTACCCATGCAAATACTGCTTACACGATAATTATGTCACTGCACAAGTTACTCTGCAAACAGGTTTTACGATTTTTGATACCATTCTTGCGAAAATTCACCTTTTTAGTATACCTTAGGTTTGTATAAAAGACAATTTAAAATCTGTGTAAATATCAGTTATCTCTTGTGAGCACAAAGACAATACAGAAAACAAAATGTTCAAAGTAAGTTTGAGTTAGTTTTAATTAATTTATTACACACTATATAGTGATTTTGGTTTACTGATAAATAGTAGATTTATTGTAGGAAAAACAGCAGCTATTTTACATATGTGATAGATCAAATTAAGTATTGACATTTTTATATCATAGTTACCCTTTTAGATGTCATCTAAGAGGGTAGGTATTTCTTACAAAAATTAGTTACATATCATATCTATTTGATGAGTGACAGACTATTATCATTCCATTTTCAAATGAATAGATCATTCTGATTGCCGCTGTCGCCACGGTCGCGTCCGCCCGCCCTCAGGACCACAAGCACGGCCACGCTCTCTCATCTCAGAGCATCGTGCTGCATCAGACGCACGGACAGTCGCACGGCGAGCAATCATACCATCACGAAGAGGAACACTATGTACGTACATTGTCACACCACTCCCATGGTCACGTCCGCCTGCCCTCGGGACCACAAGCACGGCCACGCTCTCTCATCTCAGAGCATCGTGCTGCATCAGACGCACGGACAGTCGCACGGCGAGCAATCATACCATCACGAAGAGGAACACTATGTACGTATATTGTCACAGCACTCCCACGGTCGCGTCCGCGCGCCCTCAGGACCACAAGCACGGCCACGCTCTCTCATCTCAGAGCATCGTGCTGCATCAGACGCACGGACAGTCGCACGGCGACCGATCATACTATCACGAAGAGGAACACTATGTACGTATATTGTCACAGCACTCCCACGGTCGCGTCCGCTCGCCCTCAGGACCACAAGCACGGCCACGCTCTCTCATCTCAGAGCATCGTGCTGCATCAGACGCACAAACAGTCGCACGGCGGGCAATCATACCATCACAAAGAGGAACACTAAGTACGTTTATTGTCACACCATTGCCACGGTCTTGTCCATCCACCTTCAGGACAAGCATAGCCACGAATTTTCTCTTCATCTATTTATCTTAGAGCATCGAGTTGAATTTGATGAATGAAAATGATCAATCCCAGAAACTTAAGAGCTACATACTTTTAAAATGAGCGATCCCCAATAAACGGCGATAGGCATCAAAATGATTGTGTTAAAATATTTGTCAACGCAGATGTGTAACCTTACTAAGGGGATTCATTGAAAATTGTATGTGATACAATTTTCAATGAATCCCCTTAGGTTTAAGTACCTGGTTTCTTTAAACCATTTTAGTTTTCATAGTTTGGCGCGCCAAACTTGATATCTTCTTAGGCACCTAATTATTGAAATGCGCCAATGGTGTTTTTTTTATAACTATCAGATATAAAATAATCATTAAAGTATTCTACATACTACCTATATTTACAGGGACATCCCAAATACGACTTTGAGTATTCAGTGTCGGACCCGCACACCGGCGACCACAAGTCGCAGCACGAGTCGCGCGACGGAGACGTCGTGAAGGGCTACTACTCGCTGCACGAGGCTGATGGAACCGTGCGTCTCGTCGAGTACACCGCTGACAAGCACTCAGGGTAAAGTTTTCTATTTGATGTACGTACATTACATGTGTACGAAAAGAGTTCTAGCGACAGATTTATTGAGTTCAAGTAGGTTCACGTTTGATTAACAGCAATCGCAACAAGCCCATCAGCTGCATATAATGATGGTACTCGCGTTGTCTCGCATGTGCTTTGTTATAATTGGCCAAAGCTTTTATTCTCTGAGGCTAAAGTAATCCTTATATTTTCCGTGTTAAAAGGTTTTAGCCGTATATAAAAAAATCATTACACCATATACCATACGTTCTGTTATACCGAGAAATGTCTATGGTACCATCAGTTTCTATTTAAACACACTGTCTTTTCCGATTCCAGATTCAACGCAGTGGTCAAGCACGAAGGACACGCCAAGCACATCGTGCCCGAGCAGAAACATTACGAATACCACCACTGAAATGTATTTTCAAATGTATTTTAGTGTAGTTACGAAGTAAAGCGTAAAACTGGATGTGATATAATGTTAAGCTGTTATGTTTCTTTTGTTGTTGATTTTTCTCTTGTTACTGTGTTGTATGTTACTACTTATTGTAAATAGGATTTCTTAATAAATGCTTGTGTTCAAACTGTTTTTTTACTAAAAGATCACACACCGTTTACCTGATGACATGGTTCCTATGTACCTTTTCACTGAAAATGAAAATCCCAGGCAGTACCGATGAAAGATTAAAATAAAAACTGTATTTTGTAATCAGAACTCTCAGCCAAATTGAAAGAATCTATGTGCTCAAAACAATATGAAAATAACAAGACTAAAACAGATAATAAGTAACTTTATTTATATTCCACATTATAGCATACATATGTCAGGTAATTAGCATTCTACATTTAAAAGTTACAGATATTTTAATACGGAGCCAAAACTTGAGTAACTTTAATAACCTATTTTAACCCAGTTTAAATTCAGGAGGTTATTAAAAAATTCTTCAACCGTATTCAGTAATTTTATATTTTTAGTGTTATCTATGAGTTAGTTATAACCAGTTTGGCCTGATATGCCAAACTGGTTACTGAGTTAGTAAAAAATTCTAACCATAAAACACACAAATACCTAAACACTCCTTTTCACTCCCATAGAGGTAGAATTTCCCCTGAAAATCCCTTATTATTGTATGTGTAGTAAAAGGTAGATAACTGCTCTCCAAATGTCAGCTTTCTAGCTTCAACGGTTCAAGCTAGGCGATGTCTCAAAAAATATCTTGTCTCTTTATAAATTAGATTGTAATGATGTGTTGTTTCTTAAAAAAGATACTCCACATCATTCTCTGTTAAAACACATTTGCAAATTCATCATCTGTTCTGATTATGAAATCCATGGCACAACGATAAATTTCGTGCTGCCGTGGGAGCCCATAACTCTTCGAAAACCTGGCTGTGATGATTTGTATTGATGCGTCCAGGGTTTTAAGTTCGCCCTAAGGTAAACTTCAACTCCCACTTCCTTTTGAACCTGGTCCTCCAGTTCTAGATTTTTCGCCAAACAAAGCCAACAAAGCTGGCTTTCTATTTGTTATTTATTATTCAATTTATAATTTATTTATTTATGAATACTTTTCTAATTGATTTCTATCGATTTCCAAACCCGAAAAGTCGCCATTAGGAAAATCATCAAGACCGGGACTCTATGCATCTGGATTCTGATTCATACGTGTTAGAAGAATTCGTCGTAATCAGTTCATAATCAGTATCTGTAAGTGATACAAACGGTGCATGTTTTATCACAGGAAAGAATCACGAAACTGCTGTATCGAAACACAGATCAAATACTATCAAAATTGTAATATCCAAAAAACATGCAATTTTTGGTAGTAAACATAGTTTCAAAATAACGATTTCTCTCATAATGCATGATATAAAAGCGTGAATAGAGACAACAATGTATCATACATAGGTGTACTGTGAAAAGAAAATATCAAAATGTATTTTAAGGTAAAAATAAATTACATAATGACCATTTTGATCTACGAAACTAACAACTTTAGTTTTTGATTGCTACGACTCGTTGATAACTGTCTAAATAATTTACTAACTTTTGATTAGTGAACTTCACATAAATAAAACCTTTGTCAGGGCAAAAGTTTATTACCCATAACACAATCTCTACCTACATTCATACTTTGGGGCTAGATGATAATGTGTGGAATTTCCAGCATTATTCATGCGGCTAAAGATAGTTGGCTTGAACACATACATATGTTTAATTTAACACATTATGTTTAATTATATCTTAGTTTCAATTATGTTCTTCTTAGTTTAGCATGCAAGTAATAATTAAAATATCAATATTGTATTCTATGTACATGTAAATACTAGTTGTAATTTTTCTATTCCTTGCTTGTAATTTTCGTTGTTAATAAAGATTTCTTTATTGATAAAAAAAAAACTACATTTTCATTTTAGACCATGTCAAAAAAAATATTTTAGAAGGTTTTAACTTCATCTTATTTTATTCTTGGATCTCTTCTTGATAAGTCTCTCTTTTTGATCTTGATCGTTAAATCGTGTTTAATCCATGATGTAATAAACTGTAGTCATTTCAGATTCTCCTCCTGATTGCCTTTGCTGGGGTCGTTGCTGCAAAACATGCGTTTTCTTCCCAGCATATCCACAAACACGATGGCCATCACACTAAAGTAGAATTCAAGGACAAACATGGTCACCACCATTATGATTATTACGTACGTTTTCAGCAGTTAGTAATGATAAACAAATAAGCCAGCCAGGGCAGCCTGATGGCCAGGTGGGATGACGATCTGTGAAAGACTGCTGGCAGATGCTGGATGCGTCAAGCTGAAGACTGGGCGGGGTCCTCATTAGGGGAGGCCTATGTCCAGCAGTGGACTAATATAGACTGATGATCATGATGATGAAACAAATAAAGTCTGTGTTTATAAATCTTTACAAGCGTTCAAGTGTTTACAGAAACCATTGTTAGCTTATAGATAGATAATAGTGTTGCCACTGAAACGTAGTTTTGAAAAAGTCTAATATGGTAGTGTAAACAGAAGTATAACGAACTTCTACAACTTTAATTAACTAACCTAACCAACTCAAATAAAAAAGTTTCGTTCAATTTATTGATCAACAAAATTAGGTTTATATTACAAAACTATGATTTTTCCAAGCAGTTTCAAGGTGTATTGTGTAATTGTCTAGTACTATGAATTTGTTTAGTAAATTTATTGAACTAGGTCTCCAATCACCACATTTCGTTTTTTTACCTTTTCAGACTCACCCAAAGTACGAGTTCGAGTATAAAGTGAAAGACCCCCACACACATGACCATAAGATCCAGAACGAGCATCGCCACGGGGATGTTGTAAAGGGATCTTACGCATTACACGACCATCATGCAGAGGGACACGTACATTACCATGGCGACCACCATTCAGGGTATGTGTGATATTTATGACACTCTCCATATGACAACCCGATCATGTCATGCCCATAGCTATTCCTTCTTTAAGCGTGCCAAAAAGATGTGGAATATTCTACTTACTACTATAAGACAAGCAAAGTCTCTTTCTGTATTTAAAAAAATGGTTTATGATAACTGTTTTTCAACAGTCATAAACTCTTAGTTTGTCTTAGTATATTTATTCATTTTCATTTTATTTATTTTCTTTTACTTAAGTTTGTATGTAAACTATTATCATTATCTATTGTATACTTAAAAATATGAACTTATTTTATTATATGTAAGGGTATTCAAAGCATTGGCATAGGTAAAGGCATTAACATACACGGCGATTACATCTCACACCTGCGATTCGCTGATGACATAGTCGTAATGGCGGAGTCGCTAGAGGAGCTGACCCACATGCTGGACGGCCTTGCTTCAGCCTCGCGATGTATCGGTCTTGGCATGAATTTGGATAAAACCAAAGTCATGATCAATGGCCACATTGTTCCGGGACCGATCGTCGTAGATTGTCACCTTCTTGAAATTGTTTCCGAGTTTACTTACCTTGGGCAGATTGTACAGCTAGGTAAAAACAATTTTGAGAAGGAGGCCAATAGGAGGATTCAGCTAGGCTGGGCAGCATTTGGGAAACTACGTCAAGTCTTCTCGTCATCCATACCGCAATGTTTAAAAACGAAAGTTTTCAATCAGTGCGTCCTACCCGTAATGACCTACGGGGCTGAGAGGTGGACACTAACAGTAGGGCTGGTCCACCAGTTCAAAGTCGCCCAGCGAGCTATGGTAAGAGCTATGCTCGGAGTCTCTCTGAAGGATAGAATTCGTAACGAATACATGCGATAGAGAACCAAAGTTATCGATTTAGCTCAAAGAATTAGCAAGCTGAAGTTGCAATGAGCCGGCCATATCTCGCGAAGAACCGACAACCGTTGGGGTAACCTGTTTTTGAGTGGAGATTGCGACTCGGTAAACGTAGCATAGGACGATTATATATAGGAAATTAATTACAAATTTACAAATATAATGTAAGATCCATTAATTTAACTTTTGGTTTCAGATTCCATGCTAACTTCAAGCACAGCACTCACCATGTTTACAAACACTAAACTGTTATTTATTATTTAGAATAGTTGAATGAAGTGCTGATTTACTTATGTTAAAATTATTGTTACTGATCGTTTTAGTAAAATATTGAAAGAAAATGCTTTGAATTTCCTATTTAATTATTTATAATGGAGGTCTGTCCAGAGCTGTCCTTATGCGGATTAAAAACATAATTAGCCAAAAATACGAAACAAAGAGTAAAGAAGTCTTTCGGACTACGTCAGACTAGACATATCTAGTCCGTCATAAAATATCCTGGAAGAGATCGCTCAGAAGTATTATGTCTGCCTTTTTTTCAAACTCACACTCCATTAGAATTTGAGTTTTGAAACCTTTATCTGTTTTTCCTTTAGCCCTTAAATAATATTCTGGACACGTAAAATTCAAATTATATAAATAAAAATAGCAAATAAGTTCACATAGACTTTTATTTACTTAAATCTTTTTTTAAAATAAGTAAAAATCGTACATTAAGGCGTAAACAGGACCTAAAGTGGAAATTCAACATTTTTGGAAATTCCTTTGTCTAACGGAATTATATGATAAAATAAGTGGGGGCGCCACTTTAGGTCCTACAACCTAGTAAACAGGACCCAAACAGTAAAAACATACAGTCCCGCCCTAAGCTTTTTTATCAAGCTAGATGTAAAAAGAAAGTCTTATCAGACGTGATAAGACTTACTTTTTACAAAAAATACTTTTGACAATATTTGTAATATTATACAAAAACATGACATGGTTTTTGGCGAATTGTTTTTGACCTTAACAATAGCTTAATCTTCTTCATCTTCTTCCTTATTTAACCGTGGAAAGTAGATAGTTATAATTTACCTTATTAATTTTCTAATTTAATGGATTATATCAGCTGCATGCAAGTGCCTTCTAATTTGGTGATGGTGATATTCAATTTTGTTGATAAGTTGAATTAGTTACCTACTGCAAATGGCCATTTAGTGTAAAAGTCAATAATAGCATTGTGGTAGAAGACTTGGCAGAAAAACAACAGTAGTCCTAGCCTAGACTTTCACTACGAAATGATTCTATTTCTACAATCGTTATCGCTCAAACTATAGAGTAATTCAATTGGTAGACAAACGATTCAGTGAAATCACTTGTCAAAAGAAGTATGTAAGTAAAATTCGCATTATTCATTCTTGATTATACGACGTACTCAATTAATTTTTACATTTATAATAACTAATATTAAATCAGAAGTCAATAATTGTTGATTTTTTGCAACAATTTATTTAAAATTAGAAAAAAACTCTAAGACAAGACATGTTTTGAAAAGAGTTTATTAGTACGCTTAATTTTATAAGTGAATTATAATATTTACTTGAATACAAATGCGTGAAGTGAATAAACACAAACTGGAGGAAATTATAAATAATTTGAGTAAGTGTGAGGTGAGCGGGGGTTGAAAGAAATGCCCGCCAAAACTAAAAAAAATTAAAACTGGAGATATATTACGTTTTGGCAAAAGTCATAGAACAAAAGGTGTTAGTCTTGATTCACCCAAGTCGCCTTTAAGAGGTTAATCATTAGATACCTATAACCCTGTATAAGTAAGTAGTATATATTTCAGCTTACTGAATTATTTTAATAAAATCAATAACCGTAACATAAATAAGGATAGCTTCACATCATATTTCTTTTGGCTATAACTTTTGTAAATAACGAATAACTTGTAAGATAGTGTCGGATTATTTCAAGGTTAGGCATTTACACTTGTCTCCGTTACTTATGTCACTGCACAAGTTACTCTACAAACTGGTTTACGATTTTTGGTAGCCCACTTGCGAAAATGCACCTGTTTATTTTACCTAAGGTTTGTATAAAAGACAATTTAAAATCTGTGTCAATATCAGTTAACTCTGGAGAGCACAAAGACAATACAGAAAACAAAATGTTCAAAGTAAGTTAATCTGTAAATTATAACACCGCTAATAATAATGAAAAGTATGTTTTTAATTGGTTATGAAAAAGGAGGACTACCTTGGTAGCTATTCTATGAAATAATTACTAATAATAATAAATATTTTATTGTTATCTTCACACATTAAGAACTAGTATGGTACTTTTTATTTAATAGTTATTCAAGTAACTTGACAACGTCACCTAAATGTATCAAATATTTCTATTGTAACAAATACTGTTTTAGACAGTCTTATAAGAGAGTATTTTATATGAAAAGTTGACACTTAGACATCATACACACACACACCTAGCTATACACACCTAGCTATTGATGACTGTATATAATATTCCATTTTCAAATATATAATAGATCATCCTGATTGCCGCTGTCACCACGGTCGCGTCCGCGCGCCCTCAGGACCACAAGCACGGCCACGCTCTCTCATCTCAGAGCATCGTGCTGCATCAGACGCACGGACAGTCGCACGGCGAGCAATCATACCATCACGAAGAGGAACACTATGTACGTACATTGTCACATTAATTTCAGAGTATCACATTTAATCTGACGCATGGACACAGTCAAACCCTGCAAAGCGACTTAAGGGCTTCAAAAAGCCACGCAAACCGACAAGATACGATGCGCATTAAAATACGTGTGTCCAAATATTGGCTATCATATATATTCTTATTCATATATTTACTTGTTTAACAGACCTCTTTTACTCTTCTTAGGAAAGTGTTGAATCTAGAATTAATTGCCAGGCTTATGTAATTTCAGAAGCACCTACTTATGTAGAGGTAGTATCCCAGCAGGGAGGAACGTTTGATATCTATCAAACATGAAACAATCATACTTATTCTACATACTACCTACATTTACAGGGACATCCCAAATACGACTTTGAGTATTCAGTGTCGGACCCGCACACCGGCGACCACAAGTCGCAGCACGAGTCGCGCGACGGAGACGTCGTGAAGGGCTACTACTCGCTGCACGAGGCTGATGGAACCGTGCGACTCGTCGAGTACACCGCTGACAAGCACTCAGGGTAACACAATTCATAGGAAACTTTTAATGTCCTGCGAAGAGTACATGAATTGAGACCGCGACTTAGAACGACTACACCGTAGGCGTTTCGAAGCGGTTACTTTAAAAAGCCTTATATTAAATAGACTTAGAAATAGAGGAGACAACAAGAGCCTATATATTATACGATTCTAGTAGACGTATGATCGACAGCAATCGCAACAAACCTTAGAAAGATGATACTCGCGTCGCCGCGTCGTCTTGCTATGTACTTTATTGTAACTAACACTAAACACGGGAATTAGTTATTAGTTAGTAAGGGCAATATTATTTATGAGAGGTGCTAATTTTCAGCTTTGGATTTATATAAGTTATGATGATGATACACTTTATGAACTTTGAATACTTAGCTACTTATTTTCGGTTTCCGTTACAATTTCAGCGTCTACTTTATTTATCTTACAGGTGCTTATACTAAAGAATAATCTCCTAGGTCCCATCAGTTACTATACTTCGGCCGTTCAGAGAATGCGTTCCTGACACGTCGCGATTGAACTGACGATGTATATAACTGATAGGTATCGAACGCATTCCTTGAACGGCCGAACTTTATTCCGTCACACTGTCTTTTCTTATTCCAGATTCAACGCAGTGGTCAAGCACGAGGGACACGCCAAGCACATCGTGCCCGAGCAGAAACATTACGAATACCACCACTGAAATAAATTTTCTTAGTTTAGACGAAGTAAAGCGTAAAACAGGATGTGATATAGTTTTAGGCTGTTAAGTTTTATTACTACATTATTTTGTTGTTGATTTTTATCTTCTAGGTCTGTTGTTACTACTTGTTGTAAATAGGATTTCTTAATAAATGCTTTTAAACAAATTGTATTGTTTAAAGATTAATCGGGATTTGACATTCCCCTGCCTAACTCCTCTGCGTAATTGTGTTTAAATCGTTTACTTAGACATAGGTGCCATAGACATAGGTGCCTTGTAGAGACATCTCAGCATCTCGATAATACCTATATCGATAGTCTACTAGGCATTGCTGTAAAGATTCCAGAACTGCCCAGGTTTCAACATAGTCGCCCTTCTAATAGTCCACAAGAAGATGAATTGACACAGTTCTAGGCTTGGAATAAATCATAGGCTACTTTTCACAAATTATTACGCGGGTAAAGCCGCGGGGTGCTGCTAGTTATTTATATTAAACAAACATTACAAATTGTTTTCTTAAAATATAAAATTAGTAATATTCTATAAATCTAGATATTTCTTCGTCTTCATCTTCGTCACTATCTAGCTCTGAATTTCTATTTGTTACTTGTTCATATGGTATTAAATCAAGCTTTTTGTAATTGTAAAGTGGTTCAAGCTGCATCATTGGGTTGCTTGAGGTTGCTGCTACTTCTGTTAAGACTGCAACTGCTGTTGTACCACATGCTTTAGTAATAAAATGACGTCGTTCATGAATTTTGTTGATAGGAGTGCTACGCCTTAATGTCTTTACTAAATCTGACCCAGGACTCCGTATATACGATTTATCGGAAGTATCCCAGATTGAAAACCTTTCTCTATTGAAAGTCGAATGAGTTTCATGTAGTTGATAGGTATTTTTGTATTTCTTAGGTTTAACTTCTTTTGGTCTCGGTGTGATTTGAAACCGGTTTTCCATTTTATATTTATATTGTTTGTGGATTCGAGGCATTCTGTACTCTTGCAGCCTTTCTGGGATATACCGGTATGATATAGGACCTCTTACTTCAATCAAATTGTGGAATCTGAAACATAATTAAAATTATCATTTAATTCTATAAATTTACTTTAACCTACTCACCTTAAAAGTGGATAAGCAGGGTAGTAAGTCTATGAAAGTTTTATTCCTTGTTTTGATTCGCTCTAAACTTGGCACAAATAAAGAATTATTTCACTTTACTAATAAACTGTAAGGTAACCAATGAAATACGTATTGTGTTAAATTCTATTTTACCTCAGCAATGTCTATGTAATATAGAAACAAAAGTTGTGAGTGTGCGGTACTTCGAATGGTGTAAAGTTATTACCTATAGTTTTTTTCTATTCCCAGGTTAAGTTACTTCAGTTCATTTTCAAAATATTATGAAACATCTTCCATACGGATATCAGACCATAAACATCTGAATCTGATATTGTTCTCAACAACAAATAATTCTTTAGGCGGTTGAAGCCGCAAGGCGCACTAAGTACATAAATAAGGTTAAATAAACTTACGGGGCCTAAGCCAGCATTATGCTGAGTAAGGACCCATAGCAACGTTTTACGTAAGTTATCTCGTATTTATAAGTGTGTTTTTTTCTGTCGTTGTTACAAATATTTTTCTATTATCGTACTATCTTACTTCTTATTATTATAATAAATGGGAAAGTCTGTGTGAATGTTTGTTATAAGTAATCTTTGTAACTACTTAAGTTATTAAAATGAAATGATGAATGTGAAGATGACTCTTCACTTTCATCATTAACTTATTATGAAGGCTTATTTGCGAGGTTTCTTAGGTTTGCTAAGGTTTCTTGTTCGCTTCTTTACTTTACCTTAAAAAGATTAAAAAGTAAAAAAATAAGTTTTAAGTTTTAGTTTTTAGTTTTAGTTTTAAGTTTTTTTTTTTTTAAAGTAAAAAGTTTTAGATTGAAGTGAACTAAAATCAAAGTGAAAATCAAACTTTATCTGCTAGTTTTAATTTATTTATAACATGAATTTTATGACGTGTCCAAGTGTCCTGTAAGGTCATAAGGGAATAAATCACTTTGACCTTACTTTTTGATTTACCAGTTCTTATACTTACCCAGGAATGGTTGGATGTCTCCGGGTTTGATGGTCTTCTGTATACTTCAGTCCGTAATCAGGTGTATGCATTATGAATTTCATGATGTCCAAAAATCGTGTCTTGGCTTGCGGATTCTGATAACCATCATCCGGACGGTAGACGTTGAATAATTTGAGTAAATAATTGAATTGACGAGTCTGAAAAGTCATTGATAAGTTAAGTTCAAGTTATTCAAGTTATACCGCTTTCGTTCCACTGTTCTTGAATTAAACATATACAGAATATCTAATTTTGTCTGATTTTGTTTTGTTCCTAATTCTTCCCACTTTAAGATTTATTACAGAAAATTACACACTTCTGTCATATTCTTTCTGTAAGATTTTTCTTACTACGTTTATAACACACAAAGTCATCATCATCACCAGCCTATATTTGTCTTGGTTAAATGTGTAACTTTTAGTTTGATTACTTTTATTCATACTTCCATAATTAATATTATTAACTCGAAAGTTTTTGTGGATGCAATGGTTGTTTGTTCATTCACGCATAAACTTCTGAACGGATCAGGCTGAAATTTTGAATACGTAGTTCTAGCTTTGGAATAACATATAGGTTACTTGTCTTACATCCCATAAATCAGTTCGCATGGGATAGAAATAGCTTTTAGACATTTCTATAGAAACAGCGCGTGCGAAGCCACATATATAGGCTAGTTACTTATAAGATATTTTTTTTATAAATTATTTATTTAAATAATGGTTTCTTAATTCTACGGGGAATGTTCACGACTTAAGCCAACACTTACGTCTCGATTCTTCTCGTCTCCAAAATATTCTTTTGATTCAAGGTGAATCAGTTGTTTTCTCCTGTTTGTAAGTTTGCCTTGATAAGTAATTTGAACCAACAGGACGAGTGTCAGGGTGACGACCTGTGATAATACACGTTAAAATTGAAACAAGTGAGTACCAAATAACTTGAGGACTACTTCTTCTCGTGTCAAGGGATTTAAACCCAATTTTTATAAGGAAAAAGAATTTTGTAAAAAAACATTTTATTGGATAATAATTGATAATTTATTACAGTTTTAAATTAGACTTTTCTAATTGCTTAATTTTTTTGTTTTTGATATAAACGATCAAGATCTGCGAAAAACTTTATCCTGAAATATACCAAATTGCACGCCTGTGACGTAGTTATTTTGAATGCACTTTTAGAAAACGTTTCACTTGCACAATTTATACTCACATTAAAAGCCATTTTTAAAAATTCCTTTCCTAATCCTCGGAAAATTGATTTTTATTGAGGAAATAAACTGTATTTACTGACATTGGGACCAGACTACATGCTTCGATAACGATAGCGAGTTGTATGATTAATAGAAAATCAGGTTTCCTTAAGCATATTTTATTTATACTTAGGTTCAGATAATGTTTACCTTACGGGTCATATGGCTACCCCTGCCCAAGGAAAAACAATACCTAGGTATTGTTTCTATAGAAACTGATATTTGCAAACTGATATTTACTAATAAAGCACCTACCGATTCAATTTATGATGGCAACATTATTTTACTTAACCTAGTTTGTGTTGGAAAAAAACATAAATATCAGACAAACAATTCAGTACTTTATTTTGAGTCTTTTCATACAATAACATCAAAACCAACTAAAGTATGTAAGTCAATGATTTCAACACTATCACCAACTTCGTCACTTTCAACATGAGTGGCATCATAGAATGATACTGGATCAAAATTAAGGGCTCTGTCAATATAAGGTCCCGATTTCATGTTTTATTTTATTTATTTATTGAGGAATAACTAACGACTACATTAAACTTATTATACATTTATGTTAGTACTCATTTGGGATATGATCAACAGTTGACGCACTGAAACCAGGGGCATAGTCATAATTTGAGTCTTAACATAGAATAACATCAAAATCTTAAATTAAAGTAAGTCAATGATTTCTACACTATCACCAACTTCGTCGCTTTCATCATGAGTGGCATCATAGAAAGATACTGGATCAAAATTAGGGGCACTGCCAATAAAAGGCCCCGATTTCATGTTTGGGATATGATCAACATGAACCCAGGGGCATACTCATAATTTGAGCCTTATCATAGAATAACATCAAAATCTTAAAACTAAAGTAAGTCAATGATTTCAACACTATCACCAACTTCGTCGCTTTCATCATGAGTGGCATCATAGAAAGATACTGGATCAAAATTAGGAGCACTGTCAATATAAGGCCCCAATTTCATGTTATGATCAACAGTTGAAGGAATGAAACCAGGGGCATAGTCATAATTGGGCCCTTCATCAAAATTAGGGACACGGACGAAATCTGGTGCATTGTACTCTGAATTAAAAGGAATTTTGTGTAATGGAATGATTTTTTTATGGAATTTATGTGGTCTGGGCTTCATTTTCTCATCTTGGGGATTATCGTGTTTATGGGATTTGTGGTGCTTTTTGTGTTTCTTAGGAATGACGTGCTTGGCCTTTCCTTCATGTTCGACTGATGCGTGGAACCTGAAACAGTATTACAATCTGAATTAATTAATTTATGATTCATAGATTCTTGAAGACTTATTTATTAATTAATAAATTATCATCAACAACTCGTCTCACCCAGTGCTAGATATAGACTCTATACTATACTTGTCCCAAAAATAATGTGCCAGTCCAACAGCTTCGTCCGCTATCACTCCTAAGTTGAACGTTAATCCTTACCCAGTATGCTTATCAGCAGTATACTTCACAACCCTGAGTCTTCCATCAGCTTCGTGGAACGTGTAAGAGCCCTTAACAACATCACCGTGTCTGGTCTCATGGTGCGACTTCTCATCACCTGTGTGCTTGTCTTTTACTTTGTACTCGTATTTGTATTTTGGGTGAGCCTGCAAAAATAAATACTTATGAATCTAAATCAGAACTGAGATGACGATCGATGTGGTATGGAGGGCGAAGGTTTGCCTGCGACGTAGGAGGTTGCGGGATCGATTTCCGCCTTGGAACAAATTTTTGTATGATCTACAAATATTTTTTCCGGGGTTCTGGGTGTTTCACATATATAAAAAAATATATATCTATCTATACAGGGTGTAAAAAGACTACTATCGAAAAATGAAAGGTGGCAATCAGACCATGATTCTGAACATATTTATCGAAAAAAAAACGCGAATAAAATTTCACCTCTCTAATTTTTTTTATTTTTTTATCTAGTTACACACCCATAGTACAACACTAAGAAAACATATCAACACGAATAAACAATTTTTAAAAGCAAAAATAAACAAATTAAAAAAAGATGTAATGTATTGCACGCAAGTGAATGACCTCAACTCAGCTGTTTATGGACGCCCGCACCACCGCTCGACTGCGCGAGCGAAATGGGTATCTATCTATCTACGCAAGATACATACATACGCTAGGTACGCACGTAGGTTACCGCGCTGCTCGCTGGTGGCTATCTGTATTTTGCCGTCTTGGCATTTTGGCATAGAAAGAATACACTCGATTTTCAATCTGAAGATTGTAGGATCGAACCCTTCCTAACACTTCTACTTCTATTAACAAATTGAAGATATCATTTACATTTTACCTACCTGTTCCTACTAGAATAGATAGAAAACTCTTTTTTATTATACCTAAACCTAGGTACCACACAAAGAAAGAAAACAAAACAAAAATACTGCATGTACATAGTATAAAGGGCGGTCTTATCGGTAAAAGTTCTCTCATTTCTTCCATCCAGGCAACCTTGGGATGTAATGTATGACCATACTACTATTATGTATTCTGTGCTTTTTTGGTTCAGGGTAAAAAGTTAATTCTAGCTGGAAACGTTCATAACTAAGTAATCCTTTTACTAGTCGTAGTATTCAAATATTCCCGCGAAAAAAATAAAATTATCTCATAATTCTGTGATAAAGATTTTAAAATGAGTATGCCCCATTTTGAACCTTATTGGATACTGAATAATCTGCTTTGGTATAGGAAAACCTTATTCCACTCTGCATAAGGTTTATAACAGCAGCGGTGTTTTTCTTTGTCGGGCGCGGAGCGCCGCGCCGTGGGTCGGCACGCGCGGCCAGTCGGCTATAGTCAAAGGAAATGTATGGAAAGGAATCTAAACTTTATTTAATTAGTCATAAGGATTATAACACTTTGGCTGTCGGCATTTAAAAACGGATTTTGAATGCATAACTTCTCTATGTAGGTACATAGTGCTTGTATTATTTTTATTCGTCTTTTAGTCGGTGTTAGTATTCGAACTTGCGCGGTCGTTGCGGAAATTTGCGAATACTGTTTTGTTTTGTGAAACAGATTTTTAGTGTGGTATGCATGTTTTTAAAGTTTTTCTTAAGTACATGGTCTTAGTGTAGGAAGGTAAATAGTGGAAGTTACTTTCTGTGTTTTTCGGTGTGTTTTATAAACATGTTTAGTGCGAGGGAGTATGGACAAATGCTCATGATGTGCTATGGAGAATGTGATGTGTATCGGTTGTGTTTTAAGTGTGTTTTATTTGCCAACATAATGTTCAGTGCGATGGAGTATGGGCAAATGTTTGTGTTTCTTATGGTGAAGCTCTAGGAAATGCGTCAGAAGTGTTGCGCATTTACTTACTGCGAAAGATAGCCGAACCAAAAAAGCAAAATCCCACAAGCATCAGCTGATGCTTGTGGGATTTGTCTTGTGTCTTTAGGTAAGTCGTGAAATATCTACCGAGTACCGACAGCCTAGGTACTTGCTATAAAGACCTGACCTTAAACTTTGACGACTTATAACTTTACTAGCTACCCGCCCCGGTTTCGCACGAGTGTATCACTACATAGTATAAAACAAAGTCGCTTTTTCTGTCCCTATGTCCCTATATCCCTTCGACTGCTTAAATCTTTGAAACTACGCAACGGATTTTGATGCGGTTTTTTTAATAGGTAGAGTGATTCAAGAAGAAGGTTTATACGTATAATAAAACCGTGCGAAGCCGGGGCGGGTCGCTAGTAAACCGCATCAAAATCCGTTCCGTAGTTTTAAAGATTTAAGCAGTCAAAACGATTACGACCATATCTCGCGAAGAACCGACAACTGTTGGGGTAAACGTGTTCTTGAGTGGAGACCGCGACTCGGTAAACGTAGCGTAGGACGCCCTCCGGCCAGGTGGGATGACGATCTGCGAAAGACTGCTGGCAGATGCTGGATGCGTCAAGCTGAAGACAGGGCGCTATGGCGCTCATTGGGGGAGGCCTATGTCCAGCAGTGGACTAATACAGGTTGATGATGATGATGATGATGAAGCAGTCAAAGGGTCATAATGATATAGGGACATAGGGACAGAAAAAGCGACTTTGTTTTATACTATGTAGTGATGTACTTATGTTATGTACATAGTGAGTGATTCGTCGCGCGCGACTCACGTCGGCGCGGCGGCGTAGGTATCGAAGTGGACGCGTACATTGCTTGCAAACAAAATAATTGAAAATCTTTAAACATGTTTATCTTCGGCTACAATTTTTTTTTCGGCCTGCGGATTTTTGTTTTGTTTAAGTTTAAAGGTGCTTCGCCATCCCCCTTCGTTTTCGATAGTTGTCTGTTTACACGCTGTATATATCTCTGTATGTATTAAGTATACGAGTCATCCATTTCCATTTCCCATAACACAAGCTCTGCTTATCTTGGGGCTAGATGATGCTGTGTGAATTGTCCAGCATTATTTATTATTTAAGTCAATGAATTAGAATGTCATTTACTTTTATTTAATTTCAAATTACCATCAGAAATCTATTTCATGGTCGTCTTAAAAAATGGACGTAAGTGAACTTTCCATTTTTATTGTGTGAATTGACACAATTATTTTGCGCTCTACTTTTGGATCTAATTTGGTTCCATATAGGATTTTTTGGATCTAATTTGGTTCCATATAGGATTTTAAGTATAGTAAAATAATATATCTATGTATAAAGTGTAAGTATATCAGTTATCTAGTACCACTAACACAAGCTTTGAATAGCTTACTTTGGGCTAGATGATGCTGTGTATTGCCCAGCATTATTTATAACTAGGATGACCAAGTCTTAAAGTCTAATTTACTTGTCTCGAAACCTTTAAAGAAATATGTACCTTCTTTCTACTTACATAAAAGTCATGGTGGTGCTTTTTCCCGTGCTTGTAGTAAACTGGTACTTGTTTGCCGTGATGCATAGCGATGTGCTGCGACGAGTAGCCGTGACCGTGGCATTCGTGCGCAAGCGCAGCGAAGAGCGCTAGAGTGACGACCTGCGATTATAGGGGAATGACCTTTTGTGAATGAAACTAAAAGTGTAACTGTATCTATTGAGTATAATGAATATTAAAATCGAGTATGAGTTGCTTAGTTATTTATATCTCTATCTTATTGTCTAGCTCAACTGATAATCGAGATGGATTCATTTTGATATTTGAAATATAACCTGGACTTCGATTGTACCACTAGTTAATAGCCTAAGATATTTTTGAAATATTTTGGAAACAAAACAAGTTTTATGCATTCTGTAAAATTTAGCAAGAATAGAAAATATTTAAGTGCATATACGTATTTTTTTTATAAAAATGGGCGTTCTTATCGCTCAAGAGCGATTTATACAAGACAATCTTGAATGCTAGCTCACCTTGAAAATCATTGTTTCTAAAACAAAACTTAAAATTACTACACTTGCTTTTCTAACGATTGTTACTAGTGTGATTGATATGAAATCCGATATTTGTCAGTTTTTATATGACTTATTAAGAAATATTTTCGCAAGACTAAACTTGAGTTTTGCATGTGAAAACATATTTATTTGTGCTCCATGGATTTGGTGAAAGCCATTAAAGCATAGCTGTTCGTTAGGTACTTATACTGTTAATATACGTTGTTGAATAGGTACCTTACATAAAAACATTCGTATATCTTGTCCCTTTTGGTGAAAAAGTTCAAATTACCTTTTGTTTTTTATTGGGCTATAAACTTATAAAAACTGTATTCCCATATTCATCATTGTCTTATTCTGACTAGAACTTTCATCACTAAATGAAATTAAGTGAATACTCACTTATGAACGCTTAGTTTTGGTTAAAAAATCAGATAAGTACCTAATCGCTTTCAGAAGAAATGGATAACAAAGATTTTTGTGTGTATATGTCACCGTTAAATTGTAAATAACGTTAGATTACAATCTATCCAGCGAGATTGTAATCTGTCGATAGATTGTAAACCGCAACATTTGCTTATAATTTAACGCTTTATTTTTCGGTAGATTATAATCTATCGAAGTGAAACCGTCAAATTGTAAAACAGAACGCACCTAGCGCGCTGATTTAATCAGGATGAATTTACCACAGAGTGAGTTACAAACCTATTACAGCGGGCATAATGAAATTAATTTTGTGATAGTTTTTTCTATAAGAAATTTTCAGTATTTTTTCAATTTTACGTTGTGTTTGAGGAGAAAATATTTTTAAGTTTCTGATTTTCTTATTTTGAGACCATGTGATATCAGAATTATTGATTAAGTACCTACTTAATAATAAATAAATAAATAATTCCGGACAGTCCACACAGCATCATCTAGCTCCAAGCTAAGCAGAGCTTGTGTTATGGGTACTAGATGACTGATATAATTAATTTCTGGAGATCGTTCACAAAATTGTTCCGAGGCGAAAATCGAACCCGCAACCTCCTGTGTCGTAGGCGGACCTTTGCCCACCGCGCCACATCGGTAATAAAAAATAAAAAAATAAAAACAAGAACTCAATTATTCTTGAAGTGCATTTATTTTATTTGACTGACACCTATGTTTCATTCCTAACTCTATGGACACAGAGCAGTCTAATGTTGCTGACCAATCAGGGATCAGTGTGCTGAGTGTGAACGGCTTTACTGTTTACTACAAAGTTTGCGTTACTTTATTTTGTATGGAAATCTGACCAGCGCCCCTAGCGGGAAGTTTACAAAACTTTTTTGCGAGTTTGAATCGATAACCATTACTTTTATAGTTTCTTAAAACGTGAATTTGATAGTTTACTTAATTTTTTGAGAGATATGCGAGTGTGAACGGCAAATTACGTCAATTTTTGACAGATAGCTACTATAATAAGTAAACTTTAAAAGTAAAGTATTTCACTTGATAATTCTTCAGTGAGACCATAGTAACTATTGTATTAGGCTCGGCGCCCATTATCGGCATCGGCACGACTGAGGATTTTAGGTGGCAAATAGCAATATACATTAACATAATGGCAATAAAGTAGAAATTGCCGTGTATATGGTCGTAATAACAAAAAATACCGCTTCGATATGCTTGAGGCTGCATCGGCAGCCTTGAGAATCCTTCGGGATGCTTCGGCATCCTTCGGTACGCCGCCGGCGCCGAGGCAACACTCGGGGGGATAGCTTGCCCTGCGGGACGAGGGGAGGCATCCGCCATTTGAATCATTTGACTCACATTGATATTGAGACGCTTCGGCAAGCTACAGGACGGTGCGGCATGCTTAAGGACGCCTCGTCATCCCTAAGAACGTTGCGTCCAAAGCATAGTTCCCGACAGTGTGCGCTTGCGTGTAGGATGCCGAAGGATCCTTTTCCTTGCCGATGCCGATAATGGGCGCCGGGCCTTATTCTCTTTGACCTCGAGTGAGACGAAAACGTCACTTCGGAAATACTGCATGTATTGAAGTGAAATAAAAAGTAATGTAAAGGACATGATCTACGCTCCGATTTTATTACATTTGATAGTAATATTTTGATCCTTTTGTGTTCTCCTTTAAAACTCTTGAGCTGGCTGAAATAAAAACTTCCTTTATGGATCATAATTTCGACTAAAACAGTAATCTAGTCCTAGATGAATGGTTTAAGGGGTAGGCTTGCGATCTAGGGTTGGATGTTCGAATCTTTATTTAAATGTTATTTTTGCTTTATCCTGATCTTTTAGCATAATAATTGTCTATAATCTGTTTTTTTATTAATAAGAAATAGGATTGGAATATTATAAACACATCTTAGATTATATGTCATGTTATTTTATTTAGAGACTACAAAGAAAGACTAAAAACTAATATTAACTTATACTTAATAATTAAAACGTATTACATTTTCGGTTCCTTTTCATACAGCTATGTTGTTTTGAAATCCAAGTAAATAAAAGTCAACACACAAGTAGAAGAAACACGTTTTGTTATTATTAGAATACCTATACCACAGTCTATCTACTGTAAGGTCTACTTTATTTCATGCAGCATCTAATAAATATTAACAATTGAGATCCCTCGTGTGTAACAGACCATAATTTACCTATTTTGAGAAATGTGGAGTATATTATACTCAATACGCTAAATGATAAGCATGCTAGAACTAGTAAATTTAATTTAATGACAACAATAATTAATATTGAATTCGATAACTTTCGATTAGTAAAATTTGTTCTAGCCTGCTTTTCATTTGAGAAACCGTATTCCAGCCTGCATCACTTCCACGCATTCTGTCCCATGATCTTAAAATCTGCGTAAATTGCATTTTGATCGAATTCTTCTGAATTTCAATTCAAAAACTATTCAACCCCACTTATTCCCAATTGGATTTAAATCCAGACTTTTAAGATGGCCAAGGAATTGCAGTCATATAATTCTGAGTAGATAGCAGCTATTCTGTTACAATTTTCGAGCGATGAACTGCATCTTGCACAAAATATACGTGCCCTACTGGACAAGCAACGCGCGCTGTTGGTTTATGATAACTTCTTTCAATAGATACTTGTAAGTATTGTTCCCATTCATGCGGCTGTCAATTTCTATGAGTTCTCCTGGGCCCATGGATGACATTCAGCCCCAATATCCTGAAAATAACACTGACTTTTCAAGACTTGTAGGTAGGGGTGCACAGTTATTAAATTAATAATTGACTGGACAGGCAATTTAGTTTGTAGTAAAAGAAAGCTGTTGGATATTAGGTATAAGAAACTCAAGTAAGTATAAGAAACAGATTTTGCAACAGAATTTGCAATACTTATCACATCATACCTAGGGTAATTCTGCGACTTGGTCGAACAGTTAGTATATTTTGTGGAAGGAGTCGTTCGTTTGGTTTCCTCCAAAGCATTTTCCGAGCGATCCGTGTCAGACCTAAATGTTTTTTCATCAGTGAAAATCACGATATTGTTCTGCCAGTCAAAGTTTTAATATTCTTCTGCGAACCGCACCCTTTCTCTCCGATGGGTTTCAGCTTATAATTGTGTATGTTGGTTGCACTTAGTTTATGATTGCTTAAAGTTCTCCTTTCTTCAAAATTATTTTTGGCGAATACGCGAATGGACGCCATTTTGTTTGTTTACTTTTTGCAAAACAAACGGTGTCTTTCTTCTCTTTTTTGCGTAAGCATTAGAAAGAGAATAAAACAAATGTAATAGACAATACAAACTAGAGATGGGCCGAATTCTCGCTTTATATTCGTTTTTCGGCATATTCGGCAGCTTTACCGAATATTCATATTCGGCCGAATATTCGGCTGAATCACCTAGTGTTCGGCAAAGTGATACTCAAAGTTTTTACTGTTAAAACCCGTGTATTATCATGATTTGAGTGTAGGTACAGTGTAATGAAGTAAGTGTTTTAGAGTGTAGCTTTCTAATTTTGTCGTCACTGAAACTTCATTTCCAATTAAAGTAGGTTGGTAAATAGATAATAGCTTCAATCAATATCTTCACGCCGGATGCAGGGTAGGCAAGGAATCCATAATAACTTAATGCAAAATATAGGTATCTAGTTGTTTTGGGATTAAGCTTCTGTGTTAACTCTTTATAATAATATACTATTATAAAGGCCTTAATTGAAGGAAAATAAACAAGATATTTATTTCGGTCAGTCTTTATTGTGTCAGAGAATAGCTGAATCATATCACAACACCTTAGTAGATTATGAAGTTTAGACTTGCATTTGTGCGACGGAACGGAATCAATGGACGGAATATTCGGTTCGGTAAAAGTTTTACCGAATATTCGGCCGAATGTTCGTATTCGGTGAAACCCATGTTCGGCCCATCTCTAATACAAACCATAACTTGAAAACGTGTCGAGTAATCGTTACTTTTTTTAGTAAAGTATGATGGCGTTCACAATCTCACATTTTACGTTGACTTCGCGTTTGGCGTATTCTCGATGAACTCGATCGCCGAGTTAACGAAATTTTTGCAATGTTTCACACTCAGCATACAGGTCTTCGTATAGAACACAGTTTGAAAATTGTAAGATTGTGATTTGACGGTTTCACTTCGATAGATTATAATCTACCGAAAAATAATGCGTTAAGTTGTAATGAAATGTTACGGTTCAAAATCTATCGACAGTTTATAAAATCGCGAGATAGATTGTAATCTAACGTTATTTACAATTTAACGGTGACATATACAGGGTTATAGGTGTTTAATGATTAACCTCGAAAAGGCGACTTGGGTAGATCAAGACTAACAACTTTTGTTCTACGATTTTTTCCAATTCAACGATTTTTTTCCTATCCAAAAAAAAATATTATTAGCAAATTTCCAGTTCTAATCTTCTTAGCTCTATCTAGGCGTCGCAGATTGAGACATGTCGGTTTGGTACATGACCTATATGTCTTATACATAATCTAGTAGGGAAAGAAAGGGGTTGCGGTGAGGAGAGCGGGGGTTGAAAGAAATGCCCGCCAAAACTAAAAAAAATTAAAACTGGAGATGTATTACGTTTTGGCAAAAGTCATAGAACAAAAGTTGTTAATCTTGATTCACCCAAGTCGCCTTTAAGAGGTTAATCATTAGATACCTATAACCCTGTATAAGTATTTTAAGCATTAAGGGATTTAAATGGGGCTTTACGAATAGAAACCATAGTAAAAAAATACTGACAGTATTCCAAAAAAGAATTGAATTTTCGTTGTTCCAAGCATTGCAGATGTAACAGACATAATATGTTTAAGGGGTCTTCAATAATTGGTTTGATTATAATCATTCATCGAGAAAGTCAACCTTATGAACCTTCGATGAAAATTGCGAACACAATTCCAAAACAATATAATTTATACACATTCATAGGTGATGAGAGTAACTAGCTTGTATCTAAACGCAATTTCAAACCCAAAATCTTAGAAGTTAAACTATGCCTAAAGCCATATTGATAGCAAAACTAAGTTAACTCTACTTTTGTTTTGCCATCAGTTTATTCGAAGGTTCAATTTTATTATTAGTCTACGCACTTCAATCATAGATAAAAGTAAATTAATTAATAAAATACTTTTTTTATTTATGAACTAAAGATTAAAATATTGTTATTTAATAACATAATAAATAAATCACGCTGAAAAATCCACACAACATCATCTACTCCCAAGCTATGCTTGTGTTTTGAGTACTAGATGACTTATAACACATTACATAATATAATACTTAATATAATACATTACATAGATACATATATTATATTATTTATTAGGTTTTGCAGAAGCATATAAACTTTATTAACAACGAAAATTACAAGAAAAGGACTAGAAAAATTACAACTAGTATTTACAATTGAAACCATTGAGCGAACTGCAGACGGTTGCAAACAGTCTAAAGGTAGCTCAATTGATCCATGTCAATACCAGTCGGAAGCGTCCCCAAGACACTGGCTTTATTAGGAAACACCCAGAACCCCGGATCAAATATTTACTTTATTATTTCGCGAATCAC
The DNA here is from genome assembly GCA_944547425.1 of Eupithecia centaureata. Classification (NCBI taxonomy): domain Eukaryota; kingdom Metazoa; phylum Arthropoda; class Insecta; order Lepidoptera; family Geometridae; genus Eupithecia; species Eupithecia centaureata. Next base: position 11,308,630 of record OX155681.1, read on the forward strand.
AAAAAGGGGGTTCAGCTTCGCACGGAAATACTCTCGTGACTCTTCCTATGAGTCTTGACGATTTTACACAGCAGTTTGCTCTTAAAGCTATTAAAGGTGAAAACAAAGAGAGTGCTTGGAAATAACAAAATAAAACTGTGTTTAGAATCGAAGGTTGCATGTACTAGATGCAGCACTAAGGTATCGAGTACAAACGGTACAAAATTATGAGGATAGAGGCTTGTTTCACAATAGAAAATAAAATTTCTGGTAATTTACTTGCTAGATAACAGTATATTGTTTATAACGTCGCGTGCTGTCAATTTTAATACAAAAGAGACGGCACCATGTTTGTCAATTAATTTAACGGGATATTGCTAGATTACAGTAAAACAGGCTCAAAAACTCATGTTTCTACAGCATGTATACCCAATATAAGTATGATGATATTTATAATATTTATGGTTTGTGGATTGTCTAGCAATTTTTATTTATTTTACTATCTCCGAGTAAAATTGTATTTCATTTTTGTATTATTTTTCAAAATATGTATAGTTACTAATAAATCAATTTTACTTATTATTAAAAAACATAAAATAAACTTTTTACAAAAATATAGACTGAAATCAGGAATGGTTTGCGGCTTGCGGCATCAGTAATTATCATCTACCCACAAACTATATAAAATTATGCGAAAGAATTGAAATCAAATTTAGTTTTAATTATTTAATTTAGAGCAATAAGCTGATAACGCCTCAAGTGAAATTAAGTAAGTTGTTCATAGAGCAACTTTGACCCGTTGGCCTTGTCTTAGCCGTAATTCGATCACTATAAAAGCTCTCATTACTTGACCAATGTATTAGTGTGAATCAATAATCATACAAAAATGTTCTCCAAAGTAAGTAGCAATGGAACTATGAAATGTGTCTGTGATAAAAAAAATGTGATATAGGAGCTCTAAACTCTATAAAGCTATTTGTTTAATTTAACTTATCCAAGTGACTTGACTATATTTTGTTGAATTTTGAATACATCATCGTTGGATTATAGGCGTTAAACATATCATCGACAGAGACAGAAAGAGTCCCATCATATTACAGAATGGGAGATATTTCCGCAGAGTGATAATACCTAAAATAAATTTGAAAAAATATCATCGAAAGCAATAAAGAGCCAGGAGTTAGACAATCTAAACAGAACTTCGAGGAACAGCTCTAGTGAAAAATAATTAACTTCTATTGATAAGATATAGGAGGAAGATCTTAAAATTATCCATACATTATTTTTTACAGGTCCTTGCTCTGAGCGCAGTCCTGGCGGTTTCGTCCGCAGGTCTTCTGCCCCATGACCACTACTCTTCTGCGGCAGCAGTCTCCTCCCAAAGCATTGTGCGTCACGATGAAGGCCATGGACAGAAACTGATCGCTGCTCCCCTGGCCAAGATTGCCGTAGCTGCCCCTGCCTACCACGCTGCCCCAGCCTACCACGCTGCCCCGGCATACCACGCCGCTCCAGCCCACTACTCTTCAGCTGCCGCCGTTTCGTCCCAGAACATCGTCCGTCACGATGAAAGCCATGGACAGAAGTTGATTGCCGCTGCCCCTATCCACTACGCTGCCCCTGCCCAGGTCCACTACGCTGCCGCTCCTTCCCACTACGCTGCCGCCCCCGCCCACTACGCTCCCGCCCCCGTGTACCATGCTGCTCCTATCGCTAAAGTGATCGCTCCCGCTCACAAGCTCATCGCTCATGCTGAGGAATACGTGAGTTAACATTTACAATTCGAATCTTAACCATTTTTCTATAAAGGTCACTTAGCAGATAATTTTCGAGAAGAACGATGAATGATACTCAACCATCACGCTCAAATCGGATACGCTGAAAGGATTTCCAATCATTGCCTAATTATTAAAGTAGTCACTCATATTGTGTAGTAATGAGGCATGGTCCTTCCTGCAATAGATATTATGCTTTGCCCTATCTGTCGAACCATTCATAATGTTGGTGTTTATTTTACTACGCCCATTGATGTTGTTGATTGATGTCATGTATATTGTTTCCTAATATTTTATCATGATGTTACAACCAACAGACAATGGATCATAAGATAAATAGATAATAGAGGTGAATTAAATAAACATTTGATTGTTGTTCCAGGCGCACCCAAAATACGACTTCTCCTACTCCGTCGCTGACGGCCACACCGGCGACAACAAGTCCCAGCAGGAGTCCCGCGACGGCGACGCCGTCCACGGCCAGTACTCTCTCCAGGAAGCCGACGGGTCCATCCGCACCGTGCAGTACACCGCTGACGACCACCACGGCTTCAACGCTGTCGTCTCCAACTCCGCGCCCGCCCACCACGTCGTCAAGGCTGCGCCCCTGCACCATGCCAGCCATGCTCTCCTTGCCCATCATTAAGGCCCTTATTTAGTACAGTTTGGTTGTAGTTAAGGATTATTTATTTAAATATACCAAGCAAATCATATTTGTACATTTTATTATTGGACTCCTTACTAAAATGATGATTATTAAAATCAAACTCGTAATTTATATATATTAGGGATAGGAAGAGATACGAAAACAGAGTTTGGTGGCCACAGAAGGCAACTTCGTATCTCTTTCTAGACAAAATGAAACTACTACAGATACATTAAAAAAAAGCTTATGATAGGTTTAACAAACTGTACGAGAGGATTTTGGAAATTCCTTGGTTTAGCGAAATTATATGATAAAATAAGTGGGAGCGCCACTTTAGATGCTGTTTGCGCCTTAAATTTTTACAACATTCTCCTCAATTTCCAATTTCATCCTACTATTATTTTAATTCTCTTTTTATTATTTTGGAAGGCTTCTACCCTGGTCTAGATAGTTTTAAAAGTTATATCAGGGATGGTTCCAAATCCGCATAATAATGTTGTATATGGTTGCATCAAAGAAAACTCGATCTTACTTTTATTTTCATATATTTATCATAAAGGCCAAAGCTAGTCCTCTACTGACGTGCTATTTTGCACTTCCATAATGTAAAAAACCTTCGATGGAGTTTGAGGATAGCCATTCCTCGCCAATAATTTAATACTTTTGACGTTTTTGAAAAGTAAAAATAATCAATGTTTCGATTAGTTATATATTAATAGGATCTGCAATTCTATTCATAATAAAGTAGTTTAATACTTTTTTATGATAAACATTATAAGCAAAAATAAAACAATGATTGGAGAACCCGCTTCGTTCATTCAAATTGACGATCCAGACAACATTTTACGTTATTTAATTTCTCACATCCATAGAAAACGAAAGGTCAGCATCCGCCCCGTGGATTCATGTATTTAGCGAAATAGCACTGTTGGACATGAGCGCCTCAGATAAGACGTCTTAATATCTCCTCCTCCCTTATAGTCTAGCTTTTGAGTTTGGAAACCGCACTAGGTAACGTATGCTCTCCCTTTGAAGAAGGTTGAATGTTTAAGCGAAGGTAAAATCAATTATCACTTTATTTCTTTTACATTTTATTTTGATAATTATGTACCTTTAGATTAATAAATTGACGTGCTTAATTTGTAAGTCTAAAGAAATGAAGATATTAATTTACTTGATTTACTTGTTCAAAAGGCTTTCTTATCGTACCTCTACAAGATAACGTTTGGATACTACCCTTATTCACACACATCAACGTCTAGGGACATTCAACATTTTGTTGATTTTTACAAAAACTGAAAATAATTTCTTGCATAATGAGCTGCTTTAGCTCTATGTCCCGAATAATTACATCCGAGACAACGAATTTTTTGTCCTTGTCTATCAGTTTGTCCGCTTAGTTCTTTTATTTTTTCATACATACACTACACTCAAATACTTTTTCTTACCTCTACATCAAATTGTTCAAATTATATACATTTATGTTATGTATACTATAGTACATGTCTGTGCTCGGAATCATTTATATATATTTCTATTAGTATCTGTTTAAGTATATTTGAATATGTATTATTATTATTATATGATATGCCACCTTCTATACCTGTACAGTATTCACGAGTCCATCCAAACGTAGCCTGGAAGAAATCGCTATTAGTGATAAGGCCGCCCATTTTGCGAAATTTTGTGTTAGTCATTTTTATTTTGTTTTTCTTTACTGTGGTGTACAAAAAAGAGTAAATGTACTGTGTTGTTAAAATTACTTAATAACAGAATAAACAAAATAAATAGAGAATAAAAATGTCAGAGAAAAACAAATTAATAATAATAATAATAATAATAATAATAATAAAAAGGCTGCAGAAAGTTTAGTCAGGGATGTAAGGAGCAACTCACTATTGACTCATTAATTATGCAACGCACACAAAAATTAAAATTAGATCTCTACACTACATATATTGACTACAAAAAGGCTTATGATTCCGTACCGCATACATGGCTGATAAGAATCTTAGAAATTTACAAGATTCACCCGCAAATTATCACGTTTTTAGGTAGTTCTATGACACAATGGACAACACGACTGCAAGCTCAAACTGCTGATAGGACTATAGAAACAACATCGATAGCAATTAAACGAGGCATATTTCAGGGAGATGCGCTTAGTCCGTTATGGTTTTGCCTTGCTCTGAACCCCTTATCCAACTATCTCAACAAAATGACAGTAGGATACTGGTTTGACCACGCAAATATCGGACGGACGAACATAGCGGACAAAATGCTGAATCATTTACTGTACATGGATGATATAAAAATCTATGCATCTACAAAAAGTGCGCTTGATGTTTTGATTCAAGTAATGGAACAATTTTCAACGAACATTTCTATGGAGTTTGGTATAGATAAATGCAAAATTAATTCTATAGAAGCAGGAGAACAAATTCAGCACTCGTACCAACTACAATGTGGTGACATAATAGATCCATTAAATATAAACGAAACATATAAATATTTGGGGTATCAACAATCAAAGCAAATTCACTTCAATGAAATTAAAACGGGACTTACACAAAAATTTAAACACAGATTAAATTCAATACTCAAAACACAACTTAATTCTAAAAACACAGTAAAAGCATTAAACTCTTTTGCCATTCCCATTCTCACTTATTCATTCGGCATAATTAACTGGACCAAAACAGAATTGAAAAGTCTACAACGCCTTATCAATGTCACCATGACTAAACATCGCAAACACCATCCACGCGCATGTGTACAAAGGCAAATGTTACCGCGAGTAGAGGGAGGCAGGGGTATTGTTAATATCATTAACCTACACAATAAGCAAATAACTACACTACGAGACTACTTTCACAGCAAAGTATGTTCATCCATGCTTCATAAGTCAGTAGTTGAACTGGACCGGAGACTCACTCCTCTAAATTTGCAAGACCGCAATAAACAAAGGAACGAAGACCTTACAGACAGACAAACACTACTTTCTGAATGGACCCTGAAATCTCTACACGGGAGACATCGTCACGATTTGAGCCTACCCACCGTCGACATCCAGGCGTCGAACGAGTGGCTCCGTCGCGGCGAACTCTTCCCTGAGACCGAAGGGTTCATGATAGCCATTCAAGATCAAGTTATAGAGACTCGTAATTACCAGAAGCATATTATTAGACTACCCAACTTAACTACTGACTTATGCAGACGTTGCAATAGCGCATCAGAAACAATCCAGCACATCACAGGGGCTTGTAAGTCCATTGTCCAAACAGATTATAAGTATAGGCATGACCAGGTCGCCAATATTATTCATCAACGTCTAGCGACCAAATACAAACTCATAGAAACACCTTCGAGACCAACACCCTATTATAAGTATACTCCTGAGACTGTGCTGGAAAGCTCAACATATAAACTCTATTTTGACAGAGCCATCCTTACAGATAAAACTATACATTTCAATAGACCAGACTTAACACTTATAGATAAATTAAATAAATTAGCACTCCTCATAGATATAGCAATTCCAAACACTCATAATCTACAGAACACTATTGCTGAAAAACTCACAAAATATGTAGATTTAAAGAACGAAATAGGCAGAATGTGGGGGGTTAAGTAGAGTAACCATTATTCCCATAGTGCTTTCTTCTACCGGGGTTATACCAAAGCAACTTTTCCACTCACTTGAACAACTAGAATTGCCAAAACACACGTTTGCACTCATGCAGAAAGCGGTCGTACTTAATACTTGCAGAATTGTAAGAAAGTTTTTACAAACCGAAGAACCCTCTGACACTAGCTCACACCAAATCTCAATCACTAATGGTACCTAATGTTTCTACAGCAACCATTGGTGTGCACTTGGCTTAGGCCCGTGCACTCCAGTAAACCGGTATATTTTTATAGCCGAGATGATGAAAATCTACACAGAAAATAATAATAATAATAATTCCGGACAGTCCACACAGCATCATCTAGCCCCAAGCTAAGCAGAGCTTGTGTTATGGGTACTAGATGACTGATATACTTAATACAATACATTACATAGATAGATATTTTTTATTATATATAGAAAACACCCAGACCAACGGAACAAATTTAACAATTAGAACACAATAGTTAAAAACAATATTCATAATATAAATTAAATAGGTGGCTGTTAATGTCACGTAGTTATGATTTAAAATAAGTGACTGCAACGTCGCATCGGATTGTAGTGCGGTTTAAATAAAGGTTTTTAACTTAATAGCTTATATATGCATAATGCACCTGTCAAAACTTGATAGTTCAATAAATTATACAGCATTCATTTCAGTTCAGTATGAAAAACAGCACTCCGTTAATTTCATAACTTCCGTATTGTTTAAGAAACTAATCAAACCTACATGATTCCGCACAATATGTAATCATAAGAAAAGGAACATCGCAAGGATTTACAAGAGAATACCTAATATGATCAAGTTTTTTTACGTAGCTCTGTCAAAAGGCTATATTTCTATGTGAACTTGTAAATACATCTACTATACGCCCCGGTATACAATATAACACAAGTTAATTTTGAATTTGACTACCATAACCGTGTTAGTAATTAAGTTTTACTATTTTATGTATGTCAGTTTTAAGGTATATTATTTATTATATTACTATGAACAGTAGAATAAGTTTAATAAGATCAATAACTATCCTAAATTGTCCTAAATAAATGACTATTATATTATTATTATATAATAATTGATTCCCTTGGATTCGAGACCCTAGGTCCGTGGGGTACCGAGGCTCCCCGGGTTTTTAAAAAATTATCTGAGCGTCTGGTCGATGCGACGCGTGACCCGAGAGCTGGTGAATATCTGGCTCAGCGCATCAGCATTGCGATACAGCGTGGTAATGCAGCCAGTGTCTTGGGGACGCTTCCGACTGGTATTGACATGGATCAATTGAGCTACCTTTAGACTGTTTGCAACCGTCTGCAGTTAGCTCAATGGTTTCAATTGTAAATACTAGTTGTAATTTTTCTATTCCTTGCTTGTAATTTTCGTAGATATTTTGAAAATTTTTTTTGGAGGGCACTTTATTATCGATTCTCAAGCCAAAACTGTAATTTTTTTCATTCATGTCTGTCTGTCTGTCTGTCTGTCTGTCTGTCTGTCTGTCTGTCTGTCTATCGTAAACGTGTATCGTAAACGCGCATCACGCCGAAACTACTTGATGGATTGAAATGAAACTCGGCATGATTATAGGCCATACTACGAGGAAGGACATAGGATACTTTTTATCCCGGATTTCAGTAAGGTTCTCATGGGAGAGGGTATGAAAGTAAAATTCCTTTACCGCGCATCACGCCGAAACTGCTTAATGAGTTGGAATGAAACTCGGGACGATTTGAGTTCATAGTACAAGGAAGGACATGGGATACTTTTTATCCCGGAATTCGGTAAGGTTCCCCTGGGAGAGAGGGTGAAAGAAAAATTCTTTAACCACGCATCACGACGGAATTGAATGAATTCGAATGGAACTCGGGACGATTGGACATGGGATACATTTTATCCCGGAATTCAGTTAGGTTCCCCTGGGGTATACGGGTTTTCAAAAATTTCTCACAGCATCACTGAACGACGCGTACACACGCGTCGTTCAGTGATGCTGTGAGAAATTTTTGAAAACCCGTATAGCCCAGGGGAACCAAACTGAATTGAACTGATAAACGCGAAAGTTTGTAAGTATGAATGGATAGATGGATGGATGTTTGTTACTCTTTCACGCAAAAACTGCTGAACTGATCTGGATGAAATGGCACAGAGATAGATTATAAGCTGGAATAAGAAATAGGCTTTATTTTATCTCGAAAATCCCACGGGAAAGGGAATTACGCAAGTAAAATCGCGAGTACTCCAAATACTAATCATGCGCAGACGAAGTCGCGGGTACCAGCTAGTAATTAATAAAGCCCCTGTAGTTTATGATTATAAATCGTTTTGCCACCTTTGTGCCATCAAAATCTGCATTGGCATTCTGAGAAATGGAAATTTTGGCCACTAGGTAGGTAATTTGATTCTTTATATATTATAAAGCATATACAATTTGGTTCTGGTATCTACCGTGTATTTCAATGTATCGTGTTATTTAAGCAAGATACTATTATTATCTTAAAATTTGAATTAAGTAGGTAGAAACTTAAAAAAAATCTATTAGGTGCTGTATTAGAATATTATACAGCCTGGTTCCATCAAACACGCCAACTAAGTATCAAAACGACTAATTTTTTTTGCGAAAGAATTTTATCGTGTATACCAAACGTGATGACAAAATAGTGATGAAGGAAGCTTTCTAGTCCGTTATAATTTGTATGAGTCAGTCAAACCTGAGGAAGTTTTAGTGTCTGTTAACGTAAAAATAATATTAATTAAGTAGTAAGTCGTTTATTGCTAGAATAAATTATTAACAGTCATTTGGAACAAGAACAATCAGAAATTAATGGTGGTAGTACTGGAGAGCGGGTGCGGCCTTGACGAGGAGGGGCGCGGCCTTGACGACGTGGTGGGCGGGCGCGGAGTTGGAGACGACAGCGTTGAAGCCGTGGTGGTCGTCAGCGGTGTACTGCACGGTGCGGATGGAGCCGTCGGCTTCCTGGAGAGAGTACTGGCCGTGGACGGCGTCGCCGTCGCGGGACTCCTGCTGGGACTTGTTGTCGCCGGTGTGGCCGTCAGCGACGGAGTAAGAGAAGTCGTATTTGGGGTGCGCCTAGGACAAAAACACATTCATTAGAATAATAATAATCATCAATTACCCTAGCACTTTATATTTTAGGATTAAAAGATGTTGTGTAACACATCTGTCCAGCAAGGTTCAAAGATACATACGTATTCTTCCTCGTGAGAGGCAACGACCAGCTTGTGAGCGGGTGCGATGACTTTAGCGACGGGAGCGGAGTGGTAGACCGGAGCAGAGTGGTAGACTTGAGCGGGAGCGTGGTAGGCAGGGGCAGACTGGTAGATCTGAGCAGATTGGTAGACGGGGGCAGCTACAGCGAGCTTCGCAACGGGTGCTATGAGCTTGGTAGCGTGCGCTTGAGTCTCATCGTGACGCACGATGCTCTGGGAGGAAACGGCTCCGTGGGAGTAGTGGGGCTCTGGTAGGAGTCCAGCGGCTGACACGGCCAGGATAGCGCTCAATGCTACGATCTAGATAAAAAAATCAAATTTATGTTAATGCTTTCAGAGCCTTATACTAGAGCAACTGCAAAATAGTTCAATATGTAGGAATCTACAGAGTCCAGAAAAAGATGTGTCTGTGCTTTTTAGAAGAAATCATTCATCAAAGTTTAATTTTAATAGTATATGAAGGTTTCAGTTAATGAATATGAAAAAAAAAACTTTATTATTCCTACGTCTGTGAATTTTGTGACCCATTTATTCTACCAATAATTTTGCTTCACCTACCTTGGAGAACATTTTGATTTGTTTGTGAGGAAACAACTGATTAAGCAAATGAATCAGATCGGTTTTTATACCTTGCAATAACGGTTTGGGCGCGGCAAGGTCGACAGGTCATGAAATTGTCCAATGCACCATGCAATTAGAGCTTTTAAGTGTTAATGCTTCTGAATAGTTCTGCTTCTGTTTCTTTCTGTTCATTGGAAAGTTTATTTCGAAATATATGTTCATTTTTAAGTATGTGGGACTAAATGAAATGAATGCCATATCAATACTATGCTAAGTCAAATAGTAGCGGTGCGTACCATTGCAAATGAGGCATTTTCAAATACAATACGATTGTTAATTTATAAAGTTGAGAAGTACCTTAGAACTCAATATAATTATGATCTTGGTATCTTTTGCAGAGAACTAATTAGGAAGTCAATAAAATTTAATGTCCTAATTAATTTGACATAACAACAAAAAAGAAGTTTTGTATTCATTCGCGAAGAACTGTTTAATTTTTTTAAGGAAAACGTTTCAATTATACATTTTTATTTGTATATACAATGGACCCAAATGTCTACGTAACTTTGAAAGGTAGCTGTCTGAATATATTGACCTAGTTTTAAGGTCACGGTTAACCAGCAGTTGAATGACTTGTCATATCTGATTTTGTTACCATATCAATCATTCTTAACTGGTTACAATATATCGTATGTAACGTAGATACCTTACAAGCTACAAAAAGAAGTGGCCTTGGTTTTACTTCGTACGACTTCACAATAAGACTTCGGACAACAAATCTCAAATAAGTATGGTGAAAAATACTATAACGCCAATGCAGGAAATTTCATACAATTCTAAGGATTATTAAATTTTATAGTGCTTAAGCCCTCGCACTCTGGAAATATCAATTCCCAACGAAATCGAAAATTTTTTCGATGTTTTTTAATTTCTTTTTATACTATTTGTCTGAAAATAAAACAATGATTTTTTTTTTTCATCATTTGTGATTGCGTAAGTGTCTTTTAATCATATTATGAATTTTAACACCTTTACCGCCTTTACCAACCTCGCGATGCCAAGCGTGGTAATTATAGCAAAACATTCTTTGTTTTGGAATGGCACGTTCTGCTATAGACTAATCAGTGCTAGAGAGGTGTGAATAAGGAAAAATAGTCTTATTGCTTTCTTAGAATATCGATCATGATTGATGATATTACATCATCAAACAATAGTAGGGAGAGTTTATTTTAATAACAGCGTTGATATCATCGATCGCGAAACCTATTGCATCTTATTACCATTCCATTGGGGTGCTTGCCTTAGAGTACACATGTGCACAATTTTATAATCAGGAAGAAAATATATATGCCCTTAATCTTATTGCCTTTCCTATGTAACAAGACAACGGATGTTAGAAAAAAGTTCGTTAAAATTGTAGAAATATTTTTAGTGAGAAATCCAAGCCGAAAGTGTGGTTGTGAATATTAATTTGTTTTGCTAAGAGAAGATAGCTCTACGCGGAACTTAAAAATGTTGATAAAAGTAAGTCAGTGTTATGATTTTTTTTTCTACTTGTTGTGATTGTTGCCATTTTGCGACTTTAATGGAATGAAACCCCAGAATACTTTTAGACAAGATATCAATCTAAGCTAATTCGTTTTATATAGATTTAAGATAATTTGTAGCGCTCAATCGGGGTTCATATTTAGCCAATACAATAATTAACCTAAGACCTATTGTAATGTAAAACATAAAACGCCTGAATAAATTATTCTAAAGGTACGCCTGAGTATTCTGGTAAAAGTTAAGTACCTAACTAAACATCCAAATAATTTTATAAGTTTAGTATAGTAGGTATACACAAATTTAAACTTAAATTATTTTAGGTGTAAATATAATATTATTGCAATTTTATTTTCAGGCATGGGAAATCTTGTATATAATAGCAACTTATTATTATATAGAATGTCTCGAGCCAAAGGATTCGCGAAAGTTTGATCAACCGGCAATGCCACCCGCATATGAAATTATCAACAACTATGATTACGAGTTTGATTCAATGCCAATCTATTCTACACCAAATCCTATAATACAAACGGCCGCTGAACGGATTGCGATTCAATATGCTCCTATAGAAATGACTGATAGCAATAATAATAAACACACTCATGCTCCAAATCGAACAGAACCAACTTTAATCTTTAAGGAACATAAAAATCAAGAACTAGAAGAAAAGAACTTTCTTCAGCCAGAATATACGTCACAAATGATAGACCGCAACCAAAAAACACGATCCTTCTTTTCTGGGCACGACATTTCATTACAACAGTCGAGCTCCAACGTTGGAACCCATGATCTCTATAGAACTTATCATAATCATGTAGATCAATCAAAGGTAATAATAATCAATTCTGCAATCATTATTTTTAGAAAAAAAAAACAGAATAATAAAACTTTAAAATAAGAAAAATTCCATGATTTTTTTAAATACTAAACACTAAAGTCATTTAAGGGATTTGTATCATTGTAAAATATCCCGTGTTAAATGACTTTTATTTGACGTTTTTTTCAAAATGTATCAAACCAATTACAATTTCACTCATTATTAAGGATTAAGGCACAAACAGCGTCTAAAGTAGCGCCCCAACTTTTTTATGATGTAATTCCGTTAATTAAATGAATTTCCAAAATTCACTCGTACAGTTGTATAACATATACCTATAAGCTATTTTTTAATGCATCTGTAGTAGTTTTATTTTGCCTAGTTTAGGAAGAGATACGAAGTTGCCTTTGGTGGCCACCAAACTCTGTTTTCGTATCTCTTCCTAAAATAGACAATGTATATTAATTTTCAGATAAGAAGTGGTGTATACACATCTTTCCAAAATTCAAGGCAAGGAACTCCTGAAGAGGAACTTTTGCCTGATGGCCGAACTGTTTTGTATTTGCCGGGATCAGGACAAATTATACCACTACAGGAAAAAAAGTATATTCGAAAATTAGTGCCTTTTGTATTGACAAAGCCTTTTTCTCATGGAGCATTAGCAAGATCTCAAGGAGGAAAACAAAAACCGTACCTACCGAAGAAATCGTACGTTCGTATTCTGATTTTACATGTGTTGACTAAGAAATAGGTCGAAATTATATTTTACTAAGCCTTTAGGAATCAGTCATCATAAGCTGAAAGGTTTGTAAAAGCAAGACCTTGGCCAATTCATGAAGATATAAAAGATTTGAACTTTTATCTTTTGAGAATTCGGCCAATATAATTAATTAAATTTGGTGCAATGCTTGCAATTTATAGAGAATACTAGCGACCCGCCCCGGCTTCGCACGTTTTTATTATACGTATAAACCTTCCTCTTGAATCACTCTATCTATTAAAAAAAACCGCATCAAAATCCATTGCGTAGTTTTTAAGATTTAAGCATACAAATCGACATAAGGACATAGGGACATAGGGAGAGAGAAAGCGACTTTTTTATACTATGTAGTGATTATTATATATTTTTTTATTTTCAATATGGTTGTGTTATCTAGTACCCCTAACACAAGCTTTGAGTAGCTTACTTTGGGGCTAGATGGTGCTGTGTGGATTTTTCAACATTATTTGTTATTAATTTATTTTATTTATTATTTGCCTACGTTTTGAGATTTGTCAACATGTAAGCAGTAGAACATTTTAAACCAAGATGACATGATGATGACACAAGTAACTATTATTTTCAGTTCACAAAACCTTTCAAGTATGACACCGCGAGCTATAGTGCAGGGGTTATCTGCCTTGTCGCCAGAACTCCATCTGAACTTGGCACGCGTCTATGGCATAGCGCATGTCGATGATCAAAGACACATCAACTTGCCTCACCACAGGAAGAGACCGTCCATAATGAGCAAAAAGTCTGTTGACAAAAAAAAGATATTTCTTCACCCTTTACCTTATACTACGCAACCTACAGAAGCCAAATATATACAACGATAGTTTCGCCGCCAGAAGGTCGATTTAGGATGTATTCGTGAGCGAAGCACTCATACTTAGCCTTTTCGGTATTCATAGGTTCATTTAATTTTTTACGAAATCAAAATTCAGCTTGTGAGCATCGAAAGTAGTACTTACGAGTGATAGACTAAAGAATTTAACAGGAGAGATGAATTGCTATTTCGACCAAAATTTTCACTCCACAAGCGAAAAGTTGAAACCCTTGAATTTTAAAATGTTGTTTCACGCATCTTCCATCTAGAAATCAAGCGTTTATCAGCAAAAGTATGACAAAAGATCAAACACCATGATAATTTTTGAAATATTTTTATTTGCTATGACTTATTTAAAAGGTACTTATAACTTTAATTAACATAAATGATATTAAAGACCGCTTTATTTAATAATTACTTTGAAGGCGATCACTTTACAATTGCAGAGTCACCGCCATAATCCAGTTGCACCACAGTCGTATAGGTCTATTCAACCGAAACAATTATAGCTATGACAGCATTGAGCTATAACAACTGTCCGTTCAAAATTAATAATTACAAATTTGGATAAAAATTTAAGATAATGTTAGGACCACCCTCCAATAGCCGTGAAATGTATGTCGTTGGATGGATCTATTCAACCGTAAAAACTATTGCAATGACAGCTTTGCTTTTACATGTGTCCGTTCAAAGAAATTAGACTTTTGATATAATTTTAAACCCTATAACAGTTTTAACAGTGTTTATTTTTAATGTCACTGTAATAGGATCTCAAGAGGCGCAAATATGCAGGTCTCGACAGAACCTACGCATTTGCTCCCCTTGGATTAGAGACCCTAGGTCCGTGGGGTACCGAGGCTCTCCGGGTTTTTAAAAAAATATCTGAGCGTCTGGTCGATGCAACGCGTGACCCGAGAGCTGGTGAATATCTGGCTCAGCGCATCAGTATTGCCATACAGCGTGCTAATGCAGCCAGTGTCTTGGGGACGCTTCCGACTGGTATTGACATGGATCAATTGAGCTACCTTTAGACTGTTTACAACCGTCTGCAGTTAGCTCATGGTTTAATTTGCAAATACTAGTTGTAATTTTTCTATTCCTTGCTTGTAATTTTCGTTGTTAATAAAAACTGTAATAGGTATTATATCAATATTAAACTTAATAAAAATATTTCATCTCATTTATATATTTTTTTTATTTTCTTTTGTTAACTTGTACAAAAATAAGACACCCTTGCTCAGGATAATTTTGTCTTATACAATTTAATTCTAAAATTTAATTTTACTAATTAATTAAAACAATTTAATTCTTAAATTTAATTTTATAAGTTAAGTTTAGACAATGTATGTTGTAATGACTCTCGCATTTGTACTAAACTTAAATATAGTTTTTAAGTTGTAGTTAGCTCAATTTAATACATACAGTATTTAAAAAAATTGGGTCTAATTTTAAATTAAACGTATGAATAATTGACAAGTGAGAAGATAGATTTAAATATACTTAACTAAACAAGTAGGCATAAAGAGTAGACCTAATAAAAAAATGATTTTTATATTGTTTTTATTTTCATTCCCATGATTATTCCCAAATATAAATACATATATAGGTTATTACTTATTATGATATTTCGAACATACATTTTGGTTTAAATTTTTTCGGTTTAATTCTCGCCTTGAGACAATGTTTGTATGATCTTTAGATATTTGAGCCATCAATGACGTTAATTCTCATCCAGATATCACTCAGTTACACACCGACATGTATAATAGACCAGGTGTAATAAATTCAATATTGTGCCATCAATTTAAATATTAATGAACACTATTCAATCGCATTATGTTCAATATTTTTAAAGCAGGTAACACGAATGTATTAGACATAAAACGTGCTAAAGGAAGTAAGTACATATACAATAAACTCCCCTGGAAGTCATACATTGCAGAAGTAAAAATACATCATTGCTAGGAGCTTTGCGTTACAAAGTTGCAAAATGCGTTTCGGCTAAAGTCAGAAATACAATTTAATTTTTTTTAGTTAATGCAGTCCTGGATTTGTAAAAAGGCCGTATAGGCCGCGGCCTAGGGGCGGCAGCGTCCTAGGGGGGCGGCAGATTTCAGAGGACGGTCACTCGATTGCAGACAATAAAAGTCAAACACGTTCACTGATTTGAATTGGAGTGATTTTGCAATTTTTATTGCTGTTATTTAATTTTTGGGTTCCTTTAAAGAGATGTTATTTCCAATTGCAGGATTAGGAAGCTAATAATGAACGGCTACATGGGGCATCGGAAAAAAGTGGCCGTGTAGGCCACTTTTTTCCGATGCATTCCGATTGCATTCATAAAAAATATAAATCCGGCACTGAGTTTATGCCAGTGTGGTGAAACCGTGGACAAGCTTGGTCACCATGCATTGGCATGTGTCCCGCCATAATTCAATTAACGATATCATCCGTTGGGCTTTTACCAGCGCCAGACTAGCAGCTACACTCGAACCACGTGGCTTTACGCGAGATGATGGTAAAAAACCTGATGGTATGACTCTGATTCTCTGGTAGATTGGTCGGCCTTTAGTATGGGATGCCACGTCTGTAGATACTCTAGCGCATTCACATCTGGCAGGGACATCAGCAAGGGCTGGCTCCGCAACTTCATCAGCGGAGTCCCTCAAACGGCGAAAATATGATAATCTTGACCGAGGTTACTTAATTGAGCCATTTGGGGTGGAAATCCTTGGTCCTTGGGGTCCTGGGGCACACTCAATTTTTAAAAATCTTACGAAACTTCTCATAGATTCCACAGGAGATCGGAATGCTTCTATTTCGGTCACCGAATTAGCATGGCAATGCTGCCAGTATTCTGGGTACTCTGCCTTCTGGTGACGGCTTAGATTTTAAGATTTTGTTATAATTGTAGGTAGGTATATACTATTCATAAAACTAGTTAAGTTTGTATTCTTTAGTAAAATCTCATCTAGAGTAGCTACCTAATTGAAATATGGGGTTCGGGAGCTGATACACATATTAAACCCCTGCAAAAAGTCCAAAACAAAATAATTAAAGTTTAGTATCACTATTCATAAAAGAATTTTATAAAAAGCAAAAATACTAAATTTAAAGCAATTATATATTTTTTTGTCTCCTATGTCAATCACTTCAAAGTCGATAGAATCAAATCTGCCTATAATAAAAAGAAAGTAAATTTAGTTTAAAAACAATATTAAACTAAATTTACCCAATACACTCAAGAACTACGGAAAGAAGACGATTCTCTCAGACGGATGAGACGGAGCACTATTTATAATTTACCAAATATCATAAAAGAGTATGAAAGCATTAATATATATAGAATATGTTGAGATTATATAATATAGAAATAAGTTAAAATAATACATACCTACACTAGATAAATTAATTAATTATACCAAAGAATTTAAATTAAGCCTTATAGCCCGGGAGCTATTTACTACTTTAGTTAGATTTAGTACATTATTTATTGTTTATATTTATCTCATTTTAAGTGAACTACGAGTGTTTTTATGAAAATAAAGTTCTTTAAGCCTATAAGGATGCAATTATAAAATATTTAATATATCAATCATCTAGTACAATAAACACAAGCTCTGCTTTAGCTTAGGGCATCCACACAGCATCATCTATGCTGTGTGGATTATGCAGCATTATTTATTTGTTTATTTCTTCATATAAAACAAACAAATTATAATAGGACCGCCTACGACGTTTGCGATCAAGGGATAAAGCTTAGGCCGAAATACTTTGCGTACAAACCAGATATAATTTGACCCGAGGCGAGGTCGTTCGGTTCGCTGCATGTTTAATTTGTTCGAGTATAAAAATGCCAAACAATTACCACTGAGTATTATTCACTGATTGTATCTACAGCAACCAGCATCATGTTCTCTAAAGTAAGTCGAATATTTGTAACACACAGGATCTTTTTTAATAATATTAAACAATATTCTAATCAACCAATTCTTGTTGATTATAAAATAAATGGGCTACAAACCTAGTTTGGTCAAAAAACTAAAACCAATTTAATGTTAATACTTTCTTTCTGTTTTCTTATTTGTGTTTGAAATAGAATTCCAATTTATTTTAGGTAGTAGTCCTGTGCGCTCTGGTGGCGGTGTCCCAGGCTGGTCTCCTGGCCGAGCCCCACTACTCCTCCGCGGCCGCGGTCTCCTCCCAGAGCATCGTGCGTCACGATGAGGGACTCGGACAGAAGCTGGTAGCCGCTCCCCTCGCCTACCACTCCGCCCCCGCGCCCGTCGCCTACCACGCGCCCGCTCAAGTCTACCACTCCGCTCCCGCTCCCGTCGCTTACCACTCCGCTCCCATCGCCTACCACGCCGCTCCCGTGACCAAGGTCTTGGCTCACGCTGAAGAAATCGTAAGTTACTAAAGCTTCTTTATTCACATTGATCTTTGATAACTGATTTCCGGAATTCTAACTGTGTATATATATTTTGCAGGCGCACCCCAAATACGACTTCTCTTACTCCGTCGCTGACGGCCACACCGGCGACAACAAGTCCCAGCAGGAGTCCCGCGACGGCGACGCCGTCCACGGCCAGTACTCTCTCCAGGAAGCCGACGGCTCCATCCGCACCGTGCAGTACACCGCTGACGACCACCACGGCTTCAACGCTGTCGTCTCCAACTCCGCGCCCGCCCACCACGTCGTCAAGGCCGCGCCCCTCCTCGTCAAAGCCGCCCCCGCCCTCCAGTACTACCACCATTAATTCCTAAATTTTGTTGTGCCAAATGATTGTTGATAATTTATTCTAGAAATAAAATGTATAAATCGATAATAACAGTTTATTTAATTTTACAAAGCCGATTCAGAGCAAACGTACCTTTTCGAAGACAAAATGAGCAAATCCTTCTAGCCTTTCTTTTCATTTCATTTTTATGGAACACTTTAGTAATGTCAGATTAACTGTTAACAGTAGGTTAAGTAAAGTACTGGTAACACATTGTACGTACAGGGGCAGTAGAAGAGACTACTGCCCCTGTGTGTGATATAGGAGATACTTTGCTAAACCGTGTGTCGCCATATCGTGTTCTAAATGCAAACGCTATTCCTAAACGCCTCTCCTCTCTTTTCTTAAATAAATAATACGTGATTCATTATTAGCATAATTTTATCTTATTAGTTTTTTACCCAGTATTGAGAATAAGCCAGGTGGGGTTTAAGGAATTTTGAAAAATCTAAAAGGGAAAATGGGTATTGTGTCATTGAGGTATAGTAACTATTACCATTCGCCCAATTTTTTAAAAAATTTGGTTCACAGAATAATAAGAATTGTAGATAATTGTAATAATAGTGATAGATAATAGAATAAAGATACAAGGTGCGAATCGCACCCGCAACCTCCTGCGTCGAAGGCACCTTCGCTAACTGCACCACATCGAAATGAAACTCATATCATAATACCTATGCATAATAATTATACTAAGACAATTGGCGGCCTTAATATCTATAATACCTTATAAAATTTTTACATGTACTATTTTTTTTCTTAAATACGATACCTACTTATAACAAGATACCATTTTTCTATATTTTTTGTCTTGGATGTCTATCTGTTTGTTAGATCTAATCTAGATTTACTCAATATCGCTAATGGCTTATTGATAGGTATTTTTGCAGGTTATTTAGCCAAATATGTTTGGATTATCTAAATCTAAAACTATTTATTCGTGTAGAAATCAATTAGATTACGACTTCAAGGCAAAACATGGGCACAGATAGTTATAAATAAATCAAGGTAAGGCAGTAAGTACGTAGTTGACTAAGTGAAACAAACAAAAATATACTTACTAAGAAAAATATGTTACCTAAATCTTAAAAATCATTTAAAG
Organism: Eupithecia centaureata; assembly: GCA_944547425.1. Taxonomy (NCBI): domain Eukaryota; kingdom Metazoa; phylum Arthropoda; class Insecta; order Lepidoptera; family Geometridae; genus Eupithecia; species Eupithecia centaureata. The sequence continues at coordinate 11,328,321 of OX155681.1, forward strand.
GTTCAATCAAAGTTACATAGAAAATCATAAATTTTAAACGCAAAAAAGCTCTCTCTTTATATTGTCGTCGGTTAGACTGAAATAACATCGAACCCTAGCAAACTCTAGAATATGAAAAGCTAACATTCGCTTTGAAACCTTCCACGTCGTGTAGTGAGAATCTTCGCTGTATCGACTTGTAAAAATCAAACAAGCTAAATAAACGAATAATATTATAAAATGTGTTTCAATTTCTTCAACAAAGCTGAGTGTTTGATTTAAAATCGATCATGCATCAAGTACGCGATATATCTAAGCGATTGCCGCGTCTTCGATTGCGGTTCATCCGTATTTATACGGTTCGTACTCGAACAGATACCATTTTTCCATTATTCTACCATAATTAATTTAATTTCAGTAAATATTATTCATAAATATTTTTAAAGAAATTATAGCATACTAAAGTTTCTCTGAAAGTAAGGAGTTTCTCTGAAGGATAGGATTCGTAGTGAATACATCCGACAGAGAACCAAAGTTATCGACATAGCTCAAAGAATTAGCAAGCTGAAGTGGCAGTGGGCCGGCCTTATCTCGCAAAGAACCGACAACCGATGGGGTAAACGTGTTCTTAAGCGAAGATTGCTACTTGGAAAACGTAGAGTAGGAAGCCCTACACTCAGATGGAATAAAAGACTACTGGCAGATGCTGGATGCGTCAAGCTGAAGACAGGGTGCTATGGCGCTCTTTAGGGGAAGCATAGACCTCCCCTAATTGGACATAGGTCCAGCAGTGGACGTGGATATAGGCTGATGATGATGATCATGATAACATACGAAAAACTAGGGGCTTTTCCTACCAAAACAACTAAACTTGTAAATATGTACCAAATAAACCAATACTTAATAATTTAGTAGTAGTACAAGTACCCATAACACAAGCTCTGCTTAGCTTGGGGCTAGGTGTTGTTGTGTGTAGATTGTCTAACATTATTTATTCATTATTCTTTTCGAGGCTAAATCAAAACCAATCGAACCCTTTACACTGGGAGTAAAGAAGAAAAATATTCTCATTACATTTTTGTTTATTGCTATAATAAATAAATCAACAATCATTTGGGATAAAACACTTCAAAATTAATGGTGGTAGTACTGAAGGGCGGGGGCGGCCTTGACGAGGAGGGGCGCGGCCTTGACGACGTGGTGGGCGGGCGCGGAGTTGGAGACGACAGCGTTGAAGCCGTGGTGGTCGTCAGCGGTGTACTGCACGGTGCGGATGGAGCCGTCGGCTTCCTGGAGAGAGTACTGGCCGTGGACGGCGTCGCCGTCGCGGGACTCCTGCTGGGACTTGTTGTCGCCGGTGTGGCCGTCAGCGACGGAGTAAGAGAAGTCGTATTTGGGGTGCGCCTGCGAAATATATACAGTTAGAATTTCGGAAATCAGTTATCAAAAAACAATGTAAAAAAAGAAGCTCTAGTAACTTACGATTTCCTCAGCGTGAGCCAGGACCTTGGTCACGGGAGCGGCGTGGTAGGCGATGGGAGCGGGAGCGGAGTGGTAGACTTGAGCAGGCGCGTGGTAGGCCAGAGGAGCGGGGGCAGAGTGGTAGGCTACGGGTGCGGGGGCGGAGTGGTAGGCGAGGGGAGCCGCTACCAGCTTCTGTCCGAGTCCCTCATCGTGACGCACGATGCTCTGGGAGGAGACCGCGGCCGCGGAGGAGTAGTGGGGCTCGGCCAGGAGATCAGCCTGGGACACCGCCACCAGAGCGCACAGGACTACCAACTGGAAATAAAAAAAAAATTGTTTTATCAATCAAAATGTTATGCTTACTAAAACCTTTTTAGAAAAACAATCAGCTGGTATACTCACTTTAGAGAACATGTTGATTGAGTGTGAATCAAAGATCGAATGATACCTAAATATTCATACCTTGGATTTTTATATTAGAGCTCAAAACCTGAAATGAATTAACCAAGTGTAGGTTAGTAGTAGAGCTTACAACGACCTTGTACCATGTCCATGCTTGCTTGTCTCGCGAGCACTTCTGATTTATATTAAACTAGCAGCGCCTCGCGATTTCACCCGCTTACTTCCCGTTCCCGTGGGAATTCCGGAATAAAATATAGCCAATATGTTATGCTAGACTATAATCTATCTCTGTGTCAAATTTTATCCCTATACGTTCAGTAGTTTTTGCGTTAAAGAGTAACAAACATCCATCCTTCCATCCATCCTTGCTTACAAACTTTCGCGTGTATAAAATTATAGAAGGATTTAATTTAATTTAATGTAAATCAGAAATGTATAAATCTGAATCTCTTTACCTAGGTATGCATTAACTTTCGATGATTACGTACTTTTTAGTCATATTTTTTGTTTGTAAAGCTGTGTCCCCAGTAGGCAAACTGTGAGCAGCCAACTGAGTTTGCGGCGTATCAGTTTAGTACGCCCTTCTATATTTTTTAAATTGAGTGTCCACAGTTTGCTAGTTTGCGCTCACTGTACGCAGTTTGTACGCAGTTTGCAGCGATACGTGCGCCGACTGTCTCAGTTAGCGGCCGACTCACAGGTTCCAATGCTTGCGATACGCACGCCTGATCTGATTTTGTAGCTGTTCGCCACAAATTTGCGGCTCACTCAGTCGGCCGCTCACAGATTGCCTACTGGGGACACAGCCTAATAAGTCAATGAAACGCAGCCTGAAACGTCAAGAACAAGTCTGACTATGATTATTTGTCTGATAACAAATTTCATGTTTCTAAGTCAACAGAGAGCCGAACATTAGGGACGAATATGACATAAATCGTCAACCGGAAGTACCTTCCCTATAAGTACCTAGATTTTTGTCCCTTGCGGTTCTTTATTAAGTATGTTTAAATAGAAGGCTTCCGGATTTCTCCCTCTACTTCTTCCATTAGAGCCTTTATTCACCCCAAATTTTTATGAATCTGTAGATTATTTTTTTCTTTAAAGGTATGGAAACCTGAATATATATTTTCATACGAAAGAAAAACTGGCGATTGACTCAATGGGTTGTAATTTATTTTTCGTAAGTGTTTTAGTTAATGTTACGTTGAAAATGCCCATGAAATAGTGTTAATATACAGTTGCCATCAGATTGAAAATTCATATTTCTTACCACAGATCAGGGAGAAAATGAATTAAAGACTTTTTTGCGTAATATTCGTTCTGTAAATTTTTGAATAATTATGTTAATTTTATTCAAATGTAATGCGGTTGTAGTAGTCGTAGTTTAGTTGGAAATTCTACATATCAAAGTACATTTCTAACTGATCCAATATTACTTCCTAACTAAGTACATTTTACGAATATTCTCGCAACTCTGGGCCTGAAGAGCTTGGGTCCAAGGTTCATAAGCCAGTCTGCAGTTAAGAGAAACCAACCCTAAGACAGTCAGCAAAAACCCTTGAAGCTCATGAAAAGTTTTAAAATGACTATTTTTAAGCTTTACAATTGCATGAATCAATACGGGAATTATGGAAGTATATTTTTGGCCTCGAAAATGTTCGTTTAATCAATAAATTATTAAATCATGATACTAAATTATTCATTTTGTACACCATCTGCAACAGCTGTGAGTCAGAACATTTTGACGACCGATGTAGTGCGGTGGGCGAAGGTCCGCTCGCGACGCAGGAGGTTGCGGGTACGATTTCCGCCTCGGAACAAACTTGTGTACGATCTGAAGAAATTTGTTCCGTTGGTCTGGTTGTTTTCTATGTATAATAAAAAAAATCTATCTGTGTAATGTATTGTATTTAGTATATCAGTTATCTTGTTATGTCTTGGGGACGCTTCCGACTGGTATTGACATGGATCAATTGAGCTACCTTTAGACTGTTTGCAACCGTCTGCAGTTAGCTCAATGGTTTCAATTGTAAATACTAGTTGTAATTTTTTTATTCCTTTGCTTGTAATTTTCGTTGTTAATAAAGGTTTATTTCAGTTATCTAGTACCCATAACACGAGCTCTGCTTAGCTTGGGGCTAGTTGATTCGGTGTGGACTGTCCGCATTTATTATTATTCTAAAGTTCCAAATTTAAGTTCGTACTGGTTTAAATGATTTAACGTGGCTATTATAAGAGAGTTCATAAATTTCAGGGAAAAAATCATGGGAACTGATTTATTGAAATTAAAGTGTACCATATATTATTTCAGAGCTAGCCGTAGTGTCTATTCAAAATTTCAGCCCAATCCGTTAAGTACTTTTGCGTGAAAGAGGATCAAACAATCCATCTATGCAAACTTTCACGTTTATATAATATTTGCAAGGATTAGTACGGAAGAAACGATAGGTTATAATATTAATTCAAAACACTCGAAAAAAGCCGAAAACTTCTGATTTCTCTAGATTTCTGAAAGGACTATTGATCACAGATCGGATTAAATAAGATAAAAATATCATAATCACATTTTATTACTACAAATAAATTAGGTATCAACAATAATTTGCCATCTGATAGAAAAACTTCAAAAATCAGTGGTGGTAGTATTGGAGGGCAGGGGCGGCCTTGACGAGGAGGGGCGCGGCCTTGACGACGTGGTGGGCGGGCGCGGAGTTGGAGACGACAGCGTTGAAGCCATGGTGGTCGTCAGCGGTGTACTGCACGGTGCGGATGGAGCCGTCGGCTTCCTGGAGAGAGTACTGGCCGTGGACGGCGTCGCCGTCGCGGGACTCCTGCTGGGACTTGTTGTCGCCGGTGTGGCCGTCAGCGACGGAGTAAGAGAAGTCGTATTTGGGGTGCGCCTGCGAAATATATTTACAGTTAGAATTCGGGCTATCTGTTATCAAAGATCAATGTAAAAAGTTCTAGTAACATACGATTTCTTCAGCGTGAGCCAGGACCTTGGTCACGGGAGCGGCGTGGTAGGCGACGGGAGCGGAGTGGTAAGCGACGGGAGCGGGAGCGGAGTGGTAGACTTGAGCGGGCGCGTGGTAGGCCAGAGGTGCGGGGGCCGCGTGGTAGGCGACGGGTGCGGGGGCGGAGTGGTAGGCGAGGGGAGCGGCTACCAGCTTCTGTCCGAGTCCCTCATCGTGACGCACGATGCTCTGGGAGGAGACCGCGGCCGCGGAGGAGTAGTGCGGCTCGGCCAGGAGACCAGCCTGGGACACCGCCACCAGAGCGCACAGGACTACCAACTGGAAATATAAACCAAATGTTTTAACGATTCCAAGTGCAATGCTAACAAAAACCTATTTTAAAGAATCAATCAGCTAGTAAACTCACTTTAGAGAACATGTTGATTGAGTGTGAATCAAAGATCGAATGATACCTAAATATTCATAGCTCGGATTTTTATATTAGAGCTCAAAACCTGAAATGATTTATCAACTGTAGGTTAGTACAAGGTCGTTGTAAGCTCTACCTCGAGCTTATAACGACCTCGTGCCATGTCGATGCTTGCTTTTCCCACGTGAATAGTTCAGTTTTGATTATCAATTTGCTTATGTATTTACTGTGGTGGGTGTCATGCTTTTTAGTTATAGATAAGAGTAAGTACCTTATTTTACAGACCTTAAACATCGACATACCGACAGAATCCGCACGCCTCACCGTCAATAAAAATCAAACATTATTATGTACCTATGTATATAAAGTGTCTGTACGAGTTTGACTCACGCACGGAGAGTTCCGTATTATAAGACAAACATTAGGAGAGTTTTGTTCCCTTTTTTTAAGTATCTATCAATGTATAGTTTTTGAATTTTGCATTTACTGATAAAATCTTGTTTTGTACCTAATTTTATGTATGCAAGTTAAAAGAATTAGGTTTTGTGTGCATTCAAATGAAAAAATATACGATCGTAAACGGTTGTAACTTTTGATTGGGTTGACTTAGAAGTTATTTTTTTTAACGTCTATATAAGGATAAGGATTTTTTTATTAATTTCCGCTTGATACTTCTTCGCACTCATGACATAAGAGGATGAACAATGGACATGCACAAGGATAGCTCAAAAATATTGTGATCCGATAAGTATTCTGTTTTTATATATTTGAACTACGGCACTGTAAAAAAATCTTGAGAAAGGCTAGACTATAATTAAGATAAGACGGCGTGAAAATAACAGAATGTTAACATTGAAAAGGGCAGATGAAAAGGTTAATTACATAATTATGTTAATTATATTAATATTTTACCTGAAAGTTGAAAATGCGTCTTATTTCACATAAATCAGGGAAAGAATTAAAAGAATACTTTTTGCATCATGTTACTGATTAAGATGATAATTCAAATTGATTTAGAGGAGTAGTGTGTTGCACGTAGCATCAATTAAAAAACTGCTCATTAGCGTGTCGAACCACGTGCTATGTAGGATTCAGTGCCTTAACCTAGTTTGATGATATGTTTTACATTTGCTAAAAACTCTACCCTAGTCATTTCCAATGAGATTTGGCCGAACTCTTCCATTTTTGCTATCAAAGTACTTTTTAATTCGTTCGACATTCATCGACTTCTTACTCGTAAACTACTGAAGCATACTGTGTTTTCGTTTTTAATTATTAATTATAATATAATTATCGCTCACAATGGAATCTATACAACCATTAAACCCTAATAGTATATTAGTCTACATGGATTCAACGCTTGTCAGGCAGTTGAAAGTTTTCAGGTCCACAAACAGGTCTTATCATTCGACTAGTAATGTGCTTTTTTTCATTATTCCATCCATAAATGTTTTTTTAAAATAATTGATAGAATAAACGATACATTTTTAGCCTTAAATAATTATGTTTGTATAATCCGCAAATTATTTATCGACTATGCAAATTTTTGCACCCGTTTTAGGTAAAAGGCAGAATATACATAGTTCCAAATTGAAGCCCATTCTGAGGAAAGAATGTAACTTAGCTTAAACGTATTCTTTGAGATGTAGTCAACTGTGGAAACACAGCGAGCTCTTAGATGGCCTGTACAACATAATAAAGAATACTTTATCATCGGTTTTTAATATTGATTTGGATGACATGGCATGGTCGCAGGCCTCCCTGCCTGTCAAATTGGGAAGCTTAGGTATTCGCAAAATTTCCAGATAGTCTATATTCCGTCTACAGCACTAGTTCTTTAGTTGAAAAAAAATAAAACACTTCTGATTTGGTCCGATCACAAATTTCATATTTAGACGAAGCTAGAACGCTTGCCATATTGCTTGCCCCGATGCTGCTCCTCCAAAATCTCTTTCGTTCCAACGGCAATGGGACGGGCCTTTGTGTGAGTTGAAATGTTTGTTACAAACGTGCTCCAGCTCGGCAGATCGTGCCCGTCTCCTAGCCTTTTCTAAATGGGAGTCAGGACATTGGCTACAAGCACTAAAAATAATACAGCTTCGTCGGTTAAGTTTGACGGTGAATTAATGAATAATTGTGTCAAAAACGTCCAAACTGTTTAAAAATTAACTGTCTTATGGACTCGTAAATAATGATAGTTTAAGAAATGATCGTCTATTGGCTTATACGTGGATGACACAGAAAGCCTACTATGAACTTTGTAAAATTAGACCACTGATCAAAGATCGGGATGTAAAAGACCAAAATATCGTAATCAAATTTTTATTGCTAAAAATAAATTATCAACAATGATTTGGCACTTGGCAGAAAATCTTTTAAAGTCAGTGGTGGTAGTACTGGAGGGCAGGGGCGGCCTTGACGAGAAGTGGCGCGGCCTTGACGACGTGGTGGGCGGGCGCGGAGTTGGAGACGACAGCGTTGAAGCCATGGTGGTCGTCAGCGGTGTACTGCACGGTGCGGATGGAGCCGTCGGCTTCCTGGAGAGAGTACTGGCCGTGGACGGCGTCGCCGTCGCGGGACTCCTGCTGGGACTTGTTGTCGCCGGTGTGGCCGTCAGCGACGGAGTAAGAGAAGTCGTATTTGGGGTGCGCCTGGGAAATACAAAAAAAAATAGTAAAAAATTTGATATCTTCATTTTAATGAACAAAGTAGGTGTATGAGGTAATGATGATGATGGTAACTTACGATTTCTTCAGCGTGAGCCAAGACCTTGGTCACGGGAGCGGCGTGGTAGGCGACGGGAGCGGAGTGGTAAGCGACGGGAGCGGGAGCGGAGTGGTAGACTTGAGCGGGCGCGTGGTAGGCCAGAGGTGCGGGGGCAGCGTGGTAGGCGACGGGGGCGGGGGCGGAGTGGTAGGCGAGGGGAGCGGCTACTAGCTTCTGTCCGAGTCCCTCATCGTGTCGCACGATGCTCTGGGAGGAGACCGCGGCCGCGGAGGAGTAGTGGGGCTCGGCCAGGAGACCAGCCTGGGACACCGCCACCAGAGCGCACAGGGCTACCAACTGGAAAATCAATCATTCGTTTAAATATCCAAATGCATTGTGTTGAAAATAAACGAAGCATACAAGAACTTTACAACTAATAAACTAGTGAACTCACTTTAGAGAACATGTTGACTGTGTGTGAATCAATGATCAAATGATAACTAAATATTTATAGCTCGGATTTTTATATTAATGCTCAAAACCTGAAGTAAGCCTGACCGAATGTAGGTTAGTAGTAGCTTACAACGACCTTGTCTCATGTCAATGTTCGCTTATCACGTTTTATGCGTGATTCATATTAAGGTTGTTTCTGGTCCAGGACTAAGCATAGCTCCGCTATTAGATGGCGCTGATTTTCTATGTTGAAGTTTTTCACTATTTTCTAATTACATTGTGCATAATTGTTTAATTGTAATATATTTGCCGCAAATGGGATGTTGTTTTTTATGTACCAAGCAATTTTTCAAGTGTTGAAAGCATCTATGGAGCTTGTATTTGGGAAAAGCAAAAAAGATTTTGCCTGTGTGAGTGATCGGCCGCTACGAGTCACTCACACAAAAAAAGATCTTGCCTGTGTGAGTGATCGGTCGCTACGAGTCACTCACACAGGCAAACCCTATAAATTCAGTGGAACTAAAATAACTACTGTTCGAAAAATAACAGAGATAATTGGAGACGCCTTAGGACTAAATATTTTTCGGACCAATATTTCAGTTTTCGGGACATTACTAAATTACATCTAAAATTAATTCAATAAAACCACTAGTTAACGAACTAATTTTCGACTCTGGTTTTTTTTAAGAATAAAAACAGGCTATATTTACATTTAAAAAAAAAATTAATGGTATATAATAAAGGTAATTTTCTTTTATCGTTTTGAACAATTTAAGTAAAAAGGCGCAGAGGGTAATGTTATTTACAAACTAGCTTATTAGCTAAAGAATATCTTACAAATCATAGGTAAAAAAAATACTTTTCATGCTATTTATTAATTTCGTTAAATCATTGGAATTGACAAATAAATTGAATAAGTTCACAATAACAATCATTAATTTTAAATGTACTCACTGTGAAAGTTGTTCCAATTTTATAATAAAATTACATTAAAATTATTAGCGTAATGAAGTCTCCACTTTTTTTGACTCTGTTCTTTGTGTACTTAGGTATTTTAGCTCCGATTTTACGACCACTTATAAAAGATTAAAAGTAATACAAATTTTCACAGTATTTCAATAACTCACTTTGGACTAGCGGTTTGAACAGTCGGGTGGGTGCGACGATGTATAGTCGTACCTGGGTTCGAAACCACCGAAAATTTAATTTACTTTTTGCTTTTTGAAAATAAAATATCCACAAAATTTTGATACATCCCGTTATTACGGGCTCGAATCCCTTCAACACTACCAAAATTTTTGATTTTTATCATTTTTATTCTTTATATTTTGAACAATGTCATAGACCTAGTACAAACAAATTCATATTTGTCATAAATTACTTATTGTAAGCCTTCCTAAGTCTATTTTATTGTAATATAAAACATTGGTAGACTGTTCTGCGTACATCCCACAAAGGGTCCTGACCTCGTTTCTAACGGTATGACAAAAATAAAATGAAACAATTATGTACTATCAACACCAACTGATTTATATTTTATTTTAGCTCTTTACGCCAGCTAATGTTCAGGCATTTTTACAAATCGCTCATTGAATGCAAAACGGCCACATTTCAAAAATTTAGAAAATGGTTTTATTTCTGATAAAGTATATTTTCTTTTGAGAACATTTCATAAAGCTAGTTTAATTTAAATATTTATTTCTTTTTATTGGGATAATTATCTTAACTTGGCTTCAAAATTTTAATGCAGAATGGGCTTTTGTAGTTTTTATCAAGTTGGGTGATAGCTATAACAGCGACCATTATTTTAAAAAATAGAGCAAAAAATTACGAAAACAATGATGTTTTAATATTAAAAAAGAAAAACTTTAACTTTTCAAAAAAATCATGTTCAAAATTTTGTTTTGGCTCTCTGTAAAAAGTTACGATTAGTCCAATAAAAAAAATATATATATAATTCCGGACAGTCCACACAGCATCATCTAGCCCCAAGGTGAGCAAAGCTCGTATTATGGGTACTAGTTGACTGATAAACTTAATACAATACATTACATAGATAGATATTTTTTTTTATAAATACCTACATAGAAAACACCCAGACCAACGGAACAATTTCATGTTCAATTTCTGTAGATCGTACACAATTTTTTCCGACACGGGAATCGAACCCACAACCGGTCGCAGGCGGACCTTCGCCCACTGCGCCACATCGGTTGTCGCTGATGAATGATCGAAATGATTTGCATACAATCTGACACGTCTGATGCTGGGGCCACACTACCGTGATATGCCGATAATTATTTTAATTATAACTTATACAACACCTAGGTGTAACCACGATTTATGGCCATAATTTTACAATGCCAATCAATATGGCAAATGGCGGTAGACAATAGCTCCGGCGGCGGTCTTTTTCGCACATCAAAGAAGATTACCGCAGTAATTAATGCGTTTGTGGCCACTACCGTTTGTCCAGTGTGCAATATGAGCTCACCGGCGACGCACGTGATATTTTTACCGCCTTATTTATTGACATATCTAGGTAAACTCTAGTGTAACCACACCAGGTCATGCAGTAATTTAAACGGTAATTTAATGTCATAATTATTGCGGTAACAGCCCGGTAGATTGTAAGGTAGTGTGGCCCCAGCGTAAAACTCTCTAAACTGGTATCTATAAGCAAACATTTTATCTGTTTACATAGTGTCATTTATTGTTGTCATGGAAACGGAACGTAGGCTTCCTAGATCTTATTTGACATGCAGCAAAAATAGATAGGAATAAATACTTGGACGATGGAAAAACCCTTTGAGAACGGTAGACTATGGTATTATTAGATGATTCTTTAGATAGCACACAGATGGCGATTCCGTCGCCGCCATCACACTCACATGTTCAAGTAAGCGGGCGTACGACACTATCCGTGTTCACTCACGCATTGATAGAAATGGTCTAAAATTTTCACGTTATTTCTAATTATTCCGAGTGTTTTCATGAATCAAACACAATTTGCCGCAAATAATGACGAATAACAAAGCCAAAAACAGTTATTTATTTGTTAAATTATGTCCACATCGCTCATATTTGGGAAAATACAAACGTATGGAAATCGAACAACCTTAATGAACAGCTTCTGCAACCAATCTTTTTTTTGAATTCTCTCTCTTTTTGTGTATTCAATACTTAAGCCTGCTTAAGAATAGAATATAAATAGACTTACCTATGATATAAAGTGTTAATAACATTTAAACAAACACTTAAAAACAAGACAAACACTAAATTAACCTACTTCTGAGTAAGTGTTTGATGTAAAGTTTGCAAGAATACCAGGAATAAGTATTTTGTAGAATGGGGCATTTTGTGTACAAGTTTATGAAAAACATCGTACTTATTGCTGTTTAGGTACATTTTTGTGGGCCTTAATTATTTATACTCTACTATGTATATCTTCCGTCCGAGGGTTCTCTCGCGTAGATAGATAGACTTTTAATGGGAATTGGTGTGTTTTACTTTTTTATGATTGTGTTAGATACTCAGTGTACTTTCATTATAATATTGATATTAATATTATATGACTAATTTTCCTTTCTTGTACACACAAACAGTAGTGTGTGAAAGTACACTGAGTATACATATAGTATACACTGAGTATCTAACACAATCATAAAAAAGTAAAACACACATTTCACATGAGTAGACTCACTTGCTTTTCAATCTTATAGAACTACAAATCTTTGTTTATACATGAACCTAATACTTAGTAAAAATACTTGATTCGGAATCAAACTACAATGCGAATTTCAAATTGGATAAAATCCCATTTTAACGAGTTTAAAAAATCCTGCAAAAAGATTTAAAAATATAATATTATAAACTGAATACATAGTTATGATAATTAATATTGTATACTCACATTGATAAGTATGATGACTACATAGTACATACATATATTTGAAAGATTGTAGTTTATATTTCTACTAGCGACCCACCCCGGCTTCGCATGGTTTTATTATACTTATAAACACTTCTTTTGATCACTCTATCTATTAAAAAACTGCATCAAAATCCGTTGTGTACATTTAAAGATTTAAGCATACATAGGGACAGAGAAAGTGACTTTGTATATACTATGAAGTGATTTGTAAAGATTGCGTATAAAAACGAATAATAAGAAAAGTAAAGTTAAACTAACATTGATTTTCAGTTAATGAACTGTACACGTGGAGATTTATGTATAGGTGGATTTACTACAATTACATTTACTCGATTAAGTCCATTTTGGTTTTTGTTGTGTTAAATGTTATTTTGTGCCTATGGGAGTGACATAGTCAATTTGACTAAACTCCTTCATAATAAATAAAGAAAAAAAAAGTCTATTGTACGTAAATTTTGACTATACTGTACTAAACTTTGCCCAAAACTACAGAATTTTCTTGGAATCATCAGCAGACTTTGCAGAGTGACCTCGGCAAGTTTGTTGTACTGTTACACCCTCGCAATCAAGGACTTTATGAGCATCGCATGATTTGTCATCGGTGAGAAGACTGTCCGTTGCTCCGATGATGGTAAATGAAAGTTTATTTAGCAGACAGTGTCCATACGCTTACTTTTTTACCGTTTCGTTAGCTTCGGTGATGATAGCGCTGCCCCGCTCTACCTTATCTGCAATCAAGCGGGTAAGAACGGGATCCATCGTTTATTAGGGACCTCTCCAGTTCAAAGCATAGTCCATGTCCGGAGTAATGAGAATGGAAGAGGTAGGAAAGGTGACGATCTTCTAAGATCGTTTCCAATACTTTAGCAAGCCAGTTCAGTTCGGTGGAAGCCAATTAATTACCGGCGTCATTTTCTAGGCACTTATATTATTTCTATAAGTGGAATAATAAAGTAACATGTCAAGTTTCAGCTGATACATTCCAAGCCTAATCATTAACTTATAAATAAAATCGTCATTAAATATTGTCCTTATGTTGATGGTAATTAGGTAAATTAAGATATTGAGACAAGTCAAAATTGTTAACTTCAATACCGTATGGTGTGGGCGTAGAAATTATGAATTCAACTTTCGTAACAATCAGTGAACGGGTTCATTTGCAGACTTGACACGATGTAAGGTCATCACTTGCTTGACAACTTCCACTACTCGTACGTATCGGACTAATCCTGCATTGAGCATGTATAAAAAGTAGAGTAATGACACCATTGGTATCATTATCCATTTGATCATTCTGTTGAAATCATCAACATGTTCTCTAAAGTGAGTACCTAGAGCATTGAAGGATCTAAAACACGCATATGTAGTGAAGCGAATGTGCATTGGATACGCATACACATAGATCTAATCGATTTACTTATTTCCAGTTGGTAGCCCTGTGCGCTCTGGTGGCGGTGTCCCAGGCTGGTCTCCTGGCCGAGCCCCACTACTCCTCCGCGGCCGCGGTCTCCTCCCAGAGCATCGTGCGTCACGATGAGGGACTCGGACAGAAGCTGGTAGCCGCTCCCCTCGCCTACCACTCCGCCCCCGCACCCGTCGCCTACCACTCAGCCCCCGCCCCAGTCGCCTACCACGCTGCCCCCGCACCTCTGGCCTACCACGCGCCCGCTCAAGTCTACCACTCCGCTCCCGCTCAAGTCTACCACTCCGCTCCCGCTCCCGTCGCTTACCACTCCGCTCCCATCGCCTACCATGCCGCTCCCGTCGCTAAAGTCCTGGCTCACGCTGAGGAAATCGTAAGTTACCATAACATGATCATGGACGTTGTTCATTGAAATGACGAGATTACCAAATTTCTAACTGATGTTCGTATTCCCAGGCACACCCCAAATACGACTTCTCTTACTCCGTCGCTGACGGCCACACCGGCGACAACAAGTCCCAGCAGGAGTCCCGCGACGGCGACGCCGTCCACGGCCAGTACTCTCTCCAGGAAGCCGACGGCTCCATCCGCACCGTGCAGTACACCGCTGACGACCACCACGGCTTCAACGCTGTCGTCTCCAACTCCGCGCCCGCCCACCACGTCGTCAAGGCCGCGCCCCTCCTCGTCAAGGCCGCCCCTGCCCTCCAGTACTACCACCATTAATATGTGATCTTCCTAGTCATCCAAAATGTTATTTGATAATTTATTTTTACAATATACCTGAATATTCCTAAAAATTTTATGATTTATTAGTTATGCAGAAACCGTTTATGTTCATGCCTAGGCGTTTGTACTGTACATGTACTCGTACCTACCTTTTTCTTCACCCAGAATCTTTGAAACTTCTAGATAACAAACAAAGTAAATACATTCTATAGGATTTCCCGATCAAAAGCCTAAATTAGTTAATGGAGAATCTTAAGTGTCTATTGAATTTGCCGTTCTTTGACTACTGATGGCAATATCGATAAGGGAATCCATTCTCTATTAATTTGAAATCGTTCGTAAAAGGGGAAAGTAGCTAAAATCGTATGTTGAGTAATATGCGAGGCGTGATGGCATGTGTTCTGCATTCCCAAACATTTGGTTTATTTCTAGAAAATGTGCCTTAAGCTGTAGTTGTTCTTAATAATACTGAATCCGTTGATTCACAGGCATTAAAAAAAAATTATCTTGCTAAATACTTTTTTTTTCATGTAAAAATGAAAAATTAAAGCAGGTTGTAAATTGATAACAATGAATTATTTATTTATTTTTTTAGATTTCTCGTTGCAAAAAAAAAGTATGAACTCTGGTGCGAATAGTTCTTGTCTCCTCTAGGTAGGCACTTGCGATTGCGATGATACGATAAAATGTATTGTTGAATGTATTATAATATGGATAAGACAATAACGAACAATTATTTTTTATCCTTAACAAAAATAAATAGTAATTCTGTACAATCTACACATCATCATCTAGCCCCAAGTTAGAGCTTGTGTTATAGGTAGGTACTAGATGAGTGATTTACTAATGTCTGCAGTTAGCTCAATGGTTTCAATTGTAAATACTAGTTGTAATTTTTCTATTCCTTTGCTTGTAATTTTCGTTGTTAATAAAGATCTTTACTAATAACTTACATAAAACATACATAATTTATACAAAATACAATTCATTAGATAGATAGCTGTATTATCATGATCTTTGAAATATATTTCAGATTTGGTATCGCTATTTATTTACTTGATAAAATCAACTTAGCGATGACTTTTTCTTTGGGTGTATCCACCTTAATCTAGCATTGGGTCGCTCAACAATGGTGTCTCTACAATAAGGTTTTAACCAATTTATGTAATAAATTTTTTGAAAAGTATAAAACGGTATATGATGACACAATTTATTAACAGTTTGCTAATACATTTCGTTGGCATCAGTTCATCTTATGTTCTTAAAAATGGTTCCTAAGGTATGTCTTATAGAACATAATTTATCTTAGGATATTTAGAATTTTTCTTATAATTTTATGTTTGTTTCAGTTTTTCTTGTTCGCATGCTTCGTGAGCTTTAGCAGAGCAGTCTTCATCGATACAGGCTATAATAGCAACAAAGATCAGAGGACCTGGCATGAAGTCAAATCATATTATCCTTCAAGTTCACATTCCTATGGAAATAAATATGAACCCTTTGTAAGTTAAATTTTACAAGTGCTTGCATTTGATTTTGACAAACGCATAAGCATTGAAATGTGGTAATGCAGATAGTGTCTTTGGGGACGCTTCCGACTGGTATAGACATGGATCAGTTGAGCTACTTCTAGACTGTTTGAAACCTGCAATAAGCTCTATTATTTGAATTGTTTTTGCAAATTTTAATTTGTTTCTATTCTTTGAATTTTTCGTTATTAATAAAGTTATACATTATTTTATATAGCTTTAATTTTCTAACATGTCGACCTTATTAAATAAATGTGTGTTCCTTCACCAGGCGTACCCCAGATACGAGTTTGAATATGCAGTATCAGACAAGAAGACAGGCGATTACAAAAGGCATCATGAAACACGAGACGGCGACAGAGTACGTGGTGAATACAGCTTGGTTGAACCTGATGGTTCCCTGAGGAAGGTTCAATACGACGCGGATGATCATCATGGGTATGATTTTTTAAACATAAATACACTTCAAATCGTTGAGGGTGAGGTATCTATGAGGTCGACAACTGATATGAAGGTCAACCGGCGACACAGAGGGTTGTGGGTTCGATTCCCGCCTTGGGACAAAAGTTTGTAAGATCTACAAAAATTCTGAAAAGTCCTGAGTGTGTTTTCTATGTACAATAAAAAATATCTATATATTTAATGTATTGAATTAAGTATATTAGTCATCTGGTACCCTAGACGCTTAGCTTGGGGCGAGATGACGCACAGCGTCATCTCGGCACAGAATTATTTAGTTATGATTTAAAATTATTTATCTATTGTGGTTACAGGCTCATAACACCGAACAGCTATAACTAATGCCTCATTACTCTTATTCCCGTGGCATCCTCAAACTCCTCGGTCTTTCTGTCCTATTTTCCTCTCTAGCGACTGGCTGATTGCGGTCCAGCAGTGGACTATTTTATAAAATTTTGTAGTTGCACCTCAAAAGTCACTAGATTTATCTATTTAGTTTAGTTACATTTACAATTAATGTGCAAGCCCCACTACTAAATGCTATTTTACATAGAATAGCACTTGGCGAAGATTCGAATAAAAATAATTATTTTCACCTTGATTAGTTGCAACAACATTAAATCTGGCAAGGAAGTTTAAAAATTAACAAGGCAATATATTTACTTGAGAATGATTCAATAAAATTTAAACAAACACCAATTATTGAAACAAATGTTACAAACGCGTGGTCTAAACAGCCTTGTCTAAAAGAATTATAATACACCCAAGCTCAAAACATAAAAGTAATTATTCAATCAAATCTTTATAATGTCCGTGGCGAATCGCAATTGTAATGCATACTTATCTTGATCTTGTGAATGATAAAACGTGATCGACTAGTGTCATTGAATATGTTGATAGAGTGACTTCCAAGAGTAATTCATCTGAACTTATCCCTCTTTAACTTCCTTTTATTTCCAGCTTCAATGCGGTAGTTAGCAAGACGGTGAACAAACACGGTGATCAGGCTTTTTCTATTACTGGTCATACTAGATATTTCTATCCTATCGGACATGGTATCAAGATCAACCATTACTTTCCCAGCGAAGGCTATAAAACTAAAAATTTGTTAAGTATGAAAAGTTCCGTAGAAAATACGCCTTCAGAAGTTGAAGAACTTGCAATGACTAACGATGACAAAATGATGGTTGTTGATGAAGGTAATAAAACAATGCAACTGAAACCAGTCAAATCTCAAGAACAAGTTCGAGAAAATGAAGACAAACCTTTAGTCACAGCTGAAATAAAAACAGTAACGGAAATCCCAGCTGTTGTCTCAATGATTATGCACAAACCAGAGGAACAAATTGACGAAATGTCCACAACAGCGCCTATCGATAATAAAGATATTCAAGAACCAGTTCAAGAACCTAATGCTGAAGCAGAAACTGCAGAACCTAAGGAAGATTCTGATGTGTCATCTTCGTTTTACCATTCGCGAATCTACTACGTAGGGTATTAATATTGTTTCGTAATTTATGAATGTTAATTTTTGTTATTTAGTTTGTATCGCTTCTGTAAATATTTCAAATAGAACTAAAACTTTTAATTCGTATAACTTCTTACCATTTTGTAAATATTGTCTGAAAACCAGAAAACGCAGAGTCAAAAGCAAACGAAGCATGTGAAAAATAAAAATTATGTTAGAAATTACTCTAGGTCTTTTTCTATCTTCTTTTGCCAATGCTTATGTTAATAGATGACAATTCATTTGCAGTTACTATTTTTTATATTTTGTATAAAAATCATGCTAGGTGCATGTTGAAAAGGCATAGTTTTAAAATATAAATAAAAAAGTAATAAAAGAGGCTACTTTTCATCCCATAAATCCAGTTCCCGTGAGA
This sequence comes from Eupithecia centaureata, assembly GCA_944547425.1. Classification (NCBI taxonomy): domain Eukaryota; kingdom Metazoa; phylum Arthropoda; class Insecta; order Lepidoptera; family Geometridae; genus Eupithecia; species Eupithecia centaureata. The sequence continues at coordinate 11,346,663 of OX155681.1, forward strand.
TACAAATATCCTTGAAATGTTTCCATAGAAACAAAGCGTGTGAATTCGCGGGCAGATACTAGTACTAGTAAAACTATAATGCTAATTTATCTACTTGATTCATTATTTATACGATGAAAACTTCCTCTACCTGATTCCTACACCACCTCTCTTCTAACTCAATTTTGAGCTGAATAAAAATTTTTTTTATCTGTGTTTTAGTTCATGTGTTATTTTATTAAGTACGTTAAAGAATTGCAGAATTACTCTGGTGTCAAAAAAGTCTTTTCATTTAAAAAATCTTAAAAGGTTCCGTTATTCGCAAGATGTTTCTGATTATTCTTCATACGAAGCCGAATCGATTCCAGTCGTAGTATATCTTCAAAAATATTCCAAAAAGAAACGACGATACCATTTATAGGCAGATGGAATTGCAAATCTCATTCAATTTAAATAAAACTGAATCATAAGATCAATAAGATACTAAAGAATAAATGGACTGAATTCTGTAGACCTTGTTAATGTAACGAGCGTCAAAGTGCACTGCATATTTATCGATTGTTTTAAGAATTTTGTTTTTGATTCTTGGCACAAATTTGGTTAGTAAAATGCTCGCCTCATTAAATTTTTTGAAAATTATAATTGCAGCATCACCTCGCAGTTCTGCACACGTTTTTCCAAGGTTAAAAAGTTCTCATTAGGTTAGATGTCGATGCTCTAGGTATGTGTATTTAAGTCTAGAACTAAAACCACCCAATTCAGAATTTTGGAAATTGTATAATGCACAAACACGCATTTGAACAGTATAAAATATTTGAATTCGTAACATAAATAGGATGAGACAACATAATCACAATTAATCTTATGATAAATGTGTATTAAGATTACTTTGTTTTAATGTAAATAGTAATCCATTATTCTTTTAACGATCGTTTTGGTTGCCTGGAAGAAATAGCTTTCAGCGATAAGGCCGGCAATTTCATTGGTTATCACTTTTAATATGTTTAATTAAGTACTTCCTGTTTTCTTGATGCAATAAAAGTATTATTTATTAGAGAAAAATGGTGGCTTTTCTTTCATATGTGATCTAAGCCATTAGAGTAAGAAAGTAAGTAAGGATGGCATATTCATCCATCTTTTCTAAAGGATTGTATTGCTAGAAGACTTCTCAATTTACAATATTTATTGTTCAATCTTTAGGTTAGAGTAAACATTCCCAAGATCTCGTAAATAAACAGTGCGATGGAAAACCTGTTCCATAGCATGGGTATTGAATAATATCGGTCTTAGGAGACATAATTCATAGCGAATGCCCCAGTTTTACCACAAGGAAGTCCAGATACAACTAGACGGTGTAACTCTCGATTTTCATGGACCACTTAAATTATGCTTAAACGATAAGCTACGGTCTTAACTCAACTTAGACTCAAAGTTAAAACTCAGTTAAAATAAACAAACTTATATTTCTATTATAATAAATGGGAAAGTCTGTATTAATGTTTATTATGGGTAATCTCCGTAACTAATAATGTTGTTTAGATGAAATTTGGTATGTAAATAGATTAGGACTTAGAATAACAAATAACGAGTCCTTAAAGTTTTGAAAAATTATCCTTTGAAAGGGTTTGGGTTGGTAAAGTTTGTATGGAATACAATTATTCTTTGGTTGGATTCACTTAAAACAAAGTATAAATAAACAATAGACTGAATAATAAAACACATTTTTTTTTTCGAAGAAGGAAAATATTAAAATTTATTTATTTTATTCAAGCACAAACATTTCTTTGCGCTGCAGATTTACTGTGAAGTAAGTGTTAACGAAGAACAAAGTGATTAGCTATCCCTGGATTTTTGCACTAGTCTGCAAATAGCTTAACTGTTTCATGTGCCAATATTTTATAGATTTTGTTGATTCTTAGGACAATTTTGTTCTAGAGTTATGATTGGTTTGCGATATCACCATACATCCGAATATAGTCATCATCACCGTTAGGAAAGGGGCATGATTTCCTAACGGGACCGCGTTTATCGGATCTGTTTAGGGATACTAAAGCAAGAAACACAAATAAGCAATCTCACCTTATTGTTTTCCAAAGAAGGTGACCGGAATAGACTGCAGACAGCCTGTGGCTGCGTTTATGCCCTATAAGTCTATTGCGCTATCGTTAGTTGGCCTATAAAAGTTCAATAATCTCTTATTTTACAAGATTATGAAATGCTAAGGTATCTTTGTGTTCTTACTACAGAAACAAGTTCCTACCACCTAACCTTGTCATTTTTGCGTTTTGTAGATAATGGTAGGACAGTTTTCCATAAGATATGAAATTACTTGCTTCTTTATGATGTCTTTGAGGGATCTCAAAAATCTGTAAGTAGTTTCGTCATGTGCTCGTGTTTTTTTTACTAATTTTTATTTATGGTGTGGAGAAAATAGGGTTGACAAATTGAAGACTTGTATCACCTTAACTGGAGTTCACTTAAAATAAATTGATGTATCCTCTAAAGTAATATTGAATTGAATATTGGGTGGTTAAAATTAATAACTACAGGTTTATCTAGATTGGTAACGTACGTAAGCAAATGAGTCGGCGTAAGACAAGGAACAGCACTGGGCCCTTCGTGATTAATGTTTTTAGTAGTTTACATTCATTTGCATTTTATCTGTTCTGAAATAACTTTTACGTAACAATCTAGACCACTATTACCTATCTATTATACGACGTTAGGTCGTCTTGTAGCACTTTATTGCAAAATATTTATGAGAAGTCTATGTTTAAGGATTTATTATTTTTTATTTATTTTGTTTATGATTAGGATTACTATAATTTTTTCGTTTTATTAACTAAATTTGACTTAATTCTGTTCAGTTTAAATTATTTAAGCGTAACTTACATTTCTAAATTAAATAAGTATTCCAATTGTATCAAGAGCGATCCCACAATAATCGTTATTTGCGCCATGATAGTTTTTATTAATTGTGTACCCACAAAGACTATCAACGATTGTACATAAAATTACAATTAATTATTCGTGTAATATCTACGGGATTAACTCATTCTCATTATAAAATGATACAATCGATGATCGATCTCCAAAATACAATATACATATTCATCAAAGTCGTAGTAGAGAAAACTATTATGTTTAAGATATTATTGTTATTTTAATCTTAAATTTACGTTAAAAATATTATAAGACGACTTGTATTATAATGTTTGTACAGAGTGGTGATTAGTTGCCTTTTCATCACTAAAAACATCGATAAATATTTTATACCAATAAGTTTCAGACTATCAGAAAGAAGGTACTATTTAAACGCATTTCAAGGTACCAGTGAACAATAGACCTACGGTCCAAGCTCTCTCACTTATCGATTTTCTATATTGTATCCGTATCGAACATATATTGCGACACCCGATAAGCGAGTAGATTGGTAACACTGCAATTACGTTGATCCAAACCGATCGGATATCGCAGGAATAGACCCCCTCCAACGCTCATAAGATTTGTTTGTTATATAAAAACAGGTCGTTCTCAACTAAGAGCAGTCAAGGCATTTCTGTCTAAAGCAAAATGTTCTCTAAAGTAAGCAAAGCTCCTTTCAAAAATTATGTAACGTTAGGACAATTTGCGGTTTCCTTCGATCTAAATAAAAACTAAAGAAAAATACAAAAATAATTTATCGCAGATGTTGTTGCTAGTGTATGCTAGTGCACAAAAGTTGAAACGAAGAAAAAAACAATTAACACCTAATTTATCATTATTATTTTAGTAATAATTTAAAGCTCACAATTTTACTCGTCGAAGTGTTTATTTTGTGACCCTAAGAAAGTTTTTGATTTCAGATTGATCTCAACAAACAATTCGAAAATTTTGAAACGCCAAGTAAATTTTCTATGCAGCATCATTCAAATTTATTACTTTGGTTACGCTAAACAATGGTCACCAGCCTCTAAAATCAACTCACCGACGACGTCTTACTATCTGAATATCATCATCATCACCATTTTCCTCACTCAATTTCAATTTCAATAGGCATATTATTATAATGTGTAATGCACTTAGAAAAGTCAGATTAACAATCAATCAATGAATTATTAACATTGACGTCTATTTTCTATTCAAATTTCAGATCGTGCTCGCTTGTAGTCTTCTGGCGGCTTGCCAGGCTGGCCTAGTCCACCATGCCCCAGCCGTATCATCACAAAGCATCGTCTACCACGACGTGCCCTCCCACCCGGCACCAGTGCACTACGAAGCACCTGTCTACCACGCTGCTCCAGCTATCCATGCCCCGGTCCAAGCCGCTCACGAGGAACATTATGTTGATGAATACGTAAGTAGAATAAAAAACGTGGTAGCTCATCATCATCATCAGTATATATTAGTCCACTGCTGAATTAATTAATGAAACGCTTATTCTGATAGTTTAGTAGGTACACATAAAAATAAGAGCTTATACAAACTACACACACCGCAAAAAACTTAAAACTAACATGCAAATATAAATGTAATTAATATAAAAGTATTTGAATATATTTAAATTCTAAGTTATATAAAATAGGTGCGTGTATTTTTATGGTTGGTATTCTGGACATAGGCCTGCCATAATGAGCATCATAGCACCTTGTCCTCATGGTAGCACAGAAGGCGGTAAAGTATTTGGAAAGTAATGAGGATCTTAATAATCTCACAATGCGTCTTTTTACGCTATTTATCTTTGAATGGAGTTGATATTCTTGTTTCTTTATTTTGTTTATTTTACATATAAAACTATTCAAAACTTACATCTATGTGATGTTTGGTATATTCATGAAATAATAATCATCATTATTAGTCAACTACTGGCCTCTCCTAATGAGCGCCATAGCGCCCTGTCTTCAGTTTGCCGCATCCAGCGTCTGCCAATAGTCTTTCGCAGATCGTCATCCCAAAGGCCGGAGGGCATAATAGAATAAACATAAAACTAATTTCATTAATAAAAAAAATGTATAAGGTTCACATCACATTTTCACAAAACAATAGTGTTCAGTAAAATAATTTCATTCAAAAGAAAGAAAATTTCCAACGTATATTTTCAAAACAATGATATTTAGTTATTCTTTTTTGATTATCAGTTAGCATTAGGATTGTATAATTATTTAGCCCTAGAAAACAGGGCTTCATCACAGCTATACCTAGCTTTGCAAAACGTATTCAGTAATTTCATATTTAATTTTTTAGAATTCCTTGTAAGTTACAACCAAATCGGGCGATTGATTTAAAAGTTACAATAACACCAAAAAAAATCAACTCATTTTCACCCGTGGAATATCCAAAAATCCATTCTTATCGGGTGTCTGTGTAATAAAATATACTTAACCTCCAAATTCCAGCGTTCTAGTATCAGCAGTTTGGGTAAATCAGTAAATCAATATCTTTATTTCTTTAGGCTTACAAAATAAGCACTTGGACAAGTCAAATTTAATACTATAAGTACATAATTATCAAAATAATATAAGACATAAAGTGATAATTGATTTTCAGTTCGCTTCACTCTTTTGTCCACTAGTGGAAGAAGCGAAATGGGCTGGACGTTGTCTTAATAAACTCGCTTGTTCTTTTACATATAGTATAGAGGTTTTAGGATTAATTCCTAAATCATAACAAAAGCAAAATTTCGGATAAAAATATTAAACTATTTTTGGTGTTAAAGTAATACTTTTCAATAGGCTCATCTCAAATATGGCTTCTCGTACTCCGTGGAAGACCCTCACACCGGCGACCACAAGTCGCAGCACGAGTCGCGCGACGGCGACGTCGTGAAGGGAGAATACTCTCTACTCCAACCTGATGGTTCCTTCCGCAAGGTCACCTACACCGCTGATCATCACAATGGGTAAGACATAGAGTTAAACATAATCATTGTTTTCAAAGTTAACAGAATGTTTTATTATTATGCGGCTGCCATTTATTTTCCCATAACTTCCAAGAAATTGTGGATATATTTTCCCATAACAGTAATTTTCTTCTCATTCTTGTGTTCCAGGTATAATACCCGTTTAACTTTTATTCCTTTTATACCTATATTTATGAGATATTTATGAATAATATGACACCATTAAAAATAAGTCCAGATTGAAGCTCCAGAGATTCGTGCCCCACCCAAATCCCAAAAAACTCCAAAAACAAACAAAAACCTAACTTACAAAAATCGCAATCAATTTTGATAGGCTAACTACTTATGTAGCTAGTATCTGCCTGTGGCTTTTCACGCGGTATTTCTATGCAAACGTCTCAAGTCTATTTCTATCCAGTGGGAACTGATGAAAAGTAGTAGTATTCCCGGGTTGGAACTTCGTCTAATCTAAATTTCAGTTATTCGTTCGGATAGGATTTTTGGAAGTAAAACACGAATCCCTCCTGGGGCATTTTTAACTCCGGACTTTACCCTATTGCAACGTAAATGACACTTGACCACTTGACACATTCTAAACCAGTTTCACTGACCTATGTTTTGTCAACAGATTCAACGCTGTCGTGCACAACTCCCCGCCGGTCATCCATCATCATTAAGCTGACGTTTTACCCAATCTGTGATATTAGCGTTAGTGTTCTAGTTTTTGTAGTCATCCAATCAAGAGCCTTTCCACTGTTCTCATTACTCGTATATGCCAATGTTATAGGATGACGCTCATACGGACGGCAAAAAAGCACAAGGCCGAATTTTGTAAAAAGGAATTATCATTCTCACATCTGACTGAATACTTTGATACTTCCTGATTATTCTTTCTCTTTTATTGCTCTTCATTAGGTTTTTTGTGACTTTGTGGTCGTCCATATTTGTTGAGTCTGATAGTTAGTATTCTCAAATGTTATTATTTACTGTCATTTATGTATTCAGATTTGTTATTTCAGTCATCTTCTATGTAAATAATACTATGTATGCTTTCATCATGACAATTTTAGAATTAATTTGTGGTTTGTATGGGAAGGGGCAATGCCATTGTAAATAGCAAAGCTTTATGTACGATAATCGTAATGTGTATCTAATATAAAGAAAATAAAAGAAACCTGTGTTTTTTGTCTTCGTAAGTGAGAACGTAGGCCAGGTACCTTCATAAAATTTAAAATTACTCCTTTGACCCCATTTTGGCTACCTTAAAATACCAATTTCTAAAAATCCGTTTAGCTTAGTGGTGTACCTTATGCAAAATTTCAGCTTCGTAGCTCTTGTACAGAGGTATCTTGATGAGTCACTCAGTTTTCTTATTTATAAACATGGGTTACTCAAAAGATGATTTTTATAAAATCTATCTGGTATGATTAAACTAAATATGCCGTAGGACAAAAGATTTCAGGAAATACTAACAAATTCCTTCACCAAGGTACGAGGACATACCAAGACCTACATACAGCCAACGATTAAACTCAAAACAATGATATACGAAATAGCGTTTGGCAACACAAAAATGCATTAGGCTGTATTCATGTTAATTGCACAAACAAGCCCGGTGGACCGTGAGAAACCCGAGATCTCCAAATTGCATATCAGGTACATTACATTACCATACAATGTTCAAGTAACAAGGAGCGAAAGCAAGGACTAAGTACACTTTGTTCGGTGTAACTAGGCCGATGCTAATACAGCAACAGATTGCTGAAGTGACTGTTTTCTTATTTATCTACCTTATTCTTCTTCCTCTTCTAAAAATGATGTTTTGTCTTGAAATTTTGCGTACAATTCTTATAATTCTAAGAATTCTACTATTAGTATAAAAGTGACATGTGAATGCGAAGATGGCTGAAGACAACGACAAACTACAAAATGGATCGAGATTAAATTTTGCACACAAGATCAGGAACCAAAATAATAAATAAATTATACTGGATAAGCATACTTCCATCATTATTTAGTTACGGATATAATTTTTCTTGTCATACCTAGAACATACCCAAAACCTCGGAACAAATATTTACCAATCGTACAAAAATTTGTCCCTTGGTGGGACTCGAACCAGCAACATCCTGCATTGCAGGAAAATCTTTGTCCGCAGCGCCACATCACCATCAGTCATCAATAAACGTTTGTCATAACTAACATGTACCTACTTTTTTTCTAAGAACGCTTGCAAAGCCGCGGGGCGAAGCATGTCAACTAATATTAATAAACTTCATTGTATGTAACTAGGTCTGTGCTAACTTAGCAACAAACAGTGATAGTATTAAAATTTGTTCCTCATTCCGAACTTTATTCAATACTTAGATCACAATTAAGGAACATTGTATCTTTGCCTGCGTAAGATCGTAAATGGTCACATAGACACTTCGTAATATAATAATTATTCGCCAAGTTCGAGGCGGGTCCCTCACAAAGGGTTTCGAACCATCTTGCAATATTCTTTAAAATTTCGCGTTAGGAACAAGAAGCAAACTTTATTTTTTTAACTGTCCGTCTACCTTTTACGGTTCAAAAGATGCAGCCCGCTGACAAACGGATAGACGGACGCTTATTATTATGGTTTTATTTTAACCCCTCTGATATGGAACCCAAAAAACTAATGGTATGTGTTAATTTTCAATACCCATTTAACTGAAAATTATGAAATATCTTACTAATTGAACTATAAACTTTAAATATCTATATTTATAATAAAAATGAGGTTAAAGAACTTGCCTCGTTAAAAAATTAGGTTAGAAATCCGTGCATTATAATGAGTCACTGTGTAAGTCAATTGTATGTCACCCATAGCGGGTTGAATTTGTGAACGAAATAATCCATATCGTATTTCACAACAATAAAAAGCCCAAAATCGATTTACAATAAATCGAAGCGATTCTCCGTACTTCTTATTAACACAGTGATGGATGTCGCTTACGAAACAAGGACCCAATATCAAGACGCATCACTTATTTTGCAATGATGACGAAATTGATGATTTACGGAGCCATTTACGGAGAATAATGCTATGGTCATTATCGAATGTATGAAAAATTTGTTATGGTCATCTTGGACGATTTGCCAGCTGCTGTTTTGGTATTTTGATAATGATGACCACTTAAAAACAAAAGAAGACAGGGAATTTCTCATCTTTGAATCCATGGTCCGAATTTTTAGTTCAGTTCATTTATTTTTCACATAGCACTTGGAAATGTTGTCAACTTTTACTTTGATTTGGCTAAATAAGTTATAATTCCTGTTTTATGGTGCCTCTGAAGATTAAGAACTCCATGGTACTTGTTTTGCTTCTTTTTGTTGCTTAGTTTCCTTTAACACCGAATATTCAAACGCAAGTCAGATTTAAGCACTTTTTAGGCGATTTTTAGACTGATTTTAATGGAAAAATCACGAGTGTCTAACAAACATCTTTCTTCTAATAAGATTCAATGTTATGTTCAAATGTTATGATACAAAAATCTGAAAATTATATAAGTACACCGATTATATAATATTAGACTTAACTAACTCGTTACTATGGTAACGGGCGGCAGTACACGCGGAATTAAAGTCAGGGTATAGTTTTTTGAAAACACGTCCTCTTGTATTATTCATACATACCTATGTTTGCTGTTACAGCAAAGTTAAGCTTAGTAGTTTCTCATGTGAATCTCACAAAATGTTTTTCATCTATTAAACAAGTAAAATGGCAATGCGTGCCACGTGATGTGCACTCATAGTGAAGATCGTTTCGCTCAGCTACAAGGTTAATACTCCCAGATGTAATTTTGATTGTGTTTATAATTGTTAAAAGATAATAAACTAGCTAAATTAACCTTTTACAGTAGGCAGGCATCTACTAAACATCGAATATTTCAGGAAAACTTAATCATAGTTTACACATCCGACACAATTTTAATAGATATACCTAGGTATAAATAATGATAGGTTGAAGTTAAATAAACCAAAGCGTTTACTTTGGTTTCAATATACAGAAAATAAATTACGTTGCTTTATACCAAATAAGTTTCACATAACCCACTTGATCTTTTGTTAACCAACTTTGAAAATAAAATCTCATAAACATATAAATTCGAAAAAAAGAGAAAACCCAATATACATAGCATTAAATTAATATACTCTATTCTATTAAGAATTAATAAGACTGCAGAAAACGAATAAAAAATGCGACTTTTAAACAAACGTCTGCATACAACACTGACAGCCTTACAAAAATTCCCTTTCATTTAACTCTCACAGCTGTTCATAAATTCGTTGAATTAGTCATGAACGAAGTTCGTCGAATTCTCCATATCTCTTATTGGACGTGCTTGAGTGCAATTTTGGCTGAATTGTGGGTTTCATTAAAAATGGCGGGTTATGGTTGCAATTAGTGCAATGACCTTCGAAGGGAAGCGCCGTTGTATACTGGTTCTGGACAAGGAGATATGTGGTCGCAGGCACCGCCGGCATTTGCGCGGGGACTACACTGAGAGCGGAAAAGCTTTCAAAAGTACGGATGCTATATGGGTATAAAGCATTTTTACTTTTGAAAGTATCGAATTGCGGAAAAACTTTTAAAAGTAACGGGTGCTTTATAGGTATATAGCATTCGTTACTTTTACTACGAAAGCTTTCCCGCAAGTGTTTACGGGATATCGAAAAACTGTTAGTATACATAAATCCATATTTCCCGTAACAAAATACAATATAGAATTTGGATTTTCATGTGCTACAAACATCAAATCTGCTACAGAATTGGCTACGAAGGTCTACGAAAAATAAGAATAATGCAAGCAAAAGAAATAAACACGCTCTATATTATTTGACTTTTTTAAATATAATAAATAAGGTTTATCTAAGATCTTTTATAACATAAATTTATCTCCTTATTTTATTACAACTCAGTAAAATTAACGTATTACTTATATAGATTCACTTTGACGAGAAAATATCCTGTCCGAAATCTGCTTTTAAAAAAAACATAACTACTTTATTTACGATTCGGCATTTTAATATTTCCTAATCTCAAATTTCATCAAACTTTTAAATTGACTTACAAGCAAAAAAAAGTAAAGCTTTAAAGTTTAATTTTCCAACGGCAGTCTCTTATTTCTCTCGGTGTGCCTCAGACTTGCAGTTGCGTAATAGTTTACTGGATCACTTGGTGCAACCCAGAGAGCTACTTTCTTACCAGCCGATAATCTAAGGGCATTTTCACGCTGTTCAATAAATTAACTTTATCAAATAAAATAGGATTATTTGGCTCTTGGTTTTGGCACTGTTAGAGCGCTATGGGACTCAATAGGAGAAGCGTATGGCTTCTTCAGTCTAGAGGGAATGGTTGTTGGTTTGGTGATAAGTGATAATGTCAAAGAATATCATATTTAAGAATAAAATGTTGTAAATTATTACATATTTTACTAGCTACCTTATATATTTATTTTACAATTACTTTAAATTTGTATTCTTTCGTGGTCGTTTCGCTTGAAATGGTGCAGAAATATCGGAAAACTCAAAAGAAATCAAATCATGGTAAATATACCATATTCAATGACTTTAAATTTGTAGATTTTTATTATAGTCATGAGGTTTTTTTAATGTTATTAATTGTTTGACCGAACTGAAAAAATGCATTTAATTAGAAATATATAAGAGCCTATAATAGACCATAGACCCATTACAGTCTTGATTGATTTGACATACTATCACTATCTTTATTCTTCCGCGAAAAATCCCTGCTATCAATTGAATTCAATGGTAGATAGAGTTATTTTGCAAACATCTATTCATTTGTTTAAAATTACGGTTTCTCTTGTTTATTTTAGTGAGGCAAGTTCAGGCAATGTTCAATACAGTCCCGAAAGTTAATACTAAGTAGGAACGTCATGTAATTATACTTAAAAATCTTTTGTGCCATGATAATATCACAGAAGTATTTCGTTTTGATAAACTAACTTATAACAAGTTCAAAACTCCACACAAATCTTTCGTTATAGCCATAACAGACCGTAATAATCTAGATAAGCTATTATTTAAGAATGTCTTTATGTAACTTGTATAAGCTAAGGGATAGAATGAACCAGCTAAACTATGCAATAGGTTCTTGTAACAACAATGAATGTCGCAATAGATGGTGGGAAAACTACAGTTATGATCAATTTAATGTTTCTGAGTCTTTATTTCCTACAAAAGATGACTGAGTGAGACAAAGTTATTATATTTGAACATAATAGTGTGTTGGATCAGGGGTGAAGAGTGTTGGATCAGTGGTGAAGAGTTTTGAATCAGGGGAGATGAATGTTGGATCAAAGGTGCCGATTGGATCAAAGGACTGGATTGTTGAAGTAGGGTAGGACCGTGTTGTAGTGTGAAGTGCCCGTCGTGAGAAGGCTCGTCATATCTGATGATGCTTTGGGAGAAGACGGCATATAATAATAGAATTACATATATTTGAAGGGAACTTTCTTTTAAGCTTTTGTAAATTATTTATTTATAATTACTCTCTTTAGTGGAAACATTGGGTCAGTATTATCTAAAAAACACAGTTTTAGCACCTTAGTGCTTGGTTAGTGTGTGGTACCCTTAGGTACCATTAAGTTAAGCTGATTGCAGATGTGATGTGATAATATTTAATTATTTATTATATTATTAATACTTTAACCGGCCATGACAAACAAGGATGACTTTCCTGCTGCGGCATAATCTTTCAAATGTCCGGGCAGTGAATGTGTTAATACTGCTTTGATCCTTCAATGATGTGCTTTGAGTATTGAATTTGGTTTTCAGATCTTGAATTTGGTTTCGCGATCTTGAATAAGATATTTACTTTCCTCAAGTCAACAGATCAGACCCTTACAATAACCTTGACTGAAAATAAAAAAGCGTCGTTTCCATGACGTAAGGCCTGCAAAGGTGATCGTGTGTCAGCCACAGTGTCGTTATCAGTGTGCGGTGTCATGTGTTCAGCCGGTTCTGATGCCGTATCGGGTGACCCGGCCGGCTTCCTCTGAAGTATAAAAACTACCACCGAAACAGGAGAGCTATCAATCGACTCCCAGCTCAGTATCAACATGTACTTTAGAGTGAGTACGAAAAGTTATTGGATTTAATTTAATTTTTGGAGGTCTCAAAAGTTTAATAGTTTCATTTTGAATGAATTTTTATATATTATTTTGAGTATATTTCAGCCATCTATTTAGTACCCATAACTCTGCTTAGCTTGGGGCTAAATGATGCTGTGTAAAGCCCAGCATTTTTATTATTATTATCTGTATTATTTCTTTATATTCCGCATAGTACAAAAATCATTCAGTTGGTTGGTACTTACCTAGTCACATTCAAACTAGTTACACAAATTGTTTATTTGTTATGATTTCTAGTGTCTCAAGTTGATCCTAGAAAGAGAAGCTATAGAACAGTTTCTAAAGAACGAATAACTATCATAAGCTTTTTATGATATCTAATGTAGTAAATCGATACTTATTCTATAGTTTCTAAACAACCGAAGTAATCATATGTTTTCTTTTTCAGATCGCAGTGATCAGCGCACTCGTAGCGCTTACCCAAGCAGGAGTGATCAATGAGGGTCACCATGCCGTCTCCTCCCAAAGCATCGTCAGACATGACGAGCCTTCTCACGACGGACACTTCACACTACAACACGGTCCTACCCTACTTCAACACTCCGGTCCTTTGATCCAATCAGCACCTTTGATCCAACACTCATCTCCTCTGCTTCAACACTCTTCACCCCTGATCCAACACTCTTCACCCCTGATCCAACACTCTTCACCCTTGATCCAACACTCTTCACCCTTGATCCAACACTCTTCGCCTCTGATCCAGCATTCGTATTTGGAACACAGTGCGCCCATCGTCCAACATCTGGCTCCCGCCGTTCACCACATTGCTCCAACTGTTCACCATGCTCCGTTGGTGCAACATGTTGCTCAGGTTGCCATTGCCCGCAAAGCTGATATCGAGGAAGAACATGTAAGTCTATTTTATTTGCTTTAAGAATATCAATGTTGAATTAGTCTTTTGGTTCATCATAGTGAAAAAGATCCACATTTCACTCTTATCCACTTTAAGAAAATCGAAAAAAATCTATCAATGGTAAAACAATTGATGGATTGTTTAGATTTATATGTATAAAGATTTGATCAGGAAAATACCCATCACCATATTATCTTATAGGTATAGGTGGCGCATAGCTTAATATTGGTTACAAATAAACATCCGGAAAATCAAAACGTAGACTAGCTAACTATTCACTGAAGTCACTATCACTTGACAATGGTCTCAGCAAGGAACTGTTGTATCTACTTATCTTCATACATTACAAGCTTTTTCACATAATACCAATACGACTTTAAATATTCGCACAATAGAAGTGAAAGGAGTAACTAATAAAAAAACGTTTTCATCTAATATAACCCAATTAAATTGTGTAACCTCAATATTACTAAACTACAGACATACCTAAGCTTTGTGTTTCAGCAATATATCATGCTGTGCTATGAGGAACTATTTATCATTAATATCATTAGATGATAATGTTTCTAGTAAGTAGGTCTACTTTCGTAATAATAGACTAGGTTTATTTGTCTATTAAATCTACAGAATAACTTTACTAAGTCAATACGTATAAAACCAATCATAGAGTATATGTGAGTATTGTCAAAGCACGATCTAAGCAATAATTGGTGAACAATTATGACTGATTGTACGCGTATACGCAACTTATGTAGATAATGAGATAGTCACTAGGTCTAGTAATTATACTGAGCATTTCACGCTTCGAAAACGTAACATGCTGTTCTGATAATAATGCACTCGTGGTATCGATATTTACGAGACTACGTTACATCACTAGTTAAATACATGAACGATGAAAGAAGTTTTACCAGTCCAATTAGAGTTCTGGCAAACCTTTCCATGATCTTCACAATTGAGGAAACAAAGTCGATAAATCATTAATGACCTTAAATTACTGACACCAAAACATAATTTCCTAGAATATAAACGTTCCGTAACACCTTTATTTATGAGTTATCAAATCAATATCATAATAAATGTCAAAATATGTCGATCAATAGAATCGTTCCAAACATTTCTTGAATTATGTCTGACGTTTACAATCCCTTTCCCATGGTACAATGTTCAAAACTTCCATCATGAGAACTACTGTTATAACAGCTGCATTCTCTATCTATGCATTTAAAAGACGAAAAACTCTGATCCTAACTATAAAAAAATAAACTTTTGACACCAAAATATAGTGCATGTTGGACTCTAGGTTCAACAAAAGTGCCTAATCACCTCTTCTTTCCCGAGCAATAAAAGGCAACGTGATCTTCTGCTCATCTTTTAATAAAAGCAATCTTTTCTGTGTCGATTCATTGAGTATCTTCTTATATCTTTGTATTTTCAGGCTCCAGCGAAGTACGAATTCTCGTACTCCGTGGAAGACCCTCACACCGGCGACCACAAGTCGCAGCACGAGTCGCGCGACGGAGACGTCGTGAAGGGAGAGTACACTCTGCTGCAGCCTGACGGTTCCATCCGCAAGGTTGAATACACCGCTGACGACCACAATGGGTAAGACTTCCTTTGTATCAAATCAGATAGTGACTTTCATGACCAGAAAGCTGTATAGAATGTAGCTCTGGACAGCTGCGTAGTTCTCCATACCTGACTAACGAGAACTTACAAGATTTGACTTTCTCACAGATTAGATACTGCCCGTCTTTTGGTTGGATCTCGTCGATGGTGAAGTTTCGCGTTTTTTTTGATTTGGCTTTCTCAATTTATAAAAAGTTTAATACAATTCAGACAAGAAATTTATCTATGGAATTCGCATTTGGAACGCGTCATTTTGTTTATGTTCTGCCGTATTTGGTCTAAAAAACTAACAATTTTTTTAAAACAATAGAATAGAAAGATCTAATACTTTCAATTTCCTGAATCACTTCGTAAACCCGTGCATAAACTGCTTAACACGACGAAAGTAAAAGTAGTGTTTATGGATCGGTTAACTCCATAAAATCAGTATCGAAAGTGAGTTTAAAAACAGAACAGGTGTAAACGCTTGTATATTAATATCAATGTCTAAAACGTGTTTAGACTCATTCATAAAGAGTGCAAGCTCAGACGTATATTTGTCATGTTACGCAATGAAGGCCAAGAATAAAGCCAGGTAGACGTTAGGATAGTGGCTACTGTAGGTTTTAACCTGGAATACTATTAAAGTTGTTTATCTATTATTTATATAATTAATATTCTTTCCACTTGATAAAACAATAAGGAAACTAAACTTACGTGTTCTATTTTTTATTTTGAAGGCTCTAAAAAAATTATGAAGTTTCTGTAAAACTATCGAGTTCGAAAACAAACGACAGTAATTTCATAAAGGACTTCAGAAAATCAATAACTTTACTTCTTTAGGCTTACAAAGTAAGCCCTTAGACAAGTCAAATTGATGACTGTCATAGAAAGAGAAACTACCGAAGTATGTAGTCTGTTTAGATAATTCTTATAAGCGTTATCGTTTTTATTACATTAATCTTCTATTTTCAAAGTTTGAAATTAGTAACAAAAGAAAAAGTTACAACATTACAAAGTATTTTTTCATTTTCCAAACTTCAGAATCTGCAATTTATTAAACTTTTAATCTAAGCTGTTGTCTCGGTCGATAACGTAGATAAGATCCGAACCATCCTACAGGCTGTTCTGCTTTTGACGGACCGACAAGCTTGTTAGTATTGTTATACAATAGTCTGCAAAGTTAATTTGAATATTTACGTACGTAGGTTTATCATTAGTTTGATAAGCAACTTGTATCATTAAATTTTGCAATTTTGCAAAAAGCTCCTAATGATCATAAAAGTTTTTGATAGCATCAAGATTATACCATTAATTTTGAAATAGACAGATTAATGACGTTATAAGATTTAAGGTGAATTTTCTCGGGATATTTTGCTGAAAATTAGAGGTTATAATTGGGATGTCTAACTTAGGAATGGTGTATTGAAATAAATAGTTAGGTAGCTATTTAAAATTGTCGTGGCTTAACCGTTAGAGAGCCATCTTTTTGGCTTCGATGAAATATTTTTTTAAAAATTAGCCTCACTCCCATTATAAAATAAGCACTGAATGAGCTTTGTTTCCTATTTACGAGCTTTGTTTATATTTATTTGACGACCGATGTGGCGCGGTGGGCGAAGGTCCGCCTGCGACGCAGAAGGTTGCGGGTTCGATTCTCGCCTCGGAACAAATTTGTGCACGATCTGCAGAAATTTGTTTCGTTGGTCTGGGTGTTTAATATGTATAATAAAAAATATCTATCTGTGTATATAATGTATTAAATATATCAGTTATCTAATACCCATAACACAAGCTTTTGATTACTTAGCTTACTTTGGGGCTAGATGGTGCTGTGTGGATTGTCCAGCATTATTTATTTATTTATTTAATTATTTATTTAGGCCAAGCCATGGCCAGCCTAGGTGTAGACAGTCAATTATTTTTTTCATTCGACATTAAAATCGTACACGCAAAAGTGTTAACAAGTTATGATTATAGACCCTGGGGGGTTCTGTTTATATGAAAACTATCAGTTTAAAAAAAACGTCCAAAATTACTTTTCTTTTATGGTTTGTTTTATTTGTTGCTTGCTAAATAAAATTTAGTAATCTGTAATATTATACTGAAGTTTTCTTTGTGATTATGTGAATCTTGTGTCTGAATAAACAAAATTATTTTGTTACAGTTTCAACGCCATCGTCCACAACACAGCCCCCGACGCGCACGCGGCTCCCCCCTCCCCCGCCCCTCGAGTCCACGCCGTCCACGGTCCAGTTGTCCAACAAGTCCACGCTGTCCATGCTCCAGTCGTCCAACAAGTCCACGCACTCCACTCCGCTCCCCAGTACTTCACCGCTCAGCATTAGATCGACTCTTCCAACCGTGTATACCGTTAGTTTAAGTTATTTGAATACATTGTTATTTATGTCATAGCTATCTATTGGTTTTGATTTAACTCCTTCAAGCTTTTTAGTGTAAGCTAAAGAAGTAGAATATAGTCATCAGCATACATACCTTCATTGAACGTGTCCTCCCAAACAAATAATAATAATAATAAAATAATGGTGTACAATCCACACAGCATCGTCTAGTCCCAAGCTCAGCAAAGCTTGTGTTATGGTTACTAGTTGACTGATATCATCATCATCATCAGCATATATCAGTCCACTGTTGTATATTAGGCTTCCGCTAATGAGTGTCATAGCGCCCTGTCTTATATACTTTATACAATAGATCCATACCTGCCTTGTGACAAATGTTTTTACGATCAGCATATTCTTTTTGTAGGGTTCTGGGTGTTTTGTTATATATAAATCTATGTAAAGTAATTTTACATAACACAAGCTCTGCTTAGCTTGCTGCTAAATGATGCTGTGTGGATTGTCCTGCATTATTTTTATTCATATACAAGCGACCAGCCTCGGCTTCGCACGGTTTTATTGTATCTATAAACCTTTCTTTTGAATCACTCTATCTATTAAAAAAAAACCGCATCAAAATCCGTTGCGTAGTTTTCAAGATTTATGCATTCAAAGGGACATAATGATATAGGGACATAGGGACAGAAAAAGCGACTTTGTTTTATACTATGTAGTGATTAAATATGTACGAGTATTTTGGTAGTTCACAAATGTAAGTCAATAGTTTTGCAACAAAATATCTGAATAACGCCTATTAATGTGCGCATCGGATGTGCTAAGTAGCTTAAATAACGCTAATTACCAACTCTGCTGAAGCGAAGACGAACGTAATAAGAAAGAGCACACCGGTCGATCTGGTTTCTGATAACAATTTAATATAAATTGGACAAGGTTTTCAATCATCAGTTGGAGGAAGTCTAGTAAAAACAATACTAACAAAAACTGGCTAAATGTTAGGAAGACTCGCACACGAATAGTTTCTTTACCATTATCTACTCTAATTTAATTTAATCGAGTTTGGTGTCCAGCAAGATCGACTTCATATCTCTTACTTATTATCTAATTAGTCAAATCAAAACTACTGCATAGATATTAAAAAAAACTCATGTATAACTTAGATGTAACGAACTGAACTTTTTTTAACGTAGGTATTATGATAAAATAAATGAAGGCACAAGTGTACCTTAGCGCATAAAACTCGGGTTTTCAAAACTAAATTTATTGCATTTATTTATGAGTCTGAATATAAAAATAAAAGGAAATTAACCATAACACATCGAAGAAGTATAAGTTACACCCAAACATACATCTAAAATGAGAAGGAGCCACTGTAGCGTAGCGGGCAAAGGTCCGCCTGCAACGAAGGAGCTTGCGGGTTCTATTCCCGACTCGGGAAAGATGTACGATCTGCATTGTTCAGGGTGTTCTGGGTAATTTTTACATTTAATATATTAAGTTTATCAATTATCTAGTACCTATAACACAACCTCTGTTATTCTTACGGCTAGATGATACTGCGTGAATTGCCCAACATTATTTATGAATATTATGTTTACATGAAACCATAAAAGTAATATTCCCGATTTATCTTTCGATAAATTAATTACAAAAGAAACTGTTTCACATAAGAGGTAATTGTGCTTATTTGTATCTAAAATTACATTGTTCATAATCATAATATATCGTGACTAAGTTATTCAATTAGGTACTTAACTTACTTAAGATCTGTCTTATTATACAATCTTCTTAGTTATTATCATATCGTAAAAATTATAATCTAACAATATGACGAATGGGCCCAAAGTATTAACAAACAAGTTATATAACTGAAAACAATACGAGACTACTAAAAGCATGTTTAAGTCTATAATAAAGCTATTATGTTATCAAAGCAGTTTGTCTGATGACGGAAAACAGATAGAAGAATACGTAACAAAAGCTACAACTAGGCAACAGTTCTGCGTAAAACATAATCAAATTGTAACACAACAACACAACATGTAGGTTAATAAGTAACAATCATAAACCTGCCTGGTAGCTCTAGCATTACAACGTAGAAAATAGCCATTTTGTCTAAAATTGTCCTAATACTTAGGATGCCCACGATGCTTATGCTGAAGAGCTCCTAGCAGCAGTGAAAGCCATAAATACTTAAAAACATTGAATGTAATATTTCAACTACAGTAAATTATAGTACTGTTATGACCTTAGATACTCTAGCGCCTTCATATCTGGCATGGAATTAAGGACCGGCCGGCTTCGCAGCAATATCAGCGGTGTCCCTCAAACGGCGAAAAAGCGCTAATCTTGACGGATTATGCCTATTTTAGAAGTTTGAGTCCTTGGTCCTTGGGTCCTGGGGCACACTTCACTACAAAGTATAAAACAAAGTCGCTTTCCCTGTCCCTATATCCCTATTTTCCTATGGCCCTTTGTACGCTTAAATCTTTAAAACTACGCAACGGATTTTGATGTGTTTTTTTTTAATAGATAGAGTGATGCAAGAGGAAGGTTTATACTTATAATAAAACCGTGTGAAGCTGGGGCAAGTCCCTAATAATTTATAAAAGTCTTATAAAATTCTCATAGAGCCTTTTTTTATATAGATAAGGATAGAGCTTTCTTTTGAATATTTTTTTTAAAATTTTCTATTACATATATCGTCATAATAATATGATACCTAGCTACTTTAGTGTATGTTTTTATGACACTGTCTATGTTTGTGAACCACATAAATTATCTATCTTAATTATTGAAATCTTCTTTACGTACGTACTTCTTAATATTTTTTGAAGCATGTTTTAAGAAACACATCTGATGCAGTGTTCCTCGTTTACCGGTGGTAAGCATGACGTTAAGTTCAAAAACTGGAAAGATGGTAAACCAACAGTGGTTAGGTGGATTGTTAATATTATAAGCTACCAAGTTAAATGATTTTCATAGTACAACCACCGCATTCGTAAATTATCGTTTCAAACACCTTGCGTATTCTCTCTTAGAAGTGTATCTTGCAAAAGAGCGCTAAGATCTAATGGTATTTGACGAATGTGGGTCAATGGATTTTGGAGCACCATGTATAGCGATATCGTGGATTTTAAGATACATTGCCTTTTGTTGAAAAATTAGCTACTAAAGAGATTTATTTTTCATCCGCTGTTGTTTCAGTCTAAAGAAGAAACATACAGGCCAATTGAAATCTTTTATAAAAACGTCTGTTTAATCCTAAAAGTGATTTATGTATGTTGTGTAACTTGTTTGAAAAAAGTGAAGTTTACCCTTTTTTATAATATGGACATTTTGTTCGATGGCTACAAAACAAAAGACGATTTGACAGCCGACGATCAATCAATCAATGAATTTTTTTGGTATCTTCACTACATTAAACAAAGTCGCTTTCTCTGTCCCTTTGTCCCTATGTATGCTGAATACTTTAAAATTACGCAACGGATTTTAATGCGGTTCTTTGAATAGATAGAGTGATTCAAGAGGACGGTTTATACGTATAATAAAACCGTGTGAAGCCGGGGCGGGTCGCTAGTATATTTATAAAGGGCATTAAGCCAACCCACTGACAACGTCAGCCCGGTTGGTAAATACAATTGGTTGCTAATCTTTTAAAATATAATCAACTATTTTAGATGTTCTTATATAAAAACCTAACCGCCACGCAAAGAGGGGCAGCTAAGATGGATGGATGTTCAATGATTGAAAAATATTTAAATTATTCATTAACGCCTTCTTTTAATTATTGAACAAAGTTTGAATGATTTTCTTTTGTTTTATGTACAAATACACCTTATTATTTGCAAAATGACTTAGATTTCCTTCTATTAATAGTCCTAGAGTCGTTGTAATCACATCTAAGCAAGGTCAAATTCAACCCATTATTTTGTCTTTTGGCTGCACTTACTACATTTTGAAACGCTCTAGTTACCAGCTGATTATATGTACGTATACGCATGTAATTACATACCTTCAACAGACGAGAGCTGGGAATTAAGTAAGTGATAATTTATTTACTGATTTGGCAATGCGTCAGAATATGAAACATGAAGACACAATTTGAAATATGTTAAGCAGGTAGGCCTTAATAGGAAAATCGTACATGAAAGCAACCTTTTGCAATTCCCTATCCTAATACCTCAAGTAAGCCATGGTACAGAAATAAAAATGGTAATAGAGACATAAGTTACCTTACGAAACTGGGGTTTATCACGAGCATTGTGTTTTTAAATGAAGATTGTAGAAAACAGTATTTTTTGGCTTAAGAGTAATTTAAATATAGCAATAAATAATAAAAAAATAAAACTTGATCATCTTAGACCTCTCATTGTTAAATTGATATTTGAACTTTAAAATACAGTTATTAGCTGCTACGTGCTTTGGCATTCACTTTGAAATTAATTCCGGAATTGTCTTCGTATTTAAATGTATAACTTTTAGAAGTAGGACATAGTATATTTGCACCCAACTTTCTTCATTCTATCTCTACCCTTGAACTACGTAAACCTACGTAATTTACGTAATTGCAACCATTATCAAACTACCGTAGTCTTGCGTCGAGCCGTGCTTCTCGCGAGGTCCTAATATATAAGCCGATGACTGCACACCTCACCACCAGTTGTGTGTGGTCGAGCATTCGAAGCAAACCTAATTCTAGCAAAATGATCTCGAAAGTAAGTGGATCCTGTAGAATAATAGTGAAAGGATTTGTGAACGTCGTGGCTGAAGGGGAGCTTAGGCTGCAAAGCTTTTGAAATTGTGCGTCGGCGCAGCGTGTTGTTTAAGGGAGCTGTTGGCCTATTTTTGTCTAGCGACAGACAAAAACGAACACATACAAGGATCGAGATGTGATCTCATTTTACAATAATCTTCTAAATTCAAAAGCTCCTTTTGCCAAATTTTAAATATCTTTATGTATTGACACCATTAATACTTCCCCGAAATTCCTTTCCACCATGGCATGAACATGATTGTCAATGTTAGTCTATTTGGTATCAATCATTTCAGTTCTCCAAAGTCCATGGGAAGACTATCAGATACGTGTCCTACAACGTAGTTTTGTTTATCGCGTCCAGCATTTCAGTCTTTCGCAGCCTCGAACCTTAAATTTATACCATGACTTTATTCCAGGCCGCAGTAATCCTGTCTGTAGTCGCGGTGGCTACTGCCGGCATCATCCATGGCTACGGCGGTGGAGAGTCATACGGCCACGAGCAACTGCAGTACGCAGCACCGGTCTACGCAGGGCATGAGGACACGCATGTCGACTACCATGTAAGTAGTCAAAGACCTTATTTAGGTTTCAAGGTTTTTATTCTCAAAAAAGTTTTTTTTTATAATGTGACACACAAAATATTTATAAGTTAAATCCAATCCATTATTTTATGGTTCCAACCCATTATTTTTGCTAATTCTTAATATTATTATTGTATGCCTCCAGGGCCGAATCAATAAATGGTGAGATAGGTATACATGTACGTTAGATTAGATTTACTTAGTATTTGCTAGTTCAAACTAAGCTAAAACTAAGTACTAATGTAGTTTTGCCAAAATAACCCTTCTTATCTGTGGACGGTAGCTAGGATTAATTCAAGATAAAATACCTTCTAAGATCAATTAGATCCTTTATGACAGTCAAGGAATAGAAACACATTAAAATATACAATTGATCGCTAGTTTGGCATTAGCCTTACTATATACCTACCATTGAAAAATTGAGGTCCTTTATTTTATTAAGGCATAGAAAAACATTAATAACATCTATTCTGACTACCATTGCTATAAAAGGCCTCCAAAATTGCTTTGAATGTCCCAAAAATCACAATTTGTTTGTTTAAGATCAGAATCCACGTTTTGAATAGTTAATTAATGCAGTAGGCTTTAAATTCATGGTTCCATAATGCTTGCAAGATTTCTGTCCTACAAATCTACACATAAATGAACAAATCAGCAACAAAAAACGAAAGCTTGATTATGTTAAAAACATTCTTATTATAATCGCAAGTTGATCCAAATTTCACAATAATCAAACTGTTACATCACTTTATACGTATAATATAAATCCTACTTTTTAAAAATATCAGCTATTATAAGCTCCACTTCCGTCTTAAATCGAATAGCTAAAAGTGGACCAAATTCGTATTTATTTATGATCGTTCTAAAATGTTACCGAATTAAATGTTGCAGTAACTGCTCCGTAAGGGTGACAAAACTAAATCGAGCTGTGCTGCGCTGTACTCCGCTGTGCTGTGTCAACGTCAACTCGCTCGTCCAATGTTTTAATGAGGATACAAACTAACCATGCTGTGCTGCGCTGTGCTGTGCTGCGTCAATCTGTTGACCAAACATAGCACAGCGCAGTACAGCGCAGCACAGCTCGATTTAGTTTTGTCACCCTTACGGAGCAGTTACTGCAACATTTAATTCGGTAACATTTTAGAACGATCATAAATAAATACGAATTTGGTTTAACCAACTTCGAAAAAAGATTTGGTTCTTAAATATATTTATTAGCTATGTACATATGTTTGCCAATCTTGATGGTTCGTATGGTACCTAGTACACAAAATTTCCCTAGTGGGCCATTTTAAATTGCACTCTAGTTTACTATTTGTCACGCTAAATGTAAAAAAAGAAAAAAATTCAAGGAATTCGAAGTTGGTAAACAAATTAAAAAAAAATCAGCTACTGTGATAGAATATAAATTCTCTATCTTTCCGAAAAATTAAAGAAAATAAGACGGACTCTCGTTGTAAAATGAGTTTGCGTGTGAGTCTATTTTGCTCTTTATTTACCAAAGCTTTTCTTTCAAAGTAACAAAGAAGATTTAGAATTAACGTTCCAAGATCCTACTAATATTATAAATGCGAAAGTTTGTAAGTATGGATGGATGGATGGATGGATGGATGTTTGTTACTCTTTCACGCAAAAACTGCTGAACGGATATTAATGAAATTTGGCACAGAGATAGATTATAGTCTGGAAAAACACACAGGCTATATTTTATCGGGAACAGGAATTACCGCGGAAACCGCTGGGCGCTGCTAGTTCACATATATTTTTCGTAAAGATGTAATCAAGCCCATCAGATTCTAATAAAGCGATACGATCAGACACGCTCATTAAGTGAACACGAAATTAGATTGCACCATGTCACATTTACAAAGAACAATGTGGCCAAGGACAAGTAAACAAACAATTGAGAACATAGAACGACCGTAACGTCGTGATGATATTTTGTAATATACGATTAACATGGTTTGGCCTCTTGATGTTTTAATTTAGATCGTCTTAGTTATCTTGATCTTGATTTTTCGGTTAGTCCCGCTATGCACGAGTCCCTCTTTGCTCGGGTTCTAAAATACCTAACAAAAAGTGCCGCTTTGCTCGGAAAGAGATTCTAAGACTGTCGAACAGAAAATATTTTTGATAATTTTGGTATTCGTTCTACATTTGGTAAATCAGTAAATCAATAACTTTATTTCTTTAGGCTTACTAAATAAGCACTTAGACAAGTCAGATTTGAAACCATACATGATTATCAAAATAATAAAAGAAATCAAGTGTTAATGGATTTTCTTTTCGCTTAATTTTTTTAGTAAGTACTTAACTTATTTCATAAATCAATACTAATCATTTCAAAGTAGAACGAATATAATAGTTTTGAAACATTGAGTAAGCCCCATGTTTATGATTTTTTATGATAACATCATTTATCTGAAGACGATCAATATACAAAAGACGTTTCCGGTTACAAATAAACAATCGGTAATCTAGAATACAATTTTGGCCTTAAAATCGCTTTTTGTTTGTACATTTGTTTATAGATCGTATTTTTATAAACAATTCATCTTATCTTAATTCATTATTAATCGAAATGACAAATTCATCGTGTGATTTAAAGTGGACACCTGTAGAACTAGCCTAACAGTCTCATCATCATCATCATCATCACGCTTACTTACATCATAATAGGCTAAACGCCTGACGGAAATATTGCCTCAAACCGTAAACATATCGCAAAAGCAGGAAATTAATTACAAACTTCTAACTGCATTCACTTAACGCATCTGAGCGCATTGGAGGGATCGTAACATGTGTATTATTTATTCGATAATCGATGATGGTCGATGAACAAGCAACTAATGAACTGTGCATGCGAATTGATTATGCATGCTGGAGCGTATCACGCTAAGCTGATGGGTCTTCGTAAGAAATTGATCTCATTATCAATTTCTGCTTTAGTTTTCAGACTTACGCTTGCTTTATGGATATTCTTAAATGTTCATTAAAAAACATTCCATGGTATTAGCTTTATTTATTTGACTGCATGATTTTAATGCTAATCTTTCAAATACAAAGTATAAAAACGATTAAATAAATCGCATTACCAATATAAATAAAGCCACTGCTGAATTTTTTTTACCCAAACAAGGTAAATTTGCCTTGAATTTGATTATTGCCATAATCATCAACTTTCCATGCCTAGATGGTGGTTTGATCGCAATAGTGTAAGTACATAGAAAAAAACGGCTCTTACTCTAATAGAATCCCTTAGTTAGCGCTTACGACGTCCACGAAAAGGGAAGATACTTACGCCATGTCTGCCACAGCACTTGATATTAGGTAGGTACTAGTTTGATTTCCGGAAATCAAACGAAAGACCATCCAACTGCTTAATCGATTAATAATGTATTTCTAAAATACGCAGAATCTGTTTACTCTTCTGGAATCATAAAATCCTTACGTTACGATGATTACAGCACGAGAAAACTGTTCAAGTAAATAATTAATTCATTTAGCTATCACGTAACCATGCAAAGTACGCTAGTTAGATCATTGACATACCGACAGCTACCTATCCTTTTTATACAGGACGTAGCGCTTAGGATATAACGATATTAGCCAAGAGAGTAACCAAAGAAAAGAAACAAATTCAAGCTAGCTTTATAATTGACATAATGAAGTTAACTGCAGACAGTTGCAAACAGTCTAGAGGTAACTCAATAAACAAAATTAATCGGTAGATGAAACGTCAATAAACTTTATATTTCGAAAATTGTCGAATCGGTCGATTACATTGTGATAATTAACTACTAAGTATTATAAATTTATCGTGTTAATTAAGGCAGTGTGTAGTGTAAAGTAAAAATAAATAAAATAAAATAAATAAATTTTAATTAACTACAAAACAAACTCACAAACATACAAATTTATTATCTACGTTAGTTTTTCAAAGTTACATGATACATTTTACAAGCGGAAGAGCGCAATAAGCGCGTTGAGATCTTTTGTACTAAAAACATATTTCTATTAAAACTATTGTTAGTGCATCTTTCCGTGGTGTGAAATGCCAATAAAATAGTTGTTTCCTTATTTCCAATTAATTGTTTAAAATTGTTATTTAATAATGACTTCCTCAAAGCATTAGGTTTAGTCGATATCGACTGTCTGAATTGATGAATGATTTATTACAACGTTATTTGTCAAAATTGTTCGAAGTACAAAATTTCGAAATTACAATCGAATTGGTAGAATTATCACAACTAGTCGTCTAATAGTTTCATAAGCTTGTATGAAGTCAAACTTCTTTGTGACTATAAGAAGATATTTTTCTGAGTCGGAATTCATGTAAACCATACACACATAATGGACTCCGATAATAGTTGTACCTACTATTCTTAATTTCGTAACTGTTCCAATTTTCTTTCACGATGTCACAATTCACAAATCGATTGACGAAGTTTATTTGACTAAATATATTTTATTGTTACACTAGCACGTTTAATGTCAAACTTATGTGTGTTTTATAAACAATATAAAACTTTACAATATCAACTCAAATTGTCACAGAACTACAAATATGGGGTTCACAAAGAGTAACTAAAACCTTTAAATAGATTGCATTCTCAATCATAGTCGTGACTCGTGACCAAGGGTCGACAACTTCCCAGGGAATCTCTTGCAACAGTCACTATAACAACCTACATAAGGTTTTATTTATATTGAAAGCAGGTGACCGTCTGCATGATAATTATTGGTCCTTGTTAGTCATTTAAACTTAACTTTTTAAACTTAACATAAAAGAAGTTTTTTAGAGGTGGAATGAAATTGCAAAAAATTATTAATTGTAAACATAAAACATGGCTACACAAAAATAACAACAAAACAAAATAAGTAAAAAATAGTAATAATATAAAATATATTTTTCTTACACACCTACCACTCTCTGGCTCCCTTTGACGTACAGGAAGGGACTAAATCTAGTGCTAGTTTTGTTACAGGTTATATCATTCCTACAAGAAAAAAACCTGGTTTCAGTATAAATGTGGTTACTAGCTCTAGGGATAATACCGATGCAGATAATACCGTGTTATTTACATAAACTCCGTGGCCTCACGTTTGTCTGATAGCGTCGATGTCGGCATTGCGGTTACGCAAAACATTTGACAGTTTTAGATCATGCTGAGAAGCTTGTTAGCTTTTGCAAAACTACAGCTGCGTGTCTCTTTCCTTAGTGACTTAAGTACTGAGAAGTAAAGCGTATTTCTGTAGGTCTTTTATTATTTTGTCCACACTAAGCCTACTCTTGCATTGCTTTTCTGTATATGTATACATTAGATGCCGCGGGATTATCGTTTCGCCAATTATTTAGAATATTGTGAATGCATTCGACTTTACTTAAAAATTTGAAGATGGTTTAACTACTTTTTTTTAAATATGCTTGTTTATTAGAAAATCTCAAACCGCTTGTTTATGAATGCAAATCCACACTCACAAACTTTCGCGTTTCGAATTCCTTTTTCCATTTCTTTTCAATTCCATATTTTTAATTTTTTTTTTTAGAAATTGCCCTAATTTTTACTTTTTTTATTGGAAATGGTCAAGCTTTTGG
The DNA here is from genome assembly GCA_944547425.1 of Eupithecia centaureata. Lineage (NCBI taxonomy): Eukaryota > Metazoa > Arthropoda > Insecta > Lepidoptera > Geometridae > Eupithecia > Eupithecia centaureata. The sequence goes on from OX155681.1 coordinate 11,375,464, forward strand.
CCACTACACTATCTCACATAAGATGGAGCACGCTTTGCCAGAAGGAACTAATAATAATCTATTAATATTGTCTATTCCTTGATTGTAAGTTTCTTTGTTAATAAAGTAATTAAACTAATTATAATATAACGTAAAATTAATTAAATTTCTTTAATTTTAAATTAATTAATCCAACTCTCTCATTCCAGGCTCACCCCAAATACGACTACTCCTACTCAGTATCCGACCCTCACACCGGAGACCACAAAACCCAGCACGAAGTCCGCGACGGAGACGTCGTCAAGGGAGAGTACTCTCTGCTGCAGCCTGACGGTTCCTTCCGCAAGGTCACCTACACCGCGGATGACCATAATGGGTATGTTACTATTTTTTCATTTCGTGAGTGAATGAATGAATGAAAGCATGAATGATGTCTTTATACCATCAAAAAAAGTTCACAAAAACTTAAAGAGTCACTTAGCAGCGATCATCATTATACTTAGATCGACGACTGAACAAGATTCACAAGAACCACGGATGTTTTTCTATAATGAGAAGCTTTAAAAATGGATGGTTGATTGCAGATCCAATGTTGAATAATAAACGGAAGAAAACATAATTATCTGTTCTTACCTATCAGTGGATTACGAACTCAATTAATATCTTTGACTCCAACTCAAGAGAGCAATTTCTAATCATAAATCGTTTTACTACGTACTATTTTTTTTATTAAAATAATATACGTTCGCTGTATGCTATTTTCAAGTACAATAAAGTATTAATTGATTCATTCATTAAATCATTCATTTGTTCATTCAATAATTCATAAGTTGGGCCTGAGTGGGAGCAAGACTTTAACGCCGCGACGCAATTTGTTTACGATCATCATATTCATCAGAATGTAATACAATCGTTCGTTGGTAAGACTTATACAGCCATTAATAGACCAGTCCAATTAATAATGGCAAATATATCAAATCGATCCTGCGTCAAGTAATATTATTACCAAAAAATGTTGCAAATCTGCTGGTAAATATGCCTTTGTCAGGCGAGCTTCACCACCAGCTTGTGCTACATTTTAAATTTTCCAACTACTACTTCTCTCTTTTGTTCTCTTTAAGAAGGCGTCATATTGATACCTCATCCTATAAGAACTCTAGAAGTTCGAAAATCAAAATAAGTTTTAGGATAAATATTTGCATGACCATTTTTTAACCATTTTCTTCTTTTTTCAGTTTCAACGCGGTAGTGCACAACACCGCTCCGGTCATCCACGACAGCTACCACTAATCTTAGTTCGGCTGCTAGCCACTCCCTCATGTGATATTAAACCTTACTCTTTATAGAATATAGTCGACAATGTTATGTTATAAGACTGCGGCGAAATAAACTGTTGAAAAATATCTCTGGTATCTTTTAACCTACCTCTGTAATTACATCATTCCAAAAGATATATCCTAGTTATTGATAGTTTCAAGAATTATGATGGTTATGAGAATGCAAAAGACTACCTTCCAATTGCTTGACGACGGTGGTTGAAAAATACTTAGAAAATTCGTCTTTACCAAAACACCGCTCAAAATCATGCGCAATGGTGGAAAAAGACAAGGAAGGTCGACCCCAAATAAATCTGAACACGGTCGAGGAACATCATATCATAATTCAAGCCATAAATGAATAATAATCATAATCTGAATATGGCATAGTTCCTCAACTCGAATATAATTAATTAATATTCTCATTTAGAAAAACTAGGTCCATTAATTGAAAAAATATTTAGATGAATCCAAATAATCATAACCTTGACTGCCGTCGACGCACAATTTCTTGTAGAAAGCAAATGCGACAGCGACAAATACACGTCCGCCAGGTTGCATCGCTTGGCACAGAACACGTTAAAAAAAATTAAGTGAATAGGTACCTTCCAAATTTTTCGCATTATATGCAAGCAAATCAGAGGATTTGCTATGCCTATTTGAACAGGCAAACAGTAGACTAGTCACCCGATGAAGTTAGCGATAAAAACATAACAAATATATTATCTGCTAATCAAGCCACAAAACGTTAAATTTATTTTTATGAAGATATTTAGATCTTCGATAGAAACCTTGTTTGTGTCATTTTAGAAGGCTAGCAAGAAAAGCTTTTTCTTACACACTTATTTGCTATCGAAAAGTTTGCAGGCGTACTATTAATAAACGTGTTCATAAAACAAAATTAATTCCAAATTATGTTAAATAAGTAGACCTTCCTTTAACCGTCCATCATTCTAAGACCACCATAGGTATGTCCAAATACGATTATGTGAAATAAACCAATAGAACGAACAGTTCCTGCATAGTAACATTACATTAGTAGGTACCTACGCACTGCTCGCTTTGCTAGAGACAAAACGATTTTCACACTTATTTTCTTTTGTCTCCCACGTGTTTTGAATAGATAAAAACATCCCGGAGTCTGTCAAATGTTGAATTTGAAATTTTTGGTGATACTTACTGTAAAAGTAGTGCTATTGATTTTTTACCCCTGAGACTTCTACTGAGCAACTCTTTTATGGTTATCATTATGTGTGGACGGGTAAAAGAGAAATATCATAAGACGAAACTCTTTAAACTATCATCTTAAAAGAGAAACTGTTAGCTCAAATACTTTTGTATTCATTCTTGTTCATGAATTTATGTGGTTAGTGTCAATGACACCTTGATAATAAGTAGTAAAATCAAATAATTAATAAAATAAAGCCATTTGAATTTTGTATTATAAATGAATATTCAACAAGTAATTTTTCTATAGAATATCATAGATTTAAGCATAATGATCATCATCATTGACATGTAACATTTATTAACAACGACAATTATAATCAAAGAATAGAAAAAATAAAACAAGGACATACAATTGAAACCATTGAGCTAAGTGCAGACGCTTGCAAACAGTCTAAAGGTAGTTCAATTTATCCATGTAAATACCAGTCGGAGGCGTCCCCAAGACACTGGCTGCATTACCACGCTGTATGGCAATGCTGATGCACTGAGCCAGATACGCACCAGCTCACGCAGGGTCACGCGTTGCATTGCCCAGACGCTCAGATAATTGGCTTGTTGACCGACGTCAATAAGCCAATGACGATGTTTTGTAGATACGCAGAATGAATTAGGTGGTCATAGTTCAAGTTGCAAGTTAGCCGTGCCTTTTTTCGATTTGAACGTATGAAATCACAATGGAATTCCATACCAACACCTAATTACTCACATAATAACCCAAGTGAGTTGTATAGCAGTTTTTTTAAGAAATTCACCTCTGCATTCAATTCCATATTTACACCCAGATCGATTGTGGTTTCTGATAAACTTACATTTAGTGAGTGGGCAACTGTAGGTATTCATAAAAGTAGACAAAAGTTGTATGAACTGTATAATGAAAAACAATATAATTTTAGTGAGGAGTTCAAAGATAAAGTTAAAAATTACTCAAAAATGTTTAGAAAAGTTTGTCTAGTAGCAAAGTCAAATTATATTAGCTCAAAAATTAAAAATAGCGAAAATGTTATTAAATCAACATGGAAAATAATAAATAGTGAGACTGGAAAGGTCAGTACCTATTTTAATGATTATAATTTAAAAATTAATGATTGCACAATCAAAAAAGACGTTGAAGTAGCTCAAGCATTTGAAAACTTTTTTACTAACATTCCAATCTCTACTACAAAGAATCTTAACTCTTCTCAAGTGAACGCCGAGTCTTTACTCATAAAAAATGTACCTAAATGCGGTAGTAAATTTAATTTCAATCATGTTGATGAAAAAGATATTGTTAAGGTCTTTAAACTTTTAAATATTAAGAAAACTGCAGATCTCTGGGGCATTTCCGTTAAAATCATTAAACCTTTAATTGAAACAGTCGCACCAGATCTAGCTTTCATATTTAATGAATCTATTGATTGTGGCGTATTTCCTGATCTTATGAAACATAGTAAAATAACTCCATTGTTTAAATCGGGTAGTAGGTCTGACCCCACTAACTTTAGACCAATATCAGTACTGCCAACATTTAGCAAAGTTTTTGAAAAACTTATATTACATCAATTGCTTAAACATTTTAATGGCAATGACCTGCTACATTGTAAGCAGTTCGGGTTTACTCGAGGCAGGTCAACTACTGATGCCGGTGTAGAGTTGGTATCGCATATTTTTGATGCTTGGGAGAAGTCGCAAGATGCTTTAGGCATTTTTTGCGACTTGTCAAAAGCATTCGATTGTGTTCATCATGAGACATTAATCAGGAAACTACATCACTATGGAATAAATGACACCTCTTTGGCTCTTCTTTCTTCTTACTTAAATGATAGGATACAAAGAGTTGACATTAATGGGAAACGGTCTTCGGGGTCTGTAGTTACTATGGGTGTACCGCAGGGGTCTATCCTCGGTCCTTTCCTATTTTTAGTTTATATTAATGACTTGCCTGATCTTGTAAAGAATAATCACGAGATTGTTTTGTTTGCAGATGACACTTCTTTAATTTTTAAAATGAAAAGACAATCAACAAATTTCGACGATGTGAATAATGCAATCTCAAAAGTTGTCCACTGGTTTAGCGTCAATAATCTTTTGCTTAATGAAACCAAAACGAAATGTATTAGATTTATTCTACCTAATGTGAAACAAGTTAAGGCTGATATAAACGTAAGAGGAGAAAGGTTAGATATTGTAGAAAGTACTGTATTCTTAGGAATCACCCTAGATAGTAAGCTTCAATGGGGCCCACATATAGATAAGCTATCAAAAAGGCTCAGTTCTGCAGCATATGCAGTCAAAAAAATCCGTCAACTTACAGACGTAGATACTTCTAGACTTGTTTATTTCAGCTACTTCCATAGTATTATGTCTTATGGTATACTGCTGTGGGGGAATGCTGCAGACATTAACACCGTTTTTGTGTTGCAGAAGAGGGCTGTTCGGGCAATCTATAATATGGGTCCCAGAGAATCCCTACGTGATAAGTTCAAAGAAATTAACATAATGACAGTACCATGTCAATATATTTATGAAAACCTGTTGTATACTCGTAGAAATATCAATAAGTTTCCTAAAAATAGCGATATACACAATGTCAGTACTAGAAATAAAAATAAACTCGCTTTGCCTACAACTAGACTAAACAAGGTTAATGTATCTTTCAAAGGGCAATGTATACGCTTCTACAACAAAACTCCAAGTGAGTTGCAAAAACTATCAGTAAATAAATTCAAACAAATTGTCAAAACTATTCTTTGTAAAAAGGCTTACTATAAAGTATCTGATTATTTAGATGATAAAAAAGCTTGGGACGAGTTTTGCTCCAACTCGAAAAATAACAACCTAACAAGGTAAAGGTTTTTGTTCGCTTCTTTACTTTAAAAAGATTGAAGTGAACAAAAATCAAAGTGAGCACTTTATTTCCTAGTTTTAATTGTTAATAACATGAATTTTATGACGTGTCCAAGTGTCCTGTAAGGTCTTATGGAAATAAAGCACTTTGAGTTTGAGTTGAGTTTGAGTTTATTTGTAGGTAGCTGAAATGACCTATGCCTCGGTCGCATTTCACACAGTCAGTGAAACCAATTTTGAAGTAGCAGAGCTTTAACGTCATTCATCCAGTTAATTGTTAAGAGCTATTCATCTTGTCTGACATTGATGGTTTGTTTCGGTATTACCGAACGGCATATTTTAAGATGAACAATGCGCCTTTTATAAAGCGGTGGCACATTTCCAAAAATATCAGTAGTCCATCGATCACAACGGGAGATGATTGTAAAAGTAAGTTTTCTTATCTAATAATAATAATTATTATTCAATAATAATTCAACTTCAACCACAAAAATTACTTAGTTCTACGTTTTTTGTTACAGATTCCTATTGTGTTGGCGCTCTGCGTCTGTATAAAGGATGTTTCAAGTGCTTCGTTCTCCAAAGTGTTTGTACAGAGTGGGGCAAGCTACCCAGCTGAGTACCTCCAGTATACAGCACCGTCTGTCCCGTACAGCCCACAGATAGCGCGGCTAGCTGCGGCGCCTGTGGGCCCTGTGATCTCTCCAAACTATGTGCCTTGTGGAACACCCTGTATCTACCCGAGTCAAGTGGCATCTGTAGCTCCTAGTGCCAATATTGTCCAGTATCAAGCTCCAAGCTTGCTAGTTGTCGTAGCACCACCAAGGAGTGTACGTATAAATCTGAGCGAACTCTTTTAGGATCCGAACTAAACATATTTAAAAAAAAAAAACTTCACACATTTTCGCACAAAGTCAGGATTCGCATGAGTTCATATACTTCTTTTGACTATTTCGGCTCTTTCTATGTGCTTGTTTCGGATAGATTACGCTCAGCCTGAACTAATGTGATTTCGTCAAAATATTAATTTATTTTTATTATGTACATAGTACTATGGTGCTTTTTAGGGGAGGCCTATGTCCAGCAGTGGACTTACATAGGCTGAGGATGATGATGATGCTGTCTACATACACACAATAAATTATTGATACATACGTACAAATAACTATTTTATTGTTTCGATTTTCCAGGAGGCGTCGGCATACGATTACTCTTATTTCGTCTACGATGACGCCACTGGCGACCACAAAACCCTGCGAGAGCTCAGCGATGGGGAGGTGGTTCGAGGAGGCTACTCCTTCCTCCAACCAGACGGTTTGATTCGTGAGGTCCAATACGTCGCAGATGACGTACAAGGGTAATAGTTTTGTATCTTGCAGCTGTACCTTACATCCCTGGCTTTAAAATTATATGCTTAATAAACGTACTTATAAAAACGTTAAACAAGCTTAAAGAAAGAGTTTTTAGTGTAATATTGTTCATTAATGCTTTAACTAACTTTTTTGATATCAGGTTCAAAGCTGTTGTGAGCAATTACCCACCTCCTGTCGAGGCAAAACAACCAGAACCAGCTCCTTGCCCTGAAGTAAAAAAAGAAAATTTAACCGATGATCCTGAGAAGAAAGAAGAAAACCAGGAAGTACACGAAGAACCAAAAGCTGAAGAAAAACCCGAAGAAATTGAAGAAACTCCCACTGAGCACATCGAAACGCCTGCTGAAGGACCTGTTGAAACTCATGAAGAACTTAAAACTGAAGAATCAAATGAAGAAGCTCCTCACGAAGAAACCCCAGAAGTAATAGCAAGTGAAGAAACTCCACATGAGGAAGCTTCCCCAGAAGAACTTTCAATCGTTGAAAAGACAGAAGAAAGTCCCGAAGAAAGTACAGAAACCCATGAAGTCATTGAAAGCTCAAATGAACCTGAGAATGAGTCAGAACAATCTACAGTCAAATCGGTAAAGCAAATGATTGATGGCAGTAATATCCTAGTCCCATACAATGATATCATCAAATGTGTTCAGGCTGCAATCAACGGGGCTCAGGAGGTATCACCGCATAAACCAGCACCCGAATCTCCCCTTACTTACATCATCCTAAACAAGCCATGCTAATTCACTTCTAGTCTTTTATTTTGTTATTGTGACTAACACCAGTCTAATTATCGTGTGAAATAACGATCTTTTGTTTGTTATGTTCCAAAATATAAAGTTTTGGCTCAAAATTTACTGTTATATTTTTTATAATTATTAAATGTTCAATAAAGGCAAAGCATTTTTGAGGCCAATACCTTGATAAATAATTTAGAGAAATCAAGTTGATTATAATTAAAATGTGGATAGTCATAATGAAAAGGGCACCATTTTAAAATAAATTATGCAATATTTTTCATTGTTTAATTGAAGGTACCTTACCAAATAGTGTATTTTATCAAAATGACTCGCAACGAATTTAAAATGTTAATTGTTGTGTCGATTTTATCAATCCTTTTACGGTGTTAGACACCTATTGCTTAAGTACCAATCTTGACCTCGGTTAATTTTAAGTCGTTCACATTATTATCGATAGGTCTTTTATTAAAAATGTATGAGCTAATAATTGTATCTTTGTTACTAATTGCCAACAATAATAAATATTCATTAGCCTTTATTATCCTGCTGGCAAAGTCAAAGGGTCCTTTATTGTTTCTATCGGTTTTCAGCAATAAAAGCATATAAAAAAGTAAGCTACTTTTACTTACCATATTTTTGAAATCATATTCATGTGAACGTTTTAAAAAATTAGTCCTCGTCATAAAAGTTCAGATAAATACGGTCTGAATTTGTTTATTTTCTGTTATGGTTTCCCAAGTTTTGGGTAGAAAAGTGTATTTTGTCATTTTTATACAATAGACACTTATTGATCATGTATACAATAATCCGTAGGTATTTAAGATTTTGTGCCTTATTTCATTTAAATAAAAATATGTATGTACTCATTCAAGATAAACCTCAGGCTTAAATTTAGATTAATAATAATGATAACATTAAGCAATTGATTAAGCGGCGACCTTAGTCTATTGTTGCAGCAACGACTAATAAACGTTTACCAATATGGAATGCTCTGGTTTTACGATCTAATAGCCATTCAATAATAACCATGGCATTGTTACTTACATATTTGTAGGTAATCAAATCTAGACTGTAGGATAAGGCAACTTATGAGCTGGTACGTAAAATCTTGCTAATAGGTGCGTCTACCAGCTTAGCAGAACGTCATTTCTACTCGTCTAAGGCTCTTTTGTCTACAGCTTAAATGCACCTGGTATGAAGAAAATAATCAATGATTTTTTATACTATATTTTGTGAGTTCTGAGTATTATGTATGTAGTACCCATCATTTTATTTAAGCCACCCTAGCTAACGAATTTTAGGAGTTCACTTGTTGCCAAAGCTCACCAGTATTCATTGATGACATGCTTCTTCATTTGAAAAGGAAGCAAAATAAAGGTGGTACACGTGTCCCCTAAAATATAATAGACACCGATGCCTCGCGAAATATAACGCCATAGTAGATTATACCGTTTATAACTATAAAACAATCATTTTAATTATTTAACCAGCTCATTAAAACTATAAAACTGTAGTTTTTACCACGCAGTCATTATCACGTAATGAGGTAGGTAATGAATAATTATGTATCTAGAACTATCACAAAGTTGCGTACGAATATTGTGGTATGTAGGCATAGAGGCAAGGTCACAGTTACGAAAATATTTAAGAATTATCTAAAGGTACATTTCCAGTGCCCACATGACTTTGTTTATTCACCATTTATGGAAACATTCGCTTTTGACAAATAAACATAGTCACTAATTGTTATTATGGCTATTAATAAAAGGCAGAAAACCTTGACAAATTAGCTAGCTGTTCAAAGTGGTGTTTTTTTGAGAAATGCTTAAAATTATATGGAATGAAAACCGGAAAAGCCAAACTACAAAAACGGCAAAAAAAATCTGGTAGGTATATGGGAGCCCCCTTAAATATTTAATATATTCTTTTTGTATTTTTTGTAATAGCGGAAATATTAACCTGCAGAAATTTCAACTGGCTATCACTGTTCATGAGATGACAGACGGACAGACATAGGTACTGGGTACAGTTGCGTACGGGATCGCTTGAGACTAGCTAGGAGACCTACGACAAAATAGTAGGGTCTACTTTTCAAAAATTTGTTTGCGTGCGGACGAGACATAAAAAAGCTTTAAAAAGATACGACAGTTGAGCCTATCTGTAAAATTCCTGAACTATACATAGATAGATATTGTAAATCTATTGGTTGAAACAAAATAAAAACCTGATATTTGAGGCGAACTATCTGTGCGCTGGACGCACATTGCCGGAAATGGCTTAACTAAATATGATGAAAAAACACAACACATTATACAGCCATTTTCTTCTATAAAACGGCTCAGATTAACGCGCTGCCATTTATAAATCCTGAGATAAAGACTTCTAAGCTAAATATCTCAATGAACCAACAGAGACAAGCTCACTAAAGTAGCCAGCTCTGCTTAGCTTGGGCTAGATGATGCTGTGTGGACTGTCCGGAATTATTTATTTATTTAATTTTTTATTTCGTTTTTAAAGCAGAGTCATCTGGTAGCCAGCTAAGCAAGAGCAAAAAGGATATACGAGCCGCCCACATCGATAGCTCGCCCACCCCAGCGGCCGCCCCAACCCCCAACACCTGCACCAGCAGCCGCCCTGAATTCCACTCCGCGCTGGCAGGCGCCCTCCGTGTCGCCAGATCCGCTTGAAGGACGTATGTCCAGTTTTTAGGATATATGGAGACGTATTTTTTATTAATATTTGTATTTCTGATTGATATTTTTCAAAAATTCATTAATAGAATAATTTTCAACCTTTAGACTGTTTGCAACAGTCTGCAGTTAGCTCAATGGTTTCAATTGTAAATACTAGTTCAAATTTTTCTATTCCGTCCTTGTAATTTTCGTTGTTAATAAGATTTCAATTAAATTCCAAAAATAATTTTGAAATAAAAAATGAGGCTTCCGCTGATCTATTTGAAACAGAGCTAACAAACTGTTACTTTTGATTTCTTAAAACTTGTTTAACTTACGAACTAACTCAAAAATTTTTGATTGAACAACAATGGGTTCTATCCAAAATGTATGAAATACTCACTTAATTATTCGCTAAAAGCAATAAAAACCTTCAAAATGTTTACAACCGCAGCGAAAATGAAGTTTAAAAACAGATTACTTAGAGACAAATAAAATTATGAAATGAAAAGATATCTCATGGTTCTCAGTTTTTTAAATTCAGTTAAAGTTTGAATCAATTGAACTAAACGTTGTTCAAATCTTAATTCAATGTTTCCAGGTATCAAATCACTTCAACTAGATATGAAATGAAGTCACAAAAATAACATTTAAAATGTGTTTCCGCATTTAGCCAACAAATCCGCAAACTATTCGTAACATTCTACCGGACGCCGATTAACGGCCGAACATTACTCTCGTAACCTTGATCATGTCAAAGTTACGGAGTCAAGGTACGCACACGCATTTCTTTTCCCCACCGCATGCGAATGTACGTTCTATAAAACGAACAAGCAGGACCGTTGACATCAATCAACACTTGGTTTTTATACAACACACATTCAAAATGTTCAGCAAAGTAAGTATAATTAAAAGTGACAATTATTGCAACTTAAAGTGGAATAACTAGATTTTTCGACCTGGACCTATTTTGCAATGAGCTTATTGATAAAACTAAACTTGACACAATTTTAAGCAGATTCTTAAACAATTTCCAAAATATTTATTTAAACCATAAATTTCACCTAAGTCTAAGTTATTACATAAAATAAACGTAAAGACTTCAAAATTAGGAAAAAGATAATAAATAATAAAAACTATGAGAATAAAAAAATAACTGTGCTATGGGTACAACTGTATTATTTTTATTTCCAGCTCGTAGCTTTCGGTGCCCTCCTGGCCGCGGCCAACGCCGGCCTCCTCGGTGGTCACGGACACGCCGTGTCCTCCCAGAGCATCGTGCGTCACGATGAGTCTCACCACGCGCCCCTGCACTACGCCGCGCCTCTTGTGCATGCCGCCCCTGTGGCGCACTACGCCGCTCCCATCGCGCATTACGCTGCTCCCGTTGCGCACTACGCCGCTCCCGCTGCCCACTACTCCGGACACGAGGAATACGTAAGTCGATGAAAAATCATTGTAACCAAGATTCCGAGAAATGGTTGTTATTAATTATCAATAATAACAAAATTAAAAAAATTGGTCTTGGTTTTTCTAGAAAATACATTTGGATAAAAAATTATAATATTATGTTTATCGTGTTTCAGGCTCACCCTAAATACGACTTCGCATACTCCGTGGCCGACCCGCACACCGGCGACCACAAGTCGCAGCACGAGTCCCGCGACGGCGACGCCGTGCACGGCAGCTACTCGCTGGTGCAGCCCGACGGCTCCATCCGCAAGGTGGAGTACACCGCTGACGACCACCACGGCTTCAACGCCGTAGTGCACAACTCCGCGCCCGCAGTGCACGCCGCGCCCGCCCACGCCTACCACCATTACTGAAAACTATTTCTGATGAATTTCTGTGCCTATTTATGATTTTGTAAATAATGAGTGTGTGTGAAATGTAAATAATGAGTGACTGAAAATATATACCTAAATGAAACATATTCACTTTTATTTTAAGAGCCAAATCTAAGCTAATCTAATCTAGCAAAATCTAAAAAACCAATATCAGAAACCAATGTTTATAATTGGGCCATTTTCTTTTCCATTTGGCTGTTTTAAATAAGAAGTGGCAGTAATAACTGTTTTTATTTCTATGGAATGCAAATGTATTTATTAGGGTACACTGTAGGTCGATACTATTATTATACTCTCTACTTAGTGATTAAGGTCCCTAGTGTTTAGTAAATTTGCCACCTAAAGCATATATTTTATTGCATACTTAAGTAACACATGTGTGTTCGTACTAGCTACCGGTGTCATGGGAAGTATATTAGATTGTAACTGAGAATCTTATACAATTTATTACTAGCTCTAGGTTCAAATCCAGGCAAGAAAAAAGAAGTAAAGACGTATTTTCATGACACGTAAAATAAAGCTGAACAACATTTTTTGTGAGATAGACTTAGGGGTGAAAATTGACGAATATGACAAATAAACAACAACAATAACAACATCTTTTGCCTTTGGAAATCCGGGTTTTAAAATATTAAGAAACGTTATTGTTTTTGCTGCCGTACATTTAGGGCATTGCAGTCTAGTTTCTCATAGTAGATATTCGACAATGGTATCTGATTCTGAAAGAAACTACATTTCAATTTTATGATTAATGAGTGGTATGTTGCGTTTAGGCAAATCTACTTTGACAGATCCGCATACTTTTTTCGTTCGATACTGTTCAAACTAATATTTACTTAGCACTTAGTCCACTAATAGACTTAAGTCTCCCTCATTATTGGAGAGCCGCTCTCGGGTATAGTCGATTTTTTCCCCAGATCCAATAAAATGCATAAAATCATATATCAAAATTCTCTATTTGGAGTCAGGCATTATGAGTGAATCAGTGGTAATTGAGTTCTTAGAGCTTGTCCAGAAAGGGCGAATTCGCCGCAAATCGTTTCGCGCGAAATGACTTGCTCCTAACCGAGATACTAGACGCCCATACTTCGCGTCCACAAGCATCGCGCGAATCAAAAACACGCGCGTAAATCGCGTGCAATTCGCCAGACTCTCGACTCGCGATTGATTCGCGCGTATTACGCGCGAGTCAAGATACTAGGGACGCCTTGTTGCGTCCAGGTAACGCGCAAACTCAGAGCGAGTAGACGTATCGAGGGAAATGGAGCGCCAAAATTTTGACACGGAATTCTTAAGTTATTTAAATGAAATTTGGTACTTAGATAACTTAGGACCTAGATCTTACTATTATAATAAATGGGAAATTCTGTGTGAATGTTTGTTTTATGTAATCTTCGTAACTACTTAAGTTATTAAAATGAAATTTGGGACTTAGATAGCATAAGACCTAGAATAAGACATAGGATATTAAAATTTCGAAATTTTAACCTCTTAAGGGGTTAAATAGGGTGTTAAAGTTTGTATGGAAAATTAGTTTTCCTTGGTTTGATGCACTCAAACCTCGGTATAAATGAACTGCAAAGTAAATAATTCAACACTATTTTTTTCTTTCTGAAACTACCCCTAGAAAACTGCCCCGCTTCGTTCAACTCCATGTTTTGTACTGAATACGTCCCCAAATACGCGCGTGTTGATACGCTCCTTGTGGACGCAACGGTCGCCCGTAATACGCGCGAGGGAATCGCGGCGAATTCGCCCTTTCTGGACAAGCTCTTAGTAAAATGTTAGACATTTTACAAGGAGCATGCAAGAACAGCACTGGAAACCACCTTATTTACCGATGAATTCATAAAATTATATCTTCAGTATAGCAGCTACCTTCAAACCACGTGCCTTTAAGAAAGTTGATGGTAAAAGAAATGACGGTATGACTGTAACGGTATGATTGCCTAAAAATGGATCGGCCTATAATTTAGGATGACACGTGTGTAGAAACCGGCTGTTAGAATTAAGTGCTTTCTCATCTGGCAGGGACATCAGTAATGGCCGACTCCGCAGCAATAATAACGGAGAAACCTCAAACACTTGGTCCATGAGCTCCTGGAGAACACTTAATTTATAAAGATCACTTAATTTTTTAAGACGCAAACTAATCTTTGAGTCCACTGTGGTCGGAATAGATAAAAAGATAACGCTTAGATTTTTATGAACGTGTAAAGACAAATATTTTATTGATTAGTTTTGTTGTTTCTGCTTTAATAAACTACCTGTACCAATGAACAAAAAACCATCTAAAATACCCAATTGAAGCCTTTTAGTTAGATGGCATTTTCTAATGGTAATTATGTACCTATAGGGTAAAATTTGACTTGTGCTTAATTTGTGAGCCTAAAGTTTTGATTTACTTGATAATGCCTAGTTTAGCTGATTCGACAAGTAGGTTAATAAGATGTTCATCTTTATTTAAATGCCCTAAAAGCTCTACAGGTTGTATCATGGCACGTGTGTGTCCATTTTTGAGGCTTTCTATTTGTTTAATAATTTTACGACGATTTAAAAAAATAAGTGAATATAATTTTTATAACTTTTATTTATTTTGTTCAGTCACGCATTTACATTTCTCACGCATTCTTATTAATAAAAATATAAATAGGCACAGGAATTCATCGGTAATAGTTTTCAGTAATGGTGGTAGGCATGGGCGGGCGCAGCGTGCACTGCGGGCGCGGACTTGTGCACTACGGCGTTGAAGCCATGGTGGTCATCAGCGGTGTACTCCACCTTGCGGACGGAGCCGTCGGGCTGCACCAGCGAGTAGCTGCCGTGCACGGCGTCGCCGTCGCGGGACTCGTGCTGCGACTTGTGGTCGCCGGTGTGAGGGTCGGCCACGGAGTACGCGAAGTCATATTTAGGATGAGCCTGCGAAATAATCATAAATCACAATAATGTTATGTTACAACAAAGGTTAAAGAAGGTTAATAGATAATGAACGTGGAATAAAAGAATAGAGGTTAAAGATTGAAATCAAGATAAAAAAAGTATGTGCGATATTTATGCATGGAAAGGAGTGAGTACTGAGTTACTGGCTAATACAATAAGAAGTTCGGAAAGTATAAAGAAACTATGGTGAATTTAGCCAGGTTTTTTTCATTAACTTACGTATTCTTCATGACCGGAGTAGTGGGCAGCAGCAGCGGCGTAGTGCGCGATGGGAGCAGCGTAGTGTGCGATGGGAGCGGCGTAGTGTGCAACAGGGGCGGCGTGCACTAGGGGCGCGGCGTAGTGCAGAGGAGCGTGGTGGGACTCATCATGACGCACGATGCTCTGGGAGGACACGGCGTGTCCGTGACCAGCGAGGAGGCCAGCGTTGGCCGCGGCCAGGAGGGCACCGAAAGCTACGAGCTGGAATAAAAATTGCTTGTGAAAGAAGAAAAGGGAAAACTGAAAATAATTATCATTTAATTAAAGTACTTTTTAGTTTTTTCTTTGTATTTTCAAATAACTATTATCGGTTAGCTTTCCAAATGCATGCAAAAAAGAAAGTGAAGAATAGAGTGAAGAATAAGGACTACTCTATGTTTTCTCAATGATTTCAACTAAATAGTTTTTCAAACTGTCCCAATGTAATCAACTTACTTTGCTGAACATTTTTAATGTTTTTTGTTTGTGTATCAAATGTTGATTGATAAATTAACGCACTAGTGATATGTTTTTATAGAGCAAGCTATAACAAAGCGGTGGGGCGGAGAAATGTTTGGACCTTGACATTGCTTAAGGCCGCGCCTACATGTTGGAAATTATGCAATCTACATGTTGACGTAGATTATGCATGGTTAAAATATAGTTTACATTTAAAAACGCAGCGGTAAGGAAGGGAATAATTCTCATATCACGTTTCTGACACCATCTGCCACGACAAATTGCTCATTCAACGCAACCGACAGAAACCGATGATGAAGTTTTGAGCAGCCGTTAATTTCAAAAACTCCATCATAACCACGAACGCTTTGACATATGTAAACTATAAAGAGAAGAGAATTAGACATCTAAGTCAGGTTCGCATTCTAAAACAGGAAGATTAATAATTCGGGAGCTAAACTGTCACTGTTTTCTACTTGTCTGTTTATTGGTAGACCGTCTTTTGTTTTCTTTAATATAAAGTTAACAATAGAAAGACTGGCTTTTGTTAAGGTTTTCTAGGCGCGCTCCGCCTTTTCACCCGCGTGAAAATGGATTAAAAGTACGTGTTATTATAAAATTTCAAGAGTATTTATCGCGTTCGTTTACCTATTTTTCCCGACGTTTCAACAGGTTTACACTCTGCCGTGAACACCGATCCTGTTGAAACATCAGGAGAAATAGGTAAATAACTGCGATAAATATCCGTGAATGTTTACAATAATGCGTTCTGATGTTTTTAAACTCGCGCGATCAGAACTTACTACGAGAAAACTTTAAAGAGCGTGTGTGTGAAAAGCCTACATGTTTCATTTCAGGCTTAAAACAAGCCTTGAGCCCGATCTTTTCAGAAGTTTTGGCTTGAAGAGGAAGGAAACATCCATCCATCCATCCAAACTTTCACGTTAAAATATACGTGTGATTAGTTCAGTAAATGAGTGCTCCCACGGAGCACTAAGAGGTAGATAGAAAAATTTACTGCTTGAAAGAGCAACAAACATAAATACAAACAAACTTTCGCGTTTATAATATCAGGGACGTAACATTACCTAACCTAACCTATACCTAAGGGCCAACGAAGAATAGGTACCTAATAATGGAGATAATGCTCTAGATGGCGACCCAGTGTACAAATAGAGCCATTAACTTTTTTCTTTAAACACAGAATATCAAACACTACAAGGTTGAACTACGGACTTCGCATGACAAAAAGCAATAGATACCATGACACATTTGCTATTCTATGATCTTTTTTATTGACCTTAGACCATTGTCAAATTGTGGCGAGGTCCATGCGTTCAGCCCCACTTGTTCTTATTTAGTTTTAATCATATAAAAACCAGCGGTAGGTGGTTATTGATATCAATCAGTGAACTGTTCTGATACTAATCACATCAAAATGTTCAGCAAAGTAAGAAAGCTTGTAAATTAGATACGATTTGTTTTTAAACTTACAAAGTTTTTTAATCAGTTTTCTAGTTTCGTTGATTCTATTTCTGAGATAAGATCATCAACTGGACCGGTTATAAAAAAGAATAGACTTCAATTGTTTTTGTTGAATTGAGGAGAGGTCTAAAATTTGGTTTTCGAACAAGGAAGCAATTGAGATCAACTTAGATATTCAAATATATCTTTTTCGTAAAAAGACCCTAAAAATCTTCAACAAACCGCTTTTCTTTTGTTTTTAGATCTTCGCATTCGGAGCTATGTGGGCGACCGCCACCGCTGGTCTGTATGGCCCTGCTGTATCATCGCAAAGCATCGTCCATCATGACGGCCATTATGGCTCCCACGGCTATGGCGCCTATGACGCTCCTGCTCTTGGATACTACAACGCTCCAGTAGTCCATGCTCCTTTGGCGTACGCTGCCCCTTTGGCGTACTCTGGACATTATGATGGCCATGATGAATATGTAAGTAAAAAAATCATCATCAAACTATATAAGTCAACTGCTGGGCATAGGATTCTTCTCAAGAGCGCCATATCGCTCTGTCTTCAGCTTGTGTCTGCAGCCTTTAGTCATCCCATCTGGCTGAAGGGCGTTCTACACAAGGTTTGACGAATCGCAAACTCCACTCAAGAACACTCTAGCAACCTTAACACGAGAAAACAACGTGTTTCTTATAATAATTACATCAACAGAATATATTCTATGTGGAAGTAGTTGAATAGCAAGACTAAACTTAGCATAACGTACTTTTGTTGTAGTTTTCGGTTTTTGGCGATGCTCTAAATTTGGCTTGAAGAGGATGAAACATCCATTCATCCATCCAAACTTTCACGTTAAAATATAAGTTTAGTAAATGAGTGCTACCATGGAGTACTTAGAATCCTCTTTGATGTTACTTTAAAAATTCCAGGCTCACCCGAAATACGACTTCTCGTACTCCGTGTCGGACCCCCACACCGGCGACCACAAGTCGCAGCACGAGTCGCGCGACGGAGACGCCGTGCACGGCTACTATTCCTTGGTACAGCCTGATGGTTCTGTACGCAAGGTGGAATACACCGCTGACGACCACAATGGGTAAGTTTACAATTACCTAGTACATGTTTGACGACCGATGTTGCGCGGTGGGCGAAGGTCTTTCTGCGACGAGGAAGTTTGCGGGTTCGATTGCCGATTTCAGACAAATGTTTGTTCGATTTCCAAATATTTCTATATTTGTGCGTTCTGGGTGTTTTCTAAGTAAAATAAAAATATATATCCATATAATGTATTGTTTTATATATACATACTAGCTGGTACCCGCGACTTCTTCTGCGCATGATAAGTATTTGGAGTACTCGCGATTTTACTTGCGTAATTCCCTTTCCCGTGGGATTTTCGAGATAAAATAAAGCCTATTTCTTATTCCAGCTTATAATCTATCTCTGTGCCATTTCATCCAGATCCATTCAGCAGTTTTTGCGTGAAAGAGTAACAAACATCCATCCATCTATCCATTCATACTTACAAACTTTCGCGTTTATCAGTTCAATTCAGTTTGGTTCCCCTGGGCTATAAGGGTTTTCAAAAATTTCTTACTGCATCTGAACGACGCGTACACACGCGTCGTTCAGATGCATTGAGAAATTTTTGAAAACCCGTATAGCCCAGAGGAACCAAACTGAATTCTGGGATAAAATGTATCCCATGTCCAATCGTCCCGAGTTCCATTCGAATTCATTCAATTCCGTCGTAATGCGTGGTTAAAGAATTTTTCTTTCACCCTCTCTCCCAGGGGAACCTTACCGAATTCCGGGATAAAAAGTATCCCATGTCCTTCCTTGTACTACGAACTCAAATCGTCCCGAGTTTCAATCCAACTCATTCAGCAGTTTCGGCGTGATGCGTGGTTAAAGAATTTTTCTTTCACCCTCTCTCCCAGGGGAACCTTACTGAATTCCGGGATAAAAAGTATCCTATGTCCTTCCTCGTAGTATTACCTATAATCATGCCGAGTTTCATTTCAATCCATCAAGTAGTTTCGGCGTGATGCGCGTTTACGATACAGACAGACAGACAGACAGACAGACAGACAGACAGACATGAATGAAAAAAAATACAGTTTTGGCTTGAGTATCGATAATAGAGCGCCCTCCAAAAAAAATTTTCAAAATATCTTCAATGTACAGAATTTGACCTGTTACAGTTTTATTATAAGTATAGATATCAATCATAGTATCCATATCATATCACAAGCTTTGCTTAGCTCGGAGCTTTAGATGATGCTGTTGGATTGTCCAGCATTATTTATATTTTATTTATTATTTGCCCACGTTTGCTTTGCATTTTTTCTATTTCAGTATGTATATTTTTGTATGTAGTATCTTTTTTCTCCACGATACGCGGTGAGTTCAGGAGAACCGCTTTTTGAATCAGCTCGCCCTTGATCCAACTTCCTAGCGAGAGTCTCTTGATATGTTTATTATTAGGTATTGGTAAAACCTAGGGTGGAACTAAATGAATGTAATTTGAATATTATTTTGTTTCAGTTTCAACGCGGTCGTCCACAACTCAGCACCTTCCATCCACCCCGAGCCGTACCATCACCATTACTGAAGTCTTCAGTAGTTTACTGATTATCGACTCTATGCCAAATAACTTTGAATAAATTATTTATTTCAACAACCACTGCACATATTTTATTAACCTCTTTACGGTAGTAAACCGAGTTAGGTGAGTTTTTTTAAGGAACTTTAAAGCCGCGTACAGATTGCTGTAACGTAACATGCAATGTATCACGCAATGAAAGAATTTGCCGTCCACACTGTCGCAATGTATCATGCAATGTAACAGAAATCACACAGTGTGGACGCCTCGCGCGCACGAACCGAGCACACTACGCGCACGAACAGAGCATTTCAACTCGTGCTCGCCGCGATCCGCCATTTGTCGGTTTTTTCGCCGAACACAAAGGGGCGCGCAGCGTGCGCGGAGCGCCAGTGTGGACGGGATGTACTGCGGAACGCGCGCGAACGTTGAAAGAATGGAAAAAAACACAGCTACAGCAGATCCGTTTACGTTACATTTTTTTTTACATGATTGATGATAATCATAGAAGCATCGACAATCATCGTAGCCAGTAATAATTGTATAATAAATTCTCTCCGCGTGTTTTCGGCAGACTGAGCTATGTTCGCCGCGCGCATGCCGGAAAAGATGCGAACACGTACCTGCTCAGTTCGTGCGCGCGCTGCGTCCACACTTATGAAATGCTCCTTTCATGTTACATTGCATGTTACGTTACAGCAATCTGTACGCGGCTTTAGATTAACTTATTTCATAAATTAGTGTTCACATAATATTTGTATTCATATACATATATTTCTTGTAAATATATTTATAAATGAGAAAAATGAGTGATTTATCAAGAGATATCTGTAACTACAAAAGCTTCAAAGCTGAAATTTTGCATGAAGATTCCTTTTAGTACGTAGGTACCCGCTTAGAATGGATAAAAAAAATCGTATTCTTAGGTAGTTCAAACGGATGACTCCATTTTTACTACTTAAGAATAGGTACGATTTTTGATAGATGGGGCATTATTAAAGTCCACGCGAATGAGCAGATCAGCTAGTAGCAAATAAGCCAATAACTGTCTTTATACTTCATTAAAAAAATCCATAAAATGTATTCGAGTTCTGACAGATATAATATGATAAAGTAATTTCGACTTTAAGTTAGGCTAAGTGGTCAGAACAGAATTAATTACATGCTCTCAGATTAAATCACCCCTTTAGAGCCTATAATTACAGTATCGCTGATTAAATGAAGGCTTTCATCCAAATAACTAAATATTTTGCAACAGAACGGATATTGTTCGAGGACCACAGATTACAATATTATAGTTATCGACTGTGCCTGTGTCACTGATATAGTAGAAATCATTTTAAAAGTTTGTATATGACATAAAAGCCACGATAGAATATTATAAAATAAAGAAATAATGCTGGACAGTCCTCACAGCACTCAGCTAAGCAGAGCTTGTGTTACGAGTACCAGATGACTGAAGTACTTGAAATAAAATAATAAAACATTGCATGTGAGGAAGTACTTAAATTTAATCACAAAATTAAATGTACAAGACAATATTTTAATTTCTTTGATTTTTTACGTAATATTTTAAACGCGAAAGTTTGTATGTATGGATCTGAGGTATGGATATGTTAATTTTTCACGCAAAAACTACTGATCGGGCTGCAATTTTGAATAGACGTAATCTAGTCCTGGAATAAAACAGATGCTACTTTCCATCCCGTAATAAGTTCTTATGGGATATAAACAACCTTGAAACGTTTCTATAGAAACAAAGCATCCGAAGCCGCGTTCAGGTACTAGTAAGAAATAAACCGGTAGGTACCTACTTGATTTTCTTTTCACTCCAGTTTTTTGCCTGCCAATGGAAAATGTGAAAAAAATCAACTAGCAGTTTTATATTATTACTCGCAATTTTATATTATAACTAGTATTGTTATATTATATTATTACTTATATTAGGTATTATTACATAACTGTTAAATACATTGTGTTTTGCCCTGCAATATAAATCTCTACAATAGAATATCCCAATCAGAAACGATAATTTATTTGAAGAATATGATGAACTACAAACAAAGCTCGTACTGCCAACTCGTTTCTCAACTTGTCTTGACAGTGAAAGTTTATTTAGTGCCAACTCTTTGCTGATCTGTGGGTAGACGGACGTCGATTCTGATCATATCTGAAGGTTGTTGCGCTCGCGTGACTCGAGATACCTATCGTTTAAATAATTCAATCACTTTATCAGACTTTTATGTAATACTTTATCTGAGCTATTCAATGGAATTTCAACTTTTGTGGAACTTAATGGCATCCGTGATAATTGAACTACACTAGATAATGTAACGTATCAAAGCATCGAAATATTTTTACTAAAATCTCGAATTCGGATAAATACACACTGATAGCGACACTATCAAAAGATCATGGTTTCGGGTGTTTTCCATGAATACTAAAAAATACCGATCTATGTAATGAATTTTATTGTATTAAGTGTACAATTACAGTTAATTGTATATATTTATCATATAACTTTGTGACAGCACTGTACGAGGTCTCTGAGTTTCACCCCAAACGCTGGCAAACAATTAACCGATGTGATAAAAAAAACTTATGTCCATTGATGCCAAATAACTTCGTAAAAACGTGTAGTCTATCACTCTATCTACGATCATTTCGTTGAAACCCGAGATGAGTCATAATTTTATATGCTCATATTACGTTTTGGTTCAATTTTGTTTAAGATTTGTATCAATAAGTTTAAGTTTTACTTTGATATATAAAAAAATCCTTAAAGAAATGTTTCACGTTTTACGTACTTCATCATCATCAACCTATATTATTCCACTGCTAGACATAGACTTCCCATGACGCCCTTTCTTTTGCCATTTCCAGCTTCTAATCTGCCTACAGTCTTTCGCAGATCGTCATTCCATCTGGCCGGAGAACGTCCTACACTACTTTTACCGAGTCGCGGTGAAAAACACGTTTACCCCATCGGTTGTCGGTTCTTCGCGAGATAAGGCCGGCCACTGCCACTTCAGCTTGCTAATTCTTTGCCCTATGTAACTTTGGTTCTCTGTCGGATGAATTCGTATAGGTACTAATCTTAGACTTCAGAGAAACTCCGATCATAGCTCTTTGCATAGCTCGTTGAGATGTCAGCGTTATTACGCTAAAAGCATCATCCACTTTATCTTGACCTAGTGTAACAAATACTTAGGTACGTTCACAAAGTTTCCACGCTCGGGTACAGTACATAGTCACCTCCTTTGTGCTCAATACAATTAAGTTCAACATTCAAACTCCTTTGAAATGATAAAATTAATTATTTTTTTTACTCTCTTTATCGCACCATAAGATCTACGAAGGGAAATACAATGGGAAATGAGTTTAAAAAAAAATGTGTGCCCAAATGAGCAAGTAGTTCAAGGTTAATATTATAATTATCAGTTTAGAATTTCCCTTTGCAGTATTCATACTGGTTTTGCTATCGTGCTAATCGTATCTCCAAAAAATGTTCTTGGCATTTCCCTTCTTGATTATTGTAATTACTGTATTACGTTGCTGTTGGCATAATAAACGTCATCACGAATTACAGCTATATTATTTATTTTCATAAGATCCATAACTTATTTTGCTCTCACTCTAGCACAAGTTCACATCATTTAATGTAATACGAGTATGTAGAACAAAGCGCAACGCAACCTTCACGGGACGCTTTCGGCGCGGACGCCCCACCGGTCAGCGATTGTTATAAAACCAGTGTGGTATCGTATGTATGTCAGTCACGTAGCAATATCTCAAAAAAAATGTTTGCTAAAGTAAGTTTTATTGAGGCAGAAAGAGATAGAAAAAAATCGTGTGTAGACTTAATTTTGTGCATATTGAATGGTTTCATTGAATATTAACTTGAATTTAAAAAAAAGAAAAATGTGAATGAATATGTGGATCACCAAATCAATAAGTCCTTCGTCTTTTAGTGGCATTAAAGGTGTCACGGTCAACTATTTGTTGAATAACTCACAAAATTATGGAGATGTTTTTTTCCAAATCCTTGTTGATTTTTTGACGATTTTCGTTTGATTTCTAGTTATTAATTTCTGTATAATGGAATGTTTCTTGAGTTCTTTAGCGTAGAGTCGGGGAGCCATTTTATATATCGTGAGTGAATCCCGAAGAATGAATTGTTCAATGAAAATGATTGCTCAGTCTTTTTGTTCAGATATTTTTTTTCCCAAAACTCAAGTTTATTCGTACCTAATCTACTTTCGCAGATGGCACAAATAACTAACGCAAGACTATATTATTCTCCTCTAAAATATCACTGTTTATAGCAAAAGCCTTTGATTTTCAGGTATTAACCCTCAGCGCAGTCGTGGCAGCAGCCAGCGCTGGTCTCCTTGGCCACAGCGACTACAGCATCTCGTCCCAGCATAACCTGGTCCACCATGGAGCCCTGGCATACCAGCCATCATACCACTCCGCTCCGGCGGTTGCTGCACCTATCCATGTAACTTCTCATGGGCATGAGGACTACTATGTAAGCATACTTTCTCTGCTCTAGGGATGGGTATTTACTAGAACAGGTTCTAAAACCTGGTATTAGATTGACAGTACGGAAAGCTGTTATGAGCCGGATCCCAGATTTTGTATGTTTTGCAAGTGTTTTTTTGGTAGCAGCTGCCCTAGGCCACAGCTACTACAGCATCATCTACCAGCATAATTTGGTCTACCATGGAATAGTGGCATACCACGCAGCTCCGGTATACCATCCATCATAACACTCCGCTCCTGTGGTTGCTGCACCTATCCATGTAGCTTCTCATGAGGACTACTATGTTAGCATATTTTGTCTCCTCTAGGGATGAACTCATCCATCTTTTTATTCCCTTTATTTGCTTGACAGTATATAAACCTATGTCCAGCAGTGGTCTAATATAGGCTGATATGATGATTATAATGATGACGTAAATCTGGTACGAGTCAAAGACCAATCGAGATTAAGTGATTATACATCACTAAATCTGGATCAATGGGACTAGTTTTCTTAATGTCTTCATCTCGAACTTAGAAATATGATAGTATTTCTATTTCAACAGCTTTTCCAGTTAATAATTTTTGACTTCTGCGCCCTTTCCAGGCTCACCCTAAATACCAGTACTCATACTCCGTGGAAGACCCTCACACCGGCGACCACAAGTCGCAGCACGAGTCGCGCGACGGAGACGTCGTGAAGGGAGAGTACTCTCTGCTGCAGCCTGATGGTTCCTTCCGCAAGGTTGAATACACCGCTGACGACCACAATGGGTAAGCTGAGGCTGAAAATTAAATAAATAAATATGCCAGACAATTCACACAGCATCATCTAGCCCCAAGCTAAGTAAAGCTGGTTATGGTTACTAATTAATACATATTTTTTTTCTGTGTGGATTGTCCATTATTTATTTTATATAACACTAGCGACCCGCCCCGGCTTCGCACGGTTTTATTATACGTATAAACCTTCCTCTTGAATCACATCTATTAAATAAAACCGCATCAAAATCCGTTGCGTTGCGTAGTTTTAAAGATTTAAGCGTTCAAAGGGACACAATGACATAGGGACAGAGAAAGCGACTTTATTTTATACTATGTAGTGATTATAAAAGAGAGAAAGCAATGGATTTAGCGGCTTTGTTGCTTTAAGTGATTTCTTCGATGCATCCAAAACAACTGTGAGAAGAGTAAAGAATGGCGGTAGATACAACATATGAAAATGTTCTAAATTTACCAAGATACATACTTATAAGTAAATGTTTGACTGGCAAACGCATTAAAAAAATGAATTTCTGGGTCACCCCAAAAAACACTTCGGCGATTATAACATAATCAGCATCTAAAAATAAAATACGGTCATAAATTGAGCTTATGACACTCTTAATCCTCTTCGTAATTTTATTGAAGTCTTGCAAAATTTCAAATAGCTTTCCCCAAAATTGCTCAATATTGACCCTAACTTTCTTGTTCATCTCGTAATGTTTACGTCCAAACACATGGTGGTCTGACCGGCTGACGGAAGCCGACCTCGGTTGACCCTACGCTACTTCCGAATTAATGGGCAGAACTTGTATAGAACCTGTATGTTATTCCAATTATACGGACTTGTTTACACGATGTTTTGATTGATGGTCTGTTACGTAGAGTTTAAACTTTATTTATATTTACATTAGGTAAGTATTTAGTTGGATAAGTTTTTTTAATTTTGAATCTTATTCTTTTTTGAACGGGTGTAGATATTAGTAGATATTTATGTTCATATAGAAGTAAAATATAAAAATTTTGAATACTAGATTTTTGAATTTCGAGTACTTAAAATAAATAAATCAATCTTTATTTCTTTAGGCTTACAAAATAAGAAAGATAGAAGATAAAGCTTATCAAAGTTAAGGAGCTTGTGACGTCACTAGAAGCAAAAAATTGACACACATGGCTGTCGCTGTTACTAAACGTGCATCATCCACCATCCACAAGATTCGAAAGGGGACAAATTCAGGAAATATCTGAGTCGAATTCTGAAAATATCTGAGCCCACCGCACAATGTGACGTCTTCACGAGTTATTTCCCTATTTTAGTCTTAGTCCTGTTAAATCATGAAATTATGATTATTTATTGTATTATCATGTGGTTATTGCCGAAGCTCGGCTCAACTATCCCCAGCATCTATCTGTGATACCTACCCTTAGTCAAAAATATTTCTTTGGTTTCAGTTTCAACGCAGTAGTCCACAACTCGGGTCCAAGCCATCACGTCTACTCCTCGCAACACCACCACTACTGATTCAAATCTCCCGAAGAACAGCTTTATGACTTCACTATTCCCGAAATTGGGACCTGACGTGATTGTTAAAAAGTACCTGTACTCTATTTATTTTCACTGTGATCTTCAATTGATATGTAAACAAATAAAATAGTCATTATTACAAAAAATTTAATTTACTCTTTTGTTGTTTGACATCCTCCACAGCTGACTGTGTGAATCTTTGTGAAGCCTGAAAATTTGCCGTAGTTTGTGCTAAGCACTTGTTTTGCTTTGATGATGACGTTCACCAATCCGAATACCACGTTTAGCGCAGCAAATACTGTACTATTTTATGGTGAATTTTTTTTGGTAAACATAGATGTAGGTAGGTAGATACTCTTTCCCTCACTCTCTCATAAAATCTAGTGGGACGGCAGACTGACACGACCAGATAGAGGTCGGGCGCAAGACCAGGAGCTTTACTCATTCACTAGACAGTGAATGCACAGTGAATGCGTTAAGCCCTTTGAGGGCGCTTCGCTTTGTCAGGACCAGCCATAAAAGTGTTAACCTGCTTTTCGCCACTGGGTTCATTTCTGGGTTGGTTTCACTGGCAACTCCCGGAAAACTACCGTGATTGAATTTTTCTTCCTAGAAAAAACCCAGAGACTGTGTTTGTGCGTTCAGTATTTGAACCCGTGATTTCTTTTTATATCTGATAGCTAAAACCAAAATAGCAAGATAAAAAAAACTATTTCATCATACCCATCGTCTAAACTACTACATAAATACTATTATCATACAGAAAAAAATACCAGGTGGGTCCAGTCTATAAAGTAGTGTAGTAAAAGTAGTGTTAACGTGGCAAAATGATTAACCTCCGTTTTCCCAAGATCCGTGGCATCATTAGACACTGATTGAATCGCTTGCTTCACCTCATTAAACACTTGCTTCATGATCATGATCAGTTAATTTATCAAAATGCCATTGCACTTTGTAGCAAAAACACTAATTTTAATTTGTTTTAATTTATTATCATAAACATTAATAGCATAAATTAATGATAAACAAAACTCTGGAGTTACAATACCATGGAGCCACAAAATTGGCAGAAGGACATATACATAGTTTTATCTTTGTACTTTTATAAATAAACTAGCGACCCGCCCCGGCTTCGCACGGTTTTATTATACATATAAACCTTCCTCTTGAATCACTCTATCTATTAAAAAAACCGCATCATAATCCAAAAAGATTTAAGCAGTCAAAGGGACATAATGATATAGGGACATAGGGACAGAAAAAGCGACTTTGTTTTATACTATGTAGTGATAATTCTGGACAATTCACACATCATCAAGTTCCAAGCTAAACGGAGCTTGTGCTATGTGTGCTAGATTACTGATATACTTAATACAATACATTACACTGATAAACATATTTTTATTATACCTAGAAAACACCCCAGACTCCACAAAACACGTTTCTAAGAACGGGTTTATTGGCTCTTTTCTTATCGTCCCTTAATATTAACAGGAAGACACTAGGTTCGTTTATTCATTAAGGCGATATGTTAAATAGACACAGAAACTTTGGTCGTTCCAAACCTACCGGTACCCACTGGTTTACAACCAGACCACCTAGCTCGCAAATACCTACAGTAATCTTTGTTGTTTTTGGCCTACTGACGATTGTCACAGAATTACAAATGTTGCAGAAGAGTCATCAAGACGACATCAATCATTGACATGAACTTTCGGTCCTCTGCAAATTTAATAACACGCTCACTTTACTAATAAATGCCCATTCAATAAAGTTTGACCTGAATTGACGCCGTTCATTCATTTTATACCATACTAGCGACCCGCCCCGGCTTCGCACGGTTTTATCATACGTATAAACCTCCCTCTTGAATCACTCTATCTATAAAAAAAAACCGCATCAAAATCCGTTGCGTAGTTTTAAAGATTTAAGCATACATAGGGACATAGGGACAGAGAAAGCGTCTTTGTTTTATACTATGTAGTAACACTGTTGAAGTCAAACTTGCTTACCTACTGCTGCTGAAAAATAAGCAGAGACGGAGCAAGATACGATAATCATCTACCAATGGATTAACTCCTCAGGCGCAATGATTTACAAGCAAATAAATAAATAACTAACAAATAAAGTTATTTCATAATATCAATGTAATCTATTGTATTAAGTCATCTAGTACCCATAACACAAGATCTGCATAGCTTCGGGCTATATGTTGCTGTGTGTATTGTCCCGAATTATTTATTATTTATTTATTTTATTTATTCATACAGTATACCTAGATCCAAAATAAGCAGAGCTTGATTTATAGTAAGTTTTTTTTTAATATACAAAGAAACACCCGTAACAAGTATCTGCATATTATACAAAAATTTGTCCCAAGACGGGAATCGAACCCAAAACCGTCGTCGCATGCAGTCCTTTGCCCACTGCGTCTTATCGGTCGTCATATATTCACATATTTACGTATATACTTAGTAAAATCAGCTGAAGCCTACAGGAACAACTACCTCTTCTGTAGACTTTTGAGGTAGGCAGTGAATTATAAAATAAAAAACTCGAGAGGTGTCAAGGGACACCCGGATGGAATGAAGTTTAAAAGTTTAAAAATAGAATATAGCAAAAAATGTCGTGACAACTTTTCGTAAAAAAAAATTCCGTCTAGCCCCCTTTCACATCGCGCGATAAGGAACTTCGTTCCAATAATAAATATATCTGGACAGTCCACACAGCATCATCTAGCAATTGGAAGTATAAAGTATCAGTCCTCTACCGGAACATAAAATAATAATTAAATCCTTCATTGCGAAAAATTATTTTACAGCACAGCAACTGCATAGCAATCGGAAATCGTTTTACTAATATCAGAGTAGAACGACGAATGTCTTAGGACCAGTTTGTCGCCAATAACGTAGTCCAGTTAACTGTTGTGTCATAACGTACCTGTAATTACCCCTAGAAGGTATTGAACAGCTTTGAATACCTTTGAATTTCACTTAGCGGTATAAATATTCGATAGTGGGTGAGAAAGATCAAGATAGGAGTTTTATTTGAGCTATAAATTTAGCTTAAGATAATGTCAGGTTAGTTTCATGAAAGTAATTGATAATAGTTATAGTTTTTAGTTGATTTACAAGGAAGCTTCTGGTTTTTGAGGAAGTGAGCGTATAGATTAGCCCGGTTCTACGACATACGAATGATTCACCATTATTCTCAGGTCTGAGTTCAGTTTGAGACTAGCTTCAAAAAGAACTCAATACAAAAATGAAAATGTATGAAATGGGTCTTACGTAGTTCCTTTTCCGCAAGATGCTGTACCAAATTACATTGAAAAAAGAGACAAAACGATGTATATCAAAAACCGAAAAAAAATAGATTCTGTCAGAATATGGAACTTATGGAGCACAATACGAGCCTACAATTTAAGAAACTCAGTCCAAAAATTAAATGGTTGCTGAGTCATCATCTTAGTAAGGTTCTTACGCGACATTTTGGCAAGAAAATAACAAAATTGCAGAAATTTTCCCAATAAGGAAATTAAATACGGAAATACGCACTTCACTTCTTGATTGAGTCTTCGGACAATTTTATTATAATAATACTTTATTATATTAATATTAAACAAGGTAGGGTAAAGTCTGGATTGATGTTTATCAAACAACCTGGAGTTTTCCAGGCAATAGGGGTTCATGCCACCCTGCCAAAAAAACACACTAACTTATATTATGTGCAGTTTCCTGTCGACTCGCGATGGATCCGAAGTAGATACTAGCATCTTGTATGATACTAGCGACCCGCCCCGGCTTCGCACGGTTTTATTATACAAATAAACCTTCCTCTTGAATCACTCTATCTATTAAAAAAACCGCATCAAAATCCATTGCGTGGTTTTGGACAGGGGCAGAGAAAGCGACTTTGTAACACACGATACATTTAAAATAGCAAACAAGTTTTTTGAGCAAACAAAGGATCATAGAAAAATAAGGCGTAAGTTTGAATCAATGAACACTTGCGATTTTCGGAAATTGGTTCTTCGAATCCATACAAACGTATCACTCCAGGGCCTTCAATCCTGAGTTTACCCTACTACTAATTGTTATTTCTATCCGACATTGCGTAAATGCGTAAGTATAAATCAACGTACACATTCCCTATCAGTTCCTATTACGATGTATTGAATATGCAAACAATGAAAAGGGTCTCACGATTTGATATAATTGTGATTTAGTAAATGACCCGAAGGCTAGAAAGGTTCAGTGATTCGTGAGTCGATATCGCCGTCGTCGTCACGGAAGCAAATACCTATTTCTGTACCAAGAAACAATACAAAGCATTCGTACCAAGGCTAGCTAATGTAAAATCGAAAGGAGTAATTTCGTCCTAATGGCCCCAATATTGACACCGAAAACTGGTTCTCTATAAAACTCCGAAACTGTGATGTAAAATAAATTGACATATATTATCTATATATCTATACTTATAATAAAACTGTAACAGGTCCGATTCTGTACATTGAAGATATTTAGAAAATTTTTTTTGGAGGGCACTCTATTATCGATACTCAAGCCAAAACTGTAATTTTTTTCATTCATGTCTGTCTGTCTGTCTGTATCGTAAACGCGCATCACGCCGAAACTACTTGATGGATTAAAATGAAACTCGGCATGATTATAGGTCATACTACGAGGAAGGACATAGAATACTTTTTATCCCGGAATTCAATAAGGTTCTCATGGGAGAGGGTATAAAAGTAAAATTCCTTTACCGCGCATCACGCCGAAACTGCTGAAGGAGTTGGAATGAAACTCGGAACGATTTGAGTTCATACTACAAGGAAGGACATGGGATACTTTTTATCCCGGAATTCGTTAAGGTTCCCCTGGGAGAGAGGGTGAAAGAAGAATTTTTTGACCACGCATCACGACGGAAGTGAATGAATTCGAATGGAACTCGGGACGATTGGACATGGGATACATTTTATCCCGGAATTCAGTTTGGTTCCCCTGGGCTATACGGGTTTTCAAAAATTTCTCACACCATCTGAACGACGCGTGTGACACACGAGTCTTGAAACTGAATTGAACTGATGAACGCGAAAGTTTGTAAGTTTGAATGGATAGATGGATGGACAGATTGATAGATGGATGGATGTTTGTTACTCTTTCACGCAAAAACTGCTCAACGGATCTGGATGAAATTTGGCAAAGAGATAGATTATAAGCTGGAATAACACATAGGCTTTATTTTATCCCGAAAATCCCACGGGAAAAGGAATTACGCAAGTAAAATCGCGAGTACTCGAAATACTAATCATGCGCAGACGAAGTCGCGGGCACCAGCTAGTGTACAAATCTGAGTATGAAATCACTTTATTGCGCGTAAAGTTTAGTTTGTAGAGTGAGTGAAGCGGATATAATGTTTGAAATACTCCAATACAAAAATTTTTTTACTATTGTTTTACTATTATTTTTAAACTTGAAAATAAACTAAAATAGGCGCATTTATATCATCATTTTCATCAGTTAAAACTACTCCAATGCTGGACATAGACCTTACCTAATGAACGCCATTATTTCAGCTAACCAATTCAGTATCTGCCTGCAGTTTTTCGCAGTTCATCCCATCTGACCAAGGGCGTCTTTTACTATGATTGCTGAGTCGCGGTCTCCAATCAAGAACACATTTACCCAAGCAGTTGTACGTTGTTCAAGAATAAGGAAAACTCACTGCCACTTTAGCTTGCTAATTATTGCCGAGAACTACGCTGATAACTGATAACTTAGCATTTCTAAAATTCAATCGAGTTGAAACATTATTGAGTGAAATTAAATTTACTCGACAGTGAAAAGCCTGAATATGCGAAGCCAAGGCAGTATTCATCAAAAGCCAATCCACCTTCTTTCTATGTAAATGCGTCCGTCCATGCTTATTGTAAGTAGCATAGTTCAGGGGTTATTACCCGAATTGACCGTGACTCGTACGATTGGTTTTAATCAGAGCCTTTTGTTGCACTTACGTGATCCGTCATATGATCTTGAACATAAACTAATGTTTCTACTTAAACTCCGATAGAAAACCCTTTATTGTACCACTCAAAGATGAAATAAAATATAGATAGAAAGACTAAAAATTGAGGTACAAATAAAAACAAGGAGGCCTTATCGATTTGTGCCATCTGTTACAAGCAACCTTTCTTTGGACTGATAGTCTAGATTGTCTAAAATCATCTAGCCCCTAGCCAAGTGGAGTTTGTATTATGGGTACTAGATGACTATATACTTAAAATAATATCTGAAACAACAAACATTTGCAGATCATCCAAACATTTGTGCCAAGGTGGAAATCGAACCCGTTTTTCTACCTCTCGCGTTAAAAAGGCCGCCCGCCGCGCGCCACATCGGTCGTCTATACTATAACACTGGTTCTGAGAGAAGTTTCATATCTAAAGCCAAGATCCACTTAGTCCCAGGAGAAAGTACGTAAATTATTCTACCTTATTGATTTTCCCACTTTAAATTATTCCAACAACTTTGTTTCAACACTCAATTTACCTATCAACTCTTGGTGATCGCATTACTCACTCGGTTAGGAAATTAAACACAAGGTACTAGGTATCTACGTACCTAGGTGACCACCGTGTGGTAAAGCACAGTACATTTTATTTGATACTGATGTTGTAATGACTTCAATCAGACTGCAATGAGAACAAATTAGTTTAGGGACACGAGATATGATTGTCCGATAATTAGTCGAACAGTTTTGCAAGCAACGTTCCTTGATATTTCAATGCCGCTTTTTTAGTTATCTATGAAATTCATGAAGGCTGCCACCCTCCCTGATATGACGACCGACCACTCTGTCAAGAGTGTAACGACTAAGAAGAAGATGAAATTCATTTTGTCTAGAAAATTACAAACTTACTAGCCAAACTCCAAATGTTGATTCGCGGAAACGCGTGGGAAAATATCTCTCAATATCGTTGTTTTGGAAGTCTGACCCGAAGACAACTAAAACGACTCAATGGATCGAGATAAATATTTAAAAATATTTTGCTCGTATAAAGATCTCGACCTGGAATTACATTAGGCTACTTTTATTCCGAATAAAGCAAGCAGAATCTATTTAAACATATGAAAGTTAAAACTCAATTTTTATTCAAAAATCATTTGTTTATTTATATGAAACTTAGAATTCGTTTTTACCATCGACTAGAATTAAGCACTGTTTCATGCAAACTATCATCACTCTAGTACCCATAATACCTACTAAGCTTGGTGCTAGATGTTGCTATGTTGATTTTCCAGCATTATTTATTTATCTAGATAACTATACATAGTTCGATGACGATGAATGAGAATCAACACCAATCGAGATCATCCAAATAAGCAGGCTGCATTTCCTCGCTGTATGACTATAGATAGGTAGATAGAAAACACTTCATCATACCACAATAAGAAAGAAAGCTATGAAGACAGAAATATTTAGAATCATAAAAAAAGAGGTAACAAAAAAGAGGAAGCATAAAAACAGTACTGACAAATATTGATGCGCTGCGGCAGACTCTCCAGCCATTGGGTCAATAAATTAAATTGGTGATTGGATGAATTTATGTTGTTTGTTCATTCTTTACCCCGAAACTATAGAAGCTATTGGATGAAATTTTACGTAGATAAATGTAGGTCTAAGCTTGGCATAATATCAAGTCTACTTTTAATCTCATGAATCAAATTTCTAAGGGGTGGAAATAAACTTATAACAATTAATTAGTAATAACAATTATTATGATCTTGGTTGACTTGCAAATTATTTATATTGCACTAATAAATCTAGGCGAAGCTCGTAATAAATTGATAGCTGTGAGCTGATGTGGATACTGATAGAGTGCTAATAAATAAGTTTATTTATTTATTTAATTTTCAATTGACTGTTCGCTATCTGACCCAAAACCCCCTAAATTAAAAAAAAATCATGTGTTTCTTTTATCTGCTAGTTTCCAAATTGGAACTACATAATCGTAGCGAATTTATAAACAAATATTGTATTCAGAAACACTTTCCTTGAAATTAAAAAATATCGCCAAAAAATATCGACAAAAAATATCGACATCGACGGAACTTGAACGCGTAATCTTCCACAATACGGAAATGCGTTACCAATTGCGATCGAGGTCAAGTGACCGACGACGACCTCTTAACGCCTGGATTTGGGATATTACTACTGAGTTTACCATTATCATAGCGTCTGGTTAATCCGATGCCTGACCCGAGAGCTGATTAGTATCTAGCACAGCGCATCAACATTGTCATACAGCGTGGTAATGCAGCTAGCATGTTGGGGACGCTTCCGGTTGGTATTGATATGGATCAGTTGAGTTAACTCTAGACTGTTAGTAACCAACTGCATAATAATTCAATCGTTTCAATTACATATGCTAGTTAGTTATAAATTGTTTCAATTCCTTTTGATTGTAATTTTATTTGTTCATAAATTGAATTATGTTTTATTTTTAGGATAGGTATAGTCTTTTGTATTACGTAATATAATAACAAAAATGCTTACTTCTTTTGCTACAAGTAATGTTTCAAAATGCATGAAAAGAACCAGACTACAAATAATTCAAGTTATTTCATAAAAGTTATTAAAATCATGAACATTAACATTACCTTTTACTACTTCTAAGGACAGCAGAAAGCCTTCGAAACGCAATTAATAATTGGACGTAGTTATGCAAAAAGGAACCAACCCACAACTTGGTCAAAATGGAGTTAAGTGCACAGGGAGGTTCCTAAGCATGTATTCTATATGCTCAAAAAAGATCCTGGTCATCTAGCGGCTCTTAGCAAAGATATGACTATGTCACAATGGAACTAACCCACATTTCGACATTTCATATTTTACAATCAGGAACCATGCTGCGTGATTGACTATAATGAGCCGATTTAATATGTTAAATGGAACCATACCATATGGTACCCATAAACTTTGATATTTTAGATATTATAAACTAGAACCAAACCACAAGGACAAAAAGATTACCTGCAATAAAATTGCTAACAAGAACCGAGAGGCTTGGTTCTGATTTGCATAAATAAACATCTACAAATTCACAGATGCTAAGTGATTAGGTTCCAGTTTGCGTTATGAAAAATAAAATAAAATAAAGGGACTATGTTTTTTGGTAACAGTTTGTATAATAAAACACCCAAAGTCTACGGAGTCATGTGGGTTAGTTCTTGATTGCAAAGCAAAATTCCGAAACTCAACCAGTAGCCTGTAGGATGGTATTAGTTTGCATAATGGAAGTTTGGATTTTTTTATGCCACCATGTTCTATGGTTCCAAGAGTTTTTGTGAAAGTTCTGCCAGAATACACATATTTACGAAAATATTATTTTTATTCCGTGTTGCCACATTATTTATTTTGAATATATTTTGAGTATTGTCGGCATGTTACATAATGTAGAAATTATTCAGTAATTATAAGTAGCAACCCTAAAATTGATCTGGCAATACTTCCTTACCTACTTATAAAGGATGTGCTATCATAATCAAATCAATAGTATCGACGTATCGACGTTTTTTTTCTGTAGTAAACGTTGGTAATCAAATCTTTATTACCAAGTAGGTAAGTACCTGAAGAGTATTTGATTCCATGGGAAATTATTATTTAATGTACACTTATATACTTCATCATCATCATCATCAACCTATATTAGTCCACTGCTGGACATAGGCCTCCCCCAATGAGCGCCATAGCGCCCTGTCTTCAGCTTGACGCATCCTGCATCTGCCAGCAGTCTTTCGCAGATCGTCATCCCACCTGGCCGGAGGGCGTCCTATGCTACGTTTACCGAGTCGCGGTCTCCACTCAAGAACACGTTTACCCCAACGGTTGTCGGTTCTTCGCGAGATATGGCCGGCCCATTGCCACTTCAGCTTGCTAATTCTTTGAGCTATGTCGATAACTTTGGTTCTCTGTCGGATGTATTCGTTACGAATTCTATCCTTCAGAGAGACTCCGAGCATAGCTCTTTCCATAGCTCGCTGGGCGACTTTGAACTGGTGGACCAGCCCTACCGTGAGCGTCCACGTCTCAGCTCCGTAGGTCATTACGGGTAGGACGCACTGATTGAAAACTTTCGTTTTCAAACATTGCGGTATGGATGAAGAGAAGACTTGACGTAGTTTCCCAAATGCTGCCCAGCCTAGCTGGATCCTCCTCTTGGCCTCCTTCTCAAAATTGTTTTTACCTATCTGTACAATCTGCCCAAGGTAAGTATACTCGGAAACAATTTCAAGAAGGTGACCATCAACGACTATCGGTCCCGGAACAATGTGGCCATTGATCATGACTTTGGTTTTATCCAAATTCATGCCAAGACCGATACATCGCGAGGCTGAAGCTAGGCCGTCCAGCATGTGGGTCAGCTCCTCTAGCGACTCCGCCATTACGACTATGTCATCAGCGAATCGCAGGTGTGAGATGTAATCGCCGTTTATGTTAATGCCCTTACCTTTCCAGTCCAGCGTCTTAAACATATCTTCCAATGCGCTCGTGAACAGTTTCGGGGATATGACATCCCCCTGTCTCACTCCTCTGCGCAATTGGATAGGTTTAGACTGCTGGTCCTGTACTTGGACACTCATAGTGGCAGCTTCATAGAGACACCTCAGCACTTCGATGTAACGATAGTCTACTTGGCATCGCTATAAGGATTCCAGAACAGCCCAGGTTTCAACGGAGTCAAATGCTTTCTCATAGTCCACAAAAGCGAGACACAGGGGCTGATTATACTCTTCGGACTTCTGTATAATCTGCCTCACTGTGTGTATGTGGTCTATGGTGCCATATCCTCCGCGGAACCCGGCCTGTTCCGGTGGCTGGAACTCGTCAAGTCTCCTGGCGAGACGATTCGTGATTACTCGTGAGAACAGCTTATAGATGTGGCTCAGGAGTGTGATGGGTCTGTAATTTTTAAGGAGAGTTTTATCACCCTTCTTAAAAAAGAGCACCACCAAACTCCCGCTCCACGCCTTAGGAGTTCTCCCACTGTGGAGGACGGTATTGAAGAGGTGTTGTAACTCCTGTATAACGGAGGCTCCTCCTGCCTTCAGAAGCTCTGAAGTTATACCGTCCTCACCGGGGGCTTTTCCATTTTTAAGCTGCCTCAAAGCTAACACGATTTCGTCTTGACTGATGTCTGGCAGTTCGTTCGACATGGCTCGATACAAAGGAAATAATGCTGAAAAAAGAAAATATGTTTTCAATTTTTATGAGAGAAGACCTTAATAGTGAGTATTCTGAAGTGGACATAAAAAAAAATATAAGATGTGGTCCTGTATCTCTGACAATAGGTGCAATGAACCCGCTTTGGCCCAAAGGTAAAGACATACCAGAAGCGAAACTAAAAGATTTGAAAAGTCTTTTAAATCTTGTGCCGGAAGATGCCCAGTATTTTTACAAAAATCTAACTGGAAACGCAAATATTGAAGACGATATCGAAGGCTTCTCTGGAGAAATGGACTTTATTTTAGAAGAAGTTGATCACGTAGATTAAAAAGTTTATTATTGGAGCTTTAAAGTGCTTCCAGATTAATAACAAGACGTTTTATAACACGTCCACATTATTAAACTTGTTGTTTAACATTGTTACTTATAAAAAGCACAGTATTAAAACTGTGGGATATAACAATGTCACAATACAACCGGCGTTATATAATATAGTAAATAACAATGTTATATAACGCCGGTCAGTATCCAATGTTAAAAAGATATTAAAATAAGTCTTAACTAGTATTTTAACTTTGAATAACGTAAAAATAAGAAAACATGTTTAGCAAGTACCTGAATGAGAAGATTGTTTGTGCCACTTTACTTAGCTATGTTCAATATTTAGTTTGTAAGCATTTTTTTTTATAAAACATGAATAAACATAATAATTTACTTTCATTTTTACACAATGCAACTAGAAAAACTTTTTGTAACAGGGAACCAACCCACAAAAACTGCGTTTGGCATTGGAACCAACTGCAATTTAATGTAAAAACAACTACTTGTGCCCAAAAAAATCTTAACTATTTAGACTCTGTATAAAGCCCTCATTACCCCACACAAGACTGTAAAACAAATAAGCTAATAAAAGCTACCTAGACATTTCTACACAACTTAATTCTTTAAACTCAATTATCTCGAAAGTAACATTATGAGGGTTAGTTCCTTTTTGCATAACTACGTCCAATTTAATGTGTATCGATCTAAAAGACGTAAAACAAAACATTGATATAATATTTATGGCTCACGCAATGCATTCTCTGCGTGCCTTTGTAAGGTCTGTACTCCACGCTGTTTATTTTACTAATTATTTCATTGTTACTAAGACGACCTTCGTGGCACAGTGGTGAGGTTTGAGAACCTTGTAAGAAGAGGTAGAAATAGGTACTCGTGGAATTATGAAGCAGTGGAATTCAACCAGGGTAAAAGGTACACAATCAAGGTAAACATAAGAGTAAGTTTCCCCTTGACAAAATACTCAAAAATATCTTTTAAATCTAGGAAATAAAACTTTTAATAACTTCTGAGTAACGACAACTCGCAAATCTCCTTCCGTGTTCTAAAGTATTTTATGTATTGTATTAAGTTTATCAGGCATATACTCGTAGTACCCATAAAACAAGCTCTACTTAGCTTGGGGCTAGATGATGGTGATGTGTATTATTCAGCATTATTTAATTATCAAAAATCTTGAAGGTTATCCCCAATAAGATATGGTATCTAATCAACAACTTTAATTAATAAATGAAGCATTTTGTTTGTAATTAAAACTATAGATTAAGACCAAGGAAACAGCCAGCAAGCTTTGTCTGAAACATTAAATAAACAATGGTTTTACTGTCTTCCTCAATTTTTAAGTGTAGAAAGATCTAATTTACAAGAAACAATAAATCGATGCGTTCCCTTTGTATCATCAAAATTATGTAGAGACCAAAAGCAAGCAAGCTTTGTCTACAACATCAAATCAACAATAGTAACAAGAGTCTTTCTCAATTTCTCTAGGAAGATTTTATTTACATCAAGAAATAAACCGAAGAGCTTCGTTTGTAAAACTATGTATTCAGACCAAAAGCACGCAAGCTTTGTCTACAAAATCAACAAAACAACGGCTTTGTCTCAAATGTGGGCTATAAGAGGCTAAAGCGTTGGCGATCGCTTGAATTATAGCCCACAGAAGGTATGCCTCGCGACCTCGCGGTGTCAAACTTACGGAACTGACCGCAATCCCCTCCAAGGAATCAGGCTCCGTTTTGCTTTTCATATATAAGTCGTATCCAGACCGATAGTGGTATCAGTCATCTGTCTGATTACTCGTGCAAAATGTTCTCCAAAGTAAGTGGGAGCTTGAGGATTTTTTACATACATTTTTATAATTATTTGAGTTTTTAAAATTAAGCTGGTGGTCGCTTGCTTGTATTTTTTCCGCACTCTAGAGCAGTTTCTGGAATACCAGAGAAGCCTATATCTTACTCGTCCCATAAGCACCCTGTCACAACGATGCGGTTTTCAGGGCAGAGGCCTGAAGGAAACTAGTTTGTTACCCAGTATCCCTATATTTCCACGAATTATTTAAGGAAAAAACATTTCTTAAATCACTATTCTGGGGGCTTTGATCAAGTGATAGGGATAAATGCAAATAGTAAAACCATTTTCTACACGTTCGAGTTATTTTTACGCGTTTTAAAAATGTTCGTCTGCTTTCAGATCCTCGCCATCAGCGCCGTCTTGGCCGCAGCCAATGCTGGTCTCCTGGGCCACCACGCGGCTGTCTCCTCCCAAAGCATCGTCCGTCACGATGCCCCGGTGCACTACGCCCATGCTGCCCCGTTGATCCATGCTGCCCCAATTGTCCACGCCGCCCCGGTCGTACATGCCCCAATTGCTTTGGCTCATGGACATGCTGAATACGTGAGTATTTTATGTAAACTTTTGAGATCAATTGATAAGATGTCGTTGTGAATATTTTGACAAAAAATGGATTTGTAAAAAAACACAGTTTTGTTAATTTCCTTAATATCTAGTAAACGAACTTTGTAAACAAATAATTAAAATATTTATTAATTTTAAACTGGTTAAATCATAGCGCATCAACATTGCCATACAGCGTCTTGGGGACGATTCCGATTGGTATTGAGCTACCTCTAAACTGTTTGCAACTTGCAGTCAGCTCAATTATTTCAATTGTAAATTATTAAGCATTGCCATACAGCGTGGTAGTGCCGCCAGTGTCTTGGGGACGCTTCCGACTGGTATTGGCATGGATCAATTGAGCTACCTTTAGACTGTTTGCAACCGTCTGCAGTTAGCTCAATGGTTTCAATTGTATATACTAGTTGTAATTTTTTCTATTCCTTGATTGTAATGATCGTTGTTAATATTGTAAATACGAGTTTAATTTTGTTTCTATTTCTTGATTATAACTTTCGTTGCACTTCTTCTAGTCTCACCCTAAATACGACTACGCGTACTCCGTGGCCGACCCACACACCGGCGACCACAAGTCGCAGCACGAGTCGCGCGACGGTGGCGCCGTGCACGGCAGCTACTCACTGGTTGAACCTGATGGTTCCGTGCGTAAAGTGGAGTACACCGCTGATGACCACCACGGGTAAGTTGATTTTACGGTCAGTTTTAGTTCATTCTACGTTCCCGCCTACCCAAATAAAGGATTGCTTTCCGTTTCGCATACTATTGTAGAGAGTTTACTCATATATCGCTGTATTACAGACAATTATTTACCACGTAATTATCAAGTAAACCAGATACTAATTCATAAAATATCATTGATAATAATTGTAATAAAGGGTCTTTTAATAAAAAAATTATATCACTTCGCTAGATTTCCGCAGTGTTTATAATAAAATCTACATTTCAGTTTCAACGCCGTAGTCCACAAGACCCCCGGCCACCACCCCGCCCCCGTAGTCCACGCCCCCGTAGTCCACGCCCCAGTAGTCCACGCTGCCCCCATCGCCTACGGACACGGAATCGGCCTTAGCCACGGACTCGGCCTGAGCCACGGACTCGGACTCAGCCACGGACTCGGCCATGGTCTCCATTACTAAACAAACACCAACCTAGCTATACCTACCCATGTGTGACGGATGACTGATGAATGATGTGATATTTATGTTAATGTGTAAATAATGATGATACGAATTTATAATCGAATGTAAATAAATACTCAGCTGCTGAAAAAATATTTGGTCGTTTTCGATTACCTGCATCTGTACCTTACTTATAGAATTTACCTTAGAATTAACCTTACTAATAAACTAACTTGAATGTTCTCATGTATGGATGTATGAATGTTTGTTACTCTTTCACGTAAGAACTACTCCAGGGATCGGGTTGAATTTTTCATAGACGTTGTTTTAGGTATGGAATAACACGTAAGCTACTTTTCATACCATAAATCAGTTCATATGGAAAATAAAAAGCCTTGAAACGTTTCCATAGAAATAACTCGTGTGAAGCCGCGGTCAGATACTAGTATTTACATAATAGTTACTCCTAATGTTTACCAGTGAGTCACACGATTGTAAAGTCATTTGTGGAGTTGCCACCACTAGCGTATAATGGTTTTGTGTATTATTATTGTGTGTAAGCGTGTTTATAAATCTGTCGACACACATCGATTATAATAATTATTTTTTTCATAACCGTAGTTCACATTAAAATTCTTGTAAACTGAAGAAATATTGAATAGAATTGAATACTTACCGTTATTTAACTTCTCAAGCTCATCGAAGACATAATAACGTAAGTGATCAGGTGATCACATATTATAGCTAGCTAGCTTTTTATTAAAAAAATGAGCCTGTTTTAAAGATACACCTCATTAAAAATCACCTTTTTATGTTTTTTGATATTAGTTTATGATTTTCCTAAAATTCCTGTTTTAGTTTTATTTATGTTTATCACCACATAGTGAAAATTTCAGGTCATCAACATCCTACTTTTAAAACTTAAAAAAAAATTCCAGACTGAGCCTAACCACGAATCTCAAATATTAATCTTTAATAACCAGTTTGACTCCATTTTACCCTATCAGACTAGTAATCTTTTTTAACGCCGCGATGTTCATACGGAAGCATAGCGGTTAGTATAATATAGTTAAGTCTGAAATCTGTCTTAAAAATATACCTCAAATAGATCTACGGAGTTCGTTGTGTCGAAAGTTTTAAAGTGTTTCTAAATTTATACGCCTACCTTAATAAGCAATGCCCTTGAATGATAAGCTAAAGACAAAGGTTTGAAAAATTTGCTATTGGATAGGTGTGCGTTCAGAGTGCGAACAGTAGTCCTAAAGTCCTGGGGATGCAGTCTCGACAAAGATCGCATAGTGACCGAAATCGGTCGCAAAGTCTTATCGATCACATTTTAGTGATATTTGTAAGTCTTTACTATTGGAACCATCCGTGAACAAATCGAATGCGAGATACGCTAAAGCCATCAAAAAAATAAAACTCAATAACTCTTCAAAACTCTTTACAAAGAAATAAGTTGATAAAGTGAAAAATTTCTAAATCTATGGGTAGATAACGATCGCTAAAATACTTACCGGGCTGTCAAATTCACTCGCAAAGAAATTCGCAGTAATCGTAAAGTTTACAGTTGTTTTCGTAACAATTCCGATAAAAATGATGGTTCCAATAGTCTTCCAATAGTAGACTTACAAATTTCGCTAAAATGTTTAGCACATTTTAGCTCGCGGTCTCACCCGCATAATTCCCG
Source organism: Eupithecia centaureata (assembly GCA_944547425.1). NCBI lineage: Eukaryota > Metazoa > Arthropoda > Insecta > Lepidoptera > Geometridae > Eupithecia > Eupithecia centaureata. Next base: position 11,418,752 of record OX155681.1, read on the forward strand.
TTCCCGTGGGAATTACGGGATAAAATATAACCTGTGTTATTCCAGGCTTCAATCTATCTCTGTGCCACATTTCATCCATATCCGTTGAGTAGTTATCGCTTGAAAGAGTAACAAACATCCATACTTACAAACTTTCGCGTTTATAATATTGTAGTAGGATATAAAATTTAAGTTAAAACGTAGTATAAACAATACGGTACAATGCCTTTATCGTGCGAATCTCACCCACACTAGGCTAGTAAAACAAACACTATGGTTTCACTAATCCACCCACACATTCCTCTAGTCGATTCGCTGCGATAATTGCAGCACAAAGTGCATTGCGTAAATACTTAGTACTTACCTACTAGCACCAGTAATAATAGCAACGACCTAGAAAAACTTACGAATTAACTGTTGCGTACGTGTGACTTTGCAAGTTCATACTACCTACGTGTTTTCCCAACTGAATCAGTTAGTACTCCAATATAAGCGGGTTAACAACAAACCTTGCTTGTTAATCAGAAAAACAACAACTTTATTTCTTTAGGCTTATAAAATAAGCACTTAGGCAAGTTACGTCTCTCCTCTTATATCTCCTATGATCAATAATTCAAGTTAACTAAACATAATTGTCTAATTAATAAAAGAAATAAAGTTTTAATAGATTTTCTCTTCTCTTCAATCTTTTGTCCGAATCTTTTATGCGAATAATAATTATGTAGAAAATATTAGTGAGATGTAAATTGGACAAAGTATCAGAGTTTGTCTGTCAGTGTAGCAAAAAATATTAAATACCAATGGTCAATACTGATAAACTATTTATTTATGTTCCATAAGTTATTTAAAGGGGAAACTACTTATAGAAGAGTATCAGATTTAAACGTCTCTCCTCTCATATCTCATATGATCAATAATTCAAAATCGCCAACATTATTTAAGATTATTATCGTAATACATTTATAGTACATTTATTAAGCAGTCAATTTTTGATTGCATAGCGTGTTGTACTCACAATTAGGTGTGAAAACGCCTTTAGCTAGAGTTCATTACCTTATCTTAATTTAAGTCGAATCAAAGCCAAACTACATCAATCTAAACGTAATCATTGTAACGACCGGAGAACAACAAATACCATTAGGTATGGACCAATAGCAGTGCGTAAATCTTATCTATGTGTAAGCCGTAATGATACTATGAAAATAGTTGAGGTATTTTCTGATACAGTATTTCAACATACAGTGGTCACAGGTGATCAATCACATGGTAAAGAGATAAACAGGTGTTCTCCTATAAGCCTTTATAGCCGTATTCTTATTCCGAAATTCTTAGATTTTTTTATTCGCATTGAAAATTGCATTCACCTGCTTGCTGATAAGGGCTAAGCGTATGTCATCGGAAATGTAAGTCAGAGCTTCCACTTTGCTATGACTAGGAAGAATGCAAGATTAATAGGGGCTCAAAAAATTATAACTACTTAGGTGTAAACAAAGAAACAGGCAAACAAACGCGATAATTAGGTACCAGTATTTGTAATAAATTTAAACTAGTGTTTGCAATTGAAACAGTAGAGCAAGATCCCTGATCTATTTCAATAACAACCAGAAGCGTCCCCAAGACACTGGCTGAATTTCCCTGCTGTATGACAATGCTGATGCGCTGAGCCAGATACCCACCAGCAATCAGGCGCACGCGTAGCATCGACCGGACGCTCAGTTATTTTTTAAACCCGAAGAGCTTCGGTACCCCAAGGAATTATTAGTCCCTACTTCATGGGGAGGAACTTCCTGCGAACGCTGCAATATCCATCGATTGTATTCTTTATAATTACGCATTCATCAGATGATACCGCCGATCCATATCATTGATTGAGCTACCTCCATCCATTGACTCTCTGCGACCGCTACAATATGTATTTAGACTAGCTAAAAGGATATTGTAGCGGTAGCAGAGAGAGTGAATTGTTATATCTATAATCAATAATCAATAATCAATATCTTTATTTCTTTAGGCTTACAAAATAAGCACTTAGACAAGTCAAATTTAATTCGCCTCAATTTTTTGTCCACTAGTGGAAGAGGCGAAATAGAAACCACTAGCATGTGTAAAACTTATGTGTCTAATACATGTTTGCCTTATAAATAATTACATACTATTGTCGATGTGGAACTGAGCGACATCTGGCCAAGCACTAACGTCATTGATGTAATCATTTATGGAGTAATATGCCTTCTTGATAAGATTTAGTTTTATGTACTGTTTAAATCTACGAATAGAAAGTTCAGTTGCTTCAGATGGAAGCTTATTATAGAAGCGCACACAATTACCCATAAATGATTTCCCCAGTTTTCGTAATCTAAATGAAGGAATGTGTAATTTGTTCTTGTTTCGTGTATTTCTATTGTGAACATCACAATTTTTCAAAAAGTTACTCTTGTTTTTGTGTGTATACATTAAATTTTCATAAATATATTGCGAAATTACAGTTAAAATATTTATTTCTTTAAATAATTCCCTCAATGAGTCACGTGGCTTTAATTTATAAATTGCACGCACCGCCCTTTTTTGAAGAACAAAGATAGTCTGAATATCAGCTGCCTGTCCCCACAGCAAAATACCATAAGACATAATACTATGGAAGTAACTATAATAAACTAACCTAGCTGTGTCCTGATCAGTGAGATATCTAATTGTTCTCACTGCATATGCTGCTGAACTAAGCCTACCCGCGAGAGCATCAATTTGCGGTTGCCATTGAAGAGATGAATCAATATGCAACCCCAAGAATACAGTAGAGTCTACGAAGTGAACAATCTCATTATTTAACGTGATTTGAGTTGGGAGTTCTCTAACATTTGGTAACATGAATTTTATACATTTTGTTTTTTTAGCATTAAGTAACAGGTTATTGGCGGTAAACCAATTTAGTATTTGTGACAGCGAATTATTTACATCGTCAAAATTATATTTATTTCTGTCTACTTTAAAAATTAGTGAAGTATCATCAGCAAATAAGACTATATCACAAAGATCTTTTGCTAGAAAGGGAAGATCATTTACATAAACTAAAAATAAAAAGGGACCTAATATTGAACCTTGAGGTACGCCTAATTCAATATTTGAGCCCGTAGATCTTTCTTTACCAACTTCTACTTTTTGAACTCTATCAGATAAATATGATTTCATAAGATCCAGTGCCTTTTTCTTAATTCCATAATGTTTAAGTTTCTCAATTAATGTACTGTGATCCACACAGTCAAAAGCCTTAGAAAGGTCACAGAATACACCAATAGCGTTTTTGGCTTTATCCCAGGCCTCCAATATATGCCTTAACAGAACTGAACCAGCATCGGTTGTTGATCTACCCTTGGTGAAGCCGAATTGGTTTTCATGGAATAACCTATTAAGGTTGAAGTGAGAAGTCAACTGGATGAGAATAATTTTTTCAAAAATTTTACTCATAGCCGGAAGTATTGAAATAGGTCTGTAGTTGGCCGGATCAGTGTGGCTACCAGATTTATAAAGAGGAACCAGCTTACTATATTTCATGAGATCAGGAAAAATTCCTGCGTCGACACAGCTATTGAAAATATAGGCCAAACAAGGAGCCATTTCCTTAATAATTGAACTTAATACTTTGGTGGATATACCCCAGAGATCCTCAGTATTTTTAATGTTAATTGACTTAAAGGTTTTCACTACATAATTAGCATTTACATAACTAAAGATAAAACTCTCATTACATCTAGCAACTGAAGATTCTAAAAATTTAACAGCCATTGATGCTGAGGAGTTTAGAGACTGGGTAACAACTTTAGGAATAGCAGAAAAGAATGCATCAAAAGCATTGGCAATATCTTTTTCATGTATAAGAATTGAATTATTAATTTTTAACCTTATTTCTTTATAACGTGGCTTTGATTTACCTGTTTCGTTATTTATTAGTCTCCATGTTGCTTTTACTTTATTAGATGATTTTATTATAACATTCTTTAAAAACAGGCATTTGGCTGTGTTGCAGATTTTCTTAAATGTTTTAGAATAGTTGGTTACATACAATAGAAACGCAGGATCATGTAACATAGTTTCTCTAGAAGCATAAAGGTCATAGAGTCTATTCCTACTTTTATAAATACCCGGAGTGGCCCAATCAACAAATCCGACCCTATCTCTCACTGTGCATGTTTTAAGTTTGAATACTTCACTGTGTTCCTTGTGTATGACATTCAAAAGTGTGGAAAATAATTCATTGGGGTCATCAGAACAAGATATATTAGATACTGCTAGTTCTACTCTACTTTGAAAATTCTTAATACGGTTCTCTGTTATTGGCCTGCAGGTATATTTTTCTACATTATTTCTATCATTATAGCTAAAATTAACACTTTGACCATAATGGTCTGATTGGAAATGCCTAATTACTGCTTTGCTGGTTGGAGTTTGACTACAGTAAATATTATCTAAACAGGTGGCAGATGTTTGGGTTACCCTAGTGGGGTCATTAAAAAGATGTTGTAAACTAAAGCACTTGAATAAATTAAGCAATCTGTCGGCAAGGGGATTTGATAAAATATCTATATTAAAGTCACCGCAAACAATGAGATCCTTCCTACAAGTAAATACTTTCAGCAAAACTTCTTCCATAGTACATTCAAAAGCAACCTGATCTGCGTCAGGAGGGCGGTATACACACACAACGATATGTCGCTCCAATTCCACACAAGAAAGTTCAATAGTCCTCTCAATAGAAAGTTTTACAATATCTTTTCTTTCTTTACATTTAAGACTATTTTTTACTAAAATCAGAGAGCCACCACGAATTGCAGCTTTTCTTTTATATGAACTTACAAAACAATAGTTATTATAAAAGGGAAGTAACTGATTCTTTACAATCCAGTGTTCTGTTATACACATAACATCTACATTTAAATGATTCATAAATAATTCTAATTCTAGGATTTTGCTGGGTAAGCCTTGTATATTCTGATGGACTATGTGAAATATGGCTTTTTGCTTTCCCATTGTCGTCGCGGTCAGTTTAAATTTGAGTTTACTGACACTGTAGCTTTAATGCCCTCATTAGTACTATTACTAACTACATGTACAGGCTCGTCAGGTAACTGCGTTATACTACTTATAACGGGATCAAAAATATTATATGCTAATAATTTAGCAATTATCTTTTTACATTGGTGGGTTAGGTCCACTGTGTCCCTAGTCAAAATAGTTTTACTAATAAAATTATTAGTATCAAAAAATAATACATCATTATGACGACATGTCATGTTGTAAATCAGCATGTTATTTTTAAATAAATTATCATTTTGTTTAAGTGTCAGTGACTTTGAGTAGGGGAACGAGCAAATAATAAGTTTCCCCAGTCCATTCTCTACCTTTCCTAAAAGTACTTCAACAAACCTAAGCAATTGTGACCGTTTTACACAAGTTTCACCTAGCTGAACTATTAAAGTGGTGCTTTGATTTAGGGAGTTATCTTTCTGTATATAATCGGTAATTCTATTTATATTAGAATGTGGATAACAATTATTTACTACATTTTGTACAAGAAGGTCACGCAGTTTTAGACCCATACCTGCACCCAACTTATCTGAATATATAACAGTCTTCCTAGTATTTTGATTGTCTAACACAAAATCTAAATCCTTAACTAAAGATGGTGCAGCTTGAACTGGACCCTCATTGAGTACAATCGGCGCTTTATAGCTACCACAGTGGGCCCCGTGCGAAGGCAAGGGCGGCGCCGCCAGGAACGCGGATGGAGACTTCATCGGTGATGAGGGCACAAGCTTCGTAGAATCTTCAGTTAAAGTGTTGCAGCATATGGTGGCCATCTCGAGATCAGTTTGTGTGAAATTATGCTGTACTTCAACATGTGTACTCTCAGTATTTACAGCACAGTCTTTAATTTGATTGGTACAGTGTATTCGGGCCATCTCCAGATCTGTTTGAGTGCTGTTATGCCGTGCTTCAACATATGTACTTTCATTGTGTAAAATGTCCTGCATTTTGAGATAACGGTCATCTGCATCTTTTTGGGCTTGTTTATATTTACCGGATACATCATGAAGTGCCCTTTTTAAACTTGCCATTTTCTCTTCCATATGATCTAAATTCTTAGTGTTACGTCCTATTAAATTATAACAGGAGTCCAATTCTACTTGCAAGTTACACTTACATTTTTCCTTGCTCAATTTAACTTTATTGAGAAGTAGTTTTTGGTTTCTAATTTTCTTCTCAGACTTGCTAATGAATTTTCTTAATTTAATATATTTTTTTATTTTACTACTACCTTTAATGACAGGTGTTTGGCTTTGACCTTGTCTACATGGTGTATTCACCTTTGACATGAAAGGATCAACTGTCATAAGTTCTGTTTGAAGGTCTACACTACAATAACTTGTTGCTGAATGCAAGGGCTTACTATCTAAGTCGTAAAGTTTTATTCTACATTCTGAAAGCTCTTGTTGTAAGTCCTTGTTCTCCTGCAACACCAGTTCATAGGATTCATGGCAACTGTCCATGGAACGCAGGCATGCATTTAAACGGTTCACTTCTAACACAGTGTCCTCATTATGCGCATGAAGTTCAGCGAGTTGGCCCTTGAGCGATTGAATCCTGCTAAGGTTTGCCAGGAACTCAGCTTCACTTTCCTCCCGCTCTTGAAGCAGCCTGTCTCGGTCCTCGTTCGCTTCCTTGAGCTGGGCTGTAGCGAGCTTCAGCTTGGCCTCCAGGTCACATGCCTTCCTGGTCATCATTTTGTGTGAATCCCTGAAAAAATAGCAGTATACAGTGAGCTTTTAGAATAAGAACAAGTGAAGAAATAAGGTGTTGAAATTGAAATTTTTACAGGGGATGAGAGGTCACCCTCTGTTAGGTAAGAACCTTGTAGAGGTTTGATGGGACTAAAAGAACCCAGTGACCTATAGTGAAAGAAAGACAGTAAAAAAATTAGTTGGAGAAATGAAGATGAATAATAAAAATAGTTGGGACAAGGGGATTACTTAATCATTAACCTATTAATTTCAATGTGAAACTTATCCTAAACACAAATAGATTAGATTACCTATTCTTTTATTTCTATCAAGAAAAACTTTATGCTTTTTATTATTTATATAAGGCACTTACAAGGAAAGTTACATAAAAACAATGATAATGTAAAGACTACTTTGGAGAATGTTATTTAAAGGTACTATTTACCTTTTTAATATTATTTTTGTTCAGTGTCATGTAAGTGTTATGTTGTCTGAGGCTAGATGTTTCGTCCTACAACTCAACTTCCACAATTTGTCAAGCTAAGAGAGCTAGAAACGAGCCGCTGTGTGATTTGTGACGAGACTCACAGAGTGAGAAGTGTACCTATCTGTTGTCAACACTGTTATGTGTGGGTTAGTCAATATGATGATTGAAAAACAATACTCCCCAAGTTACTTTGAAGTCTCCGTCCAAATGGTTACTCGAATCTTCGTTCACTGTCGCTGAGAATCGTTGGATTCGATCAAGCGCCAGTAACCATCCGTTGACGAAAGTGAGTGTGATCTTCCCCAGTATTGACAGATATTCTAAAAGCTTGAATCATGAGCTTATTTATTCTAAATAGTCTTCTTCGGAGCTCATGCGAAAGCTTTTCTTTGTTCGTTGACACTTCGGTTTGGATGAAAAACCGTTGGCACTTTTTACACAGTTTTTGTTGGTATTTTGTTGTTCATTACACTTGTTTTCATGTATATATTATGCACTGCACTAGTACTTAATGATATTTATACTTATTTACTATAAATTTTCACTATAAACTAATAATTAGATAAAATAAATTTGTATCTATGCATTCTCCAACAATCCAGATCCTTGACTGAGTTGCCTCCATCGATAAATAGACTTCATGCAAATATAATGAAGGTAAGCAAAACCAAAAACAGGGTAATTTAAATTTTACTTCTCCAAAAATAAAATTATAAATTAAATTAAGGTTGAATCCACTTAAGGTCGATGACATCGAAGTCCGTAACTATTAATAAAAGCTTGAAAAAATTAAACAAAGTGGGTACAATCTGAGTCGCACAATTTGAGCGTAATTTCAACCTTGAACCGACGAGATAAAGATCACCGTTACGTGATGAGGCTGCAATCACATAATAAACGTGTTTATCATCTGATAAAAACATAAACAATACTTTTTACACCAACAGACAGAGCCGTGAGAAAGTTTAAAATCTTAAGTCAGAAGTGGGATAATTCAATAAACTAGCATTAAAATAAATAGCCCTGACCTAAAAAGTTTTGATTCCGGCAGATACAGATCATCACGGAACTAGGACTCGCAAGCTTTAGAATTATAGAGCCAAAGAGCTGGTGATTATTCTTGGGTGGAGACTGCGACTATATAGCAAACGAAGCATAGGACTAAGATCTGCTAAAGACTGCTGGTACATCCTGGATGTGGCAAGCTGAAGATAGGGCGCTATGACGCTCATTTGGAGAGGGCTATATCCAGGAAGTTTAGGTTTATGATGATGATTATGACGACGTCTGCGGCGTAGCGGGCGAAGGTCCGCTTGCGACGCTGGAGCTTGAGGGTTCTATTCCGGCCTCTGGATAAATATTTGTACGATCTGTAGATAATTTCTTAAGGTTTTGTAAGCCTAAAGAAATAAATAAAGATATTGATTTACTGATATTCAGGGAGTTTTGGGACAACAATAAACATGTATCTATGTAATGTGTCGTATTAAGTTTATCAGTTTTCTAGAACCATAACACAAACCCTGACTATAGCTTGGGGTAGATAATACTGTGTAAATTATGTACCTGCCCGCGGTTTCGCACGTGTTTTATTCTATGCATAAGTTTATTTGGCTATTACATAAGGCTATTTCAATGGGAAATTATAGGAAATGATTTATTATGTGATAAGTAGCCTGTTTTATTTCAGGTCTAGAACTGAATCAATATCTATATAGAATATAATAATATATATATTTATATATGTATAGAATCAAAATTTCAGTCAAATGCGTTCATTAGTGTTTACGTGAAAGAGCAAAAAACATCCAAATATCATACATACAATCTTTTACTAGACACTAGTAACCCATAAAGTCATAAGAGTTTTATGGTTTTATGAGAAAACGTGATATTTCTTGCTCGAACTGAAATTCGATACCAAATTGCAATCAACCATTCTAGTTCCTAGTACTATGTAGTAAATTACCAAGATTTAATACCTATCCATTGTTCTATAACACAGAATCTGTCTCTATTACAGACAAGTCTACCATTGTTGAACATTCACAGATTTATTGCTTACCGATTATGAATTCCATTTTAGGAATTTGGAGCACCTATTTAGAAATGGATCGTGCATGCCTATGCTAATCTAAGAACACTTAACCGAGGATATTGTGGTCGGTTTTACACTGACCACATTTTCTCTTAACTTGCTTTTAACTTGGAGGTAAATGATGATGTGTGTATTGTACCATTGATTGTACCAGATATATTATTTGTCTAATTTCATTACGGATTTCCGGAAATATAGCATTATGCTAACCTATACTTTACTACCTACTGTGTTTGTAGTTTTATTGACCATGAAAAAGGCCATGTAGGTGAGGCTTAACTACTATTGTAGTAAAAGGATTGTTTCTCATTATAAAACCAAGGACACTATAATGAGTAGGTATGAAATCCGGGAAATAAAAACCATTATTATTTAGCCTATTTAGATAACAACAAGTTTAACACCTTTGTACGATTTTATCTTGATTTCTTTTTAACACAAGCTTAGCTTTGCTCTTGGGTAGATGATGTTGTGTATAGTATCCAGAAGTTCTTTTCATGTGCAACTTAAGTGGAAGAAACATCGCTTGCGATGCTGCAGGTAGATACTAGACTATTAAATCTTGAGGTTCATATTATAGTATTGTTGGTTTTCATGATAACCTTGGCAGAGCTAAAATAAAACCTTGGTTAAAAGCACACTTGGCCCCAATGTCTGGTCTGTCTGTCTCCCTTTTACTGGCACACGAAATAACGGACACAAAGGCTTTATTGTAGAAAACAAGATCAATACTGAGAAATAGCTATATAATAATTTAACATAACATAATTATGACGACCGATGTGGCGTGGCGATTAAGTTCCGCCTGCGACGCAGGAGGGTTTTATTCCCGCCTTAGAACAAATATTTTTCCTGGGTTCTAAGTATTTTCTATGTATAATAAAAATATCTATCAATATCTGGCTGAGCGCATCAGCATTGCCATACAGCGTGGTAATGCAGCCAGTGTCTTGAGGACGCTTCCGAATGGTCTTCCGAATGGGACATGGGTCAATTGAGCTACTTTCAGACTGTTTGCAACCGTCTGCAGTTAGCTCAATGGTTTTAATTGTAAATACTAGTTGTAATTTTTCTATTCCTTGCTTGTAATTTTCGTTGTTAATAAAGTATTTATCAATCTAGTATCTATAATGAATTGAGTATGTCAGTCATCTAGTAACCATAACACAAGCTTTGATTATCTTTGAGCTAGATGATGCTGAGTGGATTGTCCAGAATTATTTACTATTATTAATATTCATTATTTTAACTCCACGTCGTAACAGTCATGTATTCTTGCAAATTAACCTTTCATTTTACCTTTACCGCTTTCGTAAATTAGGTATATCGTGACCGTCCTACCTAAAACATTTACCACTTGCATACGATGTTGAAAAAAGATGTTATCAACATAATTTACGTCCTATTATGATAACTAAATGTAGCGATCTATATAACGATAGTGTTTTGCTAGTTTATAATGTCGTAAGCAACAAATAAGTGGCGACGCTTCGACGGCCGTTCTTTTAGACATTGACCTGAAAACAATTTAAGTGTAACAGTGATTACGCTGCGTAGTAGCAAGGTGCTGCGTTTCTCAACATTTTACCGAATTCCTGTACGCCTAGTAGTAATGTACAGACAGCGTTAATAATAAGTAACCCCCTGTGTAACGCGAATGTCTTTTATAGGAGGGGTTACTTATTTGTGACGCTGTCTGTAGTTATATAGTTTGCTTCTGTCTCACTTTCACGTATAATGAATATTAACAAAAAAATCTTATACCTACCGTAGCCTGTGAATATAGCCTCCTTCAAATCTCTCAAAACAGCGAAAACTAAAATGGAATCCTTATGAAACAAAGATTAAATTAGCCTAGGCACAGAATAGATACGCATAGGGGCTTGAAAGTCTTGAAACTATTGAACATTACAAAGAATATAATTATATTATTAATAATAATATAATAAAATTATTTTACTACTAGCTGCGCCCCGCAGCGACGCCCGCGGGGAAATTTATTTATATGTCAAATATCATATTTTTATACATAATATGCTATTCCCGACGAAGACAAATCCAAAAACACAAAAATCATAAAAATCGGTCCAGCCGTTCTCGAGTTATAAGTGTTGTAACAAACACGACTTTCTTTTATATATATAGATAGATGTATTATGTTGGCAAGCAGTAAAACATTAAGTAATAAATGAACATGTTCACATGTGCAAACTATACAAATATTTGCATATATCCGCGCCCTGTTCACTTTAAGGATCTAAAGTTGAGAATCAGTGTCGGTATTTACTGCTTTGTCTCATTGAGTAACGCTGCTCGTTAACATTATTCACAAACAAAACTGACCACAATTAAACTTACCTATATTGCCATGCACCTGTTTTACAAGTCTAGATAAAGGCTAATTTACATGGACATTAACATAAGAAACTAGATGTTGTATATTTCACTAGACAGTTTGCCTATTACTAGATAATTAATATTATTTCTATAAATATAATACGCAAATTAGGTAGATAATTTAGTAAAAAAAAGCACAATCAAGGAATAGTAACAAATTAAAACTAATATATACAATTGAAACAACAGTATTAATAGGTATGAACGTATGTACTAGAGTAGATCTACGTTCATACTCGTATCATAATATGATAGTAAACCTTTTCGATTTTGATTCATTTGTTTATCTTGTCTTCTTTTCATTTTCTTTTGGTTTTTTAAATACCTAGTTAAATAGGTAACATTAATCTTACAGCCTGTCCAGATAGGGCGCTTTACGCGCGTAAAGCGCTGGACTCTCGACTCGCGCGTGCTACGCGCGAGTCGAAATACTCGGGCGAACAGTGGAGCGCGCGTAAAACGCCGCATCTGGACGCAATATAAATTGAAACGCGCGAGGGCACTCGCGCGTAAAGCGCGCGTAAAGCGCCCTATCTGGACAGGCAGTTAGAGTTTTTAGTAACGGTGGTGGGATAACTCAAAATACGCAGTAAAAGGTTATCCAAATCTTATATAGAGCCAAGCTTCTAACTCTACAAGCCCTAACTTCACAAACTTTACACCTAAGTCCAAATAGGTGACTTGGCGGTTTCGTTACTACAATAACTAAATTAACTACTACTACTACTTTTTTCAAATTATTTTTATTGTATTGTATTAGGTATATAAGTATCTAAGACGATTGAGTACCTACTAATATGGATCATGATCTGAAATAAACGATCATTATTATTATTTATACTACTTACTATGTATAACAGAAAAGTAATGAACAGTGAATACATTTTTCACCTTACGCCCACGGACGATGTGACGGAAGCCAAATCTAAACGGCCAACCCATATTTTGACTTAGGTGTACATTCTACCACTACTAATAAAAAAAATGCTGGACAATCCACACACCATCTAGCCACAAAGTAGGCTTGTGTTTTGTGTACTAGATAACTGATTAAATACATTATGCAAATAGATAGATATTTTTATTATACATAGAAAACACCCAGACCAACGGAACAAATTTCTGAAGATCGTACACAAATTTGTTCCAAGGCGGGAATCGAACCCACAACCTCTATGCTACGTCTACCTCTAACCTCTACAAATAAATAAATAAAATAAATATAAATAAACAGTATCTATGTATAACAAAGTCTGGTTAGTTCCACCATTTACGACTGAACTAATCGAATTATCTTCGAATTGTTGGATTCGTCTTCGTCCTGAACAGCGGGATAATCAAACAGTTAGGGTACGAAAAATATGATTCTACGCAAGCGAAGTCACAGCTAACAAGTACCTCCTATCTACGAGTAGGTACATAATTTAGACAGGCTAATGATCCTGTTATTAACAGAAGTTTGAATCCTTACTCAAGTTTGAATCCTTACTCAAGTTTGAATCCTTACTCTAACTAAGAAAATCTTGTATAAAGATGCGAGGGATGTCATTTATAGTTCTGCTTTAGTTTATTTTTAATTCATCCTCCATGTGCTTTGTTAAATATTATTAAATTGTGATTAACTGGTCGGTTGAAGTGACTCTTTATATTTTATGAAACCTGCCTTGTTTGACTGTGGTTAAGATTATGAACATTCTGAACCGAGTTAAAAAAGAAGCAGTGTGTTTTATGTGTGTTTTCTTGCAGCACTTATTTCGGTGTGAACTGATTTTTGCTCTATGTTAATTTATCTTATCAAGATCTAACGAGCAGTCTTTGAGTTATCAATAATGCGTATTTTATAGGTTTCGACTACACCGATGATGTTTTCATTTTAGCTGTAAAGAATTAAGAATTATTAGTTTGAAATCGGTTAATCGTTTTTAAGAACACGTCAAATTATTGTCACTAAGTTAATCAATAAAACACCTTCTACCTAAGCCAGAAACTAAGCTCAAATCGCTGTGAGAACCAACTGAATACCCTATTTGTATCAGGAGCTGGGTCTTTCTCAACCGATATGGGATATAACACATTGTCAGGTTTTTATCAAGTGCTTGTTTTCTCACAATAACGCAATGTGCTTCGTGTGTAACATGTCGGAAGTTGTAGGTATTGTTTCATTAGAATATTGTGTCTTTACGGTTAGATTTTGAACAATTGTTTGGACGTTTTCATATAAAATAAAGTTAAGTAAGGCGTTGTTAGTTGATTTTACTGCTTGTGACATTATCATCGATTTAAGTTTAATTACAATGTTTACAAACTACGTGTCTAAGAAATTGCACTATTTATCGTAGCTAGATAAGTAATTAATCTTTTAATAATAATTTTATTACAAACTAATAGTGTCTTGGGGACGCTTCCGACTGGTATTCATATGGATTAGTTGAGAGCTGTACATTCATTGCAACAATCTAGAGTAAGCTCAATTATTTCATCAGTAAATACTAGTTTTAATCCTTATCCTTACTTCACCAATACCTATTATAAACGCGTATGTTTGTACGGATGAATGGATGTTTGTCCCTCTTTCACGCAAAATCTTATGGACAGATATTGCTGAAAGAGACATATTTTGGCCCTGGGATAACACGTAGGCTACTTTTCATTTAATAAATTAGTTCCGATGAAACAGAAATGGCAATTCAACGTTTCCATAGAAATAACACATGCAAATCCGCGGGCAGATAATAGTTTCTTTGTTACAAAATTAACAAATGTGAAGCTAGAGAATAAATCAATAATAAATAAATAATGCTGGACAATCCTGTCTAAAGTCTGTCTAAAGTTAAAAATATAGTAAAGGCAACTACTAAAACGGTTCGGACTTGTATTGAGTTGGACCGATTGAGCGGCCTCTGGACTATTTGCAACAGTCTGCAGTTACCTCAATTTTCTCAATTGTAAAACTATCAATTTGTTTCTTTGGTTGTAATTTTCTTTGTTAGTTAACTAGCTAAGTGTTATTTTAATATTGTATATTGTAATAAAATAAATAAACTTAAACTTAAAAACTTAAATCCACACAGCACCATCTAACCCCAAAGTAAGCTACTCAAAGCTTGTGTTATGGGTGCTAGATAACTGATATATTCAATACATTATATACATAGATAGATATTTTTTATTATACATATTAAACACCCAGACCAACGGAACAAATTTCTGCAGATCGTGCACAAATTTGTTCCGAGACGGGAATCGAACCCGCAACCTCCTGCGTCGCAGGCGGACCTTCGCCCACCGCGCCACATCGGTCGTCATAATGTAGCTGTACATAATGTAGCTACATAATAAATGAAAAAACATAGTTAACTAAACAGGAGTCATGCCTGAAAACGTACGAAGTACCTGCCTACTGATATAATCATAGGTTTACTGAAATTACAAACGCGGTGCCCGCCCGCCCTCACGTTACAAACTAACGCATTCCAATATTGACATAGTATAGTTTTTATCAACGTATTCCAAGTATTTTATTGAAAAAAGTTTACACGAAAAAAACACAATTTTCACTAGATTCGCGGTGGACATATATCATTAGGCGTTATCTCGATCTCTAATCAATCTCCAAATGCGTCTTGGTATGCTTTATTTGTAAAATAAAATCTCCACTCGAATATCCCTTAAAAATTTTCGTACACGAGTGGCGAAATGAGCTATCATCTCAAGGTTCGTCGCGACCTACCTTGAAATCTCCACAAGGAGTAGGTATGTTGTGTTTATAGTAATAGAGTTTGAAGACTATTTTGACTACATGATGAAGATGATGATAAGATTAAATTTTATTATTTATTTGTGTCTAAAGTACATTAAAAAAAACAAATAAACTCTACAGTACCTACCTATTAATATTGCATCAATTTTTTATCAACGTAAATTTTACAGCGTTTATGTATGAGTTTTAATTAAAGCATGTCTTGTAAATACTTTGAAACTTACGCGATTAGTACACATAATTATTTAACATGTATATGTATATTATGTAACATTTATTCATTCATACACCTTTTTTTCCCGACCGCGACGTTTTGGCAGATTTGCACAACTTCTTGGTCGCAGGATGACTGAACGTGCAAAAATAAGTAAAAAAAAACGCGATAGAATCCGTAAATATTGTTAAATATGGTTTTTGTATTTGTGTGAACTATAAATACTGCATCATATTCACTTTACGTAGAGTTTGTAAATATTTTACCTAGATATTACGATAAGGACGTTGGCAAACCCTGAGAAATTGATCAATGGATTTTTGCTCTATTAATTCCCACAATTATAAAACCTCTATATAAGCTAATGAGGCGATACCACACATGCGCAGTATTGTCTCGATTAGACTCAAGTCACAACTTATTTTACATAAATCAGGAAATTTAGTTCTACGAAATGTTGACTGAAGTAAGTGTTTTCCCTAGTAAGTTTGTAGTAAGTTTTGCGAAGTGATTGTCTAGAACAGCGATTCCGGAAAGGTGGTCCGCGGAACCCTGGGGTTCCGTGGAAGAGTCACAGGGGTTCCGCGGTCTGACCGAGACTTAAATAAAACGTTCGTGGAAAAGACTCATAATAACCTTCCTACATTGTATTTCTCTGTACCTAACAATAAATGTTTTGCAATACTTATAATAATTTTAATATTTTTCATTTAAAATTTGTTCTTCCTTCTGAGTCTAAAGTGAATATATGAATATAGAGGTATATTTTGGTCTTCAGGTAAACCCTAGCAAAACACAGGCCATAATTATTGGTAGCACAAGCCCTTCTGCTAAAATCGACTGGTCCACTTTCCCTCAATTAGAATTCAATAGCTTATAGTTCCGTTTAGCAGAAGTGTAAAAAATCTTGGAATCTTTATGGATTGTGCCATGTCTTGGGTCCCTCAAATGGGAGCAGTGAGTCGCAATGTATTCGCTTGCGCGACATTATTGTATTGTTTTTCATTGAGCAGGCTTCGTAACTTCCTGCCTACTGCCACTAAAATTGTGTTCGCTCAATCTCTCATTCTTCCCATTCTTTACTATGCCGACGTTTGCTACCTCGACCTAACTGATGAGCAACTTAATAAGGTTGTACGGCTCCAAAACGTGTGTATTCGTTTTGTGTTTGGTCTCCGCAAATCACTACATACAAAACAAAGTCGCTTTTTCTGTTCCTATGTCCTTCTGTCCCTTTGAATGCTTAAATCTTTAAAACTACGCAACGGATTTTGATGCGGTTTTTTTTAATAGATAGAATGATTCAAGAGGAAGGTTTATATACTTAAAATAAAACCGTGCGAAGCCGGGGCGGGTCACTAGTATATCATATTTCGGAGTTCCGCACAAAACTAAAGTGGCTTCCTGTCCGTTTTCGTCGAAATTCCCATATCCTTTCTCTTCTTCATAACATTCTCTTTAACCCTGTCACTCCCTTCTATTTAAAGGAGCATTTTGAATTCCTCCACAGTTCTCATCCTCCCCATCACTAGGAATCCAAGCCATACGTAATATATATTATATTTAACATTTATTTATCTTTAAATATTCGTTTAATGTTCATAATTATTGTAGCTCTATCCTTGGTACAACCCCTGCCTTTCTTTAATTCACATAATTCTTTCCATCCAAAGGTTGCCTGGAAGAGATCGCTTCTAAGCGATAAGGCCGCCGGTACTTGTCACATGTAATGTCTTTTATAATGTTCTGTATCTGGTGTACCTATAATAAAGTATTTTGTATTGTATTGTTTTTAAAATACGTAAACACTTGAGTTATCAAAACAACCAGCTAGGGTTCCGCCAAAAAAATTACGATCAATTAGGGTTCCGTAGCCAAATAAAATTGGGAACCCCCGGTCTAGAAAGTGCAAGCTTCAAATAATGTAGAAGAAGTCCAAGCCCATTATTGTTACAAAATGTAACGGTGTAATTTTCAACTAATTTCAAAAAAGGAGGAGTATCTGGATTCGACTGCATTTTTCAATTATTTTTTCAAATCAAAGACTTTTTTATCATAATCTATATGCAGAGCTGGAGTTGAGTTTGTCTGACATGATTATCAAAATAATATGTACATATAAATCGCTAGATGGTGCTTTTCCTAGTCGATGCTTAAGATGGTTTAGTACCCACCCACGGACGTAATTAGCGACTGTTTTAGTTTATACTTTTGTAGCCACGGATGTTTTACTCGGAGAGGATAAGAAATAAAGAGTTGATTGATTTTCTCTTACTTCAATCATTTATAAAAATTTTATTCCAGACATTGACGCTGTTAGCCGTGATATCGGCGACGCAAGCCATCTTCCCCTTCCACCACCACCTTCCGATCCACCACCACCCTCCGATCCACCACCACGCGGTCTCCCACCAGGAGATCGAGAAGCACGTGGGTCCCCACCACCCGGTGCACCACCACATTCCGATCCACCACCACGTGCCGATCCACCACCACTTGCCACTGCTGCATCACCACGTGCCCCATGTTCCGATTCACCATGTGCCACACCATGACCATTATGTGAGTATATTCGGTAAAAGCTATAGGTTGTTGTATGTTTGGCGTGGATCAAGCTAACATGGAGGTCATATAGGTCTAGTTAATATTACTTATTTCCTTACTTTGTATGGATGTACAAATGTTTGTTCCTCTTTCACGGAAAAATACAAAACGGATCGACTTTAAATTTTGAATAGACTGTTCTAGACCTGAAATAAAACAGGCTACTTTTCACATAATAAATCTATTTATAATTATTAACTACTATTTATTAGGGCTAGATCTAGCCCTGGAATACTACTTTTCGTCGCATAAATCAGTTCGTATGGGATAGAAAGAGCCTTGTTCTACGTTCCAGAAACGTTCCATATAAATAACTAGTGCGAAGCCGCGAGTAGATGATCGTTAATATAATTAATAAGCTCTTATCAACAGTTAAAAATAATTATTACATTGACAGAATTGTGAAAACTAGGTGCACTTTATTGATTTTACGTATTTAAACTAGATTTCACCTTTCCAATCACTAGGTAGTGAAAAGATAGACTTATCGACTGTTCTTGTAAGACATTTCAAAAGAAATTAATAAAAAAATCATACTGGACAATCCACACATCCTCAAAGAAGCCTTTTTAATTCACGTTATTTAAGAGCTATGCTCGGAGTTTCTCTGAAGGATAGGATTCGTAATGAAAACATCCGACAGAGAACCAAAGTTATCGACATAGCTCAAAGAATTAGCAAGTTGAAGTGGCAGTGGGCCGGCCATATCGCGCGAAGAACCGACCACCGTTGGGGTAAACGTGTTCTTGAGTGGAGACCGCGACTCGGCAAACGTAGTGTAGGACGCCCTCCGGCCAGGTGGGATGACGATCTGCGAAGGACTGCTGGCAGATGCTGGATGCGTCAAGCTGAAGACAGGGCGCTATGGCGCTCATTAGGGGAGGCCTATGTCCAGCAGTGGACTAATATAGGCTGATGATGATGATGATGATGAAGTAGATTTGATGATAAACGGTACAGTCGTCGATCTGTTTTCTTCGTACTCGTATCTGTACCCGCGATTAAGATTACATTGTCAAGTGACGTTAAAATTTATCTGGAATTTAAGATACGTGAAAAGTTACGCGTCTTATTAATATCAATAGATCTTTAAGTCTATCTTCGTAAAGTTATTCCAACTAAACTAATTACCCTATCAACCGACGGAGACATAAGTTGCATGGCACATAAATACGGAATTGCATAGCTGACCAATAAATGCCATGCAGCAATCAAAAGGTGTGCAATACTGTCATTATCACACTGTCAACTTCCTACCCACTTTGGCTCAGTCAAATATTGACTAACGTAGCATATTTAGAATCAATTAAATTCGATATCGGTTCACAAAATGTGAATTTTGTTTTCCGAAACCATTTATTCTAAATATAGGTACTTTTGGTGTGATTTTTATAAATACTTTTGGTTGAAAGGGTTCTTATTAATAAAATTATTTACTTAAGTAGTAATTTTGCAAATAGAATCATAACAATTTTGAAAATTATTGCATGGACAAGTCTGTCCTTCCACTCTGACCAACTAAACCGATCAACAGGTTGTTTAGAAAGGAATTCGATGAAGGGTTGTTTCATATTTTTTATGTGTGGGTAATTATGTAATTAAGCTTACCCCTGTTAGTTATGCTAAATTAACTGCAGCTATCAAAATAATCGGAACTAAGACGCGCAGACACTCACGGTAAGTCAAAGTTGCTCAACGAGCTATGGAAAGACCTAGGCTCGGTCGGAGTTTCTCTGAAGGATAGGATTCGTAATGAATGCATCCAACAGAGAACCAAAGTTATCCATATAGTTCAAAGCATTAGCAATCTTAAGTGGCAGTGGGCTGGGCATATCTGGCGTAGAACCGATAAGAGATAGTAACGTGTCTTTGAGTGGAGACCACGACTTGGCGAACGTAGTATAGGATGCCCTCCGGCCAGGTGGAATAATAATCTACAAAAGACTGCTGGCAGTTCCTAGATGCAGCAATCTGAAGACAGGGCGGTAAAAGACTCATTAGGTAAGGCGTATGTCCGGCAGTGTACTAATATAGATTGAACACATCTCTACCTTGTTATGGAGGTTTATCCTACCAATGGGTTCAAAACATTGTTAATACCAACTCTTGGATTAGTCTCTTCACCATTTCTTGGAAGTCAAGACTATTCAGGACCATAGAATTTGAAATCAATCAAAACCAAATCATATTCCAGGCATTCCCAGAGTACAAGTTCGCGTACTCCGTCCACGACCACCATACTGGCGACGTGAAGTCCCAGCACGAGGTCCGCCATGGAGACGTCGTGAAGGGCGGATATGAGCTGGTGGAACCCGACGGTCGCTTCAGGAAGGTGGAGTACAAAGCGGATGACCACACTGGGTAAGATTAATCCTTTCCTTACTAATCACTATAGTATAAAACAAAGTCGCTTTTTCTGTCCCTATTTCCTTATTTCCCTTTGACTGCTTAAATCTTTAAAACTACCCAACAGACTTTGATGCGGTTTTTTTAAATAGATAGAGTGATTCAAGAGTAAGGTTTATACGTATAATAAAAACGTGCGAAGCCGGGGCGGGTAGCTAGTATAATAATACAGACTACAAGTTTAGGCATGATCAGGTAGCTAATATAATCCATCAGAACCTAGCATATAAATATAAACTCGTAGACAAAAACAAAAAACCACTACCCTACTACAAATATACGCCGGAAACTGTCCTTGAAAATTCCACCCACAAACTCTACTTCGATAGAGCCATTCTCACCGACAAAACCACACATTACAATAGACCAGGCTTAACCCTCCTAGATAAAACCAATAACACAGCACTCCTCATTGACATTGCGATCCCTAACACACATAACCTGCAAAACACCATCGCAGAGAAACTATCGAAGTACGTAGACCTCAAAAATGAAATAACTCGTATGTGGCGGCTCCAAAAGGTATCGATTGTCCCAATAGTTTTGTCGTCAACTGGCGTAATACCTAAACAGCTATTTCAATCATTAGAACAACTAGATTTGCCGAAATCCACATATGTCCTTTTACAGAAAGCAATAATTCTAAATACATGCAGGATAGTGAGAAAATTTCTGCAAAATGAACTTCCCAATGAAGTTCGCCCTATTGAAGTGCACTTGGCCTAGGCCCGTGTGCTTTAATCATTGCCGGCATTTTCATAAAGCCGAGAAGATTTAAATCTGAACATCATAATAATAATAATTTTATTCAAGAAGAAAGGTATATTATAAAAGCGAATGTGAGTATTGATATATGGATGTTTGTTCCTTTTTCACGCAAAAACTTTTGAACGGATCGAGCTGAAATTATAAAGAAATTATATATAGCTCCATAAATCAGTTCCCATAGATTAGAAACTGCCTTGAGACGTTTTCATAGAAACAACGCGTGTGTAGGGCAGATGGGTTTTACATATAAAAGAACAAGCAATATTTTGGAGACAACGCCCATCCCAAACCGCTGAAGTTTGAAAGCTGAAATTTGGAAGGTAGGTAACTCTTACTACACAGACACCCGATACGAAGGGATTTTGGGAAATTCCCCCCCCCCCCCCCCCTAAGAGACTGAAAAGGGCGGTTGAAGTTTTTTGGTGTTTTCCAACTCCTGAAACTTACAGAGAATACTGAATTAATTTTTTTTTTGCGGTTACACATTATTAATATTGTGATTCTTAGTCTGACTCCGTATTGAAATATCTGTAACTTTTTAATTCTTATGACCTGAAATTTAATTTAAAAAAATTCTACTATAATTGCGAAACTTTGGAAAGGATGGCTGGATTTATTACCTCATCACATCAAAACTACTGAACGGATCGGGATGAAATTTTCAATAGAGTAAGTCTGTAGAAAATTAAAATGAAATGAAATTTTGAATAGACTAAGTCTATTGAAAATTTTCAGATCTGATCCGAGGCCTGGAATAAAACATAGGCTACTTTTCATATACATACGAGTGAAGCCGTGGGTCGCAGCTAGTACCTTAATTTAAGTACAACGGATAAAATAAAAAAGTTAGGACTCTGATTTAAGAGAGCTGCGAAACGTGAAAAAAAAGCAAAGACTAAAAAAATAATTGTTATTTCCATTTTCTGGTGGGTCGTTATCTTTTGGACATGTATTTATGTCCAAGTACTCTGTGCGAATATATCGTTACAAAATCTCGATTGGACCAGTTATCTTATAGTGTAATGAAACGACAATGTATAGTTTTGATTAAGAAAGTGATTGGAGTTATTATAATACATATTACTTTCTTAATATTTATGACATATTACCTTCTAATATGACTAAATAGTTATAACTGACTACATGTTGCATTGTTTTTAAATAGAACAGTGACAAAAAATAATGCTTCATATTGAATTATTATTATATTAGTTTTGTTTTTGATATACAATTAACGCTGCTGGCTTTCTCTTTTTAAAAAAAATATTTGTGCGTCTGGTCGATGCGACGCGTGACCCGAAAGCCGGTGAGTATCTGGCTCAGCGTATCAGCATTGTCGTATGTACCTACTTCGTGGTAATACAGCCAGTGTCTTGGAGACCCTTCCGACTGGTATTGACATGGGTCAATTGAGCTACCTTTAGTAAGCTCAATTGTTTCAATTGCATATTTTCTCATTTTTAGAATTTTAATTTTACATTTTTTTCATATTTTTTCTTTGTTTCAGTTTCAACGCCATCGTCCACCATTCGTCGCCTCATCATCATGTTCATCTTGCTCATCATCATCACCAGATCTGAATCCCTACAACCCTGGACCGGCCTCCACTTCTTCGAGACTGAAAAATATTTTGAATATCTTAATGCAAATAAACAGATAAGCGCTAGTTTTGTTAAAGCCTTGTTTCCTTAAATTAAAGACAGGTTAATAGGTTTCCATTAACTCTAGGTTTAGTATAATATTAACCTTTATTTTCGTCTGCTCGACGTATTATTTCTGATCATATTTCATTGTATATCAGTATTGTAAGTGGAGTGAGTCACTATCATAGAAGGTGCATACAATTTCAAAATTTTTGCGAAAAATTATTGAGGGAAAGAGTTTATGTGAATTTATATCATGGATACAATGGTTGATCATGAATCAACCTTACCTTGGTACCGTAGTAAGTTAGCATTTTATTATTACTATGGTAAGGGTACATAGAAAGGCTTAATACATAGGAACAAATTCATCTCTAATATATAATGCTGGACAACACACACAGCATCAGCCCCAGAGTTTGTGTTATGGGTACTTGGTGATTGATATACTTAATAATATATTACGTAAAAGATAATTTTGCTGTAAGTACATAAAAAACACCTAAAAACCTGGGGACAAATATTAACAAAAATATAATACAGTGCACGCAAAAGATGAAGACTATCAACATTTTAAGCTATAGTTACAAAGATCTCTTAAGATCTTTGACGCGAAACCTTCCGGTACCGTTGGATGCAGTGAAGCGATATTGACATTATGTATGAAACCAAGAACATACTCAGTACTAAAGTGACTTCGTTGTGATCAGTCCTTGAAGAAGTAACAGATGTAGAGGTAGTTCATAAACATGAAACTCCGGATCCCGTGTGCATCAATTGATTGTACACGCCCATCCACATAATCTGAAATGATACATAATTGGGTAAAACACTTATTCGTAACAGGATAAAGATGCTTAAGACCAAAAAAACTATAAAGTATAAATACTTCTTGAGATTAGTATCGATTATCACTTGAGTTTTGTAACTCATCAAAGAGCTCAATATGATTTGGCAGGTAATATTTTGCTTATCAGATAACACAAATTGCTTTTATTTTAACATTGAACTTTTTCTGCTTTTTTTCTTGATAACTGATAAGACTATCACTTTTGGATTATCCATCATGCACAGAACTGAAAACTGTTCATGATATGTTTAAGTTTTATGGGTCATCAAATTACAACATCACAGCTGCACCAAAGTTTGTAAACTTTGAAGATTATTGCGTTTTGTCTTTTTCAGACTTGTATATTGATAAGTGTGGCGATGTGCGCGGTGGGTGGCAGGCGCATTCCCGTGTCTGAACAGAGAATAAAGCAACAGTTCTCTGGTCACCACGGTGATCTCTCTCACATCGGAAACCAGAAGCCTGAGAATCATGATGGATACGTAAGTAGAATCTGCCAGAGGGAAGTCACAGTGGCTATATATAACTGAAGTGTTTATGCAGTCTATATAACCACAAAAACAAATGTGGTCAAAAGATTGATAGATTATGCAATTTTAAACGGATTAAAATATATATCATTGTATTTTCCTTTCTTTTTCTGTGTTTATCCTACTGAGGGTCAATAGGACAAACACAGCAATGATCTCAGAGAAAAACATTTGACGCACTCTATGATGACGTGACAAAACTTTCTCTTTTTAGACTCTTTTGGGTAGACTGATTGAAAAGCGTGAAAGATAGGATATCTAAACATACTGATTGATTTATGAGTTTGAAATGCTAAACTATAATGAACGATTATCCGCAATCAATTTCATTAACATTATCAATTATAACGTGGCCAAGTTGCGTGTCTGATACGATATTGTCTGTTTTCTCATGTTTCAGGCTTGGTCGTATCCTTCATACGAATTTTTATACAAAGTGGTGGATCCGCACACGCACGATATCAAGGGACAGGAAGAAATCCGGGATGGAGACAAGGTGAAAGGAAACTACTGGCTCATCCAACCCGACGGGCTTAAGAGATATGTTAAATACCGGGCTGACGATAAACACGGGTAGGTTGAACTTTCATTTCATTTGAATTTCTTTCGTCGTTTCATTCACTCAAGTAGACCAGTACATTATTGTACTGCAAGTTTTCAGTACTACAGTTTACAGTTTTCATAATTATTAATTACAGCTTAGCTTATTATGCTGATTTTATATAGCTTTATAGGTAAATCGATTTAAATTCTTGTGACTTAATTCACTATTTTTCAGTTTTACCGCTGACGTCCATTATTCTAAGCTCGGAGGTCATAACAAAGAAGAAGAAGGTCCCGGAGGTCCTCAAATACAAGATCAAGGAGAAGAAGAGCAAGGGGGTGAAGACAACAGAGAGCAGGGAGAAGGCAACCAAGGTCAGGAAGAGGGAGGCCGTGGAGGCAATGAAGGCCGCGGCGGACGTGGACGTGACGAAGGTCGTGACGTTCGCGGACGTGGTGGCCGAGGGCGTGATGAAGGCCAAGGTGAACGAGAAGGTGAAGAAGGTCAAAACGAACAAGGAGATGACGAAGGTCAAAACGAACTAGGAGACGATGAAGGCCAAGACGAAAGTAGAGGTAATGAAGAACGTGAAACAGGTCAAAACAGACGCGGTCGAGATGGTCGCGGAGGTAGAGGGAACCGTAACGGAAGTGGACGTGACGATGGCCAAAGTGGGCGCGGACGTATCGAAGAACGTAATGAAGGCCGCAACAAACATGGAGGCAAAGCGGGCCAAGAACAAAGACGTGAAGGAGGTGATGATCGTAAAGATGGACGTGAAGAAGATGCCGAAGACCTATGGTTAGGACTTCGTGGATGGAGCAAAGGTAAAGATGACCGCAAGGGTAATAATGAACGTGGAAATAACGATGAAGGTCAAGAAGAGGGAAGGCAAGGTGGTCGTGGAGGTGAGGGGGACCGCGGACAAGAAGATAGAGGACAAGGCCGAGGCCAAGGAAGTCGCAATCGGGACCAAGAAGGTAGTCAAGAAGGTCAAGGCCAAAGAAGTCGTGGTCAAGGAGCTCGGAGCCAAGAAAATCGTGGTCAAGGAAACCGCGGTCAAGGAAGTTGGGGCCATAAAGGCCGTGGTCAAGAAAGCCGCTTTCAAGGAGGTCAGGAACAAAACGATCGTGGTCAAGTAAATCAACGCCAAGAAAATCAAGTTCAGGGCCAACAAGGCCGAGGTCAAGAAGGTCGAGGCCAACAAGATCGTGGTCAAGAAGCCCGCGGTCAAGGAGGTCAGGCTCAAGAGGGACGCGGTCAAGAAGGCCGTGGTCAAGGAGGTCGGAGACAAGAAGGTGGTGTCTGGAGTGGACTTCAACGTTGGGGGCACCAAGACGAGGGTCGCAAAGATTGGCACGGACGGTCAAGCTGGGGCTGGAGCATCAGTGGCCGCGACGATCGACGAGGCGATGATAACCGCGGTAAAGATAGACGAGGTCAACGAGAAGGACTTAGCGCTTGGGCTGATCGTGATGATGAAGGTCGTAACGGCGAACCATCAGTCATAATCCCCTACGAATATAAACCCTTGCCCTATGGCAGACGCTTACACTAATATACGACTACATAAAACTATATACGACTACACTAATTACGAAAAAAACTAATTTACGACTATATATAAGTCTAAGATTTGAAGGATCACACTGAAAGATCTGCTTGAACTTATCTGTGGCAACGAATGTCACGGTGTTTTTAGTTTTTAAGTAGCAAAGCTCCAAATAAGTGAATGTAAGCTGTATACATTCAGTAAATATATCGATACGAGAGTAACCACTTGTTTCTATTTAAATGCATCCCACTAACCATACGAGATACCTCTTGATAGATACTTTAAAACGCACCCTAGCCGATTGTTGATTAAACTAGATTTCAGTAGGTACTCAACTTCAACTTCTTGAATATGGCTCTGCGTTTGGTTTGACACAATTTGGCCAATTACCATTTCTGGATAACATCACAAGGTTCTTAGGTAAATATATTATTATATACATGTATTTACGAGAAAGACATTCGTTGAACATAATATATAATAGACTATTAGTAGAAAAACCTAAAGAATCAATTAATCGAAGAAAAGGGGATACACATTTTATACATTTTTACTATAATTTATCAGTTTAGTACCATTACCTAATATGTGCAAAAGTTACTTTAGGAGAGAAAAAACCCCGGATTAAAAACTTGTTTTACATAAATGTCTACTTTATTTGGTTCGTTTAATGTACGAGTGCAGTGCACTTTTTTTATATAAACTGTTCGAGATCTCAGGAACCCTGCAGTCTATTGAAATGACTTATGATTTGACAGAAGTAGCCTATGTTTGAAGCAAAGTCAAAGTGCTTTATTTCCTTTAGACCTTACTAGAGTCTTGAATACGTCACAAAATTCATATAACACAATATAATTTTAACTAGGAAATAAAGTACTCTCTTAGATTTTTGTTCACTTCAGTCTTTTTAAGGTAACGAAGCGAACAAGAAACTTTTACCTTGTTAGGATGTTAGTTTTTGAGTTGGAGCAAAACACGTACCAAATATTTTAATCCTCTAAAGAATCGTCAACAGAATTGCTTTTATTCAAAATTACAACTAGATCCCATCTGTAGTTTTGGCGTGAAGTGGTGACAAACATACGTCCATCATGCGTCCATCCAAATTTTTGCACTTTCTTATAATATTTGTGTCATTTCCAGGCAGTGTTTATGCCTTACATGAAACGAAGAGCAAACTCCAAGATAGTGGAGTTTCATTTGGGTAGGTACCACTAAAACTACTTAAGCAAATAGGTATGAGATATTAGAAATTATGAGGTTTCTCTAAGCCAGTTTGTTAATAAGTTATGCAGTTTTCGTTTACAAAACAATAATTTTAATAATTGATCCTCTGCAATATGGTATACTCCATTCACTCCTAAAAATACCATTCATATCTATAAAATATGACTGCTGCGTACCCTAGTGAAAGGACAGCAAATTCTTTTATGTTACTTAGTCGGATAAATTTAATAATGTATTCCCAACAAAAATCACCAATAAAACAAGTACGTTTTTTGTCTACGAATCATTCTAAAAACTGATTGTACAATCAGGCAGCGAACACATGACACTGAGAATGCTCACAGGAACTTCACGACCTGATTCCACCATCTCCCTTCCACTCCAGGACGAGTAGGCGTACGGCGCATTACCACCCTTTCCTTGTGGATATCCCATCCACCCGAACTAAGCGGTTCTCCTCCACCTTTATCATTCGTACCGCTAAGGAATGGAATGCACTGCCTGCTTCAGTTTTCCCGGACAACTACAACCCGAGTCTCTTCAAGACGAGAGTGAATAGGTGTCTTCTAGACTTTCGTGATACATCTTCGGCCACGTCGTCACTTACCATCAGGTGAGATTGTGGTCAAACGAAGGTCTATAGTTGATAAAAAAAAAAAAAAAAAAAAAACATACACAAACACTGAAACAAAAATCGTTTTGAAAATGGGAAAACGCAATTTCAAAGTGCTTTTATTATTTAAGAACTTTCTCAAAGCATTTTGGTTGCTGTCTAGAACGCCTAACATAAGTTTCAGATTTGGATATTTTGTTGCCAATTAATTTCATAAAGGAGCTCAGTAAAAAACCATAAAACGGGTTGCTTGTATTGATGGATAAAAAAAATTCACCTTTATCAACACATAGTATAAAACAGTCACTTCTGTCTGTCTGTCGCTATGTATACTTCATCATCAACCTTTATTAGTCCACTGCTAGACATAGGCCTCCCCCAATGAGCGCCATCATAGCTCCCTGTCTTCAGATTGCCGCATCCAGCATCTGCCAGCAGTCTTTCGCACATCGACATCCCACCGGGCTAAACTACACAACGGATTTTGATGCGGATTTTTTATTGGATACAGTGATTCAAAAGAAAGATTTATAATGAATAATAAACCCGTGCGAAGCCGGGGTAAGTCCCTAGTAATAAATATAATTTTAAGGTGATTGCGATAAAAACTTTAAGGCGTAGGGTCTTTTTCGTTAATAGAGGTAGATGCATAGTCAAATTTGCATACCTACTTTAAAGTAGGCACCTGTCTAGATAGACATAGATACATAGAGAGGGTTTTAGAGATTAATTAGAAAGTATGGCCATATTCGCAGTTTTGTAAAAGTCATTAGGTAGGTACCTATTTACAATCGACTCGAGATGTCAAAAGTAAAATAAACGCGTGGACGGAGAACTCTAAGAACGAAAAAAATAGTATATTAACTACCTACTGACCTAAACAAAAGATTAAATAACTTAAGCTACCAAGATACAGCTTCACCTTAGTGTTAAAAAATACTGTAACAATGTCATATTATCTGAATAAATTAATGAATAATAAGAATATAATATATATGGGTCATCAAGTGGTGCAAACAATGGTGTTTCTCAACAGAGCCTATGCATTTTCTCCCCTTAGAGTCTAGCTAGACCCTAGATCGATGGGCCTCGGTAGGCTCTTCGGGTTATAAAAAAATATCTAAGCATCTGGTCTGCGAGGAACCGTAATTAGTGAGCTGATGGCATAGCGCATCAGCATTTCTAGCATGTCAGTGTAGCCAGCGTCTAGGGGACGCTTCCAAATGGTTATGAATCTGTTGAACTATCTCTATAGACTGTTTGCAATAGTCTGCAGTTTGCTCAATAATTTCAATTGAAATACTTCTTTAATTTGTTTCTTTTCCTTGATTCAATTTTCTTAGTAAATAAAGGAATACTTATTTGTTTTTAAAACACACTACGTTATTTTTATTCAAAGGAAAGATAAAGACCCATTAAAGACTCGAGCGTATCATGAGAGTCAGCACGGTTTTGCATAGATATTGAAATAACTCTACCACTTTGATTTAGCATACTGTTTTGTGTTCCAAATACTGCAGTTATATTCACCAACCGAGTTAATTAACCACCAGTCCAGTCCAATCCAACCAATAACATACATCCACGTGCTAGCGAAATCTAAGCTATCGGATGTATCCAATCATACGAATCCGACAAGATACCTATCTTATATAGTATTTAATCGTCGAAATTAAGCACATTGTAGTGTACCTACTAGCCGTATTTATCGCTGATGTTCGAGATATATCTTTCTTAGTTGTAACTTGCAACTTTAAGTGACAACATGTTACAAGTAAGTTGAAAAGTTTAAGAGTAAACTTAACCTAACCTCTGTTAACCTCTTTTCAGCTTACGCTTATCATAGCTCCCCATTTCGAAAGCGGATTGGTGGTCTTCTATCATCTATGAAATGTTAATTATAATACATATTTAAATATTAATATCTTACATAAATTTTGTGTATGTAAATTGTACCGTAAGTTATATTTTAATGTATTTTAATATAATTTTAAGTAAATTCAATTACTGTTTTTAACGGGTCAGAAAAAAAATGTATATTTGTATGTTGGTATCAGTTTTTGTAAAATTTGTATGGATTATATCTTTTCTAACATAGTAATCTTGGAATGCAGAGCCCAGTCAGTATACTTACCTAAAGCTTAATGGAATGAAGATTTTGATTCAGATTTATTTTATATTTCAGTTGCTTGTTCTTGTGGTGGTGCTATCAGCGAGCGTGGCAGACGAAGTGGCTGAAGCCACCGCGAAACCAACACTCCAAGAAGCTTTGGATCATCTTAGCTTCCATCAACACCTAGACAACCCATACCTACGTCATGACAGGCGACCAGATCATTACGACCGTCGTGATAAAGGGCACTATGGTCTAAGGAACCGTGATGAAAAGCGTCGTAATGAAAAGGTTCATGATGAACGGCGTCATGATCAATGGCGCCATGATGAAAAGCGCCACGATGAATGGCGTCATGATGAAAGGCATCACGATGAAAGGCGTCACGATGAAAAGCGTTACGATGATTTGCGTCCTGATGTGTTAAGAGGTCATCAACAGAAATGGTGGACGGATAATGATATTATAAAGCATGTTGATGACGAGCATGATATCCCTGGTCCGGTTATTTTGCGGAACATTAAATCCCATGATGATGTAAGTAGTGTTTCTAAAGAGATTAAACCTTCGTTTGCTTATAATACGTTGATGGGCAATGATGTAATTAATACAATACAATATATAACATAGATAAATATTGTTTCCTAAACATAAAAAACACTCAGAGCTTAACATGGTTTCCATAACTACGCAGTAGGTTCCTAGCATAACCGATTGGTCAATTGACAGCAATTATAAATAAATAAAATAAATAAATAATTCTGGACAATCCACACAGCACCTAGCCCAAAAGTAAGCTACTCAAAGCTTACTTATGGGTACTAGATAACTGATATATATAATACATTATATACATAGATAGACATTTTTCACTATAAATATTAAACACACAGACCAACTAAACCAATTTCTGCACATCGTGCACAAATTTATTCGGGAATCGAACCCGCAACCTCCTGCATCGCAGGCGGACCTTCGCCCACCGCGCCACATCGGTCGTCAATCGGTGGAAGTATTACGAAAGTAATACTTTCAAATTAAACACAAGGCCATTAGTTTTAATAATTGAGGCTATATTGGGCAAAAGCCAACTGCTGAACTAAACATGCCTTCCCTAACCCCTTGTTTAGGGAAGGCATATTTTAGTTCAGCAGTATATAACAGCCATACACTTGGTATGTACTTGGAAGACATATTGGTTATGGCAGTGGTTGAGTAAAAATACACAGATAGTAGCATTATTTACTGACAGAAAAAAATACTTATATTTTGTATTTTCTTAAATCCTAAATTAGATTTATCTACACTAGAGTTCTCCAAAAATAACAATTCAGTAATAAAGCAATAAGATAAAAGCTTCTAACCGTTCCAAATTCAAAACCATTAAAATTTTGTAGTTTAAAAGTCGATGAAGCGCGTTGATGTCTTTTGTATGAAAAAGATGATTGCGATTTTTATTAATGTCAATTAATTCTTTTTCAGCATCATCGCCACTTGAACATCCAGCGTCAAAATAAGTAAGTAAAGTAATTGAATAATTATCCACACATACACGAGACACATACACATACACGTTGGGGTAAACGTGTTCTTGAGTGGAGACCGCGACTCGGTAAACGTAGCGTAGGGCGCCCTCCGGCCAGGTGGGATGACGATCTGCGAAAGACTGCTGGCAGATGCTGGATGCGTCAAGCTGAAGACAGGGCGCTATAGCACTCATTGGGGGAGGCCTATGTCCAGCAGTGGGCTAATATAGGTTGATGATGATGATGATGATGACATACACGAGTGTGAAAAGAATTCAATTATTTATGTAATTCGTTATACGCATGAACGATTCCTGAGCACACTTTGGTTTTTCTAGTGAGTGGTGAAAATTTCATTGTACTAAGGTTGTCACGTCTCTGAAATCGATAATTTCTGCCTTAGTACGATTTCTTTATTTCTTGTAATAAGCTAAATAACAAATAAATAATGCTGGATAATTCACCCAGCATCGTCTAGCCCTAAGTAAAGCTTATTTTATGGGTACTACATAACTGGTTACGTTACGTCATAATATGTACAATACATTTCATAAATGGACACTTTATTTTACAAAAAAATCTTTAATAAAACTTACATTAATAAAGATCTTACCACTGTTGCCTAGGAAGTCATACAGAACACATTATTAGGATTTCCTTATCATCAATCGGCTTTTTCCGTTTTTTATTCAGAGATGTGTCTTTGCTTTGTTTAGTTTATATTTTTTAGTATGGCTATGCAACCCTATGCATATAGAGCAACGCAAATCGTGCAAAAGACGTAGTCGTGAATAACTTTCCTCGCGGTTTTATAATATTCATAGATATTATATAGACAAATATGGTCATTTCATAAACTCGTCCACATTAATATTATGTCCTGTACAGTGTACACTGTGTACGTCTTGGCCTCGTTAAAATTCAGCAATGTAGCCTAAATTGAGGACTTTATCATTGTATTCTAACCACATTGGACTTTAGTATTGTCTTTTAGTATCATTTTTGGTAAGTATGTATTGTATTAGTGTACGCGACGCGTTGGTTTGTTTCCGACGACCGAAGATCAGCGTTATATTTAAGTTTTTGATTAATTAGTAGATACTTACCTACTTATGTAATTCTTTCCAGGATAGTAGAAGACGTCTACAGCCCCGATTACGAAGAACCAGTCTGGGTGGTAGACTACCGTTACCTGAAGACTGGAGGCCGAGACTATACGCGAGGACCTGGAGGTCAGATCATCATTCTACCCAAAGGAGTTCAGACCAACGAACACAAGGAGTTCAAAAACTATGATGAACTGATAGAACATCGACGTCAGATCCAGTTGAAAGAGCGATCAAAGCCTTCTTATTTTATGCCTTTGGGTCAGGAGGCTCAACCTGATTATAAGTCTTGGGAACACAGAGATGATAGACGGTGGGATCATTAAGTAGCTCATCACGTAAACAGGGTGGTGAAACCGCTGTGTTTGAATGCAACACTGCACTATGCATGTTACGCTAGCATAAGTACCTAGTTTTACAGAACCCTAGTATCTGGATAAACCTAACATAGGATTTAAGATACTACTAACCAAAATATGTATTTTTCTTGAATCAATAAATGCTATCAATCTATCTATCTATCATCTCAATAGTCTCAACGGTGTTACCCATAGTCTTTTTACTTTTTATCCTAGCTGTAGATTTCAGTGCAAGAGAAAATTTTAGTATGTTTATAATAAAATTTTATATGTTTATATTCGTATGCAACTGCCAGTAACGAAAAGTAACTATATAAGTACCTATACGTAGTAGATTAAATTTATAATTTGTAGTTAGCAAACATGCACTAGGCTGTTCAGTCATGTTCTACTTTATTTTTAAACTTTACAGTGTGTTTTCTCAAAATTGTGTAGTGTCAAATAAAATAAATATATATATATATATAGTTTATAATTATAAGTATAACATTTACAATAATATGCATTCGTAATTTTTTCATTGCGTTGAACTGATTTACGTAACTATTTATTTTCAATAAATGTTCCAAATTTAAAAAACCGAATGTTGTGACTTTCATGTTTTTTTTTAACTTGTCTCTACTTTGTATTTCATAATATACCTACTATGTTTACTTAGAATTGTTTTTTTTTAAATAAACCTATTCAATTAAGTTTATGGTTTAATTTATATACAGCTCTTGTGTTTTTATTATTACTGTATAAGACAACCTGTTAGGTGCAGGTACTCTTTTATTTGATACAACATCTCTTTTTTACATCACATATCGGCATCTTTTGTATGTAGGCCAAAAAAATATTTAACTTTTTTGATTGTTGCCAGCCAGCTTTTTTTAAGGATCATTTCAGTGTGTCGGATGAAAACAAATCAATCGCAATCGCAATTTATTTGTCAAATTTATAAATTTATTGCACGCCTGGTACATTCGTAAAATAAAAAAATACTTGTTTAGTTATTTACTATTCAGTTTATTTATACCAATTTTTGAGTAAATCAAACCAGGAAATAATAATTTACCATACAAACTTTACCACCCCATTCAACTCCCTCAGATGTCAAAATTTGCATATTTTAAAATACTATGTGTTATTCTAGGTCCTAAAGTACCATTCCATTTAAATAATTTAACTAGTTATGGAGAGTACTTATAACTTATAACAGACTTTCCCGTTTATTATAATAACAGGATTTAAAAATTGTAATCGATAGACAGAAAACTGACTAAATTACCTAACCTTTAACGCTTTGAAAATGTCCAATATATTTATTATTATTTATTTAAACAGCAGGTATACTAGCGCCTTACTTATTTTATCATATAATTTCGTTAAACAAAGAAATTTCCGAAAATCTTAGGTTTAGTTAAAACTAATCATAAGCTTGTTTATAATGCATCTGTTGTAGTTGAATTTTATCTTTTATAGGAAAAGATACGAGAACAGAGTTTGGTGGCCACCAAGAGCATCTGTTCCTTAACTAGGAAGATATGCCTACGAAGTTATTCTTTTGTCTCTGGTGTCGGTTAGCACCACCTGTTGATTCCATTTCCATATTATGTCCTTAGCTGAATGTTGGCCACACCGTGCACCGACCTGATCAGTTGAGTTGAGACGGAGATTGGCCATATGTGCACTGTGCAGGACATTTGCACAAGTATGTATGACTATGCAAGCACAGATGCACTGTCTATTCGCTCATTCGCTCTTAGCGACTAGATACATGCTTATCGTTTCTTACTATGAACTGTAATCTCTTACGTTACATCTACAGCTTCATTAAATCAATCCAATTTCAGTATTTTCTAATAAGCAAATATCTGAAAAATTACGAGCCTGCGGGTTTTTAAAACATACTTGCAAAATTTTAAGGGGAAAGTTACGAACTAGTTAGCTAGTAATTTAAATAATATAATAGTGCACAAGTGGGGATGCAAGCAAAGATGTCTTTATGGTCTCTCTATTTAAAGGGGTATTACACTACACGGTATTCAGGGACCCTAACCCTAACTAAGAGTGGTGTAATAAGATTAAGGATCCCTAAGGGACGAACCCGGACCCGGACGATATTCAGGGCCCGGTAGTTAGGGCCCTGAATAACGTGTAGTGTAATACCGCTTTTATTCCTAGAGACTAGATAGATGCCTCACTGTCAGTCCTTATCGAGAACCATAATCACTATCGAGATCTGAGCTAATTCCACTGATAAAATGTAACTGATCAAAAAAAGATTTGATAGATTTCACAGGTCAGTTGAATTTTATCAATTTTATGCCACAGAATGAAAAAAAAATAATTTGCTTTGAACAAGTAAATCAACAAAGCGTTTATAAACTGGGCAGTGTACAAACCAGAGCGTTTCGCGCATGAATGGCATGTACAAATAAGATTCTGAAGCCAAGTATCAGTTTCATGACTTGAATTTAATCGGTCATAATCATCCTGCTTAATGACTTGTTTCGCCCTTCGCAAAAGAAACTTAAGTTTCGAAAATCATAGCAAGTATTACACATCTAATTAGAGGTACTCAAACACTAAGATGATTATTTGGACTTAGTTGTTTAATTGAGGATATTGTAAGTGGTGATATTGTATAGCTATGAAATGAGTCTTCGAGTTTGGATATAAGCGGATCATTTTTCTGTAAATCCATAGTTCAGTTCTTGCTCTGTGATTTGAACAATACAACATGTGGTTCCAAGTGAGTTACAGTAATTTGTTATTTGGATAAAAATGTGTTATTTATTGTCCACATGCTTCAGAAGGTGGAAAAAACATCACCTAGAGGGCAGCTATCCGAAATATTAAAGATATACTGAAAGGAAATATTTCTTTATTTTTAAAAATAAGTAAAAGTGCATTTACGGACCTTTGAATCTGGTATACGAAACCATTAAAATCTTAAAAAAACACACTATTTTTCACTAATCGGTAGAGCCCATAAGAATTACCAAAACTAGTTCTATGTATAAAGATTTGATCTATCAAGGAACAACTTCAAATCCACCACAAAGTAGGACAAAACGGTGCATTTTATCTCTTATTTCGTTTATATTAACTATAAAATTAAATGAATCACTGATCGAAACCATCAACCTTTTTATTGATTTTAAGTGTACGCAATTCTAGGTTTTAGGGTGTATTTTCCCCCTCCTCACTAATGACTCAACTGTTACCTTTTGCAGGTAGCTCTATGCATGATGGTGGCAGTCGCCTCCGCGATTCCCCACGCTACCTCACACCAGTCCCGTGTCGACCACATCGACGGACATCATATTAACCACGGTGAGATTTATTAACCTTTACGGCGCCAGATTGCAGATTTGCATCATACCTACCATTTGAACTAGCAAAGTCGTTCAAAGAAACTTTAAAATATATGTTCTCGCAGCAATGACCAAATTGCAGATTTGCATCATTTTTTTGAAAACTTTAAAAATACTTTTATTGTCAATGCATATCTGCAGCAAACCAATTTATCGAATAATGTAAAGTATTCGACACTTTTGTCTGATAGTGACTCATTATAACAAATCAAAAATTACAGAACGCATTTGTCTAAACATTTCAAAATCAGCTCTGTTATTATTTTTGATTTTAATGAAATTTTTTTTCAGGACACCACGATGGTCACATTCTAGGCCATGGTCACGGTCACCACAACATCCACCATGAACCTCACGTAAGTTACAAGTTTATGATCTCTGATTGAATAGGTGTGTCAATAGGTTTATTCTAGACTTTCGTGATACTTCTTCGGCCACGTCGTCACTTACCATCAGGTAAGATTGTGGTCAAACGAAGTTCTGTTGTTGAAAAAAAAATCTCTTACGGCTTCGCATTAGTTTGAAATAACTTTAGATTTTTGTAGTTAATTCAAACAGAATGACGAAAGACAATAGTGTCATTTATTATCCATCATTTATATGGTTACTAATACCTACCACACAAAAAAGAAAGTCTGAAAATCGAGTACCTATATGAATATAAAAATATTTCAGATTTTCGCAAGGGAAAATGTTAAATCCGTGAACACTATTAACGTATAGTTAGGTATAACCCTTCATGTGTTATTTAATATTTCTTATATTATACGAAACCCTCAGTGACCGAGTCCTTTTTTTGTTTAAAGTAGGTACCCTAAAGTTTAAACTACATTAATAAAATTAAATATTCCAGCACCGCCCGTCGTACAAATACTCGTACTCAGTGCTCGACAAGCACACCGGCGACCAAAAGTCGGCGCACGAGACCCGCGACGGCGACCACGTGAGAGGGGCATACGCCCTTGTGGAGCCCGACGGCAATGTGCGGTCTGTTCATTACTCTTCCGACCACAAGAATGGGTATGTCTTTGTAGTTTCTATCATTGTAGTTCGATGAGCTCCCTTCCGCTGAGGTTAATGCCACACATGCATGAGCGAGAGGGAGTTAGAATAAAGTCAAGGCAGTGCGGTTGGTTAGAAATTAGCGGAATTCGACTGAATAAGCTAAACTAAGGTAGTTGTAAGTTTTTGTCGAATGTGAGTACAAAGACCTCAACCTCCTTAGGTTTCTATGAAGTTATATAAAAAAATAATGTTGGTGGTATTGAATAAATAAAATAAAAAATTGTATCTAAAAGTTGGCGCACTAGAGCTGAGACAGAATATGACAATGTCCCATCGAAATAACTATCAATAGGTTTTTCATCTTTATATAAAGGGTCATCGGTACTTTGACTTGAATTCCGAGATTATAATACAAAATACAGTTAGGTATATCAAAATTTGTTCTATTTTGCAAAGTATCTAGCGTTTCTTAATCCATCAGAATTTATTCTCATAGATTTGATTCCTCTTCTCTAGTTACCATTTCGTTTAACATTTCCAATTAGATTAATTAGGATCTTCTCTATTTAAGTATTTCCAATGTTAAAGACAAATGCTTTATATCCTTTAGACTTTACAGCACTCTTGGACACGTCAAAAAGTTCACTATAGATAATTAGATTAATGAGCTATCATTAGACTATTTGCAACCGTCTGCCAGTTAGGTCAATTGTTTCAATTGTTTAAACTAGTTAATTTTTTTTAATTCTTGATTGTAATTTTCTTTGTTAATAAAATAAGATTCTATATTTTGATTTCCTTACAGATTCCAAGCCGTGGTTCACCACAAGACTGTTCATCACCATGAAGTGCCCCACCATGGCCACCATGACCACGGACATCATATCGTACACCATGGCCATCATGACCACGGTCATCATATCTCCCATCATGGTCACCATGACCACGGTCATCATATCTCCCATCATGGCCATCATGGCCATCATGGTCACCATGGCATCCACGGTCTCGGTCTCCACCATTAAACTGATCTCTTCTATAATTCGACGTGCCAA
The DNA here is from genome assembly GCA_944547425.1 of Eupithecia centaureata. Lineage (NCBI taxonomy): Eukaryota > Metazoa > Arthropoda > Insecta > Lepidoptera > Geometridae > Eupithecia > Eupithecia centaureata. The sequence goes on from OX155681.1 coordinate 11,457,726, forward strand.
ATCGATCTATCATCAAGGATACAATTTAACATACGATTATATTAAAAAAGCAAAGTCGGCGCCGACAAATAAAATGTTCATCATGATTTTACTCTTTTATTCAAATTGCCTATAGTGGCTGGTTTTGAATCAGTAATTTGCAATATGATATACTTAGTACATGATAGAATACACAACTTATAATATTTAAAAAAACACGTAGGTTTAAGGACCTTCTAAGTTTTTAGACAATATAAACAACACTAGTAGTAAAATTGTCAAAATAATTATAAAAAGTTTGTAAAAAACAGACCTACAGCTATACATATCAAATTAAAATCTGCTCTACATTTTATAAATTACTCAGAGGGATTACCATCAAAACACTTGTCTTCTTAGTTTTTTTTAACAAAAATCTAAAAGTTTACATTTAAACATTAGATGACCATTTTCCAAAAAAAGGGTTACAAAATACTAGCTGCTTCTATAAAGTCTAAGTTCTGGGTACAATAAAAAGCATTTATAAAACACATCTATAGCTGTTATTTAAATAACAGCTATAGGTAGTACATATAAAATCAAAATACAGCTCTACATGTTATAAAATATCTCTGTGGTATACCAACAAAAAACTTTTTTTACCAATAACACATTCACATTTAAACGAAAAACCAACTCCGAAAAGCTTAAGCATTATGTGACCATTTTACAAAAATAGGGTTGCAAAATACAGAAATAACTGCTTATAGAAAGCCTAAGATTCGAACAGTTCAAGATACATCAAAACGAATTACCAGGGTTTTCAAACTTGCTCACGTGGTTGACACTAAACTCGACATCCGATCCATAGATCCCAGAGTCTTTACGATTAGGGATGTACGTGTTTCTTTGAGTCGAGTAGACAGGTTGTGATGGTTCCTCTCTGTGAATGTTGTTCGATCCTTGGTAGGGGTTCCGATTTGCATATTGATGCTTGGTTGCTTCGCTACGTTTTACTACTGCGTTGAATCTGGTGATGAAACAATAGTTTGATCAATTTTATATGTATATGTGCTACAACCAGGTGTTCTGTACTATGGAAAAAATTAAAAAAATGAAACAGTGGAAAAAATAAAATCTTAATTTTTGTTTAAAAAGAAAAATAAGCGGGATATCCAGAAATAAATACTTACAATAGAATAGAATATCATTAAATATATTGTCCAATTCAATAAGCTAAAACCAAAAATTGCCATTATTAAAACCTAGTGTGTAGTAGAATAGGATTCGTCAGAAGAGTTACTAAAAAACTCTGAGATATTATAATTAGGTTTTTAGGAGTTTTACTTGAACTAGAAAAAAGTGACGCCCTTTTCCATTAATTCGTTCTGGAAAATATTTTATTCCAATAAATATTAAGAGAAAAAAAATATATTTATCGTTAATGATCATCAGTTGAGGTACCTTTAGACTGTTTGCAACGGCAGATAGCTCAATGGTTTCAATTTTATATACTAGTTGTAATTTTTTCTATTCATTCATTGTAATTTTCGTTGTTACTAAAGATATTATAAGGTAATTACTTATATCTTATAAAACTGTGATTCTCATTAATGAAACAGAAAGCTTGAATACATCAAAAGTTCTTGCATTTTGTAGCTAGACATGGACTAATTGTAGCTGTATAAAATGACCAGACTTTTGTGTTGATTCACTCACCCATGCAAAGCATCTGCGGTATACTCTACGGTTCTCAGAGCGCCATCTGGTTCATACAAAGTGTAGACCCCTCGCACTTTGTCACCCTGTCGACTTTCCCAGTGGCTCTTCCGATCTCCGGTCTGGTGGTCTGATACCTCGTATTTGTATTCATATTTTGGCTGGAAGAAAACATTTATAATATAAAAGAACACGATACCGGATTTCGCAGTATTTATTTCTTTAGTGAAAGTTCAAACTACCTGTCTTGCATTTTGACGATCTAAAGCCGATGCACCTGAAAATAAATTCATTATGAATTATAGGGCATTTCTTAAATTATTATCATGATTGTATAACATCATTCTTAACAACCTTAGGGTGGAGAGGATAATTAGACAGAACAGGTAGTATAGGAGGAAAACACCAAAAACAACTTTCAGTAAACCATTTTCTAGCAGCTAGATAATTATTAATGACATCATTACAACACTATTGAAAATCTTCCCTTCTGATGTAGAGTACTCTCAACTCAAAATAAAATAAAAATTTCTTAAAAATGTAAACGTAAACGGCTGATAAAACAATGGTGGACTTACTTGGAATAGCAGTAGACGATTCCGTTGCTGAATGGAATACAAAACTCTGGGAAGATGTGGCATGTTGCAGCATTGCCACCGGTGAACCACGAGCAAGCACCGAGCCATTTAGTAGAAGAACAATCTGAAACTACAAAATTTTAGGGTACGGGTAACTCTTCGATGTAGGAAGATCCTTTACATTAGCTCTCAGTTTGCCTATCCAGGTCGAAAAGTATTTTACCATCATCTAAGAGGTATAAATGAATGAGGCTAGTGAAGGACATTGGCGGATGGCATACATTTTGGGAATACTAAATTTACTCAGAGCTAGCTGATCCACTAAAGTGCATCAAGAATTCTAGATTAGTCATACCCTGACAATTCCTCTAACATCTTGGAGTTATAACTCGAATCGTATCATACTAAAGTCTCTTTTGTAAAAACTATACTTCAATATCAACTATTTAAGGCATTGGAGCCATTCGGGCACAATAATTATTTTTTGAGATCCTCTAAGGCTCTAAACTATATACTTGCCTTTAAATATATCAAATCCATGACCGCAACAAGCGTAAAAGAACTAGATTGAAGGGACGCGACTCGTCAAACCCCTTTTTATAGCCCAGTTCATCAGATAAAATAGACAATGTGTTAGCGGCGGATGCATTTGCATCGGCAAAAGTCCTTGTCAATTACTCTATGATAGCGATGTTGTTTGCTGTCATGTTGTAAACAGGGGTTGCAAGACCAACAAAAACCCTCAGAGCAAATAATCATACCTAGATTTGCTTGCCAAATTTCATCTGAAATCGTCTCATTTTTTAGTGTCGTTAAGTCAGTCACACTAACTAATATTATAAAAGCCAAATTTTGCATTATAAAGATGTTATTTTTTCACGCCAAAATTACTGAATGGATTCGCATGGGGTACTTTTATTGCTTTTTCATGAATCACTCTCCATGGGTTAGAAATAACGTTCGAAACATTCGTATGTAGTTTTTAATTTTCCAGTTCTTTACTTGAACATCACAAAACAAAAGAAAGGCGGAAAGTTTAAGAGGTTTATTCATTTGTTTATCATATCATGGAGTTCCATAATAGGATGGAATTGCACCGAACCGTTCATAGAAAAATTTTTCAAACGATTTTCCTGACTTCGGTGTAAATGCGAACAAAATGATACTTCTGTATAAAACAAACATAGGTTTTACAAAAAATGACCGCGCGTGTAAAAATCTAGTCTTATCTTCAGCTCGTTAGCAAAATGAGGGAAACTTCAACAAAGTATAGCATTCGTTTGTTCTATTGTCATTGGTCACTTGGACTTAGGTTGATTTTAAGGTCAAAATAAAATACCTACCCTTTTAAATAGGGAATAAAGACTGAAATATTTTATTATATTTATTTATATTGGTTTTGAATCAGTATAAATAAATTAAATAAGTAAGTTGTAAATATAACAGTAATATTATAAATAAAACAAGTAATAAGTAAGTCTATGCCCTCTAGCGAAAATGTCAAGAACCAATTGGAACTTGATACAAAGCGAAAGTTAATTTATCGAAGTATGCGCAACTACGTAGCTCAGATATAGGTATCTCCCTTACAAACGTTCGTACAACCATCAAGAGATGTCTATAGAATCAACTTGCCGTAGAACTAAAGTTTTCACATTTACTAGAAATATAATAGAAATATGATAGAAGATAGCTTTTCGCGAACAATAACGATTTTATAGCCCTCATTTTTAGTTGCTAAAGAAACATTTTCCATTTGATTTTAGTTATTCGGTCACATCGCAAAGTAGCATTTTTATAAAGATGACAACCGATGGTGCGGTGGGCGAAGGTCCGCCTGCGACGCAGGAGTTTGAGGGTTCGATTCCCGCCTCGGAACAAATTTGTGTACGATCTGCTGAAATTTGTTCCGTTGGTCTGGGTGTTTTCTATGTATAATAAAAAAATATCTATCTATGTATATAATGTATTAAATATATCGGCTATCTAGTACCCATATCACAAGCTTTGAGTAGCTTACTTTGGGGCTAGATGGTGCTGTGTGGATTGTCCAGCATTATTTATTTATTTATTAAACTGTCTGCTCTCAATTAATGATGATACTCGTAGGTATATTACAGTCAAGTTTTCATGTCAAAAGCACTTTTTTATCTACATACTTTTTATCATTAAAGGGAAAATTATCCTAGCAGTAGATACTGGATAGGAAAGAAGAAAAAAAAGAACACTAACGTAGAAGTACAATAAGGAATTTTGTTTTTCGAAAAATATACAGTGAAGAGTTTATTAACAACGAAAATTACAAGCAAGGAATAGAAAAATTACAACTAGTATTTACAATTAAAACCATTGAGCTAAATGCAGACGGTTGCAAACAGTCTAAAGGTAGCTCAATTGATCCATGTCAATACCAGTCGGAAGCGTCTGTGAAGAGTTGAGTATTTCAATGTCACAACTTGAGTTTCGTCTAGTTTGTAGACGGATTTATAAGAATCGACGTTAGTGCTTGGCCAGATGTCGCTCAGTTTCACATCGACAATAGTATGTAATTATTTATAAGGCAAACATGCATTAGACACATAAGTTATACACATGCTAGTGGTTTCTATTTCGCCTCTTCCACTAGTGGACAAAAAACTGAGGCGAACTGAAAATCAATTATCACTTTATTTCTTATATTATTTTGATAATTATGTACTTACATATAGTATTAAATTTGACTTGTCTAAGTGCTTATTTTGTAAGCCTAAAGAAATAAAGATATTGATTATTGATAATCATAACTATTTCCTGTTTATAAATTAAAATTTATAACAGTTAATGATTGTTTATTATTTCGACATTTTATTTATATAGCCATCATATAAAAAATAACTAGTCTACATGAAGTTTAACAAGGTTAGTTTATTACTTAGGCCATAAAAATAAATGGTTCTTTCCAAGAGGTCAAAACACCATTTGAAGGTATTCTGGAGGAGTTCAACTCGCAGGTAAAGAAACCGGCCAAGTAGAAATCAGATTCACGTACCTAGAGGATTCCGTAGAAATTTATAATAGCAAAATATTAAATGTTTTCTTTTCTATCCAATAGAAGCTGATTAAAAGATTAAAGCTATTTGTTTTTCCAGGTCTATTTCTTAAACGACGTTAAATTGCTGGCCAATCCATTCAGTTGTTTTGAAGCCATCGTGAACCAGGGTCCTTCTAATCATTCATACATCCAAACTTTGACATATTTTTAAGCAGCCTTTATTTTCTACCCACAGCTGGTCTCTTTCCATATTTTTCTATCTCGCACCACTTGGTCCAATCTTTTAAGAGGGCGTCTAGTTCGCGTACATATTCATCGTAAAAAACACTTGGAACTTATTTTTAAATGTTTGTTTTGTTTAAAACCGCTCTTTATTGCTTATAGATAAAAGATAGATTTTATGTAAACCCCTTATTCATAGTCTTAAAACTATCTTATGTTCTTTAAATGTATCTAAAAATGTATTAAACAAATACTTAAATATTATTTTATTAATATATTAATAGTGAGAGCAGAGTCTCAAAACACAAGCAAATTTTCCTTTAGATCCAGTATAGTTTTTTAAGTAATTGCAATAAACATTTTATCATTTAGTTATTTCTTCATGGTTGTTTTAGTCAGCCGCAGGTTGATTCCTGTGTTTGGGATCCATTCTGTGGTGGATTTCCTCAATGTCTCCACCATATTAGTGTGATAAAAAGTGTATTTTCAGCTATGTAAATATCAAAGACAGAGCCAAGATTTGCGTAGTAGATTGATATGATAGGGCTAATGCATTATGCATGATACATTCAGACTGAGTTTATAAATAACACGGTGCTGACAAGGTTCGCTGATATCATTGTGTTCTAAGTAGCTTGGTATAAACAGGTATTAATATTGACGCAGATATTGTTTCTTGACATTGGTTCCGTTACTAAATGGAATTGTATATTTCTTTTTTTCACTAATTTGTATCTTTGATATCTTACTTGTAGGTAATGCTGCTTGTTTTAGAAAGCTCTTTTAATACTTGGAACTTTAGTAAGCAAAGCTTTTTAAATGAGAATAAAAGTACCAATTAACAATAGTACTAGGTCCCTTAGGTGGTCCTATAAGTGGTAACTTACGAATATTAGAAAAGTTACATATCAATTCGACGTTGCACCTAGCGACTTCGTCATCTCGGAAATTTATAAAAAAAACTAATTATAGTAGGTAACAAAAAGCTGCATTATACAAATAAATCAACTAATTAGGGAATGTGCTAAGATGAAATAATAATAAGAAATAATCTAAGAAACAAAGGAGGTTTCCTGAGATCTAATAAATTGTGTGTAAAACAGTGCACTTTCATAATTTTTATCATATTTTATAGTGTTTTAAAATTAGAGGGACTAAAGTAATAATATAGTTTTTTACGTAATTTATGTTTTACCATGGTGATCTCGTGTACTGAGATCAAAACTGATAAAATAATCAGCAAGAGTGCTTTCTTAACTATTTTCGATAAGACAAGTGCTCTTGTATGTATAAAGAGCTTTTGCGATTATATGTATAGAGCTTTTGCGACAGATTTGTAACATATGTAATGCAACTATATGCAAATTAACGAAGTGTTGGTAAGGACTGCTGTATTTAATAATTGCCTGTACGTACGAGTAGACCTAGATTTAATTGATCGTGTTGATCCATTTCATCATACGCAAATATTGCATTTCAAAAAGCAAGTTTACTTTCGTATAGCAATTAGGCGTTGCTAATTAATCTGTCTGGTATGAATGATTAGGAAGGTGAGACGATCTTAATTTTCAGGTGTTTCTGAACCTGTGTAATGCACCAGTCTTGAATATTAACAAGCTTAGTGAAAAGAGGCTTATAGGCTTAGTGAAAAGAGGATTAGAGGCTTAATGAAAAGATATTGGAAAACGAAGCTAAGCTTTCTGGGGAAGGAAAACGTACGGCTCAGCAAAGAGCGCGTCGGTTTAAGATGATGAATAAAATGTGATGATGGTGAAGATTTTAGAGAGGTCGTAATTTCCTGCTAAAACAAACTAATTCATAAAAAAACTATTTATCATAATAAGCAATAAAAATCATTGAACAAATCTTTATATTCTAGGTACCTACACATCAAAAAATATATTCAAGAAAGTTGAGAACTCTATCGGTAAATCATCATCATCAACCGATTAGTCCACAGCTGGACATAGGCCTCCCCCAATGAGCGCCATAGCGCCCTGTCTTCAGCTTGTCGCATCCAGTATCAGTAAATAATAGAGTAAATTAAATAAATAAAAATATTCACAAAACCTTGATCAGCTCCTTCAATATCCACCAAACAACATAAATATGTACTTAGCGCCTCGTGATTTCATTATGAAAGGAAAATCAGGAATTAGAATATTATCTCATTTAAGCAACTCATGTTATTAAATTAGCAAACTTCTGTACACTCTCATAAAGTCCGAACTTAATTGAATTACACATACGATCCAATTTACACAATAATACCTATTCATAAGGCACAATAACATACATAACATGTTACTGTTAGGCACTATTTCAAAATGCTGCCTCATTTCTAACATACCTAACCAAGCAGGTGCGACCAAGCTTTGTCACGAGCTTTTGGTACAGTCAACTAAATAGGTAACCTACCTGAACAATAAATCTAAGTAAGTTCTTTTGCTTCAACGTTAGGTTGTACCAAAACCTTGAACAATAATAAGAATGCAAGGAAATAAGAAGCACAAAAGAGCATACAAAGAAGGCATTTTTTTTACTGTAACAAATTAAAATGCATAACCCTTACATACAAATAATTATATATTAGTTTCTCATTGAAAACACCTCATTTAAGCTCGTATTTAACATCTAGATCGAAAAGTTCATCGTGTGTTGATCGGCCCTGGCATATCTTTTCTAGCAGAAAAACTGTTCTATAGCGTCACTGTTATTAAAATTCTTTAACATTATGTAAACATCAACAACAACATCATTATTTTTGGCATTTTCTTTAGGCGTTGACTGTACCATTTTGTATGAAACTATTATGATTGATAGCTGAATGTGAGACCTTATACAAGAGATAAGGTATGCGAATTGTATAAAACAAAAACCTGTCTAAAAGCACATATGATTTGACCTCTATATATTGCAAATTCAGCAATACGTTGATAAGATAAAGTTACTTTGAAACAAGTTATCAATTACTCTTGAGTTAGGACACCGCAACAAAAACAATGTAGTTTATTCGTACATGAGGGAACTGTGTTGCAATGAAGTTTTGGTAGACATCAGTAAGAGGAAAGATGGAAGCTTTTTGTTACTGAGAAGAATGGAATAATTTAACAGTTTTGAGATAATCAAATGAAAGCTTTAATCTGGTTCAGTAGACTCATTCATCCATCATCATTTAAACATTCGAATTTACTCTAGCGACCGAGCTACGTCATTCTTTTGCATACCTATTAAATGTCAAAATTTCAGCATTTTGAGTTTACAGAATACATAATTTTAAACTCACAGTGGTTTCAGTTTAGTGAGATTCGAAAGGAGTTCATAGAATGAGCCTACTATTCATACTGCCAAAAGGAGCCTTATGTTCATTGCAATACGGGGGTTAGAAAAATACTGTAGGAGATAATATACGATTTCTTTAAAATATTTACTGTCCAGTACTGTACTGTCGCACCACTGCTCACTGTGGCGTTAAGTTCGGTATTTGCGTCATAGGCACCTTCATGTGTTATCATTATCATCGTCAGAAGAGTACCTACATACTATTATACCTCTAGCCTAATACTATAATGAATATGTAATAAAATAAATAAATATCTTGGACAATCCAAACCACCTCTAGCCCCAAAGTTAACTTACTTTGGGGCTAGATGGTGGTGTGCTTGTCATGGCTACTAGATAACTGATATAATACATAACACACATAGATAGATATTTTTTCATTACACATAGAAAACACCCAGGCCAACGGAACAAATTTCAGCAGATCGTACATAAATTTGTTGAGGCGGGAATCGAACCTGCAACCTCCTACGTCGCATGCGGAACTTTGCCCACCGCGCCACATCGGTCGTCCTGTATATATAAAATATTACGTATAATGGAACATAAACAGTGCCGAAACTATGTCCCTGTCTGTAGTCAAGTTGATGATCTGTGAAGATATCAAACCCTACCTATGTAATCTCTAGAATCAGTAGCAGGCACGTCTGATCTGTCTTCAGATATAATTGATCCTTGACTAGATCTATTGAAGTAGCACATCAACCTTCTTATGTAACGACGCATTTTGAAAGACATTTGAAGTGACACTTTTAGTTCTTATTTCAATTCAGTATGAAGTGAGATATAGTTTGTTTTGTGTCTGCAATCTGTATACTTATTCAGCGTTTTAGGTTGAATCATTAATAGTTAGGTAGATATGTAAGAAACAGTGATAGCGTCATAATACTTAGGAACTACAAACAGTAGAAACATTATTATGTAAACTAGAGTATTACAATTAATATATATCTTTCTAAACATACGTTCTAACATATTGGAAGTAAACCTATTGTGCCGACTCATGAAGTATAAACAGGTGAAGCCAATAGTTTTAATATGTTTTCCATTACATATTTGTCTATTATTCTTTGTGTTTGTTCTTTGAGCAAATCCCACTGAAGCTTTGATATGAGCTCTTACATCTCTGTATGCTTGCTTAATTAGGTTTATGCAAATTTATAGGGCTACTATATCATGAAAAATTGCAGCTCTATTTATTATTATAATATTCATTCTTGGTATCCATTAGGTGCCAATCAGCAATTTCATTACGAGCGTGAAACTTTGCAATAGTAATTATTGCATGTGAGCTTGTATACCATGTCCTAGGCATAGGCATAGCCTAGATTTAGTCCTTCGTCATAACTAGCATAACCTGTCTTTAAATTTCATAGATTCATACGATTGGAATTGATATGGAACAGTTAGACTACCTCTAGATTGATATTGTTTCAATAGTAAATTCTAGTTTTAAATTGTTTCTTTAGTTGTCATTTTCTTTGTCAAAACACATAGATTGACATAGATATCAAATCCAATGAATACTTTATTGGATTTGATATCTATGAAAAACTAAAAAAAATAAAATCATTTTAAATTGTTTAAAATTTGACCCGTCTAGGTCATCGAGTTATATACATATCAATCACGTTTCATAAACTAACCGGTCCTATCCACCCAAAGATTGCCTGGAAGAGAATGCTAGTAGCGACCAGACCGCCACTCTAGGTAAAATTAGTATAGAGTTCTTGTTTTTTCATATGTTTTGATAATGCAATAAAGTTATAATGGAAATTGGTATATATATATTTCATCATCTAGCTCCAAAGCAAAGCCGAGCTTGTGTTAATATGGAAACACCCACTGCGATACCTACTTCAATTCAAAGAGGTGGTCCATATTCCTTTAATCATTGCATTTCGTCCTACGTCTTCAATCTTAAAAGGTATTTTATCTTTTCGGTAGTTGAGTAACGTTATTGAATTTTAAGGTAAGTTTATAGAGCCTGGGAATATGATTCCGTCCTTATAAATCACTAGTAAATCCGTTTCAATCGCCGTCCAATGAATACTAATGATATGTTACCAAAGTGCTGCTAAAGGAACACCTAGAAGTATTCAGGTAGGGGATTATAATTTGGACTTGGACTTACCAAAAAAAGCCACATAACTAATGTGGATTTTTTTAAAACAGATAAGCGATGGGTGTTTTTCTTCACAAAATAACTCTCTGCAATTTGGCGTTACTTTTTTTCATTATTGTGTTTATGTTTCTCGATATCTTTGATAATTGTTGTTACATTTTTGTGATTCCTTTGGTTTTGTATAGAGAATGATCTCGAATAAAGTAAAAAAAACATCGAATTACTACTAGACGTGTTATGTTGATAAATAATTTTCAAAGTTAATCGACAAAGCTCCTGACTATCCGATTATGTTTCAGAGAATCACTTAGAATTTATTATAGATTTTAAAACTTTGGAATTTTAACATATTAGAACTTTTAAGTTGTTTTTAAACTTGATTTTTTAGAAATCATTTTAGAACCCTTGAGCTCTAATACCAAATATGCCAATTCATAAACAATTTTAAGAAAACATAGGTAACATGAATTGTCATTCAAGAAACGATTGTTCAATCATATCTCAGAAGCTTCAGGCCTAATGTCATTTGCTATAATCTACTGGATAAATTGCTCTTAGGAAATCAGCTTTTTGATTCCATACATTCCCGCACGATAATTTTGCGTCCAGAGGGTACATTGCTCCATGGACCATAATGCACGAGTAAGCACCTATTATGATGTCTAGTAGCTCGACATTCAGACAAAGAGGTACAAATTATAGCGCAACATTCAGTCATGATTCGGAATGAGAAAAATACTTGAAATCGATTCATGAACTTGAATTTCAAGTAGAGTCTGATTGGATCGAAAAAAAGACATAAAACGTAGTTCAGACTGAAAATGTCTTAACGTTTAAAAGTCCAATAAGTAATAGGTCAAATAGTTGCCACAGCGTTCTGTCTTCAGCTCGCCGTATCCAGCATCTGCCTGCAGATTGTCATCCCACCTGACCGGAGGGCATACTACACTACGTTTATCGAGACGCGGTCTCCACCCAAGAAACGTTTACCCCAGCAGCAGTTGTCGGTTCTTCGCGAGATATGGCTGGCCCACTGCTACTTCAGCATCCTAATTTTTGAGCTAAGTCGAGCACTTTGGTTCTCTGTCGTGAATTTATTACCTTCAGGCGTTCGTTTATTATCAGTGGCACGAACACAAGTGGAATAACTCTCTATGGGCAATATCTCTCGTGATATCATCAATGTAGATCAAATTAAACGACGATATCAAATCGTAAAACAAGGTAGGTACTTAAATAGTCGTAACCCAACCCTAAAACACGTAGGTTTGCAACTGTAGCAGATTGGCAAATATGGTAAGTAAACTGCCTATTTGAAACCGTGTGTGACCTTTTGAATTAGTATACACTACGCCTATAAACCAAAACCCTACCTTTGAATAAATACCTAGGCCTCAAGAATAGGCGTCTCGGGGAACAAAGACAAATTGTGAATGTCGCTATTGTTTAATTACAATTGAATGCAATCACGAATATGTCAAGTTGGACAAGCGAACGTTTAAATGGGAGAGTATTGAAGCAACTATGAAGTAAGCTGTAGGCAGAGGGCCCGAATTCCACTAAATAAATCGTTTAACCATTTCCATTATAGTGTCAAAAATACAGTGTTTAACTCTTTTTGATATTCTACTAGCACAAACTTTTTGAGGTTAATTCATAGCTGTGACGATTACCTTTATAACTACCAATTTGACATTCTAATTATGAAAGTCTCTTCAAGCGCAAAAAATAGAAGAATACCAATGCACAAAAGTTATTTCATAGAATGGCATTATAGAGACCTTTGTCTTGAAATTTGTGGAATTAGGCCCCTACTTATTTAAAAAAAAAAACAAATTTAGAATCTACCGATTCAAATTTCAAAGTCTACAAACGCTTGAGATCGATGATTCGAAATTTGAACTTCATAAAACAAAAAGAGGATTTATTTCAACTCAACCATAGCATAGACCATAGAACTCAATAGACATAAATTTTATAGACAATAAAGCTGGAGGTAAAATAACTGTGAACGGTCTGTGGAAAAAGAATGTGCAAAAAACCCTTATGAAACAAGCCAAAACTTTGGATGAAATATATTACCAAATAACTACATAATAAAAATAAAACTTAATGATATAATAACGGCGACTCTTTCGAGGTAAGAGTAATGATGCTCTCGAGGCAATAAAATCATCACCTAAAAAGTAAAACATTTTTTTTTATGTATCAAAGTCACTAGTAACATACCCTGATTACGATCGCAAATTCTCAAACATGTTTATAGATTCAGTATTTTTATCTTATAGTAAAAAATAGTACTTCTCGAAATAAATGAAAAAGTATATTAGGAAAGTACCTCAATTACACAAAAACTAAATTTAATCGAATAGGTAAGTAGATCACACAGTACCTACCTAGTAGGTAACCAAAAAAGTACCTCAAAAATTATACAGGGTGAAGCTAGCAAATAATGTTACCTGAAGAAGTGGCACGAGTTTGGAGGCCTATCTTAGCAGTGGATGAGATAGGGTTGCGGATGATGATGAGGATTTCGTAGAGTTACTCGAAGACACCTAAAAAGTTGTGTAAAAAATACTTATTAATTCGCAAATTAAACTACCATAACATTATTGGCCAGTATGACGGTCTGAACAACCTGGTATTCCAATACAAACAACCATTTATTTTAAATTTTGTCTACTTTTTCTGTCCCTTAAGCAAAAATTTATTCATATTGTGCACTTTATCACTCCCCGTTTGGCAATAGAGTAGATTCCAAATGCCTACCAGCTCTAGATGTCAAAATATTATTTTGTATATTCTTTAATATTATCAAGGGCGACTCGACTATAAATTTTGGGCGCTATGTCCTAAAAACTTTCACAAAAATACTCTCCAAACACAGTTGTCATCTTTGTACTTAAACTTTCCTTTCTTTCTCATATCCTTTTTCACACAAAAACATCCGCATGTTTATTTATATTTTATAAACAAACAAATCCTTTAATCCATCCTCATATTAGTTCAAGCGACCTTGCCAACAATAAGTGACCATTAAGTGGTAGGTGCTTTGGGAACCTCGCGCCAGTTATTAGAGAATTACGTAAAATTGAATTACATTTGGAAGCATGTGTCGATTGAAAAACTGGTCAGTAAACAAACATGGGTTCGACTAGAATACATACATTTATGATCTGGTTTTGGATAATCAAGGCTGAGTAACTATAGCTAAGATTTTGTTGAAGGTCAGGGCAGGATAGTAAAGCCCTAAATGTAGAGTATGGGAAACAAATAATTGTTTCCCATAATGCAATTCATGGCAGAGAATGAATGGCAGTCTAGGTCTACAAAACACAAAAAATAATTGCTATATAACAGCATCATCTTGCCCAAACTAAGCAGAGTTTGTGTCATGGGTAAGGTATCTGATGTTAGGAATCGAAAGTGGAAAATTTCTTAATGGGACAGCACACTATTGTGGAAAGCATTATCTTTGTCGCACAAATCTATCAAAACAAATGGTATGTTCAAAAAAAATTAAACGAAATAAGATCAAGTAGATAGAATCCAAACTGAAATCAAACTAGATCAAGAATCTAACGTGGATGACTTGACGAATACTCAAGGCATACCTGACAGTACCTGTCCACTAATTGTCTCAGAGGACGTCGTGAATTGACCCACTTCTAAAGCTATTTTAACGAACTAAATATTGTAATAGAGATTTCATATACATGCGTGGTAATATGATTTATATATCCTGCAAGGACCGAAGGCGGGCTAAGGCGAAGTAATGGTAGGTTATGGAGATTTATTGTCACAACAAAGGGTTCCCAGGTAAGGTGAATTTTATTTATGTGCGAACTAGATTTATCTACGATATTGATAGAGGTTTAAACAGGTGGCTAGAGAGATTCTAAATATTGTGTTATGTTAATCATGAACATACTAACCAGTGACCAAAACCCAAGCTGTTTTTTTTTTCTGTTGTATTTGTACTGACAAGAAAATTCTGATCAAAATAGTAATTTCAATAACCAATCATTTAAAAGTTATTATCAATTTTACAAACATTTATTTAATTTACAATTATTTTGCAAAAAAAAGATTTAAAAGATATATAAGTCTAACCACTTAGTGTAGGTGCTGTAACCCCAAACCAGAAGCCAAGCCAAAAAACCTAAAATTAATGTATATTGTATTTTAGATGGATATGATTATGTATTATTTATTATTATTTGAAAGGCTTGATCTGAAATAAATTTTATTATTATTTATATTTATTTAAATATACCTACAGTAGTTTTAACTAAAGTGACGATAACAATGATTCACTAACGGTAACTATTGTACGTAAGATAACTAGAGATAGGTAAAGAAAGGCAGAAAGAGGTTGGTTACCTGTCGGTCATGTGATGATACTGTCTTGGTAGAAACCCTGTGTAAATAGCAGGACAGGCACTTTGCATCGGATGTGTGGCACGTGTTGCAAAAACCACAGCTCGTATAGGTACAGTAAAAAACCGGTTGAGTGGTTCTCAATGACGCATAAGTAGAGTACCGCAAAATTATATACGATCGGTTTTTTGTTTTGTCGAAGTGTTTAAAGAAAAGTGAAAAGTAAACGGAAAATATATTTATCACGTTTAATTTGAAAGTGTCTACTTTTCTATGTAATATTTATATCAAACTGGGGTTAAATATATTCTAACTGAAGTCAATAAAGTGTAACTAGAAAAAAATAGTTTTATTGCTTACAATCACTACATAGTATAAAACAAAGAGTCGCTTTCTCTGTCCCTATGTCCCTATATCCCTATGTCCCTTTGAATGCTTAATCTTTAAAACTACGCAACGGATTTTGATGCGGTTTTTTTTAATAGATAGTGTGATTTAAGAGGAAGATTTATACATAATATATAATAAAACCGTGCGAAACCGGGGCGGGTCGCCAGTATAAAATGAAATGAATAAAAACTATAAACAGGTATAAGTATGATTCACTCTCATGAAACAAGATTTTTTCTTTTAATAACAAAAGGTCACGCTTTCTTTTCCTCGCCCTAAAAAGTTAAAAAAAAATGTATAAGTATTTCAGCTTTTCTGAATATATATAAAGCTAAAGCTGTTTACGTATTTTTAGATATAAAGACAGCTTTATTGTTTAACTAGGTACTTGATTCTTTTTTCAGAAATAAAATAAAAAATGTTTATCAGATACATAAGGTAAATAATATTTTGAACGGAACCCTGCAACCATGCAGCTTTTCGTTCTTGTAATAAACTAATAAATGCATGAGTATAAACAAATACGTCGCATTAAATTAATTCGGGATTAGTTTCGTAAGTAGCTAATAATTAATGCACCTACATACGCATTGATAACTCGTAAACTTGCATAGGGGTGTTACAACATCACTTGTAACTATAGAAGACCAATGTGATTGACGTTTGCCGTAAGAAATAGTTTTATGCACGACAGTTGTAACGCAGTTGAAACGTCAATCTATTGATCAACTTTCGTTGGAATTAAGTGTTTATAATAGACCTTAACGAAAGACGAACTAGTATACAAAAATTTCGAGGTCAGTTTATAACAATTCTTTCTATAAATTTTCTCATTTTCTGCAACTGATTTAATTAAGTACCTATAGGTATCAGTAAGAAACACAGCAATAGTTCGACATCAAAATAAAACTTTCAACATCATAGGTAAGGTAGTAGGTAGTACCTTCTAGTACTTTAAGACAACCCTACGTCGACTCGAGATGTTACAACTGTCTAGATGAAATCAGTTTTATCTTTAACACTTTAAGCCTTAATTGTTTCGTCATGGTCTCGAGTTAATCTTGTGAGGTAACAGTCGCTTGGAACAATGCGACTGCACAGTAATCCTTTTAGTACAAGAGGCGGAACAAACAAGTAACAGGAGAGAAAAACTTATTTGCAATTTCTTTCTTCATCGTGTTCTTCGTTGCGGAAGTTCGTGAAACATGTCACCACTGCTTAGAAAAGCCGAAGATGGGATGGCGTGATGGGATACAGCTGGTCAGTCAAAGCTTTAGTTGAGTATCTAACATATCCAAGGCTTTTCAAAGCGGATCAACTGAGCAGCTCAGCCAAGCCGAAGATCGTTTGGCGTAAATGGAGCAGGACATTTTAGACCTTACTAGATTGCGGATTGAAGTCATAGCCTTAGTTGAGTCTGGAAGTTGAACTTGGACTTTTCTCTCAACTAAGGCTTGTCATAGAGCGCAAATGCATGGATCTCTACAGGTAGTCTACTGACCAAATGCATCCACCTCATCATATTCCGCTTGTCTGAGCAGTGGTCACTTGGAGTATGCTTGGAATCTTCTCCCGGTGATCTGTTTCTCTACATCAGACCAGAGCGTTACAGCGACTTAAGTTATTTTGTTTTACGTGGTGTAAAAAGCTAAAAATACTTTATGCTAAGCGAATCTTATTTTATAGGTCTTAGAAAATAGAAACAGTCAAGTTCGCGCTCTGTGAAAAGCTTAGGAAACTATGATAGGCGGTCCAAATTGGCAGAACTAGGTAAGTCAAACCAGCCGGGCGTCTAAGTCTGAGTCTGAGTTCAGGTCACTTCCATGACATAGGTGTAATGCCATAACCTATAATGAGGAAGTTGATGATGGTGGAAAATACAATAACTAATTTGCTTTCAACAAAAACTAAGAACGAAAACGCAAGTAGATCACTGGTTCAGCTAATAAGGGTGCAATGAACTCTATGGCGGACCGGGTAAAGGTCCGCCTGCGAAGCAGGAGGTTGCGGGTTCGTTTCTTGCCTCGTAACAAATGTTTGTACTATATAAGAATATTAATTTGTTCCGGGCTGTTTCCATTATGTCTATGTAGGTATTCAGTTACTAAGCTGATAGTTTAATGTCTAGTCGTGTCTTCTCAGTTTTAGATATTACATATTGCGGGCTAGATGCTACGAATCCATTTTTTTTTTGTTTTTGTTTAATAGAAAAACAAAAAAAACTTGTAAATGTTCTTTAGCATTCGGAAACCGCTAAAACGTAAGAAAGCTGGAAGGAAAGCTCCCCAATCAGTAGGGCCTCTAGATTATTCTCTAGATTAACCTTGTTTCCATATAATTTCCAGAAAAAAGCAAAGAATTTTACTGCTTTTCCAAATAACGCCTGAATAGACTTTATTTCAAAACACGAGATTAATACTATCATAGCTACTTCGTTCCCTATATTAGTCAATTTCTAAGAGCACATTAAAGCTTTCTAGACCAATAATTATTCCATACCCATTAGTTAGGCAACCCATATATTCTAGACCAGGAAATTGGCAGTGCGTGGATATTCAGCCAATAAATTGTCCTTATCTAACTCGCGTACTATAGTTCGAACTTTACCGAACTGACCGCACCCACCCGTACACCTACCCTACAGTAGTTTGGAGGCAATATGTACCTACTGTGAAGGCGAATGTGAAAAAGTATGACCCGTTCTTACACACATGAGATCGCTATATAAGAGTTGGCGGGCCCACTTTGCTCTCATTTCGACCGACGCTTAACTTTAGTTAATACATTTTAAGACCTCGATATAATTTAAGCGATTAAATTTTATGTTTTGTTACATTGATACATTATGAAATCGGTAAGTAGAGTTATGAGGAGCTTTGATGATGGCAAATGATAAAAATGTTACACCATTTTTAATGCGAGAATTGATTATCTTTTCAGATAATCTTCATCACCGCCCTGGCTGTGACAAATGTGTTTTGTTACCATGACCCTGATTTGAACTACCATCTGAGCCAAGTGCAAAAGGTGTCAAACTGCGATAACGGATATTCATACCCCACACCGGCCGTGCAACTTTCAAGTGGAGTTAAGGCTGCACCCGCGAAAATTGTGACTCAGAACTACCTAGCTCCTGCAGCGTACACTTCAACTGCGTACTCAGGAGCGTACCAAGCGCCAAAGATAGCATACGCGCAACCAGCATACCAAACCCAGCCAACGGTGACATACCACACTCAACCAGCACCTTCCTACCTTCCACCAGCGGCACCAGCCACATCGTACCTACCAACGGTGGAATCCAACTACGCTTCATTCACCAACGAAGCGCATGGATACGCCACATCAGACGGGCTCTCGACAGTGTCAGAAAGACCGATCACACCAATATCTCACTACGCTCAAGCTCCGATCATAGCTAAAGTCACCGGCACTCCACTTATCGCCAAATTCGCCCTAGCACCATCGAAAACCACATACACAGCACAGAACTTATTTTCCCAACAATCGATTGCCAGTGGATCGGCAGCTAAGGCATCGTTGAATTCGTATAATTCCGTGCAGACGGGTGGGCCGGTCGTCTCTCAAGTGTACCCAGCTACAAGAGAAAGGTATACGACAGCACAAGAACTGAAGTCCCAAGTTCAGCCTGGCTACTTCATACCTGCAATCCAATACAGTCACGCATCAGAACAAGCTCAAGCTCAGGTAGCTCAATACTCATCAGCCATCTCCCAAGCTAGTCAGAGCTACTTTAAGCCTGGACCTAGCGCTCAGTACCTGCCAGCTCAGCCTGGAATACAGTATGCTTCAGCTGTTGCCGCACCAGTGACTCAATACGCCACAGCACCTGTAGCAGCGCCTCAATACGCAACCCAGGTGCAATACTCAGCGCCTGTTGTACAATACGCTACTCCAGCTGTCAAATACGCTACTCCAGCTATCAAGTACGCCGCTCCAGCTGTCAAATACGTCGCTCCAGCTGTCAAATACGCGTCTCCAGCTCAATACTCAGTGTCACAATACAACGCACCAACCGTCTCTCAATATAACACTGCCCAGTACACAGCCCCAGTTCAGAATACAGTTTCAGTCCAGCAGTATAATGCACAGCCTGTTTCATCAGTGCAGCAGTACATATCTCCAGCTGTAGTATCATCAGTGCAATATCCAGCAGTGCCAGTGTCACCTGTGGTTGCGAAGACACCTTTAGTGAAGAATGTCCATACTGAGTTCCTGGAAAACTATGTGAGTACCTAATAGCACTAATAGCAATAACTTGTCGCTATCATAATCTGAAATGAACCAGATTTCACAATTATTGTGAATTCGGTCTACAGTGGCTTTGATTCTGAGAAACACCTACAGTGCTGTATTATTTCATGTATTGAGCATTCTATTTAGCACAATGAATTTATCTCGTACCTGGTCGCATAATGCTATCGCAAAATACTAAGCTAGGTTCTGATTTGGAGTTCATTGACTTGTATGGTTAGGTAGAATGGTATTCTAGATTTCCAGTGAAATTGACAACTATCGATTGGGCTTAGAATTATTAACGTTACGTAACAAATAATTGGCCGCCAATTAAGATAGACGAGACCTTATTAATCAAGCCTAAGGCTAACTGAATCTAGCTATCGTATGAATATATTCAACGACGAATTTGCAATCTCGCATTATATTTTATAAGCATTTATTTAACTTGCCCTGTAAGTTTTTAACTACGTATGTGCAGGACAAATCTTGCAACTTAATTTGATTGAGACGAAGTTTGGATAATACCTAAAATTCGGTGACAAATGGGATAACCTGATGATGAGACAAGTGACCTTAGGAACTTCTAAATGAAACGATTTAACCCTGTCGAGTTTGGGTTCGTTAAATTTGTCTTTCCAAGCACTTCGATAAAAGTTTAATTTAAAAAGTTTGTTTTGATCGAAGTTGAGTGCTTAATTAAACTACTTTTGTAGTAGGTATTTAGGAATGAGTTGTATGTTCGCAAATTTCTTCGTCGTCTGTGGAACTATGGACATCATTTTTTTTTAATCTGTCCGGACAGTATGGATAATAAAGTTTATGCGAGAGATCTAATCGAAAGTCGAATCCAGAATCTAAAAAAGTTACTATCGCATTTATAATAGTATGTATTACATTAGTAGGTATTGAAAAGTAAAATAAAAGCATAAGTAATAGACGCCGTCATACTTAGGTGGAGAATAAATCACTAAAATATATAACTAATGCAAATACTGAAATATACTACAGCGCTGCAGCGTTAAAACCAAGGTTTACTAAGTTTATCGAGAATATCAACAATTTTAGAACGTGATTGCCTGAATTAATACCTCGTTCGCACGGGCGCTAAAAAAAACGCCGACGTTAAAAATGGAACACTGCATAATTAGTTCTAACGCCCAACGCCCAGCCCAGCGCTCAAAATGGAACACTGCGCGATAAAAAAGCGTCGCGTTTTAAAAGAGCTGTCATATGAACATATACTTGGAATTGCATTTGTTCTATTCGGACGCTTTTTTAACGGACGTTAAAAAAGCTCCCGTGCGAATGAGGCCTAGAGGCAATACCTACAAGACAAATGGCGACAGTTTTCAAGATACTTTATTGCAAAACTGAACTAAGTTTTATGCTTTTCAAGGTAGTTACTAAATATAACCTTGAAAATCAACCAAGTACCCAATGCTAGAATTGTGTTAACTATACGATACGTAGGTTTTAACCTATTTCTATTTTGTTCGTAGCTTAGTTTCCTTGGTATGGCTCTACAAATTAAGGATATATACAAAGGAGAGCTTAACCATGAGTTTTCTTACAGTAGATCTTTGAGTTCCTATAGAGAAAGGAACAAAAGTAGCTTTGACGGTGCGGACGACCGATGTGGCGCGGCGGGCAAAGGTCCGCCTGCGAAGTGGTTGCAGGTTCGATTCTCGCCTTGGTAAAAATGTTTGTACGATCTGCTAATATTAGTTTCGGGGTTCTGAGTCTATCATATTATGTTTTTCATAAAAAATAGCTATCTATGTAATGTATTGTAAGTATATCATTTATCTAGAGTTCTGATTATAATCGCTTGTGTTCGCCTCTTCCACTAGTGGACAAAAAATTGAGGCGAATTAAATTTGACTTGTCTAAGTGCTTATTTTGTAAGCCTAAAGAAATAAAGATATTTGATTATTTGATTATTTGTTACGGGAAAAACGAAAGAGCCGAAGATAATTTATCTTTAAATTTATCTTCAGTTGATGCTGTGCTATTTACTATTTATGAACAGTTTAATGGTAGGTACGTTACTTTTACAGAAAAAACAGTCAAAAACTGACGTCAAACAACCAACAAAGTCGCAATTAAGCTTTCCCTTGCTTGCTTAATCGTATTGGTAATGTTTCGTGACAGAAATAATCTAATTATTCCGATCTTTAGTAGGTAGGTACGGTTAGGTTTAGCAACTAGAACACTAAAGCCTTACAAAAGACGTTCAGGAAATAGAAATATTTGAAGGCATAAGGTAGTTTTATTGTGTAAATACCTAATCCTCAGAGTGTGTAGATAGGTAAGTTTGCTAGCGGAATTTCCACTTCGAAGACCGATTTACTACGTCAAGCTAGAACATAATTTTTGAAACGAATTGTGGTCTGAGTAGTCATATAATTTGACTATTTATCGATTTACCAGCTTACTTTATAAAATTTTACTAAAATTAGATTATGTAACTTTATCGACCTAAATTTTTAACATGAGTTACATCTGTAATTAATAAAATCAATTGATAGATACGTCTAATATGTAGATGTCCTGGTGCAAAAAAGTGGCTTATATAAGTTTTAAACTGGATTTTATCTCAAATCCATCATACTTTCACTGATTTGGAGCTTAGGTTTCATATAACTTACCTATTGCCTAATATCCACCTACAGACTAATTAAAAGTAGTAAGTACATTGATAACTCGACGTTTATTAGGTGATTCTACGAACTCTCTTCTACATCATTATTGAGAAATCATGATGTAGAAGTATTCGTTATCGGCTTGAAAAAGAAAAAAAATCAACAGATTCAGCGATGGTAATAATTTTACGTAATATTTCTTGGCTGGTGCTAACTTTAACTAGAAGAATAAATTCCATAGGCCCAATTATCTTAAATTGCTGGTATAATCATGTAGCACGATGTTATCAACAATTGTTGCAAAGGCTTCAGCAGTTAACCCTTAAAGTTCACTCAACACCTTATAAACTCCGACCTTCATGAACCTATGTTTTGCTGGCATCTGATTCTCGCGGTATTCCCTTCATAGGTTCAAGTTACTATAGACAAATAATTCAATCCTTAATCGTCCTATTTTACATTAATCATTCTTGCATTGGGAAACAATGGGACAGTATCCGAAGTTATCAATGACCAATCAAAGGAAGGAAAAACAAAAATATCCAAGAAAATTTAAACATCAATAATACATAGGAAAACTTCTGATTTTATCAAAGCATTATTAGCTTTGATAAAAACAGAAGCTTTTCATTAAATTATTGATGTGTACATTTTCTTGGATATTTAAGTGATTTTATTCTTTTGCCGCTCATCGTCGATTTTCCAGCGAGACTTCAATATGGAGCAGTGAGCAGTGGACTAATAGGCTGATGATGATTCATTATGCATCAATAGAAATAGTACGAGCAAGTCATTCATAACTAAATAAATAAATAATTCCGGACAGTCCACACAGCATCATCTAGCCCCAAGCTAAGCAGAGCTTGTGTTATGGGTACTAGATGACTGATATATCATTTGCTGAATAGCATAGATAGATCAGCTGAAGTGGCTTGGAAAACAAAGAAGTACAGTTTAACACTGATGAAATAACTTATCAATTAATATTACAGGATGCACACCCAAGGTACGCCTTCGAATACGGAGTCAACGATCCACACACTGGTGATATCAAGCAGCAGAAGGAAACCAGGGATGGAGAGGTAGTCAAAGGTAAGATATAATTTAAACATAAATGAATAGAGTTGAATTTGGCCTCAACAAAACCTAGATGCGCAAATGCACCTATCATCATCATCATCATCAACCTATATTAATCCACAGCTGGACATAGGCCTCCCCTAACGAGCGCCATAGCGCTAATGTGCCTAATGTGCCTATACAGGCATCACTTTAAAAAAAAATCTAATAGGCAAAGTTCAGGGATTGTTGTCTAGGGTAGAATTGATATAAATGTAAACGCATCGTCACAAAGTGACATAATTTTTCTCTATTCAACCCTAGACAAGAGTCCAGCCATTGTGATTGGATTAGGATCTTACTGATCTGTATCATAATACCGATTATGATCCTACTGAGTACGGAGAAGAGTAGTTAACGAAAATAGAGCTAACACTCAAAATTATTAATAGTTAGTTTTCGTGCTAAAACGGCCATCAATGACTATAAAACCCAACAAGAGCTGGAAGAAATAATTAGGATATTTAAAACTAAATAAATCAATAAGCTTAGATTTTGCGAAGGCGTAGTAGGTCATTGTAGCCCTGACCTACTACGCCTTCGCAAAATCTAAGACCGGCCCACTATCTCTACATCCCTATAAACCTATAGAGGTACTCTACATCCGGTATCAGACTCGTGTCTAGATTATCTTGTAACTTATGCAATCATTGATAATTTATTTGCGATAAATTTTCTCATTTACAGGGCAATATTCGCTGGTGGAACCCGACGGCTCAGTAAGAACAGTGAACTATGTCGCCGATTGGGAGACCGGTTTCCATGCCGACGTACGCAACAGTAAAGACAATCAGCATTAGAAGTGGACGTATTTAGAGCATGGAGGGGGCAAATGAACCGAAAATAATGAGCAAAGAGTAGGCTGAACGTTCTATGTTCAAATTGTTCTTTCGAGAAATGTCTTGTAGTCCTATTTCGGTGTCATTATTGCGCAGAAAAATATTCAAGAGTTACCTGTTAGAACTTAGGCGAGTTTCTAGAAAAGTAGAATGTAATGCGACCGTGTGTCATGAGTGTAAATTCATCGAAATGTTGTGTACAGGACAGAAAAGCTCAATTATAAAAGTTTGATAAATCTACATAGATAGATAGATTTGTGTTTCAACTTAAGTTTACATTTGGTTTTACCTTGTGTATTTTGTAAACCTTTGAAAACATCCGTGATTCGTCCCTGGCATATCCATAAACGGCTGTACTTGTCACGCCGAATATTCAATAAATTAGATTAATGAAAGGAACTGGTAAACGAACTACATAGGAAATAATTACATCGGAATGGAGAACGTCGGTTTTTTTATTAACTGTATTGCCTCAACGCAACTGTGGGGTATTCAGCATTGGCAAATCTGGGATACTTAGCTATGTTTTGAGTTTGATAAGTTATTTCGATAATAACAAGTTTAAAGTTTGATTAAACTTGAAATATAGGATGCTCCTAAGTATCTAGGTAGGTACTTAGATGCAATATTGCTTGGTCGCAACATCGTCACCTTAAGACCAACAATGACCAATAAAAACTGTATTAGGTACATACATAACACAAGAAATGTCTACACAGGTCAAATAGGTACTAAACCCACTCGTAAAATACGTGCGAAACGGCAGTTTTTTCGACATTCTGACCACGAAGTGCATTTCTGCAACCAGCGCGTCCAAACTTCTGTTTTAAGGCCAGGTTATTTCAGCGCTTCATACACTATATCCCTTTCCACGCAATTTTATTATTATTTAAAACTACCTAACCATTGAATATTCTTCTAAACGTTAACAAAATATGCCTATTTTCTCTAAATTTTGTGACATGATTTTTGAGAGTACCTAGGTATAATGTTGATTATCTTCAACCTCAAAAACGAGTAAAAACTATCCATTCTTTGTAAAAAAAAATTAAATATTTTTTATCAGTAGATATAAATACTTTAAATTTTTAATAATAATAGGAAATATTGTCAAAAACGCGAATGTTTTGAACCTTTAAATTTTCAACACTTAATGTTTATCTAATATAACAAATATTTTTGTTCTTTCAATATTTTTTTCATCAAAAATTGGCTAATTTCGAATATTCTGGCCTTAACGTGAAATTCGAAATGCTTTATAAATATGCGTGGTCCTGTGATTCTCCCTTTCACTTGATGCTCAAGGAGTCATACAACTTTCGCCGGTAAATTCTGGTTATCAAAAATCTGTAAACGCACTCACTAAGTTGAAGTTCATTATTAAAAATTTACCGGTTTCTCTGACAAAATTTTACCCAGAATTTAACAAAATTAGTAAATAAAGCTTGCAGAATTATCTTGTACCTATACCTTGTGCCATGTTTATTGTTTATTGGAGTTTAATACATTAACTATGCTGGAAAAGCAGAAGATATGGTCATTTTGTTAAATTAAATTACATGTATTATTTTCTAGGGTCATAAATTCATTAGATAGTTACTTACCTAATTTTATTATGATGTGATATCACAAGTGGCTATTTTGTCAATTTTATAACTTAATAATTAAGTGCTTTCATAGATTTAAGTAGTATGGTGAGATGTTGTGTAGAATAAATGAATTTGTAATCTATTTAGTTTTTGAATATTTTTACCTTTATTTGGAGTTGTAAAGTTTCTCAATGTATTATTATAATCCTTACTTAAATCACAGCCCCACTATACTTAAAGCTACTTATTATTTCTGGCTACTTATATATCAATAGGTAAATCTTCATTTTTTTAGGTAATAATTCATATTAAATCATCAAAAACCTTGTGACTTCTTTCCCATTGTAATAGCACTTGGGGCATTCATAATCTTTGTCAGCAGTTTTGTTGGCCTGTGAACAATAAAATTTATTAAGTACTAGCAGCGCGTCGCGGTTTCACCCGCGTTATTCCCGTTCCCGTGAGAATTCCGGGATAAAATATAGTTCATGTGTTATTCCAGACTATAATCAGGTAGATTACCAATGTGTAATTTGTGCCTGTGCCTGTGCCAATTTCCAGATCCGTAGAATGATATGATTAAATAAAACTAGATCATCCTAATCAAAAAATCTTTGGCTTGACAAAAAGCCTTTCTATCCTAATTCCTAACTCATCATCTAACACACAGAGCATATTACTCAGCTTTGTGATTGTGAGGTGAAAGACGCGATGTAGGTCGCAGGTTCGATTCCCGCCTCGAGACAAATGTTTGGAGGATCTGCAGATATTTTTTTCGAGTGATCTGACATCATTCTAAGTGTAATAAAAACTATGTAATTTATTCTATAAAGTAGAAACATCAGTTACTAACTGCACCCAGCGTGAAAATAGATGAATGTAGCCTATGTTTTATTCCAGGCCTAGAACTATATCTTTTCAAAATTTCAATTCGATCAGTTCAGTAGTTTTTGCATGAATAGGTGACAAACATCCATCAATCCAAACTTTCGCATTTATGTATGATGATGCAATTATTGAGACGTGATCGTGAGTGACGCGAGACCTATAACACAAACTCGGTTTAACTTAGGCTATATGATTAGTTAGATGATGTTGAATCATATTTGAATTAATATAAAGTAAATCATCCAGCATTATTAGTTTTTAATATGCATTACATATGTATATCTTTGTTTATAAATTCTGTAGAATCCCAAACTAGCATAATCCAGCATTAAACCTATAAATAGGTATGCAATATCATCATAATTGATAACATAAGCTACTAGTAAAGAAAAGGTTTTTTACCACTAAACAGTAGTAACAGAAGATATGTGCACATCCCATGGTGTGTGGTAGAACTGGCTTCCCATTACAAATAGCACATACAGTATTCAATGTCATAACAGCCTTAGAGCTAGTTATATTCGATCTCACGTGTTTTCTCCACCAGACAAACTTCAATGCATTGGATAATTTGTTTCTTAGACCGAAAATGTTTATTATTGATATGGTTGTGCCAAGTAGTTCCTGAAAAGTAACATTAGTGGTTAGATAAGTTTTTAGGGTTCCATACCTGAAGGGTAAAAATGGAACCCCATTACTAATACTTTGCTGTCTGTCGATCTGTCTTTCACTAGGCTGTATCTCAAGAACACAAAAAAAGAAAAAAAACAGAAAGAAGCTAGAAAGTTGAAAATTTCACAAATTACATAAGTATTCCTGTTGGTGCTACAACAACAAATACTAAAAATAAAATTGATTTAAGTGGTGGGAGCCACTACAACATACATGGTTTTATTGCTGTTTTTATAGAAACGGAACCCCTTGTGATGTTGTTTAAGCTGACTTGTTCTTGTTTTATCATAAAACTAGCGACCCGCCACGCCTTGGCACGGTTTTATTATAAGTACCTTCCTCTTGAATCACTCTATCTATTAAAAAATCCGCATCAAAATCCGTTGGTAGTTTTAAAGATTTAAGCATTCAAAGGGACATAATGACATTGCGACAGAAAAAGCGACTTTGTTTTATACTATGTAGTGATTATTAAAAAAGGCGAAATTTGGTTTAGAATAAGGTCAATTTCAACACTTAACTTAATGAACTTTATAAGTTTTCATTGACTGAGTTTTTAAAATACTTACAATAAAATTGTTCCAAAGTAACTCTCTGGTCCATCCGAAATCTGTTAAATTCTCTCTTGTTATCTTCTCAGCTCCAAGCTCTAAGCCAAGAATGAAATCAATAAATATTGGATACTTTCCACTCTGAATAAATCTAATAAAATTTAAAATATCTGCAACAAGTTGAAAAGTTTCCAACTTCTGTACAAAATTCTGGACTTTTACATTAGATGTGAAGCTGTAAATAGCTCTGTCTCTTATGTATTGTAGACCTATTGTGTATCCATAATACCAGTACAATTTGCTTCTTGAGAAGTTTTTTTCATTGTATTTCAGTGAAAGCATCTGTTGCCCAAATGTTAACTTCTTATCATACACAGAATACTTGAAAATCAATGATCGTATCAAGAGCTCAAGCTCAGGAATAATTGGTTGGATGTATTTCGGCTAAAACAGAACACAAAACAATTTTATGGACAGTGTAAATGTAATGTTTGAAGTACAAGTACAAAGTTCATTTTTTTCATAGATATCTTACCTCAACAAACTTTGTGGCTTGCAAAATCGCCTGTTTGAATAGCTCCTCAACCTGACTATCTAAATGCCCAGCATCCAGCTGCAATACACAAATATTATCAAAAATTCATTTTGGCGCATGCTTTACTTGCTTGGCCCTTGTTTGCTTTGATGACCAACCTGTGTAACCCGCGGTACGTAGCTTATGGACATGTTTGATGCTCACTAAATTATTCTATGGGTTTGTTTAGAGCATTACCAAAGAATAATAGATGTTTCAGAATTGATTTGATTTGATTGATTGACAAAAACTGCATTGAGAATTATTGAAAACATCAAAACATGAACCAAAACTTCGTAAAGTTATGTACACAAAATGAAATTGATTTTTTGACAATGACTTAAATGACAATAGGTAGATTGACAGCTATCATGTTTGCAAAAAGAGGCAAAAAACCTCTGAGTGGATTGTGGAAAATAGTAACATGAAAACTCTATTAACTCTCAATTTGGTTTCCGGAAAGGTTGATATATTTGACTTTGACCTTGATATTTTAAGCATCATCACTAGATATTAGAACAGTTTTTACCAACAAAGAATCGCTGTTTTCAGTTTTTCTTGACATCACTGCTGCTTATGATAATGTTTTGCTGCCGGATCTCAAGAAGAAACTCCAGCGTTTGGGCATTCCGGAAAGAATAGTCCGGTTGAATTTGAAAACATATGAAGCCGGAGGCGAAGTGGAGGCGCAGGCGTGGCGGTTTTTCTTAGGGCTCCGCGCCGCCACCGCCTGCGGTGTGTGTGTAGGCTTTCATATGATTCAATAGCATACAACTCGCACGCCTTCGCCTCCGCTCTGCCTCCGGCCCTAAGTTCGAAACACACAGAAGCCGGAGGTGGAGCGGAGGCGAAGGCGTGCGAGTTGTATTCTATTCAACAAAGATGTTTGGAACGTAAAGTAATACTTGATCATAAGGCGGAAACATATTTACGTGTCGCGACATAACCCCCACCACCGCTCTGGCGCAATCGGCGGCTAGCAGTCTGCGACACGATGGACCGTGTCGCGACACGACACGCCATACAAGTATGTCCATAACCATACTAAATGTATGAAACCGATATGCTTCTGGCGCGCCCCGACACACCGCGACACGCAAGTATGTTTCTGGCAGTAGTAATTGAATCATATGAAAGCCTACACACACACCGCAGGCCGTGGCGGCGGCGGCGGCACGGCGGCGTGGTGCCATAGAAAAAACCAACACGCCTTCGCCTCCGTCTTCTGTGTGTTTCAAACTTTATATCTCCACATACTGCAGAGGGAGGCGGAACGGAGGCGAAGGCAAGCGAGTTGTATTCTATTGAATCATATGAAATCCTACACACACACCGTAGGTGGAGGCAGCCGGCGCGGTGCCATATGAAAAACCGGCACGCCTTCGCCTCCGCTCCGCCTCAGTCTTCAGTGTGTTTCGAACTTTAAGTATAGTTTGTTTGTGACTCTGTGGTGGAGTGTGAATCTCTGAACCAAAGAGAATATAAATCTCTGTGCGATTGTGTGTGAGTAGGTGATCAAAGAGAATATAAACAGTGTTTCCACATTGAGGGGAAGTTCCCCTTTTAAGGGGAAATTAGGATCCAGACGGGAAGGAAAAGAGGAAAGACTAGAACTGGACTCTATATGAGGGGAAATTGCGGGAAATCATAGATAAAACCTAGCCAGATGAGAAAAGATGGCTCTAACTGCTACGTGATTGGTGAATTTTGACATTTTCTATCAATGTAAGTTTCATTCTGTGGCTTAAAATAAAACTTATGCGCTGACAGCGTAAACTGACTTGGAATAAAAGTTAAGTATACAGCTCCTATAATATTTTGCAGATGATTTTGTTGACGGATTTAGTGTAAATAATATTAATATAGCAAGCTTTACAAGAAAAACGCTATAGGCCTTTTTTTAGGTGTGGCATGTGGTGTCAAAACTAAAAACTACAGCTAATAACATTTGAAGGGAAAAAAGTCCGGAGAAGGGGAAACCTAAATTGACAGTGGGGGAATGAAATTGTTGTAGTGGAAACACTGAATATAAATTGAGATATGTCACAGGGTGACCGTTTGTGGCAGATTTCTGCCATTTGGGCAGATTTTACTCCCAAATTTTGACTCTGGCAGAAAGTGCTGACGAATTAAAAATGTGGCAGATTCTGGCAGATTTTAAAGATTCCTAGAAAAACTGTGAAAAACACCAGTTTAACAAAACCTTATCTTCATTTAGAAATAAGAATAAACTGTGCATTCACGCTAGTGACTCGACAAAGTTTCCAAATCTTTCATCACGCATCATCAGCCAAAGATGTTTCCTACGGAACGTAGTTATGCTAGATCTTAGTCACCAGCCAATGTATTAGCTTCTACAATAAGGTCCCCGACACTATCCAAAGCTTACCTACCCACGCATAATTGCAATACTAATGTATGATTCCTACTGAATAAAGTATTTTGAAATTTTAAATTAAAATCTCATTAAAATACCTCAATAAACGTTTTTTTATTTTTGATTCCCGCCCCCATAAAAGCAAATTATGGTGGCATATTTTGGCATTTTCTGATCTGAGACGAATTCGGCAGATTTTGGCAGGTTATTTGCCAGAATCTGGCAGATTCGCCATTTTTATAACGGTCACCCTGATATGTCAGCATCGTGTCGTGCGTGCAGTGCAATCAAAAAACTACTATTCAGTTTATGTTATGCTAAACCGTTTCTTTGCTTGTTTTGTAGAGTGAAATTATAAAATATGAATTCCTAGAAGAAACTTTTAGCTCACAACGTCGACATGGTTATTTCACCGCCAAGCCCCGCGGACGAAACTCAACTCACCCCAACACAGAAGAGGGCCAACATGGCGGCCAAACAATCCTCAGTGGCTGATACAAGAGCAGAACTTGCGGAATTAGTAAAGCGGAAAGCCGAAGTTGCAGTATGTTTACCTAAATATATAAAACTTGTAAATTTTAGCTCTTGACGAATAGGAATTAGTAACTCGTAAGGTTAGCGAAAATTATGTTATTGTGAAATGTAAACATAACAAACATAATAAATACTTTTATTTACATCTCCTGGACTTATCCCTTTCTGTGTTTGAGATAATTTTCATTATTTTATCTACAATCTAAGTGGTTTTATCTGTTTTTATTTACAGGAAACATTGGCTAATTTAGAAAGACAAATCTATGCATTCGAAGGTTCCTACCTAGAGGATACACAATTGTATGGCAATATTATAAGGGGATGGG
The DNA here is from genome assembly GCA_944547425.1 of Eupithecia centaureata. Taxonomy (NCBI): domain Eukaryota; kingdom Metazoa; phylum Arthropoda; class Insecta; order Lepidoptera; family Geometridae; genus Eupithecia; species Eupithecia centaureata. The sequence continues at coordinate 11,489,842 of OX155681.1, forward strand.
ACCGATACCTTACTACAAACAAAAGTACCAACTCAAAGGCTGATAAACGCAATAGAAAATTTAAGGAAGCAGAAAGATTGTTTTCTAAGTCAAGTATTACCTCCATGGCTGTAAGTTTGAATGACTTGCATGACACAGATACTTTAAAGAGTAAGGAAGTTACATAATTAACTGTAAAAAACATTTGTTACAGGCTGTAAGTGGCCTTGTTGATCCTGCGGAAGCTAAGAGTGAGTAAAGATAAAATCATAAATGAAATGCTACTGATAGGATACTTGTATTGATACTTAATAATCTAATTTTCCAGATGAAAGGAACAGCGAAACAGAATCACAGACCAATGAAGATTCATCAGACACACAAATCAGTACCAGCATAAACATTGGAAGTTTGAACCACACTACTATACATGGTTCAACTGAAAGTATTGCTTCACTAAAACCATCTGGCAAACAGCACACTAACGGCCTTGATAAGATCTTGAATTCCTCCAAGCAGAACATGGGACAACAGAAAATGTCTGCCTCAACTATGTTGCAAAAGTCTTTCACTAGTGACAACAAGATGTTAAGTGCTGTTGGCCTGGATAGTAGACCTGGGACACCAAAAGATGTAAAAGATCCTAGTCTACTTATGAAAGGTGATCTGACACCCAACACTTTGAAACACAAGCTATCGAGTAGCTCAACAAGTGGCAGCAGTAGTATGAAGAAGAGCAACAATAAAAAGGCTAGGCATAGGTAGAAATATAATAAAAAAGTACTTATAATGACTGAAGTAGATTTGCCTACTTACATAGTTCATATTGGAAGAATACCAATGTTTCATCCCTGGATTAGATGAGTACCCACTTACCCTGAAGAAGTTCCTCACCACGAGATAAAATCTTAGTTCTTCCAACACAAGGTAGGTTCATAGGTCACCTGCTCAGTCATAGTAAACTCATGAAATTTAAAGTTTTTTTAGTAAAATTGATATTATCAACAAACCCTGTATGTTCTTTCTTAAATGATTTCATTCCAAACTATGTTTAACTATCATAAACTGGATTTTGACTTAAAACACTACCTTCTAGAAAAATAATTTTATTGTCTTTGGCCTGAATTGTAAATATAAACAGTTATAAGATGTGTTATTCTTATTAGTTAATACTCCCACTTCGAGTCCTCAATAGTCTTTGCTTGTATCTAGATTCTGAAACAATGATAAAGCCTGTAAATTTTGTAACTTAGTTATAAATTATCAAAAAAGAGATTCTTAGCAAATATGACACTAGTCCCATGGGAGTTGGTCTGGCTCATTGTGTAGACACTACATAATGTGTCAGGATACTTGAGCCTTCCCATTTTCCAAGGACATCAAGTGATCTGCAAGATCGACCTGTGACCTCTTGAGTATATGGTGCAGTGCATCAGCATTGCCATACAGCCAGTGTCTTGGGACCGCTGGTATTGGCATGGATTAGTTAAGCTACCTCTAGCTAGACAATTTGCAACCATTTGCAGTCAAAGCTATTCTAAACATTAATGTCAGTTTGTTTCTATTTCTTAATTTTTAATAATAAATACAAAACAGTTTCTAATGCAGTTTGCTTAATCATTTCACTTACGTTTCATAGCATTAGGCAATTCCCGAATTGGTCCAGCGTATCTCAGAATCAGGTAATAAAATAATGGCAAAAATGAAATGATTCCCGAACAAGCTAAGAATATTATTTCTGGTGATTTTCTGAGCTTGCAACATCCTAGGCTTTTGCTCCATATTGATCTGGTAGCATTCATCTGAAAAAGAATTAATTTTTTTTTTTATCTGCTTCTAATTTACTCCCACAGCTGGCCAGAAAGGCCTCTACCAAATCCTTTGGGAGCACATTGAATAAATTTACTGAACTGGGTATATAATAGTTATTTTTTTCACTTACAGAATCTACAATGTCCATACAAATGCTATCAACACCAATCTTATCAGTACTCAAAGATTTATAGTAATCATCCAATTGAATATAGCTTTGCATGCACTTCTCGCAAACTTCAGTGTTGTTTTCATCAGCTTTGGGATAATTTTCATCAATGCATTTAATTGTCTCATCATATTTTTTATTGACTGTCTGTGTAGTATTTGATATAGTTGGTGTGGTCCCATTCCAGGTAAAACAAGCTGCAAAAATTTAACAGGTCAACTAATTAAGTTCTTTATTCATTTTCATTAGAAGCAAGCAAGATATTTTAAGAGATAGTTGGTAATAACTTATTACCATTGCAATTTCCTTTCTCCCAGACATACATAATACTATCATAATACTCTAAAACAACATCTAAGCGATCATTTGAAAAGTAGATTGATTTGCAGGTAGTTCCATTGACCTCTGTTGTGGACAACTCTTCATACTTAGCACTGAAATTCACATAGTGATCAATGCATTTCTCGCATAGCCTGATGGGTCTTGCATGTTTGATAGAGCACTTAGTAAAATCCATTGCATAGTCAGCAAATGAATCCAGAAGTGTTGTACATTCTTTAGGTTTGGGGGGCTCTGTAAGATAATCCTCTCGTAGATTTGATCTAGAAACAAAAGATGAGCAAAATAACAACTAACAAAAATTTGCTCTTAAGGTAAGTTTAGATCTGTTCAACATTTGTTGAAGCAACGGATTGTCGCACGCAACACTGTTCCACAATGTTGTATGTTCAACAATGATCAACATCTGTTGCAGCAACTGATTCGACAGTTTCATTTTACATACGTTCTACAGTTGCCAATAATGTTGAATGAATCCATCAAATGTGGATACAAGAGCAACACCTTTCAACAAGGCGTATTTTGTTGAACGGTCTACATTCTGTTGAAAGACTCATTCCACAAACGGCAACAGTGTTGCATTCAACATGTTGCTTTCCACAAAATCGCCCGATGTTGAACAGATCTAAACGTACCTTTAGGTATTTGCACGGACAACTTACAGACTGACTGTTTCTTGTTGTAAATCATTGAAGATATCAGCCCTCAAGAGGGTACAGTAAAAACACAGAACGAAGACTATGGGCTGAAACATCGTGACCAAGGAACATAATACTCTCTAGCGAGAGATCGTGACTGATCGTGACAAATACAGTGGGATGCAACGGGCGTAGAGGAGCGGACTCCCATTAGCTACGATGGTGAGGGTCTTATATGTAGTCGGGATGCGATACACTTTGGTCTACCTACATAAGTTAGCCAGATTTTGTTAATTCTCAAATAATTGCGACAATTTTGATTTATTTCTTTCTTTTCACAGTTCTTTGTTTTTTATTCAACGTAGGCCAAGAGGATGTAATAACGTAGGTGTTATTTCAACTTCTTGTAGAATGGCTACGTATTATAACGGTATCTGTCAGACCACAGAGTCAGACGCATGTGGCAGAAATGTGTCGACAAGACGCAGAGACAAGAAGCAAAGATGAAAAAAAAAAGAAAAACAATAGAAACAATATTAATTTAAAAAATGCAGCCTTAAAAAACAAAAGAATACTTAGCAAAAAGAGCATTGCTTGAACCCAAGGACCGAGGGGTCGTCACCCCTCGAGTTGAAGCCCGGGGTAAAGAGGCCCAGCCTCGAGGCCCCCCTCCGTGCCCCCACAAAGGGCCGGAAAGAAGTGATAGATAGAAGCAAAGATTTCATATTATTAAAATATCTTGGAATAATAGTGGTAATTTTTAGCACGCTGATTTTTTGGATAGAGCTTGCGCATAGGGCGGAACCATATTTACGTGTCGCGACATAACCCCCACCACCGATCTGGCGCAATCGGCGGCTAGCAGTCTGCGACACGATAGACCGTGTCGCGACACGACACGCCATACAAGTATGTCCTTAACCATACTAAATGTATGAAACCGATATGCTTCTGGCGCGCCCCGACACACCGCGACACGCAAGTATGTTTCTGGCATAAGCGTGCGCGATACCCACGTGAAGTTAGGAACTTTACTATAGTTAACAACAACTTTACAGCATTGGGATTAAGGCCGGAAACATATTTACGTGTCCCAGCGTGTCGCGATGCTTACTGTCGCGGCGGTGAGTGTGCACACTAACGTGTCGCGACACGAGGTATCATGGCCCAGTGTTGCCATATATACAGATTTATCTATATCTGTAGAGAATTTTGACCACAAATACAGATTACAGATTAAGCCAAATCTGTAAAACTTTTATTCAGATTAAGGCTGACCGCCCACTATAGTCAAGACTGTCTTGAGACAGTTTTGTCTCACATAGACAAGTCTGACTTACGACACAAACAAAACTGTTTTGTCTACCACACTGCGCACACCTAAGACAAAACTGTTTTAAAACGCGCACCGTCTGCGCCCAGTGATGCCATATTAGGCGAATTGTCGCCATTTAGGCTTTCTTAGGGGGTCAAATAGATACCAAAAATCGAATAAGCCATTTACAAAAATTAGAACGGCTAGTTAATACTTTAATACTTCAGAATTACTCAAAATAGAGATGATTATGCTTGTAACGAAACGTAATATGCACACTGTTCTTTGTTCAGATTCTTTCCACGCCACTTGTTTTCTTTTGAAATAGTTGTAAAGTGAATTTAGATACAATGCTACTTCGTACCTAACTATGTATGATATTCACTTTTGTTACACACTGTGCATGTTAGACCAGGGCACCTAGATAGGTTTTTGAAAAATAAAAATAGTAGGATGAAACCCATTGGAAAAGGAGACTAAAATGAAAATTAAAGGAAAAATAATTTACGGGCGATGTGAAGTCGGGAAGTGGAAGGGGGTGAGTGTTTAAGAGCAAAAACGGTTTATCTCGAATTGTCTAGAAAAATGTAACCTAATGTCTACGTACACTTTTAACATAACCTCGAAATTTAAGTGAAAAATTTAGTAAACCAAGTGTTTGTAAAACAATAACTGTTTTGCATCGCGCATCGTCTGCGTCCAGTGATGCCAGATTAAGCGAATTATCGCCACTTAGGCTACCTTAGGGGTCAAATGGCTACCAAAAGTCTAATCCGGCTACTAGTAACGGGAACGGTTCACCGTAAAAAAAAATATTTAACACAATTTGTAGAAAATTTTGTTTTCTACAATATTGAATATAAGTCAGTATTTATATATTTTGCCGCCGTCCCACGTACAGAGCCGTTCATTATTAGCTGCGCATTACAATCTGCCGCCCCCCCCTAGGACGCCGCCGCCCCTAGGCCGCGGCCTATACGGCCTATTTACAAATCCAGGACTAATATAAGTACAAACAGCAAAAAACCCATGGGAAATGAGATATTTACAAAAAAAGCGCAGAAAACTGATTTTTGAGACCTTTGACCTTGAAATTTAATAGTTGCGCACACCCTACTATAATTATGTAGGGTGTGTCAATATGTATGTAGTTTTGAGACAACTTTTAGGGTGCCAATATCTTGTATATTATATATTATTTACAGACTTACAGCTGGGTATCTCGAATTCCAAGATTCTTACCTAACCCTTGCACTAATTGAGCTTATTCGTATACATCTGAGTTCTATACTAAGTTAATTAAGTAAGTACCTATAATATTTACCTATCGATATTTAAAAATATAAGTAAACTATTGAAAAAAAAATTGCTAAGTTTACTGAAGTTCATCATAGATAAAGCAAAATAAAAAATGAAGATTTACGACGATATCCCCGTTACGACTGATAATTTTTTTCACAAATTTATAAAAACGGTCCTTTTGCAACATCGGACCATTTTGGCGTTCGAGTCGGAGCTTTTTCATTTTGACTGCCGGCAACACTACAAGACAAGACTGTTTTGTCTTTGATGTGCGCACCCCCCATACATGCAAAGGGGAAGCCGACTGTCGTTAGTCAGTCTTGTCGCAGAGTCTATGAGACAATTTTGTCTAATAGACGTCTTGTCTCAAGTGTGCGCGTCTTCATTACTTTTATAAGGCAATAGTCTGTCTTAAGACAGTCTTGACTATAGTGTGCGGTCAGCCTAATACAGATCACATAGTCTATGATGAAATAATTGAATACTTTAGTTTATTTTTGTTTTTGCGCTAAGATTTCTTGCCAACCTACTAATATTATTGTATTTCAGGAACCTGTTTGTGTTGTCAACGTCATGTGTTGTCATTTTGCTGCAAATAATACTAAATTTAAAAATGTTCGCGCCACGAGCCACGCGCCAGTATAGAAACACATTTGCCTGTCGCGACATAACAGCCTGTCCAGATAGGGCGCTTTACGCGCGCTTTACGCGCGAGTGCCCTCGCGCGTTTCAATTAATATTGCGTCCAGATGCGGCGTTTTACGCGCGCTCCACTGTTCGCCCGAGTATTTCGACTCGCGCGTAGCACGCGCGTAGCACGCGCGAGTCGAGAGTCCAGCGCTTTACGCGCGTAAAGCGCCCTATCTGGACAGGCTGTAACCCCCACCACCGCTCTCAGTGTTGCCGTTTTTTATTTTGAGAAAATGCTAGAACTTGCTCCAAATAATGCTAAAAAATGCTATTTTTATATTCAAAAATGCTAAAAAACATGCTAAAGTCCTAATTTTGTTATAACCTTTCTGTGCACAATTTTGTGGTAGCCTAACATGTTATTCTAGGCTCTAAAGTATCGTTACGCAACAAATGTTAGCAAAATCCATCATTTATCCGATTCAGCATTCAGTGGTAGGTAACGAAAATACTCTAGGTATCTACACAATTTGCCACATTTCTGATGTTAACAGGATAAGAAGGACAGGAAAAAGGACAGGTTAATTTTAAAGAACATTTTGGTCGTTTTAATCATTTTAATCAGAATCAAACAATATTCCTAAATCATCGTCATGTTCGTCGGTTTGGGCTTGTGATGTCGATGGGCCACTTTCAACATCCACACTCATCGGTGCCATAATTGAATCTTTTACTCCTCGAATATGCCTTAGTACTTCTTCAGGTACGTTATAAGAATAACAAGATTTACCGGATCTTTTAAGACCATATCTTATATGAAGGATAGAGTTGAGAGTTCGTAGTGCCATTCGATTTCTCAATTTCGTCTTAACTACTTTCATTTGGCTGAAAACTCTTTCTATTTCTGCATTCGAGTGTGGCAAAGACAGAATAGACATAACCAAATTGGCCAATTCAGAAAATGGATTGTTATCCGCTGAATCTTTGTAATCGTTCACCTCCGTCCAAAATTCAACCGTTGATGATTTATTTTTCCAATCGATGTGTACAATATTTCTCCACTGTACAACAATACGTTCTATGTCATCGTCCTGGCAGCCAAAATTTTGTGCGAGTTCAATTATTGATGGTTTAGTGGTTTTTAAAGCTTCTCGTACTGAAAACATGTTAATAGTTTGGAGTATCTCAACATTGACTGGAAATCTTGATCGCATTTCTTGAACCAACTTCAGTGTAAACTGTTTACAGCGATGCCGAAGGTTATGTTCTGTTTCTGGCAATAAGTGATATTCAGCTAATTTTAGTTCTACACGATAGCCCATGTATGGAGAGGGGTCCAAATAACTTTCGATATTTGTAGCTGTCAAAATATCTATCCGAGCTGTTGGCATTAAGATTCGTCTAGCTACAGACTCAACTAGATCTACCAGATCTTTCAGCAGTTTGGTCGGGTCTCGGTCATTGCTTTCAAAGTTCTTATTTACTCTTTGTACTTCATCTAAAATTGGTAATAAATACAGTAAGTACAGATGATTGGCAGGATCGTTATACATGGAGTAGAGCATTTCGGCGGTATAGCAATTTTCATTTTGTTTTACAATTTCAAAGTGCGTTTTCAGTTCTAACCATTGGTCAATAATCCGGCGAACAGCAGGTTCAATTGATAACCACCTCGTATTGCACATCTGAGTAATTTTTAAGGGTTCTTTTCCACAGTTTATGGTTTTGTAAAGTTCTTTGTATAACAGCTGTCGGCTTGTGGAGTGGCTAAACCAATTGTAAGTTTCACGAATTAAAAATTCTATGTTTCGTGGTAGGGACTCCTCTGAAGCGTGTGTTATAGCCAATTGGAGCGAGTGGCATAGGCAACGCACCAAAACAAGATTTTCATTGCCCGTTTCAGTTTTTAGAAGAGCATGGACTCCGTTGTTGACTCCAGTCATAGAACTTGCATTGTCAGTGCCTATCCCTATTAAATTTTTGATATTTATATTTAGCTCTGTAAATAGAAACTTGATCCCGTTGACTATAGCGTTTGCTGTTCCGTTTTCAATTTCAACCAATCCCAAAAATGTGGTAATAATTTTTCGGTATGAACTACTATAATATCGGATTGATGTACCGAGAACCTTTGTGACCGAAATATCTGTTGACTCATCAATCAATATACTGTACTTATTATCTCCTATGTCTGCTACCAATTGCGATGTAAAGTGTGGTGCCAAGGCGTATTTAATGATGTTGGTACATTTCGTTCTATGTAATTTGATTTCTGCACTTTTGCTATCAGAGAATGTTTTTTTGCACATTTCGGACAAGTGGTCAACTGTTAAAATAGACGCATGTTCGCATATAAAGAGCGCGAGTGAAGACTCCGCTCTTTGGACATCAAGATTAATTTGCATCGCAGGAAAATCAATTTTTCTTTGACTTTTCATCGGCCCAGCACATTTTACATGTTTCGTTGTGGAAATGTGTTGCTTTAGGCAGTATAATTTAGCCAGTATGGTACACTTACAGTATTTGCAATAAGCTTTGGTCGAATCTCCTTTATCTGATGACAGCCAATCCTTAAACTCGCTTATCTTCTCCCATTCTTCGTGATAATGTTGCTCATATTTAGGAGGCATACTTTCACTTCACATTCACAAATCACATTGAGTGAATTTATTCAAGAGTCAAGTGGGGGTCGGACAAAACGTTACGTAAAAACAATCAGAAACTAATTTCAGGGAAGTCCCTGATCCAGAGAGTTGCCATACCTCAATGAAAACCATAGGTAAAAAATATTGTCTATGGTCTCTATATGTAAATAATCTATTGACATTGACTTTTTGATTTGAAATGCCAAAATATGCAATATGCTAAATGCAAAATTAACATGCTAAAGGGTCATGAAATATGCTAAATTTAGCACTAAAAATGCTAAAACGGCAGCACTGACCGCTCTGGCGCAATCGGTGGCTAGCAGTCTGCGACACGATAGACCGTGTCGCGACACGACACGCCATACAAGTATGTTCCTAACCATACTAAATGTATGAAACCGATATGCTCCTGGCGCACCCCGACACACTGCGACACGCAAGTATGTTTCTGGCATATGACTAAGACATAATCCCACAATAATAATACTTAGTATTATTATTGTGGGATTATTGAGTAGGTAGGTAAAAATTAAGACATTAAGTACCTACCGTTTTATTTTAAGTTTGTTAAAGTCAGAACAAGGTTTGTACAAGAACATTAAAAAAGCAGTCTTATACGGAAAACGTGAATAATGATAGGAATGAAAAACGTGTACCTATTTATCATATAATTACTTAATTACTGGAAGATAGATACCTATTACCTATACCTAATATGGATGCATGCTCGCTTTGGTAAGTGTGTACCTACCTAATTAAACCACTTTGTGATAATTACGTGACTATAAGGCTTCCTTGTTCATAATTTTACTACCTTCCTGTAGGTATATTTTACTTACCTACGTAGGTCCTATGAGGTAGGTACAAGTAAAATTTCTTGCGCTACATGCGTGAAAAGGTATTTTTTTAAAGCTTGCTAACTACTAGAAAAAATGAAGGTTACCACGTTCTATAGTCTGAGGGTACCACTTTCTTAGCTTTTATTTAAAGCTCGTTTATTGAAATCTAGTGAAATCGGTTTATGTATTAGGTGGTATTAGGTACAAACAAAAGCCGAAAAAATTAGTGACAATAATTTGTAAGGTAAGGAATAAAGATAAATAATTCACTCTTGAAACTTCATTATTTTCAAATAACTACATACTTACCTATAAGTGTTTCAAAATACTTTGAATTAAAATTCATACTTTTTTATTTAACGAAAAAACTTAGGTTTTCTAGTCGACGGTCGATGGGTATATTTTTATAGGTAAAATGTAAGTCTGACTGAACGCCTTGATCACGTTAAAAATTAAATTTTGTGTCAATATTTTATTGATAACATGAATCTCTAGGAAATTCGATTCTTCTTTACCTATCCTTCAGCAGAATAAACAGAAACACCGTTTCGTCGTCTCTCTAAAGCTATATCATATCCGTCGACTGCTTTCATCATTATGTCCAGTTTCATCCGTATTTTTGGTATGGGGCCATCTTCTCTGTCACCGACGATTTTGTACTGCCGGAGTATAGTTGCAAGCGTTGTTTTAACGGACATTTGTGCGTATTGGTATCCTATGGACAAAACACAAGGTAGGTATGAACTTTTTTTTAAATGCACGAGCATTAAAAATAATGTGGTTTCTCCATCAGCAACATATACTAGCCCCGAGCTAAGCAAAGCTTGTGTTATGGGTAGGTAAGTAATTACTAGATAAATGATATAAGTAATTAATACAATACATTACATAGATATATACCTATTTTTATTATTTAAAGAAAACAGCCAGAACCCTGTACCAAATATTTGCAGATCGTACAAACATTTGTTCCAAGGCAGGAATCGAACCCGTTACCTCCTACGTCGCGGGCGGAGTTTCGTCTGCCGCGCCACATTGGCCTACAATAAAATTCAACGTTTTCAAATGTATGCTTTGTTTGCGTGCGTTTACTTCATTAGTCAAATGCATTACCATTACCGGGCAATGAAGAAAGCCTATTCTACCTGCCTGTTTCAATCGAATCAATTATATCAACTCGAACGAATTATGTCGAAGACTAGAAAATCCATATTAATCCTCGAGACGCGATAATTGTTAGTAGGAAGATAAATAGACTGCCATCACAAGGCCGCTTTAGGTACAACTACTTATTTAATAACTATCATTAGTTACATCAGCTAAACTAAACATCTTACCGAGACAGTTCCTTGGTCCGCTGCTAAAAGGCATATAACTGCAAGGAGGCACGTTGAATCTCTCTGGCAGGAATCTATCGGGGTCGAAATGCTCTGCATCCGGACCCCAGTATTTGGGGTCTCTGTGGAGCCCCCAGATGGAAACGACAATCCCTGATCCAGCAGGCAGAGTTTTTCCTGATGCTGTGGAAAAAATCATGGAAATACGAAATATAAATAATGCTGGACAATCCACACAGATAGATTCATGCTAGCAGAGCTTATTATGGGTGCTAGATATAACTACCTATTACCTACACGTGTTTACTATATATTTATAATAAAAATATCAATAGGTATTCATAATGTAGGTAGGATGACCCTATAAAATTAACAAAACATCCCTCTATTGCAATACTTAAGGATATAATTACTAATAGGAGATACATGCATTAATTGAACCTAACTCTATTTAGTTATCAAGTTACTTGAGCAAGTTTCTTGATTGGATACTTGCTGAACAAGATTTTCTTTGTCTACAATAAGGATATATCTGCCTACTTGTTCAATCTAGATCGTGGACATTGGCCGGTACCTATATAGCTTATTCATGCTACTTACGTAGAGTTATGTTTTCTAAGACTTTTCTTATGATAAATGGTACTGGTGGGAACAGTCGAAGGGACTCCTTCACCACTCGTTCTAGGTATTTCAATTTCACCAGATCTTCTTTCACTAATGGTCGATCCGTGTCGCCGAATACTTCGTACAATCTGTGTACAAAAACACTTGGAAATCAGACCATCACAATGATCCAGTAAATTTTTTCAGTTAAATTTCCAAAATTATTTATTAAAACCTTAATTAACACTATTTATCACAAAGTCGTCAAGACTTAAGGAGCTGGAAAAAGATTCTTCGAAGAAGTAAATACCATGATCGGAGAAGATTGCAGGTATTTTCATATTCTTATTTTATGAAAAAATAGAACATGTCAAAATGTCAGTATTAGCACACATTTTTGATCAAGCTAAAATTGGCTAGAATTTCGCGCGAATCTGTGTCAGATTCCGTGTCGAAGACTCAGAAACGGATTTTCTGAATACCCCTGCAGATAGGTAGGTAAATACAAAAAACTGGTGATATTCTCATAACACAAATCACAGGAAAAGTTCCCACTTCCCATAAAAAGTAGATTATAATGGCTTGTAGAACTTACTCTTGATAGACCTTGTCCTGAACCTCCGGATACTTTCCGAGCAGTTTCAGGGTATTGCCAATAGCAACTGCTGTTGTGTCAATACCCGCCAAGCCCAGGGCCAAGACTTCTTCTCTTAATTCTTCATTATTGTACCCTTTCTCACCTCCAGATAGCGATATGAGGAGGTCCAAAAATGTCTTCCGTTTATATGAGCTTAAGTCTGAATAAAGGACATGAGAAAATTAGACAATAACAGAAAATGAAATCATTTCGATCATATTCTCAACTCCTCTAAATGAATAAATTATGAATGAATGTGTGTGATAACAACTAGAACTGCACTCACAGATGAAGTCCGTTTTTATGGTTTGAAACGTTGGTGTTCCTCAAACGAAACAAATACTTAGTATTGGTTTAGTTAAACTGCATTCATAATGAACTCGTCAATTTACGAAATCTTTTAAATTAAAATCAGATCCTTAAAAGTTTTTTTGTAAATATTATAAGCGGGTTTACGAATATAAAGTAGGTACTTAGATATGTGAAATTTACTTACCATGTTCACGGTCTTCAGTATTTTCTAATTTTCCAGCATTTATTTCATTGCGCTTTTTTTGTATTACCTGAAAAATAAATAAGGACGTTGATAAAGTACCTACACTTTCAAACGAATTCTTTCTTGACCATTTTTACTATATTTATAGCCAGCTTCAAAAAAAAAGAAGTTCTGGGTGAAACGGTTTTCAATGGATTCTCTTTTATTAGTCGATGCTTCTCATGTGATCCTATACAATGTGATTCTTCGAACCTTGATCAAAAGAAATGTGCGGATACACGACACATATTTATCGGTAAAAATCAAGATAAAAAAATTATATGTTATTTATCTCAAAAACAAAGCAGTTTTAATAATTTTTAAAATGAAGACTACTTCATCTGGTTTTTTCTTCGTTTCTTTTTGAGTAAATGGTGTATTTTATTCGAAGTAGTCTCATTTGAAAGCTAGATAGTTTACCTAGCTAATAAAATAAATAAAAAATACAAATACGATACATAAGCGTAGTAAAAACAGTATTTTTTTAGAAATAAAACAAAAAAAAACGATTTTTATTTTATTTTTTCTCTGTAACTTTAAAACTGGGTAATTAAGGTGTACTTTTTTGCATGTTGTATTAAACTTCATAATTTATTCTACAAATCCTTCAAAAACTGGGGGTCTATCTCTTTCCGTTGTCATGTTATTCACCATTTAAATTAGGTACTTTCTGCCATTTAGATTAAATCAGTTGAGATTCCTGTTGATATCTGTACTTGACTTGTGTTTAAAAAAAATAACATTAATTTTTTTTTATCTCGTTTTTTATCGATAAATATGTGTCGTGTATCCTCACATTTCGTTTGATCAAGGTTCGAAAAATCACATTGTATAAGTTATATTTGATAAGATATGACGACTCTTTAGTTATCCATAATAATGCATGATATAAGAATTTGGATTTTAAGTTCTTTCTATTGGATAGAACTTACATTTTCAGTGAAGTCACGCAACTCCGCGTTACATTTATCGTGCTCCCTTGCTATTGGCAGCAACTTGAACAGCCATTCAGGTTGTAGCCACAGGTGAAATATCCTCTTGCAGACCAAATTCAGTAACCGATTGATGCATTTAAGGAATGGTAGGTCTGGATTCCCTTGGGCATTCAGTTTGACGCCCATTGCTGTTTCTGTTGATGACAAATCAGTTACAGAGTCTTTTTTCTTCATTAATATCATATCATTCATCAATTTTCAATCAAGGGTTCCAAAACTGAACCATGGTTCCAAATTTAAAAAAGAATTCGACCTTCGTGATCTTCGTAATACCACGATGTTTGTTTACTTGTATCAAACTCGATTGCGTTTGAATTTAGAACGTCCTTTAACTATTAATAAGATACTAGTAGTCCAGTCATTACGTCGGAAAAATCGGCTTCAAAAAGAAAGTGAACCGAGAAAGCCAAATTTTTGATATTACGTGGGGGGTGGCTAGAAAAGCTTAAGTTCAAATTGTCGACCAAAATAACCTTGTGCAATTTCCGCCATCTTGAAAAAACCCTTAAATTCAGTTTTTTCATCATAACTCGGTTCCCCGTTGAGATACGAAAATTTTTATAAAAATACTTTTTTGTAGCTTTTTTCACGATCTACAATTAAGGTCCTTTACATTTTTCACGTATCGATCGTCGTTTTCGAGATATCGATCAAAAATATCGAAAATTTTTGGAGAATTTTTTTTATTTCGCTATTAACTTTTTAAGAAGATATCAAAAAATGTTTGAAATAAGACTTGTAGAGCGTGTCCAGACCTACAAATTCGTTTTTTTATTTTTCATTTCCGACAAAAATTACGACCTCCAGCGCGCCACAAAGTCAGCCCCAGCGCGCCCGACGCGTCTCCATGGCGCTCTATGGCGTCTCGCCATAGAGCGACCGTTAGAGTTTGGGCGTGGGTCAGGTATAAAAGACCCTTTTTTCGTGTTCATGCCGGAACATCTGCTCCTTATTCGTAGCATTCCAGTCAGTTGTCTGGAGTATTTTGAAGCGAGCGTAGTACGTGTTTGAAAAATTGTATGAAAATGGGTGATTGTTTTATTTGCAAAAAACCTCTGATTGACGATGTTTATGTGGCTAAAAAGAGAGCTGTTCAGACTCTCTTAGCGGCGAGCGTGAAAAGAGGACATGTGGAGCATGAACAAATGTTACAAAATATTGACTCGGTGAGTGTTCATAGTTCGTGCTACAAAAAATATGGAAACCAACGGCTAGCGTCGATTGCTTCTCGACGAAGTGAGTCTCTATCGCAAGAACCAGAACCCGAAAAAGAACTGCAGGTCATTCCCATCATTTCCTGCGATTGAAGAGGCTTCACGACTCGAAGAATCTACCGAGGAGGAACTTGAACAGCCAGGACCGTCCAAACGACGAAAAACGTGTGAAAATGTGTGAAAGTGAAACGTGTGAACGTGAAAATGAAAAAAAATGAAAAAAATTACCACCTGTAATCATTATTTTTGCTGTATAAAAATTATTTTATCAATAAATTTCATGTAAAATTATTCATGTAAAATTATTTTATCAATAAATTTCATGTAGGTATTTGATTTATAATTTGGCTGGTTTATGATTTTTTTTGTATTGCAATGATTCCCTGAACCATTCTCCATCCATTTCGACGTGTGGATACAACCGAGCGAGCGGCTAAATGAAAACCGGGCACAGTTTTACTGACTTTGTGGCGTGCTGGAGGTCGTAATTTTTGTCGGAAATGAAAAATAAAAAAACGAATTTGTAGGTCTGGACACGCTCTACAAGTCTTATTTCAAACATTTTTTGATATCTTCTTAAAAAGTTAATAGCGAAATAAAAAAAATTCTCCAAAAATTTTCGATATTTTTGATCGATATCTCGAAAACGACGATCGATACGTGAAAAATGTAAAGGACCTTAATTGTAGATCGTGAAAAAAGCTACATAAAAAGTATTTTTATAAAAATTTTCGTATCTCAACGGGGAACCGAGTTATGATGAAAAAACTGAATTTAAGGGTTTTTTCAAGATGGCGGAAATTGCACAAGGTTATTTTGGTCGACAATTTGAACTTAAGCTTTTCTAGCCACCCCCCACGTAATATCAAAAATTTGGCTTTCTCGGTTCACTTTCTTTTCCAAATGTATATAATGACTGGACTATAGGTATATTGTATTGGAATCCAAAACGGGATTTGCTTGGACGTTATTAGTTATACTTAGACGTATTAGTTTTACTTACCACCGACAGCATCCAGTGTGTATGAACTAAGATATGGCCAAACACTAAATTGTTTATCATTGGTACGGCTGGCTAGTCTCTTAGCTAAAGTTTCGCTTTGTTCCGAAAACACTTCGACGAAATTTTCAATAATTTTAGGACTGAATGCTGGCACTAGGATCTTGCGACGTCTTCTCCATATTGATACTATAAACAAATAATTTATTTGAAAGAAGATATAAAAAAAAGTCCTGGACAATCCACCCAGCATCATCTAGCCCCAAGGTAAGTAGACCTAATTATTTACTTTGCAGTTTATCTAAAACGAGTTTTGAGTTAATCAAACCAAGGAATCATATTTTTCCATACAAACTTTACCACCCTATTAAACCCCCTCGGAGGTTAAAATTTTCAAATTTTAATAGCCTATGTCTTATTCAAGGCTCAAAACTATCTACGTACCAAATTTCATCTAAATAACTTAAGTAATTACGGAATTACTTTTAACAAACATTCACATAGACTTTCCCATTTATTATAATACATAGTAAGATTTCTCTGGTCCAAGTAGGTCGGTACAGGTAGCGAAACCTCGATGGCCTTGTAAGGAGTCCATCTTAACATTGTCTCGAAATAGTTGCTAGAATAGATCGAGGAACGTGCGTGATGTTTATCTGCCCTTATAAAACTTCGACTTTCAGGCTGTTGGACAATGACAATTATTTAGAAAACTAGCGACCCGCCCCGGCTTCGCACGGTTTTATTAAAAGTATATAAACCTTCCTCTTGAATCACTTTATCTAATAAAAAAAACCGCATCAAAATCCGTTGCGTAGTTTTAAAGATTTAAGCATACATAGGGACATGGGGCAGAGAACTATAGCATTCAAAGGGACATAAAGACATAGGGACAGAAAAAGCGACTTTGTTTTATACTATGTAGTGAAGAGCCATTATTATTTCAAGTTGTATTCGTGTTGTAATCAGGTGTGGATTTCCCGGAAGAGGTTGGTCAGCTAATTTTATAAACCTGCAGGTCACTTCAAATGTAAGTACTTACTAACTTTCCGCCCGCGGCTTCGCTCGCGTAGACTACCTGTTCGATTTGTCTTCAATCAAATAATTCTACAAATCTTAGTGAGAAAGGAAAGGGATTGACCTAGACATTTCAAAACAGAGTTCAGGTCATTAGCATCAAGATTTTTTTTTCTGAGTAAGTATGTTCTTGAAACTTAGTTCAAGAACATTGGGCGACATGGTTAGTGTTACAAAAAACTGGAAAAAAAATTCAACCTCTAAGGGGGTGAGGGTGACCCAAAAATTCTTTTCGGGGGTCTGTGTAATAAAAGGTACCTACCCTTGCCCTAAAGCTAAGTAGAGCTTGAGTTACTAGGAAAACTATGGATGGAGGAGCGAAATGTTACCTGGTGCAAAAATGCCTGCGTTCCCGAGAATTTTCCTGATGAATCTATGAAGATCATCTTTTTCCATACAAGTCTTTAAGATTACTTCCAAGTCAGTTGGGTTGATCACAACTGAAATAAAAATCATTTGTTTCGTATATCTAACAATAAGTTATTCCTAGATAGATATTAAGTAGGGTACCTAGTAGTCAAATAAGAGCTACTCAGAGCATAAGGCAGGGGTGAGCAAGTGTGAAAATAAAATATGCAAATTTTGCAACCTTAAAAAATTCTGACTTATAATAAATTATTTTCAGAACCTAGTTATTGTGTGTGTATTACTCAGGCAGGTACCAAAAACCTACTTACTTACCAATATATAAAATATGATTCAACCAAATGCGGATAAAACCATCATTTTCCATAGCTTCGTAGCTAAAACTTTGTAGACTTTTCATGATATCTGAAAATATTTCAAGTTTAGATCAAGGTTGTGTTCTGTAAGTACTTACAGGATCTAGGTAGGTGTCTATGTAAAAATTACAAGTTCCGTACGAACAAGAATTAACGAATTATCTTCCTAGGTAGGTGAGATAGAGCACTACCAACTTTCGTAGGTATAGGAGGATCAGCATGCCACTTTAATCGCAAACTTAATCTACGCGACTACAATAGGCTCAAATTATTTTTATTACTGTATTATTCTTCCTTATGTCAGCTTATGTAGGTAAGTAAAATTGTCAAGGTTCGTTATAAGAATTAGGAACCTAGGCTGTGACCTAGGTTTTCTTGGTATTACCGTAAACCAAGAAACTGCAAATAAATTTATTATGATTATACCATAGGCACTTGTTGACCGTTTATGGTGTAGCCTAGGTACCTAGGTTGATATATATCTAGGAAGCCAGCGAAAACCAGGCTGGTTTCAAGTTCAATGCAATCATTTAGATTCCGCATGGATTCCGCAATGTCACGAGGACAACAATTTATTAACGCACTAAGTAAGTGGCAAATTATGTGAATAAAGTTGATTACCTAAACATAACTAAATAATTCGAAGGTTGACATTTTTCAGCTGAAAATAAAGTAGCTAACTACATAGTAATCTGCCAAGTTTTCTAGAAAATTCCTCAGATTTTTTTATTACGGACCTGTTTTTTGGTTGTTGTTGATTAACCTATTTATAAAAAAATAAGATTAATAGAAAAATTCTTCAGACAAATAACATTTAGTAGTTTATCTAGATTTAAATTTTAGAATCTTCAAAGTCACGAAATTGGTAATAAATGTTTACATTGTTCTTTTTTTAATTATTTGTATAATTCATAATTAAAATAATTAATACGGAAGAGGTTGAGGTTGCATAATTCGATGTCAGTGGTGGATTCAGACTAAAAACTTTTTATAATTTGAACTGAAGCTTACAATCTCAGCAAAATATAGCTCGACATCCCTACAAAATAAGAAAATTAGTAAAGTTAGTAAAAGGTTTTCATGGCACGATGAATACCGTTGTAAAGGGGATAGAGAGAAAAGTTTATTTTGTTTTTTTAAAACTTTGTGAGTCGATTTAAAAAAAAAACACATGATTTTATTTTTATTCAAGTTAGAATGCTGACTTTTATAAATTTCAAAAAAGAAGTCGACATAAAATCTTCTGTGGGGCCAGGAATTTTTTAGGAGTTTGAGAAGGTAGCGAAAACACCCCTTCACCCCTCATTTTTTTACATTTTGGTAAACGATGCACCAAACATCCTGTACTTTACATAGGTACTAAGGTACAGGATGTTTGGTTTTCTGTTACTTATAAGAACTTTCAGTTGGTTTTTGTGTAACTATTGTTGTAGCTTTCATAATAAAATAATTTATAATGTAAGTTAGCTGTTAATTTTATGAAAATTTTATTTAAAAAAATTACTTAAACTTCTGTCATAATTTTGGCACCTACCTTCAGTATTTCCCGTCACAGAGTGCGCAACTCCTATAATCGGTAACTCTTCACTTGGCGCTGGTATGGCTGAGGCCAGCCGGTACATATCCCTCCGTTTATACCTGAACACCACATACCACACCACTACCACCACAAGTAAAATCCACAAAATCATTTTGATTTCGAGGAATGAATCATTCGGATTATATAAGTGTTGCTAGATCCAAACCCTACAGTTGATCCAGTCTATTAGGTATCAAGTTATAAGTAGTCTAGTCTTGTCACAGGCGGTTGGACATGTCTACGGGGAAACTGTGATAGCGAGCGCTCCGTTAGTCGCTTCTCTAATAAATGATAGAATGTTGTACACACATTTTCCGTATGGTCCTCGGTCAGGTTCTTCGAGGGTCATAATGTCAAGTCATTACGCTGGTGGCGCATGCCTTCAGATTCCAAGGAACTGGAACTAATAACCTATTAAGTATTAGCATATAAATTTTACTTATAAATCGGATTATGAAATGTTTTTCACGATTAATTGCTTAATGTAGGTAGTACTTATCTGCGTAACTATGTAGGAAGGTACCTCTTTAGTCGATGTTCATTACTACGTACCTACTTACAAATATTCTAAATTATAAGTAGTACTTGTTTATGTAGGTATTTCTTAAGTAGGTAGGTACCTAGGTTATTTGTATGGTTTGAATAGGTAGGTACCTACTCCCTAAACGTGTTAAGCCCGCTAATAATAATCCATTATGTACCTACCTATTCATTTTGCAGTAAAACATTACTATGTGGTACACGTAGGTAAGTAAGTACCTTAAGTAGGAATAAAAGGTTAGGACAGGATAAATACAGGTAGTTACCCGTAGGTAGTTGTTTTGGGGAAGAGGCCTGTGTCATGTGTCTGTCTATCTATTCTGTGTATAGTCCAGTCATTTTAGTAAGTTCATCTCGGAATTTGAGATACCCAGCTGTAAGTTTGTAAATACTTGTATATTGGCACCTTAAAAGTTGTCTCAAAACCTAGAAATGGTAGGATGTGCGCAACTATTAAAATTTCAAGGTCAAATGTCACAAAAATCGATTTTTTGTAAATATTTCATTGCCTATGGGTTTTTTGCTATTTGTACTTAATTTCAATATTGTAGAATACAAAATTCTCTACAAATTTTCTCTAGAAAAAAATTATACGGTGAACCGTTTTCGAGATAGAGGGCGGAGAGCGCGCGGTCACATCACTTCAGGTCAACCGGTGCCTCCGGTCAAAAACGCGCCATGTATAGTTGATGAACTATCGATAATCAATGATTATAAATATTTGTCAATTTTTATTGAACTCAAACCTTATTGGCTTATCTTATTATTATAATAAATGGGAAAGTCTGTGTGAATGTTTGTTATAGGTAATCTCCGTAACAACTTAAGTTATTTAGATAAAATTTGGTACGAAGATGGCTTAAAATCTAGAATACGACATAGGCTATTAAAACTTGGAAATTTTAACCTCTGAAGGAGTTAAATGGGGTGGTAAAGTTTGTATGGAAAATAATTTTTCCTTGGTTCAATTTACTAAAAACTCGGTATAAATAAACTAAAAAATAAATAATTAAACACGTATTTTTTATTTTGACGAAACTACCCCTAGGAGTCGTTCAATAAATTTCTGAAATTTCCATGCGGGCGTAGCTGCGGGGCGTTATCCGCCCTCTATCTCAAAAACGGTTCACTTATAAAAAAATATATTAAAACAAAATTTGTAGAGAATTTTATATTTTACAATATTGATAATAAGTAAGTACAAATAGCAAAAAACTCATAGGAAATGAGATATTTACAAAAAAAAGTGCAGAAAACTGATTTTTGTGACCTTTGACCTTGAAATTTAATAGTTGCGCACACCCTACCATAGGTAGGTTTTGAGACAATTTTTAGGGTGCCAATATACAAGTTTTTACAAACTTACAGCTGGGTATCTCGAATTCCGAGATTCTTACCTAATTTAAGCTTATATGACTGGACTAGTACTGCAATGGACGTGAGTAACTTTTAAGCACACCAAGAAGAACATTTACAAAAAGTATACTTACCTACGTAGGTGCTGGCTGGCTGATGATTATTATAATGTTTAAAAGATTATAGTGGACCACTGACCATAAGAATAAATAATAACTGCGTAGAAAGGACTCTTTTTTGATCTAGTCCCAAACGCCGCCATTTATATACATACTTCCCCCTTCACCTCGTTACGCCCCTCTGTCGTCCAGGCGTTTTGCTAGGGTTGCTACTGCATTGTATCGCCGCGCCCCGCCGCCGCCGCGCCGTCGTCGCGAGGCGAGGCGAGTGAGAAAAGGTCAACGAACGATGTTCACGTTCCTTTGATTAGGTACCTACCTAATTAGTTAGATAGGAACCTACTAAAACACAATAATATTTAGAAGATATTAATTACATAGGGTATGTATTATCATATAATATGCATTATCTTTTATTGTTACAACCGATCACACCACAATAACTTGACCATGACGTCATATTATAGAGGTAGGTACCTAATCTACACAAATATTAAAATCCGCGTGCGGCGTCGCCGGCTGTGACAGCCCTACTGCACGTTTAACGTGCAGAATCGCGTAGGCTAATATCGTGACCTTGAGCGCGTTCGGAGCGAAGTTTCCCTTCTAGTCTGTTCTTATTCTTATGCACTGACCTCTATATATACAGCGTACCAGGCGCGGATCCAGGGGGGGGTCATGGGGGTCATGACCCCCCCCTGGGCTGGGTCCAGAACCTAGGTAGACCACTAAAATATTGTTAAACAGTGTTTTTTTATTTTTTTATCACAATACTTATAGATTTTATGTACTTAAGAACCTTAAATATTTAATTAATTTAATTTTGAATTTTACCGCGCCACCACCACCTCACCTTTCATTAGATGTTACATTTCGTGTGACACTGACACTTGCGCGCGCTTTGTTTCGACTAACCGTAGCCTAAACAAGAATTGTCTAGAAACAAGTTTTTAAACTTACGCTATCAGAACACATTATTACAAATATTTAGGTACGCGTATTTATCTCGTTTATTTAGCTATTTTTTATATTTCGGTATGTAACTAAATTATTATTTTTTTACGCCTTCTCCCGAAACGCGTTACCTATCACAAGAAGATTCGATCCCGGTCTTTATTTTCAATCCCGGGATTTCTCGATTGATAAAACACGATACTGGGATAATTCCTGGATTGGACAATTTAGTAAAAATCAAAGTATCATATGATTGATTTTCAAAACACAAAGTAAAAAACGCAAACACTTAATTTTTAAAGATCTAATATTTTTTAAATTCTACTCTTTTACAGTAGACAGATAAAGAACCTTAATAAACTTAATGAAAACAAAATTTACCGTGAGTTAAACGTATTGTTACAACCGAAAGGCAAGTCGTTGACGAAGATTATCGAGAATAAATAAATTTTACAAACATTTTGACTACGACACGACCGAAGAGGCGGTTTAAGGAATGCTTTTATTTTGTGTACTTACAGTTACATAAAAGATATTGTTTGATATTAAAAAGAGCTAATTCTAATATAATGTAAGTAAGTTTAAATAAAAAAAATCTTGTTAATTTTATAATTTGTGTTTACATTAGGTACGTAACGCGCTTCGCTTTTTTATTATTTTTAACAATTTAAAGAATTTAACTCAATCCTTGAAATCCCGGGATTGGAAAAATTTAATCCCGAATTTTTCGGGATTGAAAATACCGGTCGATTTTTGACATTGATCGAATCCTCTAGTTATCACTTCATTTATTTTAATGGGTACGTTTTTATGGACGTGGAGAAGTGCCAGTCCGGTTAGGGGTAGTTATCGCCTTTCATTCAGATTTAATGATTATGGATTTTTTCCCCTTTTTAAGTATTTCATTACATTCATTGATCTAGGTACGTAACCAGAATGAACGTGTAGGTAGAGAGAGGGTAATGAGAATCGCCTGAAAAGTAATCGTACGCGCGGAGGGCGATGAATTTATTAAATTTCTGCTAAATACCCATATGGTAGTCAGATTAAAGATTAAAATTTCCAAATTTTAATAGCCTATGTTTTATTCTGGGCCCAAAACTATTTACGCACCAAATTTTATTTAAATAACTTAAGTAGTTACGGAAATTACCTATAACAAACATTTGGGTATTTTCTTACATCTTTTTCTCTATCACCTAGAGCTTCAAATAGTTGCCTTCTCCTTGTTCATCCTTCATCTTTTTCTAGTTAGTCTTTATGAAGATTGTTTAATAATTTAGTTTTCACTCTGTCGTGTCTGTCACGCTTTTGTGGCCTATGAGCAAGCCTTTGATTCCGTCGACACTTGGGCTGTTGGAATCCTTACAGCGGTGCCAAGTAGACTATCGTTATATCGAGGTGCTGAGATGTCTGTACGATGCCGCCACTATGAGTGTCCAAGTACAGGGCCAACCGTCTAAACCCGTCAAATTACGCAGAGGAGTGGGACAGGGGGATGTCATATCCCTGAAACTGTTCACGAAGGCATTGGAAGTATTTGGAAGATATGTTTAAGACGCTGGACTGGAAAGGTAAGGGCATTAATATAAACGGCGATTACCTACATCTCGCACCTGCGATTTGCTGATGACATAGTCGTAATGGCAGAGTCGCTAGAGGAGTTAAATTGTTAAAAATAGTGAAAAACGAAGCGCTTTATGTACCTAATATAAACACAAATTATAAATTTAACTGGAATTATTTTTCTTATTTATTTTATCTAAACTAACTTACATTACATTCGATTCTTTTTTTAATATCAAAAAATACCATATGTGTAACTATAGGTACACGAAATAAAAGCATTCCTTAACCAGTTAATCGACCGCATCTTGCTTGAGTCGCGTCGTGGTCAAAATAGTTGTAAAATTTATTCATTCTCGATAATCTTGTGAATGTGATTTTAATGAATTTTACTTTTTTTTGAAAGTAAATAAAAGCTATTTTCATATGATACTTACTTCGATTTACACTTAATTGTCTACGATACCAGGATTATCCCGGGATGGCGTTTTATCAATCCCAAATCCCGGGATTGAAAATAAAGCCGGGATCGAATCCTCTTGTGATAGGTAAGGCGTTTCGGAAGAAGCCATAAAGAAAAAAAAAAGTCATACCTACCTAAATAAAGGTATTTTAGTACTTACAGTAAGTACTTGCATACGTAAATTAAATACCTACGTTTTTCGTGTATCTATGATTATAAATATTAAATTAAACCTTCTTGTGACTTGACCACGACTTTGTGACCCCCCCCTGGCACCGAAGCTGGATCCGCCCTTGCAGCGTACTTGTATAGATACAGGTCAGTGTAGTGGACCCTCTAGTGGACCACACAAAATTATTTTCAACCGTGCACCACCCACCTTTAGAGGCCACCTCTTAGAGGTTCTAAAATATGCTATAAGACCCACCCAGATGTATAAACAAAAATCTGTTTAACGACCATTGTTTTCCTATACCTAACTTAGATAAATGATTGGGATGAAACAATATAAAGAAATCTATGTTCGCAACTATTTTTGTGTCCGTCAAGTTAGCAGCCCCACCATGGAATTTTAAGATTATAAATATGCCAATTAACTGTGGCGTCAATGTTGTATCCGGTGCCGCAAAGCATTAAGGCCTATTACACTTCACGATTTACCGAAACGGTGCGCCGTGACGGCGGAAAGGACGTTCTGATTACACTGCACGGTCGCCGCCTTCCTAACTCAGTTGCCAGTCGAACGTAGTAGGAGTATGGCGCCTGTGCTCTCAAAATTTCAAAAGATTGGAATCGCCCTTGCCGCAACTGCGGCTGTAAATGTGAGAAGAAATAAAAAAAGAAAATGTTGGACCAAGCAATATCTTCTTTTATGAAACAAAATGTGTAATATGAACATCTTGCATTCGTTCCATAAGTTAGGCATGTCTTTGTACAGTTCTAGAACATTGGACAATACATCCTTTTCCTTTTGGGAAGTCATTTTTGCACGCAAGGCTCACTGATGCACGTCCGCTCTCAATGAACGCCTCGCGCGACTGAGCGGCCGGTCTCTCTGAGCGCGTTTACATTTGCCGGCGCACCGGCAGTTAGGAAGTTAGGACGGCCGGGAGCGCACGGTGTTCCGGTGTCGGCTTCCTTTCTTCCTAACAGCGATTACACCTTCCGTTTTAAGCTTCCTAACTCTTACCGTCGACGGTGCACCGTAAAGTGTGATAGTGCTCCAGTACTTTATGAGATATTGAGGGATTTCACTGTGTGTGTAACTATTTTGAATGACACTGGCAGAGTCGTAGTTAGCGAAAAGAAGGCGGCGCCGTCATAAAAGAAGTTGAAGTTTAAACTTTGAAATTTATTTTTTGTTTTGTGTTGAGTTGAACTTATTTCCAATTTTTAATTCCAAATAATCCTCATGCTTGTTCCTTAGTTCTGAAGTGTATCCTGATATCTTTAAAAAAATACACATTTCATGGGAGTCTTTTATACATTAAAAGATCACTATTCTTACAAACACCTAAAATTATGGAAACTGAACAAAATCCTGCAGCATTGCAAAGGAAACTTTACTTTCTACTTGAGAAACTTCAAGAATATGCACGAGAACTACCGCCGTAAGTCTTTCTTTATTTTTAAGTATTAAAAAATTCGTTTTTTAGCGCTTGTGTGAAAAATAGTAATAAATAAATAAATAATGCTGGACAATCCACACAGCATCATCTAGACTAGACTCCAAGCTAAGCAGTGCTTGTGTTCTGGGTAGGTACACGTAGATAGTGAATTCCTATTCACTAAATAATAATATAATGGAAAATAATAAAGTAATGTTTAGGTTTACAATTTTGTACTTAGATTTTGTATATCATGTTTATTTTTTTCTAACAAGTAAGTAAATAGTAGGATTTCCCTAGAGATAAATCAGAAATACTTTTATTCATTTTCATCCGTTGTATCAGAGATTTCAGGGAGAAAGATAAGATACTTTTAGGAGGAGAATATTAGCATTAGAAGCTTGTAGAAGCTAGCAGTTTTTTTTTTCAATTTGTGGACTAAAGTAGGTATAAGTTGATGATGATGATGAATTGTAATATTTGTTTGAAATAAATGTGATAAGCTTTTTTATGTCATTTTAATAAATAAGATTGTAAACTTTTAATTTCAGGCAGTACCAAATGAGAGTTCCTATTGAGCTTCTCTCCGGCCTGGCTAACTGCCTTCTCAATGACACAGTATTTGAAATAGTGAAAGGGTTGATGGAAATCCAGCATGTTACCGAGAAACATTTGTTTCAACAGAGGCTGCATGTTATTAGTCAGCATACAGGTATTTCTAAGAATATCTATCCCTACTAATATTATAAAAAATGTGAAAGTAACTATCTGTCTGTTACTTATGTAATATAGGTAGTTTAAAATTTGACTTGTTTTAATAGGTACCTTTCATTGATGTAGTTCAAGGCCTGGAATAGAACATAGGCTTTTATTCATTAATCTTCAATGTGAAGTAGCGGGTCATATAGTGCTATTATTAGTTACTAGCAACCGTCCCCGGCTTCGCACCGTTTTGTTATAATTATAAACCTTCTTAAATCACTCTATCTACTAAAAAACTCGCATCAAAATCCGTTGCATAGTTTTAAAGATTTAAGCATACATAGGGACAGAAAAAGTGACTTTGTTTTATACTATGTAGTGATTAATCTAGCTGTGTTGATTATTTCCAGCTGAAATCAAACACATGATAAATACCACACCAGAAAATCAGCAAGATATCCAGAAGAATATCCTACTACCCAGGCATAAAGAGGAGCTGCGGCAGACAGATATGAAACTAGTTTTTCAACTAGATCAAAAAGTAAGTTGGTCTTTCTATAAACAATAATAAATTCATTATGACCATACACGGGGTAACTACGAACCTAGTTTGTGTTAGCAGAACGCCAACGTTGAGTGCTTGTAGGGATGCTGGACGTGAGCGTTTAGAACTCAGCCTGAACATTGGCTTTTTTTCAGGGAGGGCCTAGCCCTCTTCTATAAAAGAAGTTAGAGACTCAGTTATCTAAAACATGGATTCTTGATATCTCGGCTGTATTTTTCTTATTTAAATTATTTTTGTTTGATGTTTCTAAGTTGTCTTAGTGTTAATCCTAGAATTAGGAATTGCTAACCCAACCACAATCCAACATCCTCTGGGATGGGCACTAGACCAAACTAGTTTGGGCACGGAACCCCTCTATATACGCTCATAACCCTGCATAAGCCCCCCATTCAGTATACAAACGAAATACAAAATCAAAGGTTCAAATCAAAAAATTGGTGTAGCATATTTAACGATACTGGTAACATCAGAGCAAGCTGCAGGACCTCCAAACAATTCCTGCTTTTGACAGTTTTCATTCATCATTCCATTGGTCTCTGAATCGTTATCGAACTCGAACTTTCATCTTTTTAGCTGTTTTTGTATATTATATTACAAGTATTTATAAGCTACTGTGGGTTGGTTGAATAAAAGATACTTTGTGCGATATATAGAGTCTATTAATTACACACGAAACACGGATACAGGAAATGGCATTTACGATAATCTATAAACCTTAATTAGGCTATGTGTTTCCTAAGGGAGGTTGCTGGAGTGACTGAGGTGGGACACTGAGGGCTCGGCTTAGCCGCTGTAATTTGCTTACTTAGCGAAACGCATTTGCGCCGCGTACTATATGCTAAACTGTGTCACCACATCAATCCTCCCCTTTTTCAAAATTTTTAACATTAAAAATTTTATCCATAAAGGTAATACATATTCAATTCAAAACTTTACAATTCTTTTTTAGCATTAACATACCTGTCAGGAGGTAGAGGTCTGGCCCGCGCGTGTACTGGAGCTCCCGTTGTTTCTATATGATGGAAAACACTGTGCTTGGAAACTTCCTTAAAACAAAAAGGTTTAGTTATATCCGAATATTTTTGTAGCAGATCACTATACGGGTGAGAATCCTCTATAGTTTTCACCGTTGGTTCTTTAGAACTTGTTATGCTAGCTAGTACATTCAAGTTCGTTATTTTATCTACCAATTTACGACCTGCTAAATCAATTAACAATTTATACTTTACTAAAAAATCTGCACCTATAATGGGCTGTTTAACATCAGCTATAATGAACATCCATCTAAAATTACGTCTTAACTTTAAATCTAAATCCATAGTATGGAGTCCGTACGTCTTAATTTCAGTCCCATTTGCTGCATACAGTTTATGATCACTTTCACTGATTTTAAAGTTTTTCTTCATATAAGTTCGAGGAAACACAAACGTTTGCACCACTATCGATTAGAAATCTAATACCGGATCTGTTGTCCATTACGCATAGGCGGTGATTTACTATAGGCTTGGTACAGTAGTCCGCCGTCGACTGCACCGAGTCTAGTTTTCCTGTTCCTTATTTTTCTGCTCCTTTTTACCATTCCGCTTATTCCAGTTGCAGGGTTCGATACACTTATGTGCCTTATGCTTATAGCGAAAATGGTAGGAACATAGCCAATTGGGATCACCTGGTCTCCTTCTGCTGATACTGCGCCCCCTCGACTGCGATCGACCTCCGCGTCCGCGTCCACCATTCCGTTGATAATTATCAAAACGGGATCTGCGAGCATTTTCTAGCCTTCCAAGACGAGCAGTTAATGTCTTTATCTCTGCTACGAGTCCGCTATTTTCTGTAGGCTTCTCATCGTTGACGCGTGAAACTGCATTTAAAGGTCTAGATGTTTCCATAACTTTATCTGCTATAGACGAAAGCGTAGACAAATCTTTAGCGTCAGCTACTGCAAGGACACTGCGTATGTTCGTCGGTAAATGATTAATCCACAGAATAGATAATGTTTGATCAGGTACCTTATTCCGGGCTAAATCTTTCATCCTGCGTAGAAGTTGTGAGGGCTTTTGATCACCAAGTTCCATTTCACCAATCAATTTCTGTAGTTGACGGCATTCTGATTCTTCATAAACTTCCAGAAGTCTGTTTTTAAGAGCTTCGTACTTTCCAGTAGCGGGCGGATTTATCAGAATATCGGTTACTTGCGTTACGACATCTTTTCCCAACCGCGCGATAACCACTTTGTACTCGGCGTCGTCGGACGAATTTTGCGGCTTCAAAATAGCTTCGGCTTGAATGAACCATAGCCTTGGCTTATCCTCCCAAAAGTCAGGTATTCTTGAAGAAACGGCAATCGCACTGACAGTTTCTTCAACCGTTTCTGTACCTGTTTTAATTTCCGCTGATTTTTCCATCTTGAAGAAAAAATGTTCCGTAGTCCGATCACAAGTTTGAGTCACTCCGTTAAAGTTTATTCACTGTAAACTCAACCCACAATATTATTTAAATCACGTCGGGGTCACCACTTTTGTTATTATGTTATATCACGTCGGGGTCACCACTTTTGTAATTAAAGTTACAAGTCTATATTTAGCTACTGTGGGTTGGTTGAATAAAAGATACTTTGTGCGATATATAGAGTCTATTAATTACACACGAAACACGGATACAGGAAATGGCATTTACGATAATCTATAAACCTTAATTAGGCTATGTGTTTCCTAAGGGAGGTTGCTGGAGTGACTGAGGTGGGACACTGAGGGCTCGGCTTAGCCGCTGTAATTTGCTTACTTAGCGAAACGCATTTGCGCCGCGTACTATATGCTAAACTGTGTCACCACACTGTGCTTGAGCAATTATGCGTTGTTGAATTTTTTGTTTTGTTTTTTAGTTTTTAGATTGCTGTTACCTTGCTCTTGTCTGTTATACTTATCCGTATGAGTTAAGTTTTCATTCATAAATGTTATTGTTTACAAAAAATATCTATGATTCTAAATCAGAGTATAGGTTCGTAGCTAACCAGCTGAGTCAAATAGTCATAATGAATTCGTCAAAATAGGAAAGTTAAAAATTTATATTATTAAAATACTAGCGACCCGCCCCGGCTTCGCACGGTTTTATTATACGTATAGACCTCTTGAATCACTCTATCTATTAAAATAAAACCGCATCAATATCCGTTGCGTAGTTTTAAAGATTTAAGCATACATAGGGACATAGGGACAGAGAAAGCGACTTTGTTTTATACTATGTAGTGATAGTGATTTTTACAATGTATTGTGGGTGTATCATGGTAGGCCTTTGATTAGCAATTGGATTTTACAGGCTATGAGAGATTGGAACTCTCTAAAGTCACTTAAAATGGGATATTTACCATTATTTGATTTGTTTCCAGTTTCCCAAATATTATAAACTCTTTATTATATGTAATAAAAACCATCATCAGCCTATATTAGTCCACTGCTGGACATAGGCCTCCCCTAATGACTGCCATAGAGTCTTGTCTTCAGCTTGCCGCATCCAGCAACTGCCAGCAGTCTTTCACAGATCGTCCCACCTGGCCCGAGGCCATCCTGCACTACGTTTTCTAAGTCGCTGTCTCCACTCAAGAACATGTTTACCCCCAACGGTTCGCGGTTCTTCGCGAGATATGGGCGGCACACTGTCATTTCAGCTTGCTAATTTTTTGATCTATGTCGATAACTTTAGTTCTCTGTCGGATATATTCATTACGAATCCTATCCTTCAGAGAAACTCCGAGGACAGCTGCTCTTTCCATAGCTCCCTGAGCGACTTTGAACTGATGGACCAGCCCTACCGTGAGTGTCCACGTCTCAGCTTGATGATGATGTTGGCGTCTTCTTTATTAAACGAATCCGTTAATTTTCCTTATTGTAGAACTGATAGTGTATTTTTTTCTTTCCAGGTAAGTGATCAGCAGTTGACATTGGAACAAGCCGGAGTCCCTGGATTTTACGTCACAAATAAACCACTAGAAATTAAGGTTCAAATGCACCTGCTAGATTTTATTCTAAGACTAAGTAAAATGGAGATTCCCTGATTTATTTGTAAGTAGCTTTTTTCAAAATACATGGTAAAATTACAAATTTTGCCATCATTTATCATTACCTTGTATCAGATTACATCTTCTTACATAAAGGAATTCACATTCACAAGGAAGGATCACATTACAATAGTTCGAAGTTTTTTATAAAAGACTTTCTTCAAAAACTAAGGAAAACTTCAAATATTGGTCAGATTTTGATCAAATTTAATTGCTAGAAGCACCTAACAAATAAAAAAATTATGATGTACCTAACACACATAACATTGAGAACTCAAATTGAGAATCTTCTTGTTTTTAATTTGGTGATATTTACCTCATCTTTCAGTTACAAAATCAGATGGGTGTTTTGATTTTCTAACTGATGAGATACTTACGTACCATTCCTACAGTAGCAGGTCAAATACGGAGAATATTGAGAATTATTTGACGACCGATGTGGCGCGGTGGGCGAAGGTCCGCCTGCGACGCAGGAGGTTGCGGGTTCGATTCCCGCCTCGGAACAAATTAGTGCACGATCTGCAGAAATTTGTTTCGTTGGTCTGGGTGTTTAATATGTATAATAAAAAATATCTATCTATGTATATAATGTATTAAAATATTATATCAGTTATCCAGTACCCATAACACAAGCTTTGAGTAGCTTACTTTGGGGCTAGATGGTGCTGTGTGGATTGTCCAGCATTATTTATTTATTTGTATGTATTTTATTGAGGGAAAAGCTAGTAAAATATGTATGGTTTGTCGTTACCTTTATGTTCGAAGTTTTACGTAGAAGTATTTTAGTTGTAGTTAGTCTTGTAGCAATAGTTATGCTAGGGCCACGCAGCCAGCTGGAGTAGATATTCGCCTAGTCAATCGGATGGCCGCTATCAAAGCAATCTGTGTTTTGATGGCAGCTAGCCGAGTTAATTCAAGTTCAAAACCCGAAAATAGTCATCAGTGCCAGAATCGTGCTTCTTTTAATCTGTTGCTATATTATTTTATTCTGTGTGTATTATCCATTAATATTACAATAGCATATTATTATTTATATCGACACTCCCTACGTATAGTTGTGTATCTGCAAAACACAAATTTTACAGGAGAGCGTTTTAAAGATTTGAAAATGTTCAAATGCTTATATCTGGAGCCCTTTTTGAGATTTTTCTGAAAATTGGTGAGATGCTCTTAATGTAGATCTAGTTTATGATGGATACTTTTTTTATTTCAATCTATAACTACTGGTTTAGATTTGATTACACTTACATATTTTTACGTGGTGCTTATAACCTCATAAAATGCTCTATGTGGCACATACACACTTTTTCGTGGAAGCTTAGAAGAATGACAATTTCGTAACTGCCTGTTACACGGTTATACTTAGTAGATCTATTTGAATAATTCTGTTTAACTGGTGCTTACATGTTTAAACGTTGGAAATTGTATAATTTAATAATATGCATCTACATATTTTGTTTCGACAAATTAGGCCTGGTGACCAGTACCTAATACAGGTCGCCAGGCTCTAATTGCGAATATTCACTTGCTTACGAAACTAAGCCTATTTTAAGGTAGGAATGTGATTCCTGATTCCGTTGGGGGCAAATGCTTGTCAACTTCCTTGAGAAAGAGGGACTGTTATTAATGAACTCCTTTTTTAAGAAACAGCCTCAATGGAAATGGACGTGGCAAAGCCCCGACACTGTGACTAAAAATGAGATCGATTTCATCATGACGGATAGCAAGCACATATTCAGAGATGTCTCAGTGATCAACAGGTTCAATACCGGATATCACCGAATGCTCCGAGGCACTCTGAATATCAACTTGAAGCTTGAAAGACACCGTCTGATGAAGTCCACGCTCCGACCAAATCCAATCCAAATCATGGCGGGCACCGAGAAGTTCGAGCAGCTACTCGGAGATAGATTTGTTGCCTTGGAACCCACTGATGACGCTGACGAGAGCCTACACAATCTGGTCAAAACGTTGAGGGATGAGGGCATCAAGTTCTGCAAAAAACAGCGAACTGGCAAGAAGTCCAAACTCTCGGATGAGACTCTGGGGCTGATAGACAAGAGGACGGGAAACCACCCAAGCAACTTCGTCTGAGAGGTCAGACCTGAACAAGCGAATTGCGAAGATGGTACGGCGCGACCTTCGGAACTCCAACACACGCCTCATTGAAGAGGCGATAGTGTGAAACCGAGGGTACAAAGTATTCACTCAGCAGCTTGGCAGGAGCTTCCTGACGAAGCTTAAAACGCACGACGGGAGGACCGTTCTGTCGAAACCGGAGATCTCAGCCGAGATAGAGGATTTTTATGGCCGTCTGTGCACTGCACATGCCCCTCGTTTCCGACCTTGATTCCAGAGCCACCCTGACACGTCACTATACCGACGAACTGCCAGACATCAGTCAAGACGAAACCGTGTTAGCTTTGAGGCAGATTAAAAATGGAAAAGCCCCCGATGAGGACGGTATTACTTCAGAGCTTCTGAAGGCAGGAGGAGCCTCCGTTATACAGGAGGAGGACGACATTAAAGAGGTGTTGTAACCTCTTCAATGCCGTCCTCCACAGAGTTTGGTGGTGCTCTTTTTTAAGAACAGTGATAAAACTCTCCTTAAAAATTACTGACCCATCATACTCCTGAGCCACATTTACAAGCTGTTCTCACGAGTGATCACGAATCGTCTCGCCAGGAGACTTGACGAGTTCCAGCCAGCAGAACAGGCCGGGTTCCGCGGAGGATATGGCACCATAGACCACATACACCCAGTGAGGCAGATTATACAGAAGTTCGAAGAGTATAATCAGCCCCTGTGTCTCGCTTTTGTGGACTATGAGAAGGCCTGTGACTCAGTCGGAACCTGGGCTGTTCTGGAATCCTTACAGCGATGCCAAGTTGACTATCGTTACATCGAAGTGCTGAGGTTCCCTGTGTCATTGCTGGAGCCTCCACCACAAGCTTGCAAGGAATATTGTAAGATATGGGAAGCTGGGGCATGCAATTCAGAAGATGCAGGACTATCACCGTTAGTGTTCGCAGAATGCAAGACGGAAATGCGCGGTGCAAGAAAAGGTTCTTCATCGCTGGCAGATATATCACCCATTCGGCTTAGGTCATCCTCAGTAAAATGTTCTGAAAATGTCATTGGAGATATACATTTGAAAAACAACAACAAAGAGCAAAATTAAAAAAATTATGAAAATCGACTTAAATTTCTTGGGAAGAGAGCACCTTGCACTTTTGAAGTCCATTTCTGATCATAACTCTGAAGATCCTCAATATTTTAATCTTCTTTCCGACAAAAAAAGAATCAACAAAATCGGTTCACAAACAACGAAGTTATCCGCGAACAAAAAAATTCACATTGGGATTTTTTCAATTGGTTAAAAAAAATTTTTTTTATTAAAGTAACATGAAAACACAAACACATAACTATGTAAGTGCATGGGTTACTATAACTTTAATTCAATAATTTTCCTATGTAAAACTATGTAAAAGTCAGTTACCGAATTTTGATTTAACAACTTTTCGATGTATAAATATGTAAGTGCCTAGATAAACCTTATGATCATAGTGAATCCCGATGTATAAATATGTATGTGCGTAGTTACACATTGGTACGTAGGTTATCAAAAATTTTGGGAAAGTTTCAAAATGTACTTACTAATAAATTGTCTATTTAGTCAGCAATGAAGGCAATAACACACAACTGATTCAAGAAACCTAATAACTATGATTGGACATCAAAAAGTACAAAAAGTTGGTAAATCATTAATTATGATTTACTTACCTGGCTTTGTAGTAGATATAGCTGGGTCTAGGATATCTACTTTTCCTTTCTTAGTAGCATCTGCTTTTAAATTGTTCAGGAATCGGAAACGCTCACTTGTCATTTTGGAGCAATCAAATATTTACGACTTGCACACGCATTCTATTCGTTGTCCGCGCAAGAACCGTGCAACGGGCAGTTACCTCTGCCCGCATCTCATTCCCCCCGCGTCAAAGTGTGTATGTGGAAGATACAGCATTATATGGCGGGAAAATAATGAAGTTGGACAGTTATACGATTAAGAAAAACGTACTTAGAGTAGACTTTTTTGATTTTTTGTAAGTTATAATGATAGACTGGCATGTGTAGATGCCAAAAATGCATCAAACGTATAAGTGTGTATCTGGCAGTTACACGAAGATACGTAGGGAGTGTCGATATGTAATGATGAGGCAACAACGCCTGTTTTGTAATTTTAAACTCTAAAACGCGTGGTTTAGGGTTTAAAATCTGCTCTAGCAACTTGTTAACCTTCCTAGCATCCTTCATTGCGGGGCCGAAGCATTAGATCACACAATTCATATCAGCTACACACTTGCAGTGCTGAATTCATTAATTAAAATCATAATTATTTAAAAAAACCAATTAACTATTAGTTTAAAATACTTGTACTTAAGTATTCTTGTAAATTTGCAATTTTAGGGAATAAAGACTGTATTTTTATGTAATTATGCCTTATTTTTGTATTTTTGTGATCCGAACCTAATATAACGTGCGTAGAATCGAACTAGATCGGTACTTATGATTAGAAATTAAATACTACGACTGGGACTTCAATCCGCACACATTATTCTAAAGAAATATATTATTGCTAGCGACCCGCCCCGGCTTCGCACGGTTTTATTATACGTATAAGCCTTCTTGAATCACTCTATCTATTAAAAAAACCGCTTCAAAAACCGTTGCGTAGTTTTAAAGATTTAAGCATACAAAGGGACATGGGGATATAGGGACAGAGAAAGCGACTTTGTTTTATACTATTTTGTGATATGCCAATGGGCATAAGTATACCATTCTTGACATGACTGGCAGTAAGAAGGATAAAAGTTAGTATACTTAAATAAAATATATGAAAGTTACGTTAAGGGGCGCTCATTGGCTAAAATCGCGGCAGAAACTACCAGCAAAGTTGACATGGGCAGCCTAATAGATGGCGCACGCCTACCGGTCCACTGCTGGACATAGGCCTCCCCTAATGAGCGCCATAGCGCCCTGTCTTCAGCTTGCCGCATCCAGCATCTACCGCACGCACGCCTACCGTTAATAAATATAAAATAGTTTTTAGAAGATCGCGTTTCTGGTACCTGTGTAGGTAGGGGAAGACCGGGTAATAGGAATCAGCGGGTAATGGTGGTCACCCTCCTATCTCCAAATGTACAACTAATAGAAACGTTTAGAATTTTTTTTCTTCGTAAAATATTTGTGGGTAATGAGAATCGGGTGACCCCCATTACCCGCTAGTGAACACGATGATAAAGTCATAATAATATGTAGATATTTTTTTTAAGTTCATTATAAAAATTTGACAATCGTGTCAAAATTCTTCTTATTTTTTTTTATTAAATTATTGATATTTGTATAGTAGTTAAAATACGGGACTGGCATAGTATATTAAACATAAAAGTCCCTAAATATTAAGAATATAATAACTTTTCTATATTATTAAATAGTACTTAAATAACAGTTATAATCTACTATAGATATATTGTTACAATTTAAAGTTTTAAAAGTCAGTCGCTCCTTTTATACGTCAAATGCGGCTAATAAGAGCTCATTTATTGCTAGAGCAAATATATTTAATTTTTAATAAAAAAATGGCAAAACTAACAGTAACACAAAACATAAAATTTTCACAATCAAAATTAACCAATAATTTTACAAACAAAAAGAAGAAATAAATATGAAATTATTGATGGAAAACAAAGATCCAGACTTTATGGATCCAAACAAAATGTACGAAATAAGAATCTGGACTATCACTGCCAGAACACTTTTTAAGGGCCCAGTTTCTACATCATCGGTACCACATATCTCTACTTGTTTCAGTATCTAAACAAATTGCATAATTTATCTTCTTGAAAATATTAGCTAGGTTACCATCAATTCAATTTTACCATATCACTCATTGCCCGGCCGCTTTCATTAGCCTACGTTCCCCTATTCACGTCATTCTTCAGCATAGAGCTTATGCTAAATAATGACGTAGCTCGGTCACTAGAGTGGATTCGAGTTCAAATTCGAGATTTTACAGATTGAGTCTGCAGATAATAGATAAAGATATAAGGAAATTTCATTTGCACTTTAGGTTATTTCAAGTAAAATAAAACACATAGGGAAATATAACAAATATGAGGTATATAATCCCGTGATCCTCTATTTTTAATAAAAAGAAAAAAAAACAAAATCCAAATTCGTTTATTCCTTATTTTCAAATTTGATCAAAGCTCTGCGTCTGCTGCAAAATAAAAATGCTAACTAACATACCTTATACCGCTAAGGTATGAATATATCCGAAATGCTACAAGATGATGGAATAGATAAAGTTTTGTTTGAGAAATAATGTACAATTACCAGGTTTTGAAATCGTCCAGAAATTTCGGGAAATCCCTGGTAATAAGAACCTGAATTCCCGGGAGCAAATCCTAATTTATAGATTTCCATCATAATATTTTTTTGTGCCATCTCTATTACGTTCCAGTTCCACTCTATGCAAAACAATATCATATCTCTGGATGCTAAATGAAATTTAGTTTTGATAATTTGTGTAGCGTACTGGTATTCCATATTCAAAAATTTTATTTGCCTAAATCCTAGTTGTCAATCGAAATGAAACATAGTCAATCTGTAAGGGAACGCTAGCTAAGAGCCTGTCCAGGTGGAGCGTTTTATTCGCGAGTGCTCTCGCGTTTAAACATTCCCATTCTCCAGATACTAGAGCACTATACCTACATCCCGTCCAGATGCTGGTGCGCGATTCCTCGTCCAGCCAGTGGTACGCGCGACGTGAGTGGACGTATTTCTTATACCGTACATATATTACCGTACTTTTACATAAACGAAATTGAAAAAAGAGTTGCAGTATGGAAAAATTGAATCAATCAGAGACAATCCAATAGAACCATGAAACGTTACAATTAACTAATAACGGAAGAATTAGTAGAATTTGATGTATGTTAAATCTTTGTAGTGCTTTTTGCTTCCGACGTTTCCAGAACTATTTTATTTGGTTCCATGTTTATAATAACTGTCCCCGAGTTCCTCCCTAACGCACCGCGCATAGGAGCGCACGTAAAACGCCCCATCTGGACCGGCTCTAACCGAATATTCACGATAAATATTACGTATGGATTGTCATTGATATCTGAGACGACATCAAGCACACGTCCAGCCTTGACAGAGGTCACGGCGGTACTGATGCATGGGCGGCGGGCTCAGCGCCTGCTGTTAATCGAATAAGTTAATATTTAAATTTAAGGCGCAAACAGTAGCTGAATGGTCATTTTTGGAGGCTATCTACTCATAGAGGAGTCAACTTTATGAGCTGAAAAAAATATATGACTTTAATTGACATTTTATCTATAAATGGAACGTACAAAAATGTTCTACGTGTTCATTTTCCCTGTGAAAAAAATTCACAAAGTTCAGCTGTTTCGGACTTTAAATTTGTATCTACTTCTAAACGACTTAGAATTTTGTACTTTTTTTTTCACCTAAATGTCGGCAAGAACTTTGTCTTCAATTGGTACGTACGATTTTGCGATGCGACGGTTTTTCACCTTGTAAATATTATTTTTCTAGTTTTCCGTAGGATTAGTGGGCGTAAGTGGTCGCGCGGGCGACGGGCGGCAGTGCCTCGCTGGCTGTTGTACGGGGAGGTTGTGCTTGTCTGCCTAGTGCTCGCACACCTTACTCGTCGAATTTATGTTTTTAATAATTGATTTTATTTGTTCTAAGTTGTGCGCGCATGGACGCTTTAGACGACCCATGTGGCGCGGTGGGCGAAGGTCCGCCTGCGACGCAGGAGGTTGCGGGTTCGATTCCCGCCTCGGAACAAATTTGTGCACGATCTGTAGGAATTTGTTTCGTTGGTCTGGGTGTTTAATATGTATACTAAAAAAATATATCTATCTATGTATATATTGTATTAAAAATATATTAGTTATCTAGTACCCATAACACAAGCTTTGAGTAGCTTACTTTGGGGCTAGATGGTGCTGTGTGGATTGTCCAGCATTATATTTATTTATTTATTTAGTTTAAATAGTTTGTAAAAATATAAGAAAACCGACTGTACATAAGCTGTACATCACCTGTACATAAATATTTATTTTTATCGCGCAAGGACGCTTTTAGTGCTAAGTTACTTTTATAATACCCTCGCCCTAAATATACTTTGACTGCTCAGTGTTGTTGTGTGTACGTGTAGGTGAATTATAAAGAAAATCAGTAAGCTCAAGAAGACCAGAGCTCTGAAAGCCCAAAAGTTGGTGGAAATAATGTAAGTATACCTAACTACTTCCTTCCTACCTACGTTTATTTTATTTCCCTAATTTTGTGCAATTGCTACTATTAGCAATATTAGATTTATCATGTATTTTTATAGGAGATCGAAGAAAAGGCTAATCCATCAGAAAGAAAATATTCAGACAATGGACGGTGAAAATGATGTCAAGTAAGGAACTACAAAGTTTATAATAGTATATTGGAAGTCTATGGTGTCCGCTTTCCATCGTCCAGCGTAGTACCAGGTAAAAATAAATGAACGAAGATGTAAGTAGGTATCTACCTAAATACCTACTTCTTATTTATCTACTACTCATTTATTACATATCTTATACTATTATTCATTTACAGATGTACAGTGACTGAGCAACTTGAAACTGAAGAGGAAATGCCAAGTATGCTAGAGGTAAAATATCCAGTACTTAGGACCTAGCTAATATTAGTAGTATGCTGTGATGTAATAAAATATGTAAGTATAACAATTATGTTCATGAATTTCATCAGAATTCTAGTATGGTACCTACACTTCGTGAAAAGGCAGCCGAGCAGACTGAAAGCTAATAAGTAAATACCTGTAGACTGTAGATACTTAGTCACAACGATTTATGTCTCTCCGAAGTGAGACACTAGTAGAGGATTCGATCCCGGTCTTTATTTTCAATCCCGGGATTTTGGGATTTGTGAAAGGCGATCCCGGGATCCGTAGACAGGTAAATAAAATCGAAGTAATATATGAAAATCAACTTTTATTTACTTTCAAAAACAAAGTAAAAATCAATTAAAACCACAATTACTTCTTTTTTCAAATAATTAATAATATAATATAATTTTTTTTTATTCTACTTTTTTACGGTAGATGATATAAAATACTAATTTAAATAACCACATAATGGTAACGTCATCAGCAGTGATCGGATATTCAGGCGTTTATTTACCTAAACTTTGAGTGACGACAGAAATCAGAAATCAATATCTTTATTTCTTTAGGCTTACAAAATAAGCACTTAGACAAGTCAAATTTAATACTATAGGTACATAATTATCAAAATAATATAAAAAATAATGTGATAATTGATTTTCAGTTCGCCTCACTTTTTTGTCCACTAGTGGAGGAGGCGAAATAGAAACCACTAGCATGTGTATAACTTATGTGTCTAATACATGTTTGCCTTATAAATAATTCAATACTATTGTCGATGTGGAACTGAGCGACATCTGGCCAAGCACTAACGTCATTGATGTAATCATTTATGGAGTAAAGCCTTCTTGATAAGATTTAGTTTTATGTACTGTTTAAACCTACGAATAGAAAGTTCAGTTGCTTCAGATGGATGATTTGAGTTGGGATTTCTCTAACATTTGGTAACATGAATTTTATACATTTTGTTTTTTTAGAGGTTATTGGCGGTAAACCAATTTAGTATTTGTGAAAGCGAATTATTTACATCGTCATAATTATATTTATTTCTGTCTACTCTAAAAATTAGTGATGTATCATCAGCAAATAAGACTATATCACAAAGATCTTTTGCTAGAAAGGGGAGATCATATACGTTTACTAAAAATAAAAAGGGACCTAATATTGAACCTTGGGGTACGCCTAATTCAATATTTGAGCCCGTAGATCTTTCTTTACCAACATCTACTTTATGAACTCTATCAGATAAATATGATTTCATAAGATCCAGAGCCTTTTTCTTAATTTCTTTATGTTTTAATTTCTCAATTAATGTACTATGATCAACACAGTCAAAAGCCTTAGAAAGGTCACAGAATACACCAATAGCGTTTTTGGCTTTATCCCAGGCCTTCAATATATGCCTTAATAGAACTGTACCAGCATCCGTTGCCGATCTACCCTTGGAGAAGCCAAATTGGTTTTCATGAAATAACCTATTAAGATTGAAGTGAGAGGTTAACTGGGTAAGAATATTTTTTTCAAAAACTTTACTCATTGCAGGAAGTATTGAAATCGGTCTGTAATTGGCCGGATCGGTGTGGCTACCAGATTTATAAAGAGGAACTAACTTACTATATTTCATGAGATCAGGAAAAATTCCTGCGTCGACACAGTTATTGAAAATATAGGCCAAACAAGGAGCCATTTCCTTAATAATTGAACTTAATACTTAGGTGGATAAACCCCAGAGATCCTCAGTATTTTTAATGTTAATTGATTTAAAGGTTTTCACTACATAATCAGCATTTACATAACTAAAGTTAAAGCTCTCATTACATTTAGCAACTGAAGGTTCTAAAAATTTAACAGCCATTGATGCTGATGATTTTAGAGACTGGGTAACAACTTTAGGAATAGTAGAAAAGAATGCATCAAAAGCATTGGCAATATCTTTATCATGTATAAGAATTGAATTATTAATTTTTAAAATTATTTCCTTATAACGTGGCTTTGATTTACCTGTTTCGTTATTTATTAGTCTCCATGTTGCTTTTACTTTATTAGATGATTTTATTATAATATTCTTTAAAAACAGGCATTTTGCTGTGTTGCAGACTTTCTTAAATGTTTTAGAATAGTTGGTTACATACAATACAATAGAAACGCAGGATCAAGTAACATAGTTTCTCGAGAAGCATAAAGGTCATATAGTATATTCCTACTTCTATAAATACCCGGAGTGGCCCAATCAATAAACTCGACCCTTTCTCTCACTGTGCATGTTTTAAGTTTGAATACTTCACTGTGTTCCTTGTGTATTACATTCAAAAGTTTGGAAAATAATTCATTGGGGTCATCAGAACAAGGTATATTTGATACTGTTAGTTCCACTCTACTTTGAAAATTCTTGATACGGTTCTCTGTTATTG
This sequence comes from Eupithecia centaureata, assembly GCA_944547425.1. Classification (NCBI taxonomy): domain Eukaryota; kingdom Metazoa; phylum Arthropoda; class Insecta; order Lepidoptera; family Geometridae; genus Eupithecia; species Eupithecia centaureata. The sequence continues at coordinate 11,532,290 of OX155681.1, forward strand.
GCCTGCAGGTATATTTTTCTACAATATTTTTATCATCATAGCTAAAATTAACACTTTGACCATATATATATTCTTCCTGGCCGATTTCGGCTACGGAGACTTGGCTTTGAGTATTTTATTTTTTTTTATTTTATTACTTTGACCATAAGGGTCTGATTGGAAATGCCTAATTACTGCTTTGCTGGTTGGAGTTTGACTGCAGTAAATATTATCTAAACAGGTGGCAGATGTTTGGGTTACCCTAGTGGGATCATTAAAAAGATTTTGTAAACTAAAGCACTTGAATAAGTTAAGCAATCTGTCGGCGAGGGGATTTGCTAAAATATCTATATTAAAGTCGCCACAAACAATAAGATCCTTCCTACAAGTAAATAACGAAAATTACAAGCAAAGAAATAGAAAAATTACAACTAGTATTTACAATTGAAACCATTGAGCTAACTGCAGACGGTTGCAAACAGTCTAAAGGTAGCTCAATTGATCCATGTCAATACCATCAATAATCAAAGAGCCACCACGTATTGCAGCTTTTCTTTTATATGAACTTACAACGACACGTTCTTTTATACGACACAACATGAATATTCGGGAATTCATATAAATTCCAAGTAAATACTTCAGCAAAACTTCTTCCATAGTACATTCAAAAGCAACCTGATCTGCGTCAGGAGGGCGGTATACACACACAATGATATGTCGCTCCAGTTCCTCACAAGAAAGTTCAATAGTCCTCTCAATAGTGAGTTTTACAATATCTTTTCTTTCTTTTCATTTAAGACTATTTTTTACTAAAATCAAAGAGCCACCACGTATTGCAGCTTTTCTTTTATATGAACTTACAACGACACGTTCTTTTATACGACACAACATGAATATTCGGGAATTCATATAAATTCCGAAGAATTCCAAAATGTTCTAGAATGTTATTTATTTCGTTGTAATCTTATTTATACATCAAATATAAAACACATTTATTCCGACTCGTTTTTCACTAAAATCGATATTTCCACAAAAAAAAAATTACTAACAAAATACACAACAGATTAAAGTGACATATATTTTTTTTTATAGAAATTGCTTGAATTTTATAATTCGTGCTCCTTCGGATTCCTGTAAAAGTTGGTTTTAAAAGCTCCTACATGTCTTCGCCCCAACTTTGGGATTTGAAAAATATCCGATCACTAATTTATCAGTCAATAAAAACAAAATTAAATGACGGTTAAACGTATTATTTCAATAAAAAAGGCATGTCATGATTGTTGAAAAAAAATAATTTTACGTAAATTTTACCACGACGTGACAGTAGAGGCGGTTGAGTACCTATTAAAAGAGTGCTTTTTTGTATACTGGTACATGGTTTTATAAATTGTATTATTTGGTAATAAAAAGAGCTTTTACTGATAAAAAAAATCTAGGAATAATCATTACAGTTACAATCATTACAATCATAATTTAAAAAGAAAACTAAACCGATGTTTACCAAAATGATCAGATGTTCCTTTTTGTTATTTTTAAAGAACTTGGTATAATTTTAATTTTATTATTTATGATCATTACATTTACACGCCTAATTTTTTGTTATTTTTAAAAAAAAATCTCAATCCCGAAAATCCCGGGATTTGTAAAAAATAATCCAAACAATCCCGGGATTTGAAAATTAATCCCGAAATTTTTGGGATCGAAAATCGACCAGGATCCCTGGATCTCGTGATTCAGGATCGAATCCTTTAGACAGTAGGTACACCACTCATTTTACTCCGATCCGATCCAAGAATATTTAGGAACTGCGCTGCCTGCAGCTAAGTTCAAAAAAAGTTCACACTCAATCTCACATCGATAGAGTATGGATATGTGAATTCTGTAATAGTTTCTTACGTGAACGTGTACTTTCTGAAATGAAATGGGAATGGGGTTCGAAATGTAAAGGAAACTGGGTAACGGTACATCGCCTTTTTTGTCATCTTGTAGATATCGAGTTAGGTACTTGGTAAAAACAGATAGGATTACGGTCCAAATTTACAATGCGATGCAAAATGTGCAGGTCAAAATTTTATGTCGATAACGATCCTCCATATATTGACTTGTAAATTTGTAATGTAATGTAAATAAATGAAATGTAGTAGGTAAATAGAGAATATAAAGACTTGTCTTAGTGCTTATTTTGTAAACCTAAACAAATAAAGATATTATTTACTAATTTTCGTAATTTTTTTGTCTTGTTCCATTATGCCCTTTCTCATGTAGATCAGAAATTTATTGGATCAAATCATTCTACCCGAATTATGAGTACCTACCTATTCGTTGATATCCTACTAACATTCATTTTAGATAAGAGAAGTTTGTGTGAATGTTTGTTACCTTTACCCTGGCTTTACCACGTAGGTAGGTAATCTATCTATCATTATCTTCGTAACTACTAAATAGATTTGAACAAACTATTGAATGATTGGAATATTCCACTTATTATATATTATCCACATCAACTAATTTTAGTGGTGAATGAAAATTTCAAGTAGTTAGGTAGTCTACAGACTACTTTTGATGGAGGTATATCTAGCTACAACGCGGATAGCAGCTACTAACACCATCAACCCAAGAGTCACATTACATAACTATACCTAAGTATAGCGAGTTCTGTTCCCAGATTAGGTTACTTACCATCGTGGTTCGTGATACCAATAAACCCGAAGACTAGGACAAGACAAGACTAGACTAGAAGACTAGAAACAAATATTTGCAGATATTGTAAAAAAATATCTAGGAGTGGGAATCGAATACGCATTTCTTGCGTCCTGCCATTCGTTTACCACGCCGCCCGCCGCACCCGCGCTGTCACGAATATTTTCCTTTTTTCGGTTTATGCGCGAAGACTATTTCTCAGCGCGACGACAGCGGGTCTGGCGCTGCCCGGAATGTGGGGAAGGTGCGGGGCGAAATGATAGCCGCGCCCATTCTCTCAAGGGCATCGGCTCTAGTTTGCGCCTTAATGAGAATCTTCATTAAAAGACTAAGCTAACCGGATTCTAGATAAAAATGTTAACTAACTTTAACAATAACTCCCTAGTTGATGTTTATCGTTGCTATCAATATTATTTTGATTTTAAATTCTGAAACGTATCATTTTGAAAACATATATTTATTAAGAAAAGTTTCTGCTGTTATGTTTTCGCATTAGCTATTGATCTAGGTATGAACGTGAAGTAATATAGATATACAAATTTGAAATGTAGCTTGCTCAGAAGTATTATCTGTTTCTGCTTAAAAATGACCAATTGTCGACACACAGGGCCTTAAGTTTCGTCAATATACCACATTGTATATTATAAAGGTTTAAATTTTATCAACATATTATTAATTTACTAAGTGAGCTGACAAGGTAAATTGCCATGAGGCGTCATAAAATTTTTCATTACTCAATGATTTGATGTTTAATTTAGATATTGTAATGGACTATTATTATGTTGAAAGTACTGGTTGTGGGTTTTTCTGAACTAAATTGCTTCAAATGAGTCATGCTACCAATATATGACGACCGATGTGGCGCGGTGGGCGAAGGTCCGCCTGCGACGCAGGAGGTTGCGGGTTCGATTCCCACCTCGGAACCAATTTGTGTACGATCTGCAGAAATTTGTTCCGTTGGTCTGGGTGTTAGTAAAAAAATAATTATGTAAAAAATATCTATCTATGTATAGGTACATATAATGTTTTAAATATATCAGTTATCTAGTACCCATAACACAAGCTTTGAGTAGCTTACTTTGGGGCTAGATGGTGCTGTGTGGATTGCCCAGCATTATTTATTTATTATTTATTTATATGTCATTCAGGCGGTTCCCTATGATATTTTTGTTGAATAACCACTTTGAAGGGTTCCCTTATATTACAGTTACAGTGACATGCCTGCCTGGCTTACTATAATCGCTCATCGCCTCTTATTATGTAATAATCGCCTCTGAAGCTGTGGCGTTCGTAGTTCGCGGAACCTACGGAACCCTTAAAATAAATTAAAAAGGTAAAAAGGCTCTGTAGGTCGATATATTTAAAGTCAGAGGTCAAATACTCATGTCATGCTACTCATTTCGGATTCCACAAATAGTTAATAATTGAAAGTTAGTAGAAGCTGTAATTTAATTCTTATTTAATAGCTCATACGCGCGTCAGTATTAGTGACAATTAGATCCTAAGTGCTAAAACCACTCAACTTGTAATAGCATGAATTCGATTTATCTTTTTTCCACCGTAGCCCTCATCATTTCTTTATAAAATTCCTAGCAGAACGTTCGCGATAGCCTTTTCAAACGTAAATACGTTATAAAATATCCGATGCGAGGCCCGTCTAATTCTTAAAATGGATGTCACAAAGCTCTTTCAAAATGCCATGAAAATGACTGAATACCAAAATGTTGTTGACGCCGCCCACGGGTCCAGAATAGTCAGGAGCCTAACAGGATCGTATGTGCTTGAAGTTGAAATCAAGTCCGATAATCGTGCAAAAAGAAAAATCAATAAACTGGGTCTAGTCTTCTTTATGATCTGGAGCTCCCTCTACATTTATTGCGCTTGCGTAGCGCAAATCGAGGATCAAAGTATCCTTAGAAACTTATACCAGACTAAGCTGAGACGCTACGGCGATGATTTCGAAAGAATATCCTCTTTCATATACGTTGTTTTAAGCATGTACTTTATTCCGTTTCACCTTAGCGGCAATACCAGTATTATTCAAAAGCTGCACGACCTAGACATTTTCATTAGAAACGCGGGAGGGCAAATTGACTACACCAAAATTGCTAGAAGATCCCTCCTCCTTGCTGTATTACAAGTCTGCGTTTACCTGTTCAGAATGGGTTGTATCTGGGTGCCGATTAAGAAAACTAACCTCATAATGCCGGCAGAAAAAATATTCCAAGTCGTATACTCAGACGCCCAAGCGATAATTGTTACCGCTGTATTTTGCTTCTTCGTGATAATCGTGCGAGATAGATTCGATTGGATAAACAAAACACTAACAGAGATAAGAGACCGAAACTATTGGGAGTACAAAGTATACTCGCGTGGAAAGATGACTCCGAATACGGTGAAAGTTGCCCAAATTCAAGAGAAATATATCCGTGGAAAGCTCAAGACCTGTGCTTCTGCATACGGCCTGTTGTTCAAGATTTGTGAGAATATTAGCCAAGTTTTTGGCTTTATTTTAGTTATAACTTTGCTCCACTACTTGAACTATATTATCTTGTATCTGTTTTACTTGATGGAGGCCACTGCGGCGAGTTTGTTTAACGATTTGCGGGCGTATGTTGACTTCTTGGTGTATGTCTTTTGGGAAATAGTCATATCACTTGGTGTTATTTTCCTTATTATCCGTGTTTGCGAAACTGTTGTGGCAAAGGTAAATTACAAGTTTATCAGATCAAAATAATGTCTTACTTGTCATTAGATGGGAAGAAAAGAAGGCTATGAAATAACGTAAATTAAGTTTATACTTTTGTTTTTTATTGTATTTTTAAAATCACGGACGGACTTTTTACGAAGATTGAGTCGTAGGCGCTTTTTATGAAATTAAAATTCAATTGTTTCAGGCTAAACATACGGCTTTTATTGTTCACGAGATTATTAACGCCGATTTTGGTGCGGATATTAATATCGAGGTAAATAAACCAATTTAATGTTTATGATTTAATGGAAATATTTATGGTCCATGAGAATTATTTAAACATATATTTTTATTTATCATTATTCTTTTTGCAGGCTACGCAGTTTTCGGTCCAGTTGTTGCATGAAAAACCAGTTTTTTCAGTGTTAGGACTGTTCGAACTAGATTACGCTCTGCTACAACAGGTAAGTTGAATTTAAAGGTAACTAAAAAATTTTAGAAAACCTTCGCATCAGCATACACACTACGTCCACTGCTGTATAACGCAGTGGAGGTATTAAGAGTAGACAGAAGGAAGGTAGTGTCCTGGTGCCCTTCGTCTGGATAAATCCGCTTTAGTTCGCTCTCACAACATCCACGGATTAAGTTGGAGAGGTTTATTCTGAATGAACCCTTTATTGTAGGAAGGAATAGAAACAAATTAAAAAAAGTATTTTTAAACTATTGAGCTAACTGCAGATGGTTGCAAACAGTCTAGAAGTAGCTCAACTATTCCTTGGATATAGCTCAACTATGCCTACCAGTCGGAAGCGTTTCCAGACACTGGCTGCATTACCTTACCACGCTGTATGGCAATGCTGATGCGCTTTACTCACCAGCTCTTGGGTCAATAGATACCTAGTTAAAAATAAACATAATACAAAGGCGGCCTTATCTGTAAGTGATTTCTCCTAGGCAACAAAGCCGACGGCAGAAGCTAGTAACTAGATTTTCTTTAACACTCCACTAGACCTTACTACCGGCATGCGGCATTAAAATAATGAAGGAAAATCCTCTAAAGGTGTTATCTATTTCTGAATTCACCGAAAAATGGGAGGATAAAACTATTTCCTTATTGCTCCAGTGGTCGTAAATCAGTTGTCACAAAGTTTCGCTTTTGTTTAAATTACGCTCAATTTAACAATACGTGTCTTGAATTGTAGCACTAGCCTTGAAGTAGGAAGGAAAGTGGTCATTCCTAAAATATGAGGCCGGCTTCTTAATAGGAATCTAAATAGGTAATTTTTATTCTAACATGATGCTACTTAGGCCTTGTGCATTGTTTTGGTGACGTTATGGATTTTTTTTTAAGGTTAAGTTCATATTAGGTACATTGTATGATATAAAGATGTAGTTTCTCTTAGCACCAAAATTACTTTCGTGCAAATGTTGTCATCTCTTCCTTTAAATCAAAAAAGGACTGCTCCATTTTAGGACCAGCTTGTTCAGGTTTTGTGTTCCTGATACGTTCAGTAGTTATTGGCGTGAAGAGGTTACAAATGTATTTATTTATTATCCATTCATCTATCCATCGAAACGTTCGCTTTTATAATATCAGTTTTTAGTCCGCGGTTTCGCATATTTTGTTTCTCGCATAAAAAGTATCAAAGTGTACGTTTAATACACTTTTTACTTTTTTTATCCCATGGGAACTGATCTAAAGGATGAAAACTTAAATTTCCAGAGCTAGAACTACGTTTATTCAAAAATTCAGCCCAATCCGTTCAGTAGTTTTTGCGTGAAAGAGTAGTAATAAACATCCATACTTACAAACTTAATATTAGTAAGGATAATGCATAAGACAGGACAGGGCGCTATGGGGCTCATTTAGGGGAGGCCTATGTCCAGCAGTTGTCTAATATAGGTTGATGATCATGATGACTTAGAATGATGAGGTATAATAAGTTTGTCTATATCTTTATTTTGGATGATGGGATATGTAGAGTATTATAGTTTCTGAGAAATGCTGAAATTCAAGTAGTTTGTGGGAATCCACCCTGGGCCCTCGTGATGCCAATGTATAATAAATTTATTCAAAATAACTTACAACTGAGATAGTATAAAGGGTATATTATATAATAATTATATCTATAGGAATGAAACAATACATGTGCCTGAACCAGGATAAACCTGTATCTCAGGCAGAAAGTGCTTAGATGGAACAAATAAAATCACACTAGTCAAAAGTCATAATAAAACAAACGATAGTAGCATAAACCCATTCATTTCTTTGCAGGGGGCACGATCGGTTTCTACATATCTTGTAATTTTGCTCCAGTTCATCACTGAAAACGGCCACAAAGAGAATATGTTAAGTTGATTTAAATCTTGTACTTAAAATTTTAGCTTTAATCTTAAGTGTTTTTATTATCTGTAGGCCCAGCACACCGAGTTTTTCTACAGTAAAATAGATAAAAATACATCAAATGTGTAAAATAACAAATAATCATTTAATTTAAGATTTTGCGTAGTGTCTGCAATTATATGTATTTTATCTTTGATTAAAAATTGCTATGCTTGATTGTTTTGTAAATGTAGAGCTTCATGATGAGGTGTTGAGTGTTTTAATGTTTTATATACTCTAGATTTAATTAGGTAAGTATTCTTAAGGTATAATAATAATATACGCAAGTATTGCAACAACTTTATCTTAGTATAAATAATACATCCGGAAACTTTTAACTAAAGTGACACGCAAAAAAACAACCAATTTTCCGAGCGAATTGCTAATAATTGTCAGTTCGAGTTCCTTGCAATCCGAAGGTTTGCACCAACCACCATGACCTCACGACCCTCTAGAAACCGTATACCGAGAGCCAAACGGAAAATTTATATAAAATACTCTCATATCACAAATAGGCGACACGCGGAGCGCGCGTTTCAAAAGTCGTCCCGCTGACATGTCAAACCGCCGTTGACAAGACTTGCTCGGTCAATTGTAGGGTTTGACGAAAATACGCTTTTGGAAAATACTTTCATCGTAGTCATTTGAATTTAAAATGATTTTGTGGGTATTAATTGTGGTGGTAGTGTCTTGGTATGCGGTGTTCAGGTATAAACGGAGGGATATGTACCGGCTGGCCTCAGCAATACCACCGCCAAGTGAAGAGTTGCCGGTCATAGGAGTTGCGCACTCTCTAACAGGAAATACTGAAGGTAAGTGTCAAATACAAATTTTAAAAGCCATAGTATAAAATTAAAGCTCTCGCAAAAAATTATCAGCCATCTGTTTCAAAAATAGTTGATCTATCGATAAATAGGTTTAGTCTACACCACAGTGAAATTTTAGTACCTAAATGAGTCTAATGTTGGTACTTTTACAAATGCATTGTCTCCTGTTTGGCCTAGCTAGCTCAATATGGTGTTCTGTTCACCTGTTCCTTTTTAAGGTAGGAAAATCTTTTTTTATTTTTCATTAAAGTTTTCTATAATATTATGTAGAGCAGTATTTTATGAACCTGAAGCTTTTACTCTCGCGAAAAATCCTTAAATTGAGTGCTCTTCTCATGCTCCTCTTTTCTTCTATAAGAAGGTAGGTAACTATTCATTGCCAATTAAATTAACATAGTTTACCGTATGTAGAAAATTGCCTTCCTATTAAGGTACTAAGTGCATTTATAAAAACCCTCATGGCAAAAGCGGAATCTAAAGTACCAAGTTGATTGAACTTGAAAAGATCAACATCTGTCTTCCTTCCTAGATGTGTGCACGATTTACACGCAGAGACATTTTTTTACACGCCTTATATGGCTAATAAGATAATAACCATAAGAATGATTTGCTAAGTTTCTTGGTAACTAAATATATGTATATACTTAAAATCAATAGGAAATATATTTAAAATCAAAATATAGTTAAAATCAATAGGACTAGGTTTTATAATAAATATTAAGCTCGCAATTTCAAAAAAACAATTGGCTTGTTAAAGTTCAACGGAGACCAGGGGCCGAATTCCACTAATTTCAAAACAAAGGTCTTAGTAGTGCTTTTTGTGCATTTGGTATTCTACTATTTTTTGCGCTTGAAGAGACTTTCATAATTAGAATGTCAAATTGGTAGTTATAAAGGTAATCGTCACAGCTATGAATGAACCTCAAAAAGTTTGTGCTAGAAGAATACCAAAAAGAGTTTAACACTGTCATTTTGACACGATACTATTTAAATGGTGAAGTGATTTATTTAGTGGAATTCGGGCCCAGAGAGGTAGTTTGTATTTTACGCCCATTTTATCGAGTGTGTGTGTGTGTGTTAGTGAGCGCGTATGCGTGCTTTAGTATGTGTTTATGTTATGAGTATACAAATTTCAGGGTAGGGTGCCGCTTTTAAAATATTAAAGGTGTTAATAAGTTCTCAGTTTCGGTTAATCTAACGAACGATAAGCGAACGTAGCAATTATACCAATCACAGAAATATGAATTGTGTTTTCTGTGGTACCATACAGTTAAGCATTTATTTATAGGCTTATGATATAAACCTATTTCCTAACCTTGTTATACAAACTTACGCTCATAGCTCGTTTAGGATGCGCAGCGTGTGCCAATCTGCATCACGGAATTGCTTGAACTTTATACTTTAACCGTTTACTCAAGTTGAAATTTAGCAGCCGATCTCAGTGTCTTAAATACCTACCTATGATCTTTCTTATTCGTCAGTCAGACAATTGTTTGTATGTAGTTTCCAATTAAGGCTACCTATCATCAATAGATAGGTAGGTATTTTATGTTGTTAGTTTGAGTTGCAGATAGGCAACCACGGCAACCTGCCCTGGTTGCCTATTTAATATTAAAGGTTATGGTTGACCTGTGGAATTTGAAGAAAAGGTTATAAATTTAGTCTTTGCAATATTTATTTTTTACGCTGATGATTCTGCTCATCAAATGTACCGGGAACTGGCCAGATAAAATAAAGGTTCAAAAAAATATTTTTTACGGTACCTTTGATGAGCAGAATCATCAGCGTAAAAAATACACATCATCATCATCAGCCTATATTAGTCCACTGCTGGAATAAAATATACACACCAAATACCACCAAATACATAATATGTCTGCAGTTCCTTTTTTCGTACTCACTTTAGTATCTACTTATGTAAAGTAATTACCTACTCTGTTAAAATAAGATAAAATAGGACACTACCATCCTTCTAAGACTGAACCTACTTGTGGACTGGGCATTGTGGGCATGTCTACAGGTACCTACTTAATTATAACTTTGGATTCATTGATTATGTAAAAGTGATAAGGTATGGTATTTTTTACTCAAAATGTTCTTCCATTTTTACTCTTTTTTATTTTGACTTTGTAAAGGGTCGGTATCCTTTACAGAGCCACATAAAATACAATTTTGGAGCCTTTATTTGTTGAAGGGGTTATTAACCTCTAAGGCTAATGGCCGCCTTGTTAGGGAGGTAAACCGGGTATTTTCTTGTTTTATTTTTTGAATGGTTTTGGTGTATTTTGCATGTATGTAATATTGTCTGCTTGGCTTAGGTAAAGGCGACGTCTTCGCAGAAGGGCATTAAAAAAAAGTTTTTTACTATACCGGTGATTTTTTTGGTTTTTATTTGTTTACCAAAGACAAGAATTTGTCCCTTATAAGTTTTAAAATTGGATACTAAACAGAATAAATTCAAGGGTTGGCTATATTTTACGATCCATCTTACTCGGTCTTAGGTACCCAAATTATTGTTTTCATAAGATTTAAAGTTTGTCAACAATAAATCCTACATAGATGAGCCAAGAAAATATGTTCAGTTGGAAAAACAAATTTAAATTTGGTTTATTTTGTCCATTATTGTTATTAGATAGGTAATAAAATTATCCTTAACATAGGTGTTACGGTAATGTTTTTTCGTATTTTCTGTACTAACATAAACCATCCACAAATATGGTTATAGCGGAAGATCAACTCTGGTTAGGTCACTTACGCGATCTTTTCATAGTTTAGTTTATTACATTCATGTCCATTAGATAGGTAGGTCTTACAGTTTTTTGAGATAATCTAAGCGAGCCCAGTAGGAGCTTGTGACTCTAAGTTCGAGGATTTAGTTTTGCCAGCGTTTTGCAATTTTTTGTAACAACTCTGTGTTCAATAAATGTCTCCTGTCTTTGATTAATTGTCTTCTCAAAATTAGCAAGGAAAAATTAAATAATCTACCTCAGGTTGTTTTTTTTCAGACATCATGAAAAGTCTACAAAATTTTAGCTATGCAGCTATGGAAAATGATGGTTTTATCCGTGGCTGGTTGAACCATATCTTGTATTTTGGTAAGTTTTATTTCTATTTAAGAAAAAAAAATGCATGTTAAAAGCATGCACAATAAAAACGGAGGTAAAGTAATATCAAAAAACTTGCATTTAAACCCTTCATAAATCTGCATAGAAGAATCTACCTACTATAAATAAATAGGTAGAAAATTAGTTTTAAAAGTACCTCAACGAAAAACTACACGTAGGTAGAGTCTGATGATGAATGGAATTAGTCATTCCGCAGCTTAACGGTCTCGAAATATTTCATGTGTGCCTTTATTTACATAATATGCCAAATTTTAAACTGTAATTTTGTACCTTAGATAGGTAATTTTGTACCTATCTAAGGTACCTTTTTAATTTTAATAATTAAAAATCGGTTAGTCAAGGACAGAATTTTATTGTAGTGGATAAACACAAGAGTCGACGATAAAGAAGAACAAAACTGCTTGGTTTTTTTGTTGTTGTTACAAATTTTTATAATCGACGTAAGATAAACATAACATTTTATTTCAGTTGTGATAAACCCATCTGACTTGGAAGTAATCTTGAAGTCGTGTTTGGAGAAAGATGATCTTCATAGATTCATCAGAAAAGTTATCGGCAACGGAGGAATTTTTGCACCAGGTAATGCTGTCAAATTTCTTTGATGTTTTTGTCAAAACTATACTTAGGTACTCGAAAATTGGCGCTGTTATATTTAAGTAATAATAATCCTCCAGAAGTGAAAAATTTATAGAACTGTATCGGGATAAAAATCTCTAGGTATCAGTTGGTAGATTACGAGTAACACACAAAAATCATAGCTGAATTGAGTTTCATTATTTGGAGTAGTTTGAAAACATGGAACTGATTTTATATCGAGTGCCTACAGAATATTAAATAATTGAGAATTACACATCTTTAAGAAGGTTCGACACTTGGAACAGTCCCAGATAATGTTTTTGCGATTGTATCTAAAAGGAAAAGCAAATAAAAAAAGAGGACTGGACCACAACCTTGAATATCATGTAAATAGGAAAACGACGTGAATTTATATGGTGGTTAATCTACATTGTCCAACAGTCGGAAATTCGAGCCAGGTTTTACAAGGAAATAGATAAGCATCAGGCACGTTTCTCGGTCTGACGAAGATTTGAATGTCTAGAAGTATCAGAGGTATCCTATTGGGGCGGTTTTTATTAGGTATATTCTGCATTTTCCATGGAAACCAGTACCAGAAAAGTAGTTATCCACAAAACGTAGACCATTTTCTATCACCCCATGTCACAAAAAATCTAATAATGGCCATTTCGGTAACATGTTGATTTTTATAGTTATAAATCTCATATATTATTAATTTCTCCGAAAGTGTTTAAGAATGGGTTCATAGAAAATGTTATAAATAAAAATACCAATAGAATATAAAACCCATAAGACAAGCTCTGCTTAGCTTAGAGCTAGATGAAGCTGTGTGGGTTGTCCAGTATTATTTTATATCGAATTTATTATATGGAATTCGTATCGCTAGTGGTCATGTGGTCTGACTGAACCAATTCTTAAACCGATCCGCACTGAATTCGTCTCGGTAACTATTTAATTCTATTTTTTTAGTGTCAATATGGAGAAGACGTCGAAAGATCCTAGTCCCAGCATTCAGTCCGAAAATAATCGAAAACTTCGTCGATGTTTTTGCGGAACAAAGCGATACTCTAGCTAAGAGACTCGTCAGCTGTGCCAATAGCAGTAAATTTAGCGTTTGGCCATATCTCAGCACATACACACTGGATTCTGTTTGCGGTAAGTAAGACTACATCATATTACCCTTACCTACTAAACCTAGCAAACCTACCTAGTAAACTTCATTTACTAGTCCACATAATAGTCTCATCTGAAAATGAGGAGTTATACAAAGTTAGGGTTAAGAAATGTATCGCAATGTATTATTCCGTTGTGAGTTTTTAGTAATATTATATAATTGAAATTTCATAAATTAGGAGCATGCAGATTATTTATTTCCCGATAACAGCTACCAGCGTTTTCATAACCCGCTATGGTTCTTGCTTATTATCTTCGGTCTCTACTCTAAGAAACGAATCAACTGTTCTTACGTTGGCTTACCAAACATTTAGTAACGGTCAGCTTGGTTTAAGTTTATCCTAGACGGCAATAACATGACCAAAATTGACGATATATAGAAATTAAAAAGAAACCATAATCTTGACCTCGTATTACTCAAATGGTTTACTTCGCGAGATTGTCTAAGAAAAGCCATTTAATAGTTAGTAGTAATTTTCAACGTGGTATAGTTTGTATGTCACAATAACCGGTTATGCACGCAAGCCATGATTTATCGTATGGGTAATTTAATCCTATTTCTTGATAGGTAGTAGTTGAATGGATATCATTGACCGTGAACATCTTAGACATATTTAGGTCTAGTTTATTTAGCGTAAAGGCCGATTGCTTCCTTTGATTAAGGAAATGACTACACTTTGTTATTGTCATACACAGTTTTTACATCACATGTTTATTATCTTTATGCTTCTGCGTTTTAAAATACGAATACTTTTTTTGGAGAATTGTTGAATGATACATCCATGAAGGTCTTAAATCAAATGAATGATTTAAGAATATAATCCCTCTCGGACGTAAAATACGAACTTTAACAATTTAAGAAATTATACAGGGCCAAATGAAATTTTGTATGAGGTAATAAATGAAAATTAAACTATGTATATGTAGTTATTTCCTCAATTTACGTTTATAAAGTGTTCTGAGCGCGTAAGTTTAAAAAACTGGTACCTATACCAAATTTCACGATTCTATGACAGCAGCAAGTCGCTATGGATTTTGATTCCCTGCAAGTGTCTGAATATGCCTATGAAAACTGAGCGCCATGGCGCTCATTAGGTTAGGCCTATGTCTAGCAGTGGACTAATATAGGTTCACGATGATGATCATGATAAACTTTTAACTGATTTGTCATCAACAGAAACGGCTATGGGCGTGAAGTTGGATGCCCAAGGGAATCCGGACCTACCATTCCTCAAAGCCATGAACCGAATACTGAATCTGATCTGCGAGAGGATATTCCACCTGTGGCTGCAACCTGATTGGCTGTTCAAACTGCTTCCTAAATCAAGGGAGCACGATAAATGTATCGGTGAGATGCATGACTTTACTGATAATGTAAGTTCTAGCAACTAGTGTCTTACTTGATAAAAATTATAGGTACTTGTGCATTTTCACGTCTGGAGTCAAAAGCGACAAAGAAACATTTGAACTGCTTCGTTCCATTAGACTTTAAACCGTAGTGGACCTTTGATTTAGTCGAGTAGGTAGTTCGAAATACATGCTGGAATTCACAGAGCATCATCAAGCCCCAAATTAAGCAAAACTTGTGTTATGGGTACTAGATAACTGATATAGTTACTATACTACATAGGGATATTTTTACATATAAAACACTTGGAATACCCTGAATGCCTAATATCTGCATCGTAAAGGCTTTGTCCGGAGACGGAATTCGAATACTTCGAATCTTACTTCACAGATTTCGTCTCACATTAAGACGCAATAGAAACAAGCAAGGAAAGTGGGGTATTTCAAATACCTTACATAACATGAAAGGCTAATTTCAGTGGATCCGTTTAGTGGTTTTGCAGGAAAGAGTAACAATATTCCAAACTTTCGCTCTTACAATGTTTTAGTCATTTTTTCTGTGGCAGGTAATAAAAAAGAAACGAGATGAAATAAGCGCTGAAAAACTCAAAAAGACGGAAGTTGATCAAGAATTTGGTAAGTAGGTTCACCAAACATTATTTACATTCAAAGAGCCGTGCCAGCTAAAAATAATCTCAACATTACAATTCAGATTTAAGCTCATACAAACGGAAGACTTTTCTGGACCTCCTCATATCTCTATCTGGAGGTGACAAAGGGTATACGAACGAGGAATTAAGGGAAGAAGTCTTAACCCTGGCTGTGGCTGGAACTGACACTTCAGCAGTCGCTGTTGGTAATACCCTGAAACTGCTTGGAAAGTACCCAAAGATTCAGGACCAGGTTTATCAAGAGTAAGTTCGTATTTTCTATGCTACGTAAACTAGCGGTATAAACATCTTTTAATTTCATCACGTTTATTGATGTGTCGGTGGTGATGAGTCTATCCAAGTCATCATGGTAGTCGGATAAATAGAAGACGAATATATATTTATTCGATAAAAGACTTACACATAAAAAAAATGTTTGAAATACTATAAAGAATACAATGTTATAAGTGCATTTCTCTCCGCAGATTACGCGAAGTTTTCGGCGACTCTGACCGGTTATTAGTGAAAGAAGATCTGATGCAATTGAAGTGCCTAGAACGAGTGGTAAAGGAGTCTCTTCGACTCTTCCCGCCAGTACCATTTATCATAAGAAAAGTCTTAGAAAACATAACATTACGTAAGTGGCGTGAATATGCAATAAACTAGCCTATGTCCAGGTTCTAGATTGGCCAATTAGGTAGGAATTTCCGTATTCTAGTGATAAAGAAAATCTTTGTTTAATTGGACCCTTGTGTTTGCAGTAACTTGATATTTATTATGATTAATGACACGAATGTATTTACATATTTCCTATTGATAATTTTAGCTTTTAGCGCTAACAAGCGTTCATCTATACGTATAAGGCATACCCAAAAGGCAAAAATAAAAGTTTGACATATGTAGAGCTACAAAATTATATAATTACAAAAATCAAAAAAATGTCGTACTTGTTGTAGGCTGTTTAAGGCAGGTAACTTCTCTTATTTTGAATAACATTTATCATGCATAATCATCATAATACCTTAGTATTACCCAATTAGATAAGATAATTAGATCAATTAACTAGTATCCATAACACAAGCTGTGCTTAGCTTGTGTAGATGATGTTGCGTCAACTGTCCAGCATTATTATTATATTGTTTTTCATATTCTATGACCTCGGGCCATAATAGAGGACCGGTCCATTGGGAGACATGCGTGGGTTCGAAGTCCACAGCACAGAGACCCTTATGATCTTAAAGACATCTTAAGGGCTACAAATACCCCAGGACTACGATATGTGTTCTTTGAAAAGGGTCTTTTAAGACATTTAAAGGGTCGTCAACGCGCGTGTAATGTATCTGATGTTGTAGGCGTCCATAGGCTGCGGTAACCGTTTTCCATCAGGCGAGCCGCATGCTTGTTTGCCACCTAAGTAGTATAAAAAAATAGCGGTTGTCATCATTGGGTGCACAATATGATACATTTGCTATTAAATATCCTACTAATATAGGTTGCTAAGTGCTTATTTTGTAAGCCTAAAGAAACAAAGATATTGATTTACTGCTGATGATGATGATGATGTTGGTCCTATTAATATTATAAACGCGAAAGTTTGTAAGTATGGATGGATGGATGTTTGCTACTCTTTCACGCAAAGACTACTGAACGGATATGGATACAACAGAGATAGATTATAACACGTAGGCTATATTTTATCCCGGAATTCCCACGGCAACGGGAAACACGCGGATGAAACCGCGATGCGCTGCTAGTTATCATTAATTTTCTCGTGTCACCATATCTTCGTGTTTTCTTGCGGTACTTCTCTAGACTTACTATAATAGGATTGACGACCAATTTTCTCCGCTCAAGTCATAATCTTTTCCACAGCATCAGGAAGGACTTTGCCTGCTGGTTCAGGGATTGTGGTTTCCATCTGGGGGCTCCACAGAGACCCCAAATACTGGGGTCCGGCTGCAGAGCATTTCGACCCCGATAGATTCCTGCCAGAGAGATTCAACGTACCTCCTTGCAGTTATATGCCTTTTAGCAGCGGACCCAGGAACTGTCTCGGTAAGAAGAAACTTTAAATCATTTAATACTAATCTGTGGCTTAGCAAGCGTTTGTACTCCATCTAAAGCAGTTCATCATCTTGCTTAGAATATCATCTTTGTCCCTGCTAAAGTTTATTTAGATCTAATAAGCCAATTAGACGTGACAGGGTATCGAATATTGCACCTAAATATGTATACTGTCAGTACTCAGTAGGTACCTACTTGATTGTGAGTTTAATATATCACATATTATAAAGTTTAGTATTCGTTTATTCTCAAAAAGACAAATTAGGTACCTATACAATGTCACTTACATGAGAACAGGGTTTTTAGATTGAGTATAGATAGATACATAGGTTGTAGTCGCTCGTATTATAATGTAAGTATGTACCTAGTTAGATTTTTGTGAGTGTGGCATGTTGCACGTAGCTTGTATTACAAAGATAACTTTGGAAACACAGAAAATAATATAATTTTTTTAAATCGGTAAGTACATTTAGTAGATACTTACAAGTGTAAATACTAGATTTTATTAATCTAAAAATGCTAAAAATTCGAAAACTCGTTAGACTTCAACTTCTATCTTACTCACACGTGCATTTAAATAATGGGAGAAATACCATATGATATTCATGAAAATAGCCTCGGTCTAAATCCCGCCTATGAGCATGAAACTTTACAACCGCTGTCAAACTGCGAAAATTAGTCTATCCGTCTATTTCTATCCGGTAGAGGCGCTGCAAGGCGCCCAATATACGGAAAAAGACAAAAACATTTATCGCATTAAACTCAACCACCACTGGTACTAAAGACTGAGCAAAATAACAATGTATAAATACATAGGTAAAGTAATACATTGAAAACCAATTTTCCCTCGATTTATGTTGTTTTGAGTCTTCCTAATAATTTTTCCTATTTCGGTACAGCTGCATCATATGCCATAATCATCTGAAGAAACTGGCAAGTTAGTTTGTTTTACAACGATTATATCTATCATAAAATGCATTAAATTTTTTTTTCTAGAAAACGGTACCTAAGTACTAGAACAATGATAAAAACAATACTATGGTTAATTGGTGTCTAATGTGGAAATTCCCGCTATTCTCCATAACTTGTTAATTCAATTATGGAAAAGAAAATTCAGGATAACCTACGTAGTTTTTCATTCGGTGTACTTGTGACGATTAATATTTTATTACTAGTCGACACGACAGACTTATATGACGTATAATATGAAAATAGACTTTTCTTTTGTTAATATAAATAAATAAATAAACTAATGTTTTAGAATTTTTGAATTTTCAATATTATTTGAATATTTTTGAAAACGTCTTTTTATTCGATTGGTAATTTTTTGTAATAATTTCATTTCATAGTTTTGCTAACAAAATAAGCGAATACAAGAAAAATACCTTCAATTTATTCAAAAACATGAATATAATGAAAAAAAAAACCGATAAAAAACAAAAACGTATACAAAATATTCATCCCATTAGGATCCAAAATCACCCACTTTCGGCTTAGTACTTGTTTTAGTTAGTATCCTGTATATAAATATCTTGTAAAACCTATTGCGAGTAGTAAACCAGCCTATATCCTGCCTTCTACATTTATTACATTTATTATACAAACCAGTTAGTATATTGTATGCAATTAGTAAAGTTATTACTCGTAATTATAATATGTGATATGAGGTAGTATTTTCTTACATTTCTAAGGATTTCCCCGTTTACGCTTAATGCTGTAATTGCTACTGTTTATCCGTCACATAAGATAATAATTCCGCCATTGTCTGGTGAGTACCTAATTTGAGTTTAACTCACGGACTTTAATATAAGTGTCGGAGTGTCAACTTCAACTTAAAAAATAACCGCTTTATTTAAATTCTTTGTTCTAAAATTTCTCGAAGGCACGTGAACTGATTTGGAAAATTCTTTTATTTCGGGACGACCGTCGACCGATTTCGTTAAAATTTAAATGGTGGTCGTTTAAAATTTATCGAAATTGGTCAGTGGTTTTTATAAAATAGAATTACTTAATAATAAGTTGAATAACAAAAGGAATAACAAGATTTAGTAAGTTAAAAAAACAAAAGGCGTTCTGGGGTTCTGTTCTGTTTTCTATGTATAATAAAAAAAACTAATTTATTATCTATGTATTATATTAAGTATATTATCAATAATCTAGTATCTATCAATTTGCTTAGCTTGGGGCTAGATGATGCTGTGTGGATTGTCCAACATTGTTTATTTATTTTTAGATTTATAGAAGTAAACTATAAGGTTAATGCATTAACTTAACCTAGTTAAAATAGTGATAAACCTAGTTCCATTCAACTTCAAGTTAAGTACCTTTATGTTATATTCAATCATCTGTAATATAAACTACTTTGTAAGAATTCCTATATCAAAACGTATCATGCTGAAGACAGGGCGCTATGACGCTCATTAGGGGAGGCCTATGTCCAGCAGTGGATTAATATTGGCTGATGATGATGATGATACGTAGTTTATTATACCTACTCTATGTTAGGCCTAAGCATTATTTTCGCCTGAAACTCAGGACTACTTAGTTGAGGCTAAATTGTAATGCTTGCTTTTTTCTGATAATACATCTCTTGTTTTACGGTTCTACAAGGTTCTTGCTTGAGTCAAATTTTAAATAATATTTTTTAACAGCTGCGCCTCACTTCACCATCTGAAAGTTGATGAAAGTAGCCTACTTTTTATTTTAGGCGTAGAGCTATTTCAATTCAAAATTTCAGCCTCTTCCTTTCTGTAGTTTTGGCCTGAAGAGGTAATAAAATTATATCCATACATCCATCCAAACTTTCCTATTTATAATATTGATGTGATGAGTTATTTACATAACACAGCATTATTCATTCAGCGTCATCTAACCTAGCCCCTAACTAAGCTAAAAAAACCTTTTCTTAGTTAAGGGGTAAGGCTATATCATTATCTAGCCTAGCCTGGGTGAATAATTTATTTATTATCCAGCATTATTATGATACTACGGGCGGAGCTGAGACGTGGACACTCACGGTAGGGCTGGTCCACCTGTTCAAAGTCGGTCAGCGAGCTATGGTAAGAGCTATGCTCGGAGTCTCTCTGAAGGATAAGATTCGTAATGAATGCATCCGACAGAGAACCAAAGTTATCGACATAGCTCAAAGAATTAGCAAGCTGAAGTGGCAGTGGGCTGGCCATATCTCGCGAAGAACCGACAACCGTTGGGGTAAACGTGTTCTTGAGTGGAGACCGCGACTTGGTAAACGTAATGTAGGACGCCCTCCGGCCAGGTAGGATGACGATCTGCGAAGGACTGCTGGCAGATGCTGGATGCGTCAAGCTGAAGACAGGGCGCTATGGCGCTCACTAGGGGAGGCCTATGTCCAGCAGTGGACTAATATAGGCTGATGATGATGATGATTATTATTGACGGCCGATGTGGCGCGGTGGGCGAAGGTCCGCCTGCGACGCAGGAGGTTGCGGGTTCGATTCCCGCCTCGGAACAAATTTGTGCACGATCTGCAGAAATTTGTTTCGTTGGTCTGGGTGTTTAATATGTATAATAAAAAATATATCTATCTATGTATATAATGTAATAAATATATCAGTTATCTAGTACCCAAATCACAAGCTTTGAGTAGCTTGCTTTGGGGCTAGATGGTGCTGTGTGGATTGTCCAGCATTATTATTATTATTATTATGATAACCTATAATTTTTCTACTATTTTGTCCTCAGGCTATCAATACGCCCTTATGTCAGTGAAGACTGCGCTTGCTGCTATACTACGTCAGTACAAAGTCGTCGGTGATATAGAAGATGGTCCTATACCAAAAATACGAGTGAAGCTAGACATAATGATGAAAGCAGTCGACGGATACAATATAGCTTTAGAAAAAAGAGATGTTGCTTCTACGCGATCTGCTCAAGGATAGAGAAAAAATCTCTAAAGAGTTCATTGAATATCAGTCACGCCATGATTATAGAATGTAGGGATGTATTAATTTGTTATAATTTTGATATAGTTTTAAGTTAATAAACTTAAGTCTTAACAAAATTGTTTTGTTGTTAAATCAGTATTTTAGAAGTTTGGACTGTCAATACCGCCAGGCCTCTTTTATAATAAAAACCCTTTTCAAAATGATATAACATTTTTTTATTTGCCACCTTTGAAATTGAAGCGAAAATAAAAAATTTAACACTTTTTATATACCTAATTAACATTGATAATAATTATACTAAAAATTGACATGTCAAAGAGCTTATTTTGTTAGTTAGTTAATGCAGTTTATATTGTTTTCTAAATTAAAATAATGTCTTCTTTCAGTAAAATATTCCATCTACAATATTTTAGATACTTTCCCTCCATGTGGCATGGCCGTGGGACGCCCTGTATAGTTAACATGGTTTTTGCCGGTTTTCACTAATAGGGAACTTACATTCTCAAAAGTTTTCACTATAACAGCCAGTAGTAGTACAATATTTATATTCTCTTTGATAACAGCCATAAACAAGAAGTTTAAGTCGAACTTATTGACATACATAATATTTATTAGTTTGTGGTATAAAGCTATAAAAAAATAGTAGTTTGTAAAAATAGGTGATAAAATTAGTAAAATATTATTTTACTGTGTAAGACTCAAGCATCAAGCATGATAAGAACCATTAAAATTAATTTGTAAAACGTATGTGATTATAAGCTCACATAATATAATATTACTAATAAGTAACTAATCACTTTTTTATAGTGTTACGATCATGATGCAGGTAAATTCAGGTTAAAGGGTAGTGTAGAAGGCTACATCAAACGGTTGAATGGTTTTGTTCACCTAAATGGATAATCAAAATGGACATACACATGTAAGTACCCCAATCAGCTTTACGGTGCCTAGCGTAGCTATTAATGCTCTTCAGCACATTATGTGCCTTAAAGAGGAGGCCTACATATAAGGCCAGAGTCTTAGAGAGTAATCACCAGTGGGCAAATGAGTAGAAGTGATGATGACATTTGAACTCGTTTGTACCGGCATGTATTATGTAGCTACTCGTTACAGCCTGTCCAGATAGGGCGCTTTACGCGCGAGTGCCCTCGCGCGTTTCAATTTATATTGCGTCCAGATGCGGCGTTTTACGCGCGCTCCACTGTTCGCCCGAGTATTTCGACTCGCGCGTAGCACGCGCGAGTCGAGAGTCCAGCGCTTTACGCGCGTAAAGCGCCCTATCTGGACAGGCTATTAGACATGGCGGAAGGTTTCATATGATTTTGAAAATAAATATGCATAAGAAAGTAGTTCCTAGTTATTCAGCCGTATAGAAAGCAAAGTTCAATACAAAACGTGACCTCATACTACTTTGAATCAATGAAACTCCGCATGATATTTATAAAACTGGAAAATTCTTTCGATCAACCTTGAGACTTTGAAGGAGACTCATTTATTTCCAGTATAAATATTATTGGCAGTGCGCTTAGGTTTATCCATTGTCGTAAGATACAATAATGCCATATAGATATAAGTAGCTTTATTTAATGCTACGAGTTGTATGTTCATTGTTATAATAGCCAGCTATGCGTATTATAAGATACAGCTGGATATGGTTTATAGGAGTTACGACCGTAACAAGACAGAAAATATTGCAATACCCGCAATACCTATACCTACTTAATGCTACACTTGTGCTTTGAGAACTACAATTGATATGAGACAGCTACGCTTGTGCTACGAGACAGCTTCCATTGTGCTACGATTCAGCTACGGTTTTCAAGTAGAGCTACGAGCAAGCTACGATTGTGCTAGGAGGTTGCTGAGTGCTACGTTTGCTATGAGATAGCTACGACCATGCTACGCTTGTGCTACGAGTGCTACGAATGAATGCTACGAGACAGCTACGAGCAAAGTACACTTATGCCATGAGAGTGCTACGTTTGCGCTACGATTGCTACGAGATAGTAACGAGCAAGGCTACGTGATGTTTTTTGTATCATCCTGTAGGACAACAACACTTTCAAGCTACTATAATGAATTCATTTTAATGTTAAATAATTTCTACAAAGGTAACCTTCATTTCATTGAAAGGAAAATCACGAATAATTGAAACAACTTTGGCATTCATTTGAAATTGTCGGAAGTCGTTGGAAGTAAGGTGAAAATTAAGCAAAGTGAAATTATGCTGCTATTTAGCTGACTTTGAACTTAAATGTGCAGTGAATTTGTCACGAAAGGCATTTCTGCTTAGATTGTCTTGTTTACAAAGTATAAAGGTCATGAAAAGTAAGTAGGAATTCGTCTTTTTTAGATTTTACATTACTTCGAAGCCACTGGCAATCGTTCGATTTGGCTCTTGCTGTTTATGATTGCTGAAAGCGATAAGTACTTCTAAAGCCTTGTAAAGCGTATGCATGGGATGTAGAAACAATAAACAGAAATAGAACCTACAACTCCTTGTATTGCAGCCGGACCTTCACCCACTGCGCCACTGCGAATTATAGCTTGAATTTATGTACATTCATAAATTAGAATCCGTTATTGTTTTACTTTCGCTAAGCGTGCATAATTGTTGTTGGTACCTTAATAATATTCCTAGAGCTAAAGCCAAAAGGTTTTCTTTTCTATTAAGTGATGCAACGCTATTCAATAAAACGATTGTATAATATCGATCAACTACAGGTTGCAAGGGGAATATATAACTACTTTTATTCTATGGCGATGGCTTTCACAATAAATAGCAGGGATTACGTACCTCCGTTCTGCACGAACCGTGGATTGTGAAGTAGTTAGTAACCTTACTACGTTTTCAGGAAATGACCAGCTCATTCCTGTTTTTGGTTACATTTCTTAAGTTTTGTCATGAAAAAGTACTAAGTACCAAAAACTCTTAGGGCTTGTTTCACGATCCAAAAGTAAGTTCCCGTTAAATTAACTGACAGTTATCTATGGTGCTGTCTCTTTCATAATAAAGTGGACAGTACCCGACGACAATACTGTTATATGTCAAGTAAATTAACAGGAACTTACTTTTCGATCGTAAAACAAGCCCTTAGTTTGTTCAAAAGTATGAACTTGGATTGTTTCGTAGTTTATCTTTATCTATTACATTTTGTAGATTTCGCCGGTAGCAAAACCCAAATCAAAATAGCATCCAGTTATACTGTTATTACATCTGTTCTTTATCGACAAGCGTATTCAAATGTTTTCAGGCTGCATTTCCAATAAGCCTAGTCACAAACAAACCCCTTACCCAGTTGGCAACGTAACTTACAACCACGAATTAGTACAAGTCGGGCGGGCGTACCGTACGGCCGGCCCGTTCCTATAAGCTCCACGATCGTGCTTTGTTTTACCGCCCAAGACACCCAAAGCTCCGACAGTGTCAGTTATTTATAAAAAGCTGAATGAAAAGCTTCAATTTGCATCAGGTTTTTTATACTTTTGCATTGAAAAGTTTGACGCCAATAGCTATGAAAAAAGAGGAAGCATCAAATATAAATGTTTTTTGTTTTTATTAACAATTTTGTGTGTTTTTCGGAGGTTTTGATGTCTTGGATGGTATTCACATGGTTGTAGTCGGATGGGATTGTTATAGTCATGCAACGTTCACGTGTTCTGGCAACACTCTTCATTCAAGCTTGGAATGATGCGGCGTTGATATGAAAATCAGGTTCGATTAATCTTTTTACTAATGCGTAGAATTCTACCCCTCTCACTTATAAAACTTTTGAAACTTAAAATATCTTAACGTTTAGCAAAGGCAAAACAGGAACAGAAAAAAACTTCTCTTACATATTGCTTAGTTAAACTGCTTGGTATCAATAAACACAGTAATTGATTCGCATAGACGCATTTCTTAATCAGTATTTTAATTATATAAATAATTATAGTTTTTGGAATGTAGAGATGATATTTACACGCTGGGTGCGGCAAGCTGAAGACAGGGTGCTATGGCGCTCTTTAAGGGAGGCCTGTGTCCACCAGTGGACTAATAAAGGTTGATGATGATGATGATACTTACACAACTTTAAAAAGTAGAAACCAAATCAGTTTATTTGTGATATCTGAAGACCGAGTGAACTAACAAAAAGGTTAAGCTCTACCTTGTCATTAATCCTAAACACCGTTCATGATCTTTGTCACCTTACCTACTTTACGATTATTACGTTTGTAAATAAATGGGTACTATTATAAATTACCTACTGTTGGTTTGCATAATTATTAGTTTTAGATAATAATAACCTATGCGCCATAAATAAAATAAAGGCACATAAAAATAAATAATATGAACCATCATCCGTCTAAACAACAACGTCTATCATCATCATCATTATCATCAACCTATATTAGTCCACTGCTGGACAAAGGCCTCCCCTAATGAGCGCCTTAGCGCCCTTCAGTCTTCAGCTTTACGCAGCGTCTACCTCTATATTAAGCTGTAAATGCGTATGGAACCTTAAGTAGTCACACACAGTAAAGGATACATTGAAATCGGCGGGCTGGCCGACAAGATGACAAAACACCGTCGGCTGTCAAAAATTATCGGTTTAATGTTCCCTGAGCTTGTGGGGATTCCAACAATTTTACCACTAACATTTATAAAATCCTTTGTGAGGATAATGATACTAAAAATAATTTAGTAGGCATTAGTTAAGCCGGGGTGGGTGACAAGTATAATATATTTTTAATGCAGTGGACTGGACTTGATTTCCCCACGCCTACGATGATGCACTAATTGGACTGCATTCCTAGAATGATTTATTAAAATCATTTTAAAGGTGTTTTTCTTAATACCTAGGTACCTAGTGGACGTACGTGTTTACAAGATGGTTTACTTGGTACTTTCATAATAAGAAAATTCAAATTGGTTGTCATAAACGTAATCGTCACAGCTACGAATGAACCTAAAAAGTTTGTGTTATTTGGTACTCTTCTAGCAAAAACTTTTTGAAATAGCCTAACACTGTCAGTTTGACACGGTACCTACTATTGGAATGGTGAAGCGATTTATTTAGTGTAATTCAGACCCAGGTAACCTATACAATTAAAATAGGTGAATAGAGAATTGAGGGTGAATAGAAATAGATGAAATGCTTGAGCAGAACATCCTTTTGCAAAGGTCAGATTTACTGACAGGAGAACAGTGACGGACCACGGGTACTTCCACTGCTACCAGACAGTAATGTTTTGCTCCAGAATTTATATCTATTCACCCCAGAGTCTTTATTCAACCCGTTTCAAGGTAAAGCCATTTTAAATAAATGTTTGATTCAAGGTCAGCTGTCTGGAGAGTCATGGACGGGTCGGAGGGTGATGAGCCTTTTATATACAGGCTCAACGATAACGGGAACGGACCCAGTTTGCTCGTCAAGGTGGGTCAATCTAATTATTACCTGCAGGACTATTCATAAACTCCGTTTCCGAGTCACGGATACGGAATCTGACACAGATTCGCGCTAAATTCAAATATTATAGCGGTTTTTAAAAATAAGAACATGATAAATGTAGTCCAACGCAATAAAATAAATTAATAAGCAATACTAAACATAAATCAAAAACTACTCGTCATATCAATATATGTGGAACTACAAGCTCCAGCTTTCAAATAAAAAATGATTCACCAAAATCAGTACACCCAGTAAAAAGTTATGCAAGTAACACTAGGTACCTAATGAAATAATACAGTCGAGTACCCTCGACCCTCCTCCTATTTTTAATTCGGTTCAATATATGTTAAAAGTATTCATTATATAATGTAATTCATACTTTGCCTCCAATCGGCATTGTTCTTACAATTTGACGACCGATGTGGCGCGGCGGGCGAAGGTCCGCCTGCGACTGCAGGAGGTTGCGGGTTCGATTCCCGCCTCGGAACAAATTTGTGCAGGATCTGCAGAAATTTGTTTCGTTGCTTTGGGTGTTTATATGTTTAATAAAAAATATCTATATATGTATATAATGTATTAAATATATCAGTTATCTAGTACCCATAACACAAGCTTTGAGTAGCTTACTTTGGGGCTAGATGGTGCTGTGTGGATTGTCCAGCATTATTTATTATTTATTATTAATTTAAAGTAAGAAACTGCGTCACAGAGAATTGGCGTAGGTCGAAGTTTAAGAACAACAACAACCCTATTTATAGTTAGGTAGGACTATAAATTACAAGATCTATTTACTACGCGGTATGTAACATAATTACTCACAATTAGACCTTACAAGTAAATTGCTATGCACTGTTTCCGCGAAACACCAATGCCGTAGAATAAATACTTAGGTACCGACTTCGTTTAATGTATTATTCTTAATATTTATACGTACGTTACGTTCCTACAATCCAAAGCCATTAAGGCTTTGGATTGTAGGAAGATACTAATCTACATCTTTGTTAATGTTTATTTTACACTGGGTTTATTATTAATAAATAAATAATAGATATCTTTATTTATTATTATTATCAATAAGCCACTGCATCATCTAGTCCCAAGCTAACCTGAGATTGTATTATGAGTTTAATTTATCAGTAAATTAAATACAAATTGTCCAAACTAGTATTGTTTCTACAAAGGGTTACTACAAATATCTGATTTATCAAGAGGATATTATTAAAACTAACAAACTATTTTAAAAACTTCGAATTGTACAAAAAATCAAAGTGATCAATTCATTTTGTAATTTACTTGTAAAACAATAATGTGTCACAAAAAAAATTAAAAACATAATTGATTACTGATAAGGAAAAAGCATAATTAAAACATCACACAGATGGTTATAAAGATACGCGTTTAACACATACCTTACCTAATGTAGTGAAATATCCATGTTTATTAAATTTTTAGAAAACTAAAGTTCGGGTTTTTTATATTTTTCCTGAAATCAGTGTTCGAATCTACACCCCGCCTGAAAGTTTGGTCCTTCATTTTTGTTACACCCAGTTTCTATGTCTATCTCAAGAGGCGCAAATATGCAGGTGTCGACAGAGCCTATACGTATTTGCTTCCCTTGGAGTGGAGACTCTAGGTCATTGGGGTCCCGAGACTCCAGGTTTTTAAATAATATCTGAGCTTTTGGTCGATGCGACGCGTGACACGAGAGCTGGTGAGTATCTGGCTCAGCGCATCAGCATTGCCATACAGTGTGGTAATGCAGCCAGTGTCTTGGGGACGCTTCCGACAGGTATCACTTTGCGAACTTTTAATTTATGAGTTTGTATTTTTGTATTGTGTAAAGCAGTATAAAAAATATTAGGTTTTTTGAGTCCAGGACAAAATTTTAACTGCAGAAATGCTTTTCGTAACCAACAGCTTACGCTTAAATCTTAGAAACTTATATTTACTTACTGCTGGAAAATAGCAAAAATCATAATAAACAAACTTATAAATACAACTTCGTTTAAATGCTTATTTATCTTACTATAAACTATTCATCGTTAATCACTTCGTTTTAACTTCATGAAAATAAACACTTATCCTATTTACTGGTCGTAAACTTATCCAAGTTGTCCATAGTATTATGAATAAGGTTTAAAACTGTGATTATGATTTTATTGTATCCGTTAAATTATCAGGAAGCTTGTACAAACCGATGATTATACATATAATTGTATGCAAGCACTGCATTTATAATTCACCCACCTACAGTCAGCTTCCTCTTGAATCACTCAATCGATTAAAAACTGCGTTAAAATCCGTTGCGTAGTTTTAAAAATCTAACCAGAGATAAGGACACAAGAGCGGACCCGAGAAGCGACTTTGTTTTATACTATTTTATTTATTCAGGAAAAGCAAACGGCTACACTATATATAGTTGTAAATAAATAGATTGCTTATCATAGCAATGTATTTCTTTTGACCTAGATAAATAATGCAGCCCACAACGCAATTCCCAGATTGCTATAATAGTGGTAAAAAGTTCCGCTAAAGGTTACAAACAAACAAAACAAAGGTTGATAATTATTACTGTTAGTGAAAATTGAGAAAATTAAAATAGATTAGTACACAATTGGATAATGAAACTACAAAACTAGGACAAATTTAAACTATTACTAAGTATAAAGTTTGTGTAGGATTAGTTTATTAATATGTATCAATGTCTTGAATTTTTTTGTAATATGACTCTACCATTCTCCTAATTTGGTGTACGCAATCCTGAGTTAGTGCGGCACGTATTGAGTGCGAATAAGCAGCTGGATCGTCTTTTCTGGTATGTTCTGTTCTAGGGACAGCGTAAGAAATACTCTGAACTAGTTCAATACTGTCGAGTTTGTTACGGACGATTTTATAAAGGGCGATTTTATAAAGCTTCCAGATAAAGACGTCTGGACTCTAGTGAGAGCATATTGTAGGTATTGAGTAATTTGGGTCTATGAAGTGAAACCTGTTTTGAAGAGCTATTAAACCTTTTTATATAGAAATGTTTTATCGTCTAGGTTTGTGCTGAGCGCGGGTGGAGGATATACCAGGGTGTGAATGGAGCTGAAGACAGGTGGAACCTGTGGTGGAGATCCAGTGGCTTCCCTGCTGGATGCTACAAGACGATGGGTGATATGCAGGTCTTAGTTTATTCCTCTTTTTCACGTACTTTTCCTATTCACCCAGAACCAAGGAACAAATATCTCTAGATTGTACAAACATTCGTCCCAAGACGGGAATCGAACCCGTAACCTCCTGCGTCGCAGGTAGGCCTTTGCCCACCGCACCACATCGGTCGGTACATAGAACGTTTTGATTTCGTGCCTAGAGGTGATGATGCAGAAGCTGGACGTACAGTCTTCAACTTGCCGCATCCAGCATCTTCCTAGTCTTTCGCAGGTAGTCGTTCCATTTAGCCGTAAGGCGTCCTACACTACGTTTGCCGAGGACATACTAAAATGTCTCCCCTAATGACCGCCATGGGACCAGTTAGCAACCTGCAACTGGCAACCAACGACTTAATCGAAATCCGACAACCGTTTCCGTTATGCCTTAAATTATCCACACGAAACCAGTCTACAAAATCTAGACATTCAAATTAGACTGATAAATTGCTACACTAATGTTACTTTAATGTTATTCCAGTTCATGAACCACATACCGAAGGGAGGGTCGATATGTAGGAAGGATAATCTATCAAGACTGCTGAGATGTATGAAAAGGATATACGGATCTATTTATGATTTCAGGTAAGTAAGTAATACATCATCATCAGCCTATATTAGTCCACTGCTGGACATAGGCCTCCCCTAATGAGCGCCATAGCGCCCTGTCTTCAGCTTGCCGCATCCAGCATCTGCCAGCAGTCCTTCGCAGATCGTCATCCTACCAGCAGTGGACTAATATAGGCTGATGATGATGATGATGATGATGATGAAGTAATACATTGTTCTTATTGACTTACTCCTATGGCTCAGCGACCCGAAGTACACTCGATAGCAAAAAAATCCGGCCATACCTTTCTATGGAACTATGATTAGATTTTCTCAAAAAATATTAATTTTACAACTATGTTAAATACTCATGCAGAAAGAGCTTTTCATGATGATTAAAATTAATGGATATTTATTTCAATTAATCAATTTATTCGATGACTGTGCCTCGTGGCTTCGCCCGCGATTAAATTTTCAAAATTTCAGCCATATCCGTTCAGTAGTTTTGGCGTGAAGAGGTAACAAATATACATAGTTTCGCATTATAATATTAGCGTGATAAGGATGTGGTTATTTGGTCGTGTTAATCGTAATCCTAACTGATGGACAAAAACTAAATAAATGATAAGAAATGTAGGATTAAGCTCATTTATGGACAAAAGGACGCTAATCTTCGTAAGCATTGTAATCAAGAAATTAGCTTGTTAAAAAATATTGTATACTAGCGACCCAACCCGGCTTCGCACGGTTTTATTATACCTTCCTCTTGAATCACTCTATCTAATGAAAAAAAACGCATCAAAATCCGTTGCGTAGTTTTATAAATTTAAGCGTTCAAAGGGACATAATGACATAGGGACAGAGAAAGCGACTTTATTTTATACTATGTAGTGATTTGTTATGCGGATAACGGAGCTAGTTACACTTTTAGAATTTAGAATTAGGAACCATAAGTAGGTATAATGTTTGTTAACCATAAAGATAAAATTAAATAAACTCTTCGCTTGTCGAAGCTGGCGTGTTTTTGACGTAAATCTTCATATTTTCATGCGGAAACTTTGCCATGTAACCAACCATTCATGCAGCTTGAATGCCGTGATTAAATACATTGTGACGTCAGAGCATTACCGAAATAGGCTACGGTTTAAACAGCGTATTTTAAGTTCTGTTCAACGTTTCAAAATTAGAAGGTTAGTCCATTAGCTTGATTAACAGCGGGAAAATACCAATATTTTTTGTAGCTTTTCGACCTTTTCGTTCTCGATATGTATGTCCAGCAGTGGACTAATATAGGCTGATGATGATCATGATGTTATACTTAATGGATCCGTTTGCATACATTTGTGGTCTTAAATAATCGCGTCTTAAAACATGAAACTTTCAAAGGCACAGCAATACTTTGTTATACTTTTGAAGCTATTAAGTATGTACATTCTAGTAGGTACTAACTGGATAAAAATTACTCTAAAAGATAAATGATATACAACGGAAAAAAGGAATATAAAATGTCAATTTTGATTATTATAAAATATTCTTCTGGTTGAATTTTGAAATTTTGCAAATTTAACTGCGCCCCGCGGTTTCACCCTCTTGAAAATTGATAAAAAGAAAGCCTATATTTTATTCCAGGGCTAGAACTACGTGTGTTCAAAATTTCAACGATGCTAATGACGCTAATGAGCAATTTAATGATATGCTTGTTCAAAAATCCACACTGCCTTTCAACAAAAATTTACCTGCCCGGGTTACCACTCTTTTTCATTAATTTTAAACATGCTATAAGAATTTTCCCACAATAATTAAAGAAAAAATACGTGCTTAGAGAATGATACCGATTTACTCTATATTTAGATTGGGTAATAACCCGATTTCTAATGTCTTTTATACCGGAAGCAATTGCAGAAATGAAATGACATAATAAACGAATCTTGCCCATTAATGTTTTGATGAAGTACCTTCGATAGGCGCACGATGAATATTATTTGAATATATTGCTTTTATTTATTTCGGGGATCAGTTTCGATACGAGGTACGAGTAGTCAATAACCTTTTCAGGTTAATATGTTGTAGGTAATTAAATATTTTGTAAGAGGCATTGATGTAGGTATATTTTACAAAATATTATCATTTTCTTAAATTGCATTGTAGTTATAGGTAATGTTCAGTGTTTGGTACCTATTTTAGGTATAAAAATATCTCTATCAGGTAACGCTTATCCTTAACTTAGTTAGATCACAGTAATTCTATATATATGCGAACTTTTGGATGGTTGTTCCCCTTCACGCCAAAATCACGAAACGGATCGTACTGAAATTTTGAATTGACGTAGTTCTGGGCCATGGAAAGTTCTGATAATGTATAGATACATTAACTGAGTTTGTTACACGAGAACTTTAGGCATTTCATTCAATCTTTAAGATAATGAAAAAGTCTTAAAGATCTTCAAGTCAATATAAATAAAATAGATGAATGAAAGTTCTGTGATATAATAAGAATAATATACCTTGCTTTAAAGAAGGTGGTTATATCGCTAGATATTAAAACAACCTTCCTTAATTAGGCCGATAAAAAGAAAACACGCAAGCGTTGATCCAAGAATACCGAATCTTAATCTCCTTTCGATGCAAATCAAGGATGCCGTGCTATTAACCAAAAGTAAACTTAATGCCCTCGTAAAAATAAAGCTCAGTTTTTAAAATTCATTATTCAAGAGGTTTTATGCAGATTGTAAATTGAGTTGCGATAAATTAGGGATCACGATTCTTCCCTATCTGTACTCATTTTCTTTCCTTGTATTGTAGGTACTTATTGGCTTTACGTTCATGAATGGCTAAACTTTATTTACGAGGCACAGGGTTTAATTTCCTCATTTTTTTATTTCAATTCAATTATTCATTATTAGACACGCTTATATAAAAATGTACTAGTTTATTTATATATACACTAGTGACCCGCCCCGGGTTCGCACGGTTTTATTATACGTATAAACCTTACTCTTGAATCACTCTATCTATTTAAAAAAACCATAATCGCATCATAATCCGTTGCGTAGTTTTAAAGATTTAAGCCTATAAAGGGACATAGGGACAGAGAAAGCGACTTTGTTTTATACTATGTAGTGATAGTGACTACGTAGTGATATACTGGGTGCGCATATTATATGTGAGTAGATATTTTTAATTTGCTCGGTTTCACCGACATACAACGCAAACGTATGTATATTTTATAATTTTTAAGCAAACTAGTCATTATCTTGTCCTTGTTGTTGTTGATAAAATAAAGTAAACTAATTTTAAAAGACCGTAACGAGATAAGTGTCGCGCTTTTACCTACCTCGAAGCCCTAATTTTCCGATCAGTAAACTGTCATAAAATTATCTCGGAAATACAAAAATAGCTCAACATTACTATACAACTCTATTCATCAATCAGGAGCCTTGTCGCGTGTCTGTATTCTAACTTTCCGATTATGAATAATCATATTGCGTACTTCTAGAAACATTTGTTTTATGTTAGGACTACGAAGAAACAAGTAGCTGGTTTGAACTAAAAATACTTGCTCTTCAAAATAAACAACGAAAATCTTTTTCGGGGTGAATCGGTGTTAAATCTAACTAAATAACTAAAGTTGGAAATTCACACAACATCATATAGCCCCAAGCTAAGCAGAGCTTGTGTTATGGGTACTAATTGACTGATATACTTTTTGTTTTTCACAATTGGAGGAATAGATTTTTGATTCAAACAGCAGTATTTTTAATTTATACTGTAGATACGCGACATGCGACACTAGAACCATATGCTCATAACCTTTAATATTTCTACGTTTGTTTACGCATCAAGGCAACATTCACCTATCTACTATTATGTATACATGTATACGTACCTTAAGGCAAGAGTCAATTGTTTCGCGTCATAAGTTATTTGAATGGAACCACGCGGCTTGTGGCGTGTTACACGACATTTTACATCATGTCGCAACAATCTGAAAAAACCTGGGAATTCTGCAAAATACCCACATGAGTTAACGCATCGCATAATGAATGGCTTCATCGGATATGAAATGATAAGAGCCTTTACACACGACATATCGCCTCTATTTTAACGAATGGATATCTAATCCGGACCTAACGGATGTGTGAATTTTTAATCAATGTTTTTTCTGCAATCTAGTACTTTTATTTTTAAATGACGTCAGTCATTTAAGGCCTCTATCTCAATGCAGGGCCTTTGCTCCATCTTACCGTCTTGCTATTCCTTTTGCCTGTAGGTACCTAAGTTCAGTTAAATGTTGTAAAAATTGACGATTCAATTGACGATCAATCGAACTCTACGTAAACCATCCTTCTTGATGATAAAAACCTTTGGTGAAAACTTTTTCATAGCGTTCTGTTTTTATTTTACTTTTTAATTTTCTTTATGTGCTGCTGGTTATCCTTGAGTAAATAAATAAATAGGCCTACAATAATAAAGATAAAGATGGTTTATTTGCTTGAACACAAATAATGATGATGATGTAACTGAATAGCCTTCCACAATTTACTAATTATACCTTATCATGTGTACCTTAAAATAGGTCTTAAAAGGTTGCATAAATTGGTTCCATTTACCGTGAACTTTCGCATTATAAAAAAATGCTAGATGCAGTTTCAGTCATCAAGTTATTTATTTCACAACCTTTGGTAGAGCACAGTTTACCTTCGAGGTTTAACTGTGGTTTTATAATGCGAAGTTGCATGCAGCTTTTACCTATAGAAGAGTTTGATATAGGACTCAACTTTTCATAACTTTTGGCAATAAATTGAATAGTCCTACAGGATCACTTGATAGAACGATTTGCAGAAGTCACTTCAGGCTAAAATAATTTTCAACAGATTCTTTACTTTGGGTGATAAATGGAGACTTCATTAAGCAAACCAAGAATACGGTAAAGGTAAACAGGTAGTTCAGTTTTAAATAAACCATTTGTTACAAAGTTAAAAGCTTCGAAAAAACTCCGAACATTGGCCTGTTTTAGCCATTATCATTGCCAATCGATTCACCTCCAAAAAGGCCATAATAACTATTCTAAACTCCGGAAAATATTCACATTATAAGCATATTTCATTTAAGGTGAAAGTTCACGGTGATTTTGAAATTATTGTTTTGAATTGTTAATGTTTAGCTTCAGCAATTACCTCCAAGTGGTACGGTTCTTCCATCGCGTGACGATGGCCAAAGAAAAAGGAATCAATGCTTTGTTTTGGGGATATTAGTATTCATGGCTGGGAAGAAGACGCCCCTGCTTTTATACTTTTATAGGGAGTTCAAAAAAAGTTTGGAACAGGAGTAAAACTATATACTTTTTGCTGTTGGCTACATTAATTGCTTTCCAACCTTTTATCCTACAGGTCATCTACTTTCTCGGCGTTTCTGGTTTTTAAGATGGTACATGCTTCCAGCCAGTCATAAAAGCTAACTTTCTTTTTAAAGGATTAGGTAACTATAAATAAGGTACTATTGGAAATTCGAACAAACTATAACAAAGCTGACGAACATTCTCAATTGATTTTATCAGAACTACTTGACTTTAAGTTTTAAGAGATGATTACGGGCGGTTTTCAAGTCTGCTGTAGAAAATATACATAAAAATTATAATGTAGGTATGTCTGGATGGAAACAGTTACTATTCAAATTAAATACAATCGGTGATCCTTAGTATTTAAACTTTTTTTTACTAAAGATTTCACAAATTTCCATAAAATATATAAATAAACGTACGAAAACGTTTTTTTCCAAAATAATCACTGAAACAAAACAATCCAAAAACGTTTTATTGCTCACCGTTATAAAGAAAAACCCAAAAACAGTCGCAAAATAGGCGGACTTATCGCTAAGTGCGATTCTATCCAGACAACCTTTGACATTTCTCACACCTACTCATTTATTGGCTGTAGGAGAACAAGACACAAAAATCAGTTGCGCAAGGCATCCTTGATTCCGTCAATTTACATTTTATCCACAAATTAAATATCTATTTACAAAAAATTTACTTGAACAATTGGGCTTAGATTTAAAGTAAGTATAGATTTTCAGGCATTTAAGGTTAAATGGCCAACAAGTTGAGAAATTGGTACAAACAGGCTATATTTAGTATCCAAAACGTTAAGAGCTTTCCGTGACTACAAAATGCGAAAAAATGCTGTACCATTTTTACGATTGAACCGAGCGAAGCGTTTTACTAAATTCTTATCGCCAATCAAAACTGGCGTAAGTTTATAGTCAGACAGTCAGTTGTACCCACGAGTGCGCTTACGGCATTTACATAGCCTATTATCTGCACGATACTGTGATGGATGTAAGTCTCTATGCTGTCCATAAAGCATGTTTATATATGGCATCGTTTATCGAACAAAACAAGTATTTTACTACATACAATGGTGAAAGTTTTAGGTCGGTTGCAAGTTTGCTCCGATGGTAAACTTTGACGTTGGAATACGTCCATAATCGTCTGTATTCTGACGTGTGTAGTTTATGAAGACGTTATAGTTAGTAACAGTCGAAGTTGGGCGTGTTTCTGGTAAAAGACGTCTATTTGAGACATTTTCATGTTCTGTGACATTAGGAAATGAAACGCCAAATCTGAAATTATTGTCGTAGACAGCTTTACTTTTGTGGTTGGTTTTATAAAATTTATTTTATGAGTCTTTTGGAGTGATCAATGAAATTACGATGGGACGTTACATTTCCGCATCTTTGACCTGGTTCATTCCTTCATGAATAAAAAGGCAGTTTGAAGGCTTGAAACTGTAAGACGATTGACAGAATTTTCAAGCTGTTCATATTTTGTAACTCTTTGTACTTTCGAACCTAATTGCTTTGTTTTGTAGCAATGTGGAGTCCGCATTTTTCGAAACAGATTCACAAATTTTAGATTTGGTTGATATAAATTTAAAGATGATCCACTAATAGTATAAAATCTCAGTTTTTTCGAAGATTTATCACTTCGATAGCTTTTTTTGGGACTGGATACAAACTTTTTTTCCGGCATGAAGGAGGGTTATGCTCCAAAAACTTTTTGACATTGTAAGAGTTTCTAACATTGTATTTAACACAAGCTCTGCTTAACTTAGGGCTAGATGATGGAAGCTGTATTCATTGTTCATCATTAATTATTTATTTAATTCTAATGTTCCAGCCCAACCTGCTACCATCTGCCATTAGAATACGCGAAGTTGGTGTCGGAATGTTCGAGACTGCGACGCAGTGAAGGTTCGTCGGAGAGCAACGTCGTCTGGATACACAAACCAGTGGCGCAGAGTCAGGGTAGAGGGATATTCTTATTCCGGGTAAATAAATTACAATCAAATAATAGAGAAAATTAAAAGTAGTTTATACAATTGAAAAAATTAAGATAACTGCAGACGGTTGCAGTCTAAAGGTAGTTCAACTGATCCATGTCAATACGAATCGGCGTTCTCTAGACTGCATTGTCATTCTGTATGGCAATGCTGATACCCTACTTCAGATACTAACCAGCTCTCGGGTCATTCTCTTGCAGAACTAAAGCTATGTATATCTATTCAAAATTTCAACCTGATCTTGCAGTAGTTTTCGCTTATTTTTGCTTGAAAGAGTTACAAGCATTCATAATCTTTCAGTAATGCTGGTTTAGTTAACTTTCCTTTAATTTTACATAATTAATGCTTCAGAGTATATGCGATATGAGCTGCGGTACCGCAGCGGTGGTCCAACGATACATCGAGCGACCACTCCTCATAGCCGGGTACAAGTTCGACCTGCGACTGTACGTGTGTGTGCCAGGCTACCGGCCGCTGACTGCCTATATGTATGCGGAGGGCTTAGCTAGATTTGGTAAGAAGTTACAAGTCGCTCAACGACCTATGAAAAAGTCGCTCAACGAGCTATGACAAAGTCACTCTCCGATCTATGCTCGGAGTTTCTCTGAATGATAGGATTCGTAACGAATACATCAGATACCGAAACAAAGTTATTAACATATCTCAAGATTCAGCATCCCGCCAGGTAGGATGACGATCTGCGAAGGACTGCTGGCAGATGCTGGATACGGCAAGCTGACAGACATAGTGCTATGACGCTAATTAGGCGAGACCTATGTCTAGCAGTGGACTGGTATAGGTATAGACTGCCGTCAATTCTTGGCAGTAACTCCGAACACATACATTTGTAACACGATAAAAAGTAGGGGAAATATTAACCCATGTTTGCGATAAAGACCCGATAAATAATCTTTATTAATTCCCTATATACCAGGGAATCAGACTTATAAAATGCAAAGTTATAAATCTGTTCCCATTGTAAATTGTTTCAGGAACTGACACATACACGCTATCGGATATTCACAACCCGTACCGGCACCTTACCAACTCTTCCCTCAATAAAAGCGGACCACGCTATGCGGAGTGCAAAGACCGGATCGGCAGCGGTATGTCTGTGTGACTTTAAGATATCAAAGAAAATTACATTCAAAGAATATTACGAAGTAAAAACTAATATTTTCATTTGAAACAAATGAACCTACTGCAGATTGTTGCAAATGGTCTATAGGTAGCCCTACTGCTCCGTATCAGTCGTAAGCATCCCCAAGACGCTGGCTGAAAATTCGTGTGCAAAACCGCGAGAAAATGTTAATAATCAAACAAACGATTTAAGATAGAAACAGACTAAATCCATGCTACTCTGAACGTTTGCATTTGCATGCAACCGATGGCTACAGACATACTTATCATACGCCACGCCTTCCGAAGTGTCCTACAATACATCGCGCTCGTTACGTGGCGAGGACTCAAGTCTGTTTCAAGCCTTAGTTTTTCTAGCTTCGACTCAATTTGTATCTACTCTGATTTAGAATCATAGATATTTTTTTGTAAACAATAACATTTATGAAGGAAAACTTAACTAATACTGATAAGTATAACAGACAACAGCAGGGTAGCAGCAAGCTAACAACTAAAAACCAAAACAAAAAGTTCAACAACGCATAATTGCTCAAGTACAGCTGAAAAGATGCAAGTTCGAGTTCGATAACGATTGAGAGACAAATGGAATGATGAATGAAAACTGTCAAAACCAGGAATTGTTTGGAGGTTCTGCAGCTTGCTCTGATGATACCAGTGTCGTAAAATATGTTAGACCAATTTATCTTTGATTTTGTATCTCGTTTGTGTACAAAAAATATCTACGTTTTTGAATCGCAGTATAGCTTAGTCTAGTCTTTGACTTCCCCAATATATTTTATTTCCAGGATGCAAATGGACTCTAAAACAAGTCCGTAGAGCATTAATCGGTCGATGGGGCGCAGCGGAATGGTTGGTCTGGCAACGCATACGCACGATAGTGACATTGACGCTGTTCGCGCAAGCAGCCGGTACGCCGCCGGCTAGGAACTGCTTCGAGTTTTACGGGTTCGATGTACTATTGGATGACTCGCTGAGGCCTTGGCTGATTGAGGTGAGATTTCTTGCTTGATTTTATGCATGCTAACGGTATCATTGGTGGATGGGGCGCGATTCGGTACGAGAGCCGGTTGAGGCCTTGGCTGATAGAGGTCAGATGACTTGGTTGCTTGTATCCATGCTTACAACATTAATTAGAAAATGGGGCGCAGCAGAATGTGTAGTCTGGCAACGCATACGCACGATAATTACTTTGACGTTGTTCGCGCAAACCGCCAGTGCGCCGCCAGCTAACAAATATTTTGAATTTTTTGAATATAATATTCTGCAAGATTTGCTCAGGCCTTAGCTTATTGAGGTGCTACTGGTGAATCATAGAAACTAAAATGAATAATAACAATTGATTGTACCAGCAGTAACTTCTTACCAGTTAAAAGTTAAATATATAAATTGGTTGAAATTTTGAATTGGTTGTTCAATGACTCTTATGAACACATATATTCCAGGTAAACCTATCCCCAGCCCTAGGCGCCAACTGCGAAGCAGACCTCCTAGTGAAACAGCCGATGTTGCACGAACTGTTCGACTTGCTCGGCCTTCCGATGAAACACACTGGCCTGGCGTTACTGCAGGGACCGCCCTCTACTCCTATCAACAAGTAAGTAACTATGAGTGAATCAGCCGATGTTGCACAAACTGTGCGACTTGCTCGGCCTTCCGATGTAACACACTGGCCTGGCGTTACTGCAGGGACCATCCTCCACTCCTATCAACAAGCAAGTTACTTTACTAGTGAAATAGCTAATATTGCATGGAATATTCGACTTACTCGGCCTTCCAATGAAGCACACTGGCCTGGCGTTACTGCAGGGACCGCCCTCTACTCCTATCAACAAGTAAGTAACTATGAGTGAATCAGCCGATGTTGCACAAACTGTGCGACTTGCTCGGCCTTCCGATGTAACACACTGGCCTGGCGTTACTGCAGGGACCACCCTCCACTCCTATCAACAAGCAAGTTACTTTACTAGTGAAATAGCTAATATTGCATGGAATATTCGACTTACTCGGCCTTCCAATGAAGCACACTAGCCTGGCGTTACTGCAGGGACCGCCCTCCACTCCTATCAACAAGTAAGTAACTATGAGTGAATCAGCCGATGTTGCACAAACTGTTCAACTTACTCGGTCTTTGATGAAGTAATACGGCCTGGAGTTATTGCGGGGGTCGGGCACCTTCTACTCCTATCAATAAATAACAATTAGTGAAACAGCCGATGTTGCATGAACTGTTCGCGTTCTCGGACATCCAACGAAACTCACCAGCCTAGCTTTACTGTAGTCTCCGCCTTCGACTCATCAACAACTTGGACTTAACAAACCTTAAAGTTTGATACTAAAAAAAGTAAAACCATGTAAGCCATGATCGATGTCACCCTTTTCTAATCAATTATTGCGCTTTTTTCAGCTCATCTATATTGTGTCTCAGGAAAACTTACTAAGTCACTAAAACCAAAGCTACACTTTTGCTTACAGCTTACCTTCTCAGTTACAGCTCAGAAGACGAGAACGGGGCATTAAACGGCGCTCCTCGATCAGCGAGCACCGTCCGCGCCCCGACACGCCGCGCGCACCGCGGCCGTCGGCGTCGCGCGATGCCCATCCACTGCGTCACTCTCAACCCACCCTTGTCTGACGTATATGTGGTAAGGACTGATATCGAGAAGAAGTGTGACATAAAAATAATAATAAAAAGAATACGTCGCGCGATGCCTATCCACTGCTTCACTCAACTCAAAACAAAGTCAAAACACATGCTGCATCTCACTGCTTTGCCATTTAGCCACTCCACTACCGAACTTAAAGATACACTCTGGATTTTAGAACGAATCTGGATTTGAAAATACTAGATTCTACACTAGCGATAAAAAAGACTCAGTAAGCTCATTCCAATCTCCTACCGTGCTTATTATTATGAAAGCAGAATGCTTTGGTCGACACAGTGGTATCGACCACGTACGGACGGAAGGCCGTGCAACGCCGGGGCTCAGTTGCTAAAACATACAGAACACACACTGACAACCCTTCGTCTGTGTTCGAGGCTTTGTAGGTTATCCTCTGCAAGCGAGTGCACACCAAGTCTAACAACGTGTCTCTCAATCGAGTCAATTATGATTGACGTGATAACTTGTGAGAGTGTGATAATGATAACTTACCCAAATTCCCGTCTGCATTATTTCAGGAGCCGCCAGAAAAGCCTAGAGAAGTGATAAGTGGTCGACAAAAATCTATGGAAACTCCTCTGGTCGACTTTTCTGATGTTCAAGTAAGTAACCGTCCAGCGTTTTGCAAAAACTTTAAAACCATGTGGTCTGCAAAGCACCATAGCTATCATAAATTTGATATTAGAACAGTTATTGATTCGTAGGCCTTTCGAAGGCGCCATTTACACTTTATATACACCTTGTATATGAAAGGCCTATAAACTAACGATCGCCATTGTTAGCAAGGGTCTTCCTCCATTCAAGCCACACGATGTCCCGATTTTATTGTACTTATCTACAATGCAATATGTTTCTCTTATACTGTTTGCCTTTAAGGTGATCCGATTGTCATACGTTTGTATTTTCCCAAATATGAGCGATGTGGACATAATTTAACAAATAAATAACTGTTTTTGGCTTTGTTATTGGTCATTATTTGCGGCAAATTGTGTTTGATTCATGAAAACACTCGGTATAATTAGAAATAACGTGAAAATTTTAGGCCATTTTTATCAATGTGTGAGTGAACACGGATAATGTTGTACGCCCGCTTACTTGAACTTGTGAGTGTGACGGCGGCGACGGAATCGCCATCTCTGTGCTATCTAAAGAATCATCTAATAATACCATAGTCTACCGTTCTCAAAGGGTTTTTCCATCGTCCAAGTATTTATTCCTATCTATTTTTGCTGCATGTCAAATAAGATCTAGGAAGCCTACGTTCCGTTTCCATGACAACAATAAATGACACTATGTAAACAGATAAAATGTTTGCTTATAGATACCAGTTTAGAGAGTTTTACGCTGGGGCCACACTACCTTACCGTCTACCGGGCTGTTACCGCAATAATTATGACATTAAATTACCATTTAAATTACTGCATGACCTGGTGTGGTTACACTAGAGTTTACCTAGATATGTCAATAAATAAGGCGGTAAAAATATCACGTGCGTCGCCGGTGAGCTCATATTGCACACTGGACAAACGGTAGTGGCCACAAACGCATTAATTACTGCGGTAATCTTCTTTGAAGTGCGAAAAAAGACCGCCGCCGGAGCTATTGTCTACCGCCATTTGCCATATTGATTGGCATTGTAAAATTATGGCCATAAATCGTGGTTACACCTAGGTGTTGTATAAGTTATAATTAAAATAATTATCGGCATATCACGGTAGTGTGGCCCCAGCATCAGACGTGTCAGATTGTATGCAAAGCATTTCGATCATTCATCAGCGACAACCGATGTGGCGCAGTGGGCGAAGGTCCGCCTGCGACCGGTTGTGGGTTCGATTCCCGTGTCGGAAAAAATTGTGTACGATCTACAGAAATTGAACATGAAATTGTTCCGTTGGTCTGGGTGTTTTCTATGTATTTATAAAAAAAATATCTATCTATGTAATGTATTGTATTAAGTTTATCAGTCAACTAGTACCCATAATACGAGCTTTGCTCACCTTGGGGCTAGATGATGCTGTGTGGACTGTCCGGAATTATATATATATTTTTTTTATTGGACTAATCGTAACTTTTTACAGAGAGCCAAAACAAAATTTTGAACATGATTTTTTTGAAAAGTTAAAGTTTTTCTTTTTTAATATTAAAACATCATTGTTTTCGTAATTTTTTGCTCTATTTTTTAAAATAATGGTCGCTGTTATAGCTATCACCCAACTTGATAAAAACTACAAAAGCCCATTTTGCATTAAAATTTTGAAGCAAAGTAAAGATAACTATCCCAATAAAAAGAAATCAATATTTAAATTAAACTAGCTTTATGAAATGTTCTCAAGAGAAAATATACTTTATCAGAAATAAAACCATTT
This sequence comes from Eupithecia centaureata, assembly GCA_944547425.1. Lineage (NCBI taxonomy): Eukaryota > Metazoa > Arthropoda > Insecta > Lepidoptera > Geometridae > Eupithecia > Eupithecia centaureata. Next base: position 11,576,403 of record OX155681.1, read on the forward strand.
TCTAAATTTTTGAAATGTGGCCGTTTTGCATTCAATGAGCGATTTGTAAAAATGTCTGAACTTAGCTGGCGTAAGAGCTAAAATAAAATAAAAATCAGTTGGTGTTGATAGTACATAATTGTTTCTTTTTATTTTGGTCATACCGTTAGAAACGAGGTCAGGACCCTTTGTGGGATGTACCTACGCAGAACAGTCTACCAAAGTTTTATATAACAATCAAATAGACTTAGGAAGGCTTACAATAAGTAATTTATGACAAATATGAATTTGTTTGTACTAGGTCTATGACATTGTTCAAAATATAAAGAATAAAAATGATAAAAATCAAAAATTTTGGTAGTGTTGAAGGGATTCGAGCCCGTACTAACGGGATGTATCAAAATTTTGTGGATATTTCATTTTCAAAAAGCAAAAAGTAAATTAAATTTTCGGTGGTTTCGAACCCAGATACGACTATACATCGTCGCACCCACCCGACTGTTCAAACCGCAAGTCCAAAGTGAGTTATTGAAATACTGTGAAAATTTGTATTACTTTTAATCTTTTATAAGTGGTCGTAAAATCGGAGCTAAAATACCTAAGTACACAAAGAACAGAGTCAAAAAAAGTGGAGACTTCCTTACGCTAATAATTTTAATGTAATTTTATTATAAAATTGGAACAACTTTCACAGTGAGTACATTTAAAATTAATGATTGTTATTGTGAACTTATTCAATTTATTTGTCAATTCCAATGATTTAACGAAATTAATAAATAGCATGAAAAGTATTTTTTTTTTACCTATGATTTGTAAGATATTCTTTAGCTAATAAGCTAGTTTGTAAATAACATTACCCTCTGCGCCTTTTTACTTAAATTGTTCAAAACGATAAAAGAAAATTACCTCCAATTTTTTTTTTAAATGTCTTTTAGATTAAATGTTTAAAGAGCCTGTTTTTATTCTTAAAAAAAACAAGAGTCGAAAATTAGTTCGTTAACTAGTGGTTTTATTGAATTAATTTTAGATGTAATTTAGTAATGTCCCGAAAACGGAAATATTGGTCCGAAAAATATTTAGTCCTAAGGCGTCTCCAATTATCTCTGTTATTTTTCGAACAGTAGTTATTTTAGTTCCTCTGAATTTATAGGGTTTGCCTGTGTGAGTGACTCGTAGCGGCCGATCACTCACACAGGCAAGATCTTTTTTTGTGTGAGTGACTCGTAGCGGCCGATCACTCACACAGGCAAGATCTTTTTTGCTCTTCCCAAATACAAGCTCCCTAAATGCTTTCAACACTTGAAAAATTGCTTGGTACATAAAAAACAACATACCATTTGCGGCAAATACATTACCATTAAACAATTATGAACAATTTAATTAGAAAATAGTGAAAAACATCAAAATTGAAAATCATCGCCATCTAGTAGCGGAGCTATGCTTAGTCCTGGACGCGAAATCACCTTAAGATAGAATAACGGTACCAACATTATTATCACCTATGTATGTTTTATTTGTATGTTCATATTCTTCTATGTATGTTTTATTTGGTTTTGTTATCTTCTCTCCAGTCAACATCAAGTGTGTCCACGCAACCAGCCAGCGAACCCGCTCAACCTACAGACGAAACCTGGCGCGGCGGCTACGCAACCGCCGCGTCAAGACGACGTATGATGAGCGCGTGTTCTTGGGGAAACGGCGTCAAATGGAACCGGCCCGTGGGGAAAGTCGGCCATTGGACCAGAATTTATCCTCATATATTGCCTAAAGATGATGAGGTAAGAAATGCTTAATCGAAGGGGATAGTTGTGTCAAGACGACGTATGATGAGCGCGTGTTCTTGGGGGAACGGCGTCAAATAGAACCGGTCCGTGGGGAAAGTCGGCCATTGGACCAGAATTTATCGTCATATATTGCCTAAAGATGATGAGGTAAGACGGTAAATCGAAGGAGATAGCTATGTCAAGACGACGTATGATGAACGCGTGTTCTTGGGAGAATGGCGTCAAATGGAACCGGCTCGTGGGGAAAGTCGGCCATTGGACCAGAATTTATCCTCATACATTGCCTAAGGATGATGTGGTAAATGTCTAGTCTAGGCGGAAATCTGATAAACGACGTATGATGAGCGCTTGTTATTGGAGGAAAATCAAGTGCCGCCGGAAAAGATGGCCAGTAGACCAAGATCTACCCTCCCTCATACACTACCTTAGGATAATGGGGTTATTTCAAAGCATCAATCAAAAATACAAAATCGTTTATTGGGACAAATAAGACATCCAGATGAAGATTTTAAATTTACACGATCAAAACACATTGTTACAAATATTCAGGGGTTTCATGCAAATAAAAATATTGATGGTACCTAGCACCTACTTATCGAAAACTTACAATCAAACTCTTTGGTTTGTGTTCTGATTATGCCGCAACAAATATTGAAAGAATCAGATTCCATTCCCACCAGCTGCCTAACGCTTGTTTCTGATTATGCTTTTAGGAAATCATGCAAGAATTCACAACTTCCTCCGCCATTTAATTCCTCAACCTTACCATTGCAATAACCTCAATTTTTCTCCAGTTGCCAGTGGAAGATGTAAGAGATAGTGTGGCTCAGATATCAAAACTCATCCGCGCGGCGAGGGAGGTCCCACGTCAGTGCGGCCGTGAGGTCCACGCGTCACGCGACTCAACCCGAGACGCGACCTTCGAGGCTGCGCTACGGGACAAACTCAACTGGCCGGACTTTGAAGTGTGGCTGCCACCTTTTTAATGTGTTCATTTTGTATAAGCACCTTAGGATAAGTCTACTTTAGCTCAATAAAATGCTTGCTCAATATTTTGTGATTTATTTTGTTTCATTAGAAAGATAGGTCTGGATAAGGTCTTGTGCGATCAAGAATCAATGAATTCCAGTGTGCCTGTATAAAAAGTAATTAGGTTCAATCAAGGAAGGTCAAGTGGAAATCCAGTAAAGTAGGGCAGTTGACCAAGATTTACTCTATTTAAGGATAATAGGCTTATTTCTAAGCATCATCCAGATATTTTTTTTAATTTACACAATGACAACATTTCTGAGACGCGACCTTCGAGGCTGCGCTACGGGACAAACTCAACTGGCGGGTCTTGGAAGTGTGGCTGCCTCCTTTTTAATGTGTTCATTTTCTATAAGCACCTTAGGATAATTCTACTTTAGCTCAATATAATTCTTGCTCAATATTTAGTGATTTATTATGTTTAATAAGTAAAGTAGGTCTTGTGGGATCAAGAATAAATGAATTCCAGTGCCCATAGAATAAGTAGGTACCTAGCTTCGATCAGGGACTATTTATCCAATAAAAAGGGTCATTTTATTTGTACACGGTAGATATCTAAAGGCAAGAAACAAACACCTACATGAACCGAAGAGAAGCCACTTTTAAGAAAACATCAGCACGGTACAATCGTGAGGTCCACGCGGCGCGTGACGCTTGCGTGACGTTTTTGTTGGTATATGTTTTCTGAAATCTAACAACACACGGTTTTCAAGATAGAACTCGGATTGAAGCACGTCTCAGTTCGAAATTATTTGCGAATTTTTATAAAAAACAATGTCAAAAACTTTTGAGACGATTGAGTATTTGGTGCTCAAATTTAACTCAAATTTTAAGCAGGTGACGAATTTTTGGCAGATCATCCTTGAAAACCACTGACCTGTATCTATACAAGTGTATATATAGAGGTCAGTGTTGAAAACTGACAGTAAATGGCGACTTGAGACATACTGAAATCTTATTTGCGTTTGAGTATTCCGAAATAATTCTACATTAATAAATCTATGCTTGCCTAGTATTTTTTATCTAAATACGAACTAATAACCGCTTCCATAAATTACGTACTACGTCGTATAAAATTACATCGCTTTTCACGATATAGATAGGTACGTTCGTAGGTCACAAAAAAATAGTAGGTACCTAATCAAATTAAACGAAGCTTATCTATGGGAGTGAGTCGCGCTTATGTATATTACAAACCTATCCATTAGTCATGTCGGTACAGAGACCGCCAAAACAATTCAAATCTTAAATTAGTTAGGAAAACATTTTGCTACCTGATCTATTCTATAGTTTAATTTAAATGTACTTTAAAAATTAAGATTTTAAATACTAGTTGCAATTTTTCTATTCCTTGCTTGTAATTTTCGTTGTTAATAAAGTCTTTTACAAAATTAAGAGCGCTAGTTGGTCCTTTATATTCTGCTCCCAAAGACCCTAATTTTTTACAATAAGTATACCTCTATAAAATGTTAGTGTTCAAAAGGTTACTTACCTATAAATAATACACACAATCGTAGTCACTTAACATTTAAATTACGACAGCTACGAGTTATTACTTTATTGATAAAGAAAATTAATTGAAAAAATAACAACACGATTAGTTACAATATTACATTTATAGCAAACTCCTAAAAACCGTCACCAGAAGGCAGAGTGCCCAGAATACTGGCAGCAGCGTTGAATGGCAATGTTTATTCGTTGACCGAAATAGAAGACAGCAATCTGATCACCTCTGGACTCTATGAGATGATATACCTAGGAAACAATGTTTTGAGCGATTATAACAATACTAATTGTAAGCCTAAAGAAATAAAGATATTGATTATTTGATATTTGATTATTTGACTAAAAGTTCTACAATGTTGTTCACCTTTTGAACCAATATCTTACAAGCATCATGATGATAAACACTCGCCACAATAGAGCTTACATAACTTTGTTGAAATGTTGCTAAAAACTTTTTCATAATCCTCTTTAAAGCTGTGTTGCTGACTGTACCGTAAAAGTAAGTAGGTTCTAGCAACATGAGGTCGGCATTGTTTTAATTATGCAGAAGCTCAACATTAAACTTAGCTACTACCGCTTTATTCACAAGGGGCATTTATCAACTTAAGGGGCGTATAATTCTTAATTAACAGAATAATCCACTGAGCTAATTACGCACATCTACTCAACTTGCTTTATCCCTGTAATTATTTTTCAAGCAATTATTATTGAAACCAAAGAAATTTATACCTACTTAAGGTATCTAAGTTTTTGGACTGTTAATTGAATTTCAAAACTAGCTTATAGCAGTTGTTATCAAATATTTCGCAGGGAAAATGACTGATAGCACGGAATTGGTATCTCCATTTGATTCATTCGCAGGGGTTTTCAAAACATTGGGCTGGGCCGGGTTTTACAGAGGCCTGAATAATCCAACAAGCGGGTTCAAACGGATATTTCATCAAATATACAAGCCTTTAGCATTTCTGATCGCGTTGGTTTATAATGTACAGCATATTATTTTTGTTTTGCAGGTAAGGGTTTGAAATATTTACATTTTGTTTAAATGAAACATTAAAGGCACTTTTCATTTCTAAATTATTACATTTTAAACTTGCAAATATAGTGTTTCTTGTAAAGGTCTCTTAAACGTGAATGTTTTTAACATTTAATAAACCTTCTAGATTGTGTTTTGTTTTTGTCTGCTTTGATTCTAGTAGAAATTTTAGTCACTCTCAGCAATTTCAACACTTTTACAATCCCCCTCGGAACACGAGAGTTTAAAATCATTGGTAAGTCCAACTGGTTTTTTTGTTCTAAGCGAATCCATTATTATTCAGGAACGTAAAATAGGCACCAATGGTAAAAGTCCGGTTTCATTAAAAAGCATTCCTCTCAAGATCAGCTAAGTTTGTCTTATACCGTACTTCATACTAGCTAGGTACCGTATGTGAGTTCGGTAACTGTGCCACATTGCCTCTGAACTATGAAAGTGTCAAAATAGGGTTCTACTTTGTTCTTTTTTACTTTATTATGGGTAGTATACAAAGATTACTCGTGTTGGTAACCAGTTAGAAACAGCTCGATAAAGGGACAGTCTTCTACATTGTGGTTCTAAATGCATAAACTATAAAGGCGCAGCTAAGTTTAAATTTATTCTAGTAATTTTATTCAATTAATTCAAATTGTAAAGATGTTTAACTGAAAACAACGGCAAAACTACTAAATGGGTTGAAATTTTTACACAAAGGACCTGGAATAAAATAAAATTACTTTCAAAGACGCGAGCACAAGAGTTAGTTTATCGTATCCCCGTTAATTTTAGTTTCTTTTCTTGTAGCATTGTGATGATATTAACAAAATGATAGAGAGCTTGACCATTGAGATGCCACAATTCAATCTTCTAACAAAGATCGCTACGGTGTATTACCAGACATCGAGGATGGATCGACTGAACGAGTTTTTGAGAGGTAAATTTGGTTACGATATCCGTAGGGTTAAGCATCCATATAATGTAGGGTTACGTATTCATATCCATAGGTTTATCTATTGTCTTCATTGATAGAAATCTGTTTGGATCTTAGAGCTTTCAAATCAGTAGTAGGATATTCGCTTCAACTGGTTTCCTTGAAAGGCTGTGCAACTTTCAACCTATTGCCACTGAAATTTTTGAAGCACAATCTCTACACCCAGCTCTTGACGTCGTTTCTTTCTTTTTTGATCTAACTGAGCACTAGTTAACAGGGCGCTATGGCGCTCATTGGGGGAGGCCTATGTCCAGCAGTGGACTAATATAGGTTGATGATGATGATGATGATGATGAGCACTAGTTAGACAAACTTGAGCACCTTCAGAATGTCAGGATATAGTTTATATTTGACTTGCGCAAATATGACCATGTCACGGAATTTTGCAGACAGCTCAAGTGACTACCGATAATGCTTCGCTGGAATTCCCAAATTAATTAAATTCATACAAACGACATTCAGTCATTCTTAGTTTTGGAGGCCAGTATATGTCTATCTATTGTGTAAGGTCTAAACGTAGTTACCTGGGGTTAAAAATGTACCTAATGTTGAAAATATCTTTTATCATTTTGAATCCGTCAGATGATCCAACATTCCGTGCGGATGACGAGAAAGGCCAAGCAATCCTGCGCAAGAATAATGAACTAATGCACCGCCTCTACAGATTCCTTATGTTGAGCGTGACCATAGCAGCTAGCGTCTGGTTTATCTCGTTCTTTGTGAGGCGGTACAGTGACCCTACTGAAACTGTGCCCTCGTATATGCCTTTTGAAGTAGACTCTTGGTTTAGGTAAAGTATTTATTCTTGTGTAGAGAACATAGTCTGAGCATAGAAGAACATAAATTATTTAACGACCGATGTGGCGCGGCGGGCGGAGGTTCAGGCGACGTAGGAGGTTGCGGGTTCGATTCTCGCATACAAATTTTTGTACGATTTGCAATGATTTGTTCCTGGGTTCTGGGTGTTTTCTATGTAACGCAGATCTAGTGAGTTTAGTTTGATATTTATTTTCTGCTGAACTTTTTCAAAAATACAAGGTACTGTTACAAAAAATACCTTACTGCCCATCCATTTATTGGCTAAATAAAATGGTTTAAACTTGCTGATTATTTAAATCATTAATTTTGCTGCCCACAACATTTATATTGCCTATCAAACATCTGTTTATTTTCTTATCATAAAAGATTTAGTTGCCTACTAAGTCTTGCTAGTGACTTTATTCTACAGCCGACTAAAACATTTATATGCTTTCCAAACAGTTATTTAGCTTAATTTCAAATCAGCTAAAAAGCTAAATAGGTGTTAGATCAGCAAAAGATATATTTTGGGCATCTAAATTAATTAAATGATTCGCAGGTTTTTTATTAGCTAATAAATGGAGGTTTGGGCTGCAATATTGAATTTACTCTCGCTAAACACGTTTTGTTTCAGCTTCACTCTATCCGTCGTCTTAGAATGTTCTCCCCTGCTATGGATAGGCTACGGCCACCTATCCTTAGACCTGACCGTGGCGACGTATTACGCACAAGCTCATACGCAACTTAAAATAATAAAACAACAACTTCCCCTAGTTAACATGGAAGACAGTGGTCTAAAACGTCAGTACAAAGATAAGATTGATGAGGGTGTTAACAAGCGATTTGTGCAAGTGGTGAAGCGGTACGATAAACTGATATGGTAAGTCAGTTTGGATGGTGATTTTGGTGTAATAGCGAATCCATAGAAAATGGACAAATTGAAAAATTAATTGCTTTTTAATTAACAAGAAAAATTAGCTCTGATATCTTTATTAACACGGTGAACAAAAAATAAATAATAATATAATTATAGCAAATATACAATCTTTTCAGTTTTGAGAATATTTTAAAATTCATCCTTATCAATATTGTAAACCCGAAAGTTTGTAAGGAGAATGGATGTTTATTCCTCCTTCACGCAAAAACTACTGAATAGATCGGGCTGAAATTTTATAGAAATTGGATAGACGTATTTCTAGCCTTGGAATAACACATAATATGCTACTGTTCATCCAAAAACAAATCAGTCCCCATGGGATGGAAATAGCCTTGAAACGTTTCCAAAAAACAGCGAGTGCGAAGCCACGGGCAGATGCTAGTTCCTAATAACGTACAGAATGCGTCCAATTATCCATTTCTTCTCTATTTTCAGGTTCAAGAACGAAATCGAGTCCATTTTCAACTTCTCACTAACATTTCAATTTGTCTCGATGACCATTGGCGTTTGTCTACTGGTTTACAGAATGACCGTAGTAAGTTCAAGAAAAATCAGTTAAATTACATTGTAATAAATAATATAGGTACAATCCACACGACATCATCTAGCCCCAAGCTAGGCAGATCTTGTGTTATGAGTACAAAATGACTGGTAAACTTATTAAAACACATCACGTAGATACATATTTTTAAATCTAAGTATATATAGAAAACCCAGAATAATCGGCGCAAATATTTACACATAAACAAATATTTGCACCAAGGCGGGAATCGAACCCTCAACCTCCTGGGTCGAAGGGTGTTTTGTCTGCTACGCCACATCTGTCTTCAAAGTACTTAAATTAGTAGGGAACTAAAGCACAGACTAGAATACATATGTTTGTTTTTCAGGTAAGCGTGACTTCGTTTCCATTTTTGTTCCTGATCTTGTTGTTCTGCATGCTAATGACACAGATTTTACTATGCTGCTTCTTCGGGAACCTTGTCGAATTTGAGGTATTTGCAAAATCCTTTTAATTTCTTAAGAATTTTTAATTTCCGATGGCAAATTAGACTGAGGATCTCGAGAGTTGGTTGGTAAGTATCTGGCTTAGCGCATCAGGATTGCAATACAGCGTGGTAATGTAGCGTCTTCGGAAACCTCTTGACTGGTACATGGATCAGTTGAGCTACCTGATTTGATTACAATCAAGGAATACATATGATTACAAATTAAAACTTGTAAATGCAATCGAAACAATTGAGCTAACTGCAGACGGTTGCAAACATTTTAGAGGCAGCTCAACTGACCCATATCAAGCGTCCTCAAGATACTGACTGCAATGTATTACCACGATGTAAGGCAATGCTGATGATTATTATTATTCTGCCACACACCTCTATAGCCTATATTATGTTCACGCCTTGGATTTTATCCTAATGGGGCAGTGCTATTCTATTTGTTTTTTTTGACAGTCCACACATCACATCTAGCCCCAAGCTAAGCAGAGCTTCTGTTATGGGTACTAGATGACTGATATACTTCATTACATTACATATGAAGATACTTTTTATTATACATAGAAAACACCCAGACCAACGGAACAAATTTCTGCAGATCGTACACAAATTTGTTCCGAGGCGGGAATCGAACTCGCAACCTCCTGCGTCGCAGGCGGACCTTCGCCCATATCGGTCGTCAATTCTATTCAATTCTATTGAATTACAATTCAATAGAATTGAATCATACATGATTCCAGAGCCGTTCAGTAAACGACTTCTTGTACAGCTGTGATTGGCTGGCGTTATCCCCCTCCTTCCGCCAGCTAATGCTGATCGCGATGATACGCTGGTCGAGGCCGCTTCAGCCTAGAATCGGCTTCATCATTCCACTTTCACTGCACACGTTCCTGACTGTAAGTTGTTACAAAAGATCATCATCTAAAATATCTATTAAAAAACTGTTAGTGATCACGTGACTTGCAGTCAAATAAGCAGTTATGTTTGTGTGTATTTTTTACTATATGATTTATTTTATTTATATGACGACTATTTTATTTATTCATGGGGCCATTGAGTTGAGCGTCTTCCAACACTCCGTTAAATAAATAAATAATGTTGGACAATCTCCAAGTTAAGCAGAGATTGTGTTATGGGTACTAGATGATTGATATACTTAATACAATATATTACATATTGAGATATTTTAATCATACATAGAAAACATCCAGAACCTAGGAACAAATATTTGCAGATCGTACAAACAAACATTTTCCCCAAGGCGGGAATCGAACCGGCAACCTCCTGAAATGAGGTTTAAAATGTAAATACAGATAATTTTCATAAATAAAGGTTTCTTTTTTTCAGATCATCAAGTCTTCATACACGCTATACACGGTGTTGACAGCCACAGTTCACAATAAAGATTAAAACAATTGACGTGTGGGTTAAATAAAATATTGTGAAGAATATAGTATAAAAACGGAGAATACCTTTTTACTCATACCTGCCCTGTCTTGTTTAGGTCTACGATGTTCTGCAGCGTATATTGAATTTAATTTAAACGTGTTTCGCAAATAACTTTATCGAAACAGTTGATCAGAAAACACATACTTAGACAAACCTTAGTCGTATCCCAGTTTCAAGAAGATAAGTTCGGGTTCTAAACTTTAGGCATCACCTAAATGAAAATCAAAACCAACGTAAATTCCGAAGCACCTTATGGAAAATGCTCAGTCAATATGAAAACTGAAATGTGCCACAATATTCACAATACCAGAACCCAGGTAGAGTAACAAGCACATATCATTTGCCTCGCTGCGGGAAACCTAGAGGCAGGTCTGTTTGCCCGTTAACGATGTGATTTCACTGTTTCTACGGTTCTAGTCTGAACAAAATAAGCGAGCATAGCTTTTGATGGGAGCGGACTAAGGATTAAAGGCGGCTGGGATTAATAAATGACAACTGACGACCTTTAAAACTATCATGGTAACACTAAAGTCATTTAAAATGGAATAGTTACTGTGATGTCGTTTGTATTGAGTCTTTTGATATTTTAGCACAGTTTCGTGCGCTTCATTTCATCCAGGGAGAGGGAGCTCATTTAGGTACCTATCTTTACATATTTACTTAATGATGATAACTTATATAAGTTTTAGGTAATTATGGTGCATAAGCCCTCACACTCAGTGTTATTTCTTAGATAATTGAGTAAGTACCTATTCATCCATACCGACGCATCAGTCACTCTCTCAGTTTTACTCTCTTTGAACGAGTTAAAAGTTGAAAGTAATTGAAACATCACGCATTTTTATAGGGTTAGTTCAATTCTCAAAACAAAGAGATGTTGAAATTCTGATGAAAAATGTAAAAATAAAATAAAATACCTAGAGCAAATAAAATTAACTTGGTGTCAAACTAAATAGGGTGCATAATATAGTGCTTTTGCTTTAGGTACATAATTAACCTTGATTTATAGTCGTAGATACATCCCTGGATGTGGCCGATTTGGTATCGATATCTTCACTAATAGGCGAAAGCCTGGTTCAGTTTAGTAAATGCATTCAAATAAATGGATTTCCCATCACAAACCATTTGGTATTGCTAACGTTGTTACGTTGGCAATATTTTGAAGATCGAGTTCTACCTTAGCCAAGAATAAAATGGTGGAGCATAACAGCGCAACTGTGAACCAAGATAACGAAAACCTTTTACAAAGTCATGGTTGTACCCAAAGATGTTGACGTCAAGTAGGATCTTTGGATTGTAACTATTATTTGTTTGTACCTTCCAATTTAGTTTATAATTTGATCGATGTGGCGCAGTAGGCGAAAATCAAAACCGTGCGAAGCCGGGGCGGGTCGCTAGTTTAACTATATAAATCATGAATCTAAAATCGAAATAATTTCGGATGCGAATTAGTTTCGAGTCCTATTCTCGCTACTATAAGGTATAATGAGCTCTAATTTTCAAATCAAGCTCAGTAATAGCCAACTAGTCCAACAAGAACATCACCACTCCACTTATTTCTATGCTCTCTCCATTTCATACTCTATTAGAAATAGTTCGCCTAGCATGGGTTTAACAGTGGACAACATTGAAGAAAAGAGATTCAAAAGCTGAAGTGATTTATATAACTACTTTAGACCTTACAGGAAGGACTCTTGGACACTGACATGTTTCTTAAAAAATTGAAAAAATAGGAAATAGGTGTTCTATTTAATTTTGTTCACTAGTAATTTTGTTATCTTTTTATTTTATGGTAAATATTTCGTTCGTATTATCAATGCCGCCACAAAATCACGATAATGCAACTAAAGAAGGTAGGTATTAATTTAGTTAGAAGTAGTAAGAGAAAATACAAGTAAAAGATAAAGACCGAGGTTACCTATTCGAGCCATTTGGGGTGGAAACCCTTGGTCCTTGGGGTCCTGGGGCACACACAATTTTTAAAGATCTTACGAAACTTCTCATAGAGTCCACAGGAGATCAGAATGCTGGCTTCTATTTTGGTCAACGAATTAGCATTGCCATTCAACGTGGCAATGCTGCTAGCATTCTGGGTACTTTGCCTTCTGGTGACGGCTTAGATTTTTAAGAGTTTGTTATAATTGTATATACTTGTGAGTCATGTGATCTAATTATTTTATCCTAATAAATTTATCCTAGTAAAAGATATTTATAAAAAAACTTCTTTTATTTGAAAGCTGATCGTGTGCTTTCATAAATTTTATGAAGACTGTATTTTTTGAGTTATCTTTAATAATTTGTATATTATTGACTTCGACGACATTGACGATACCTACTGATTTGGCTTACAAAAAAGTCGGTTTATAGTTATTAAATCACACCCAATCATTACTTTATTTCTACGTTACGTACACACTTTTAACACACCTAAGTCATGCTATCCAAGCTGGAAGCTGTAGCTACTCCATATTACCTGTGACTACAAAATATTGTTTCCAATATACTCAGGATTACTCTCGTGCATTCGCATTACGCGGGAAATGCGGGAATGACTCTATTACTGGACCTGGTCTCGCTATTACGAATACAAACTGGAAAATTTACATTGTGAATAGAACTATGTATCTTGTCTTTGTCTGCTAAGATTGTTTTAATTTTGGGTGAGGATTAAGGAAGAGCGTTAACTGAGGCGGGATCGGAAACGGGTTTTTTTGACACTTCATTTCATTTAGGTTTCTCAAAACAATTTTTGGCCGAAAAGCTTAGCTTAGCTTTAAAATCCAAAAGTTAATTGATATATAGTAATTGACAATTATTACTCCTGCAATTACTATAGCAATTTATTGTATCTTCTTATTTATACATCAGGCATGGACATTTCTGTTGTGAGGACATAAATAACTCTCCTAAACCTAGAAATTTCTTGATGGATAAAATAACGCTACAGCGTGTTGCGCAAGATATTCTGGTTAAATATGACCTTACATAAGTTCACCAGCCACATTCCTTTTTATTTTAATGGATAACATTTATTCCTTATCCATTTAATAATAAAAGTTTCGCTGATCAGGGAGAAAGGTTTAGGTCACAGATTCCATATTTTGATCTATCTATTATTAATTTATCCTTCACAATTTTCCCAAGTCGAATCCCAGAGCAGCAGGCAACCAATCAAAATGTACCTATGCCCTGACCTCTGCCACTGGAACAATAAACTCAAATATCGGCCGTATTCCACAAAAAATAAAATGACGCTATAGTTTCGAGAACTCTAAAATTTCCATTTGGCTGGGATCGTTTAAGAGCACTGAATAGACCCCATTGTACGTTACCTATTGTGTTTTTCTATTGAGCTGGGTTGAGCGGCTCATACGAGAAATGGCCGGCGCTATGGCTTTCAATTACTGCACTGACATTGTAACCGTATTGCAGGACTTGTTTTTGATGGAACGTTCTGGATGGTACTTGAGTAGATTGAAACCTCTTCGGCTCAGATCTTTCGTTTGGCTTTTCAATTTTCGTTGATGGATAGGAGAAATAGTTTGCTAGCTGTCTCCGAAATCTTGCAGTGTAATTAATTTTACACAAAGTGTGTAAAAGTTTGAATCATTAGTGTAGGTACTTACCTACCTAAGTTGAAAGCCTACCTAACCTAAGCCTAGCCTACCTAAGCTGGAGCTGCTATGGATTGCTAAGGATTACTGTGTAAAGCTGCTGTGTAAAATTTACGAATACTCAAACTTAGATTAGATTAGTGTCTTTACAGATTTTCAGCAAGACAAATATTCAACCGATTTTATTAAAAATACGCGCATTGATACGTGATTTAATTTGAGTTACGTTACGTCTCGAACTAACTAAATTCATGATCAAAGGTAAGGGAAGTAATAATTATGACAATCTCCTCAATGTAGGCGAAGTCAATAAAATACGCATTATTAAGTATTTCATAAAAACTAACAGATCTAATTGCCATATGAGAAACACTTTCTAATCAGATAAGTATCACAAAAATTGGATCTTAAAGAAAAAAGTTCAGTTAAAATAATTCTAACTGATAAACTCTTTCTGTTTAAAGACGGTTGAAAAATTGTTAGTCATCATTCAGTCATCTAGTACCCATAACACAAGTTCTGCTTAGCTTGGGGCTAGATGATGCTGTGTGGACTGTCCGGAATTATTTATTTATCAGAAGAAAATTCACAAGTTTCATTAACTACTATGTTTACTTTCTGTTTTACTTTTTCTTTTCTTTATGGTGTTAGATAGTAGGTACTTGTCTTCTTTCCTACTCTATGTACCTACTTATTCTTATAACTTTGTTTTTGTTATTTTGTTGTGCTGTTTGTGTGTGATAACAATAAAAATATATTCTATTCTATTCTATTCTAACTAGTAGAGTAGATATCTCCCCGCGAATAGTTGTTTCTATGGAAACGTTTCAAGGCTATTTCTATGCCTTGGGTTCCGATTTATAGATTGAAAAGCAGCCTGTGCTACTCCAGGTCTAAAACTAAGTCTAATCTAAAATTCACCTAGATCCGTTAGTATTTTTTGCGTGAAATAGTAACAAACATTCATACAAACTTTAGATTTATATTAATAAGGGTATATTTTCAAAATGTAACCACCATTTTATAGCATTAATAATCAGAGACGAGCGGTGTACCGGCATCGCCGCATCCCGCCGCGGGGTTCAAAACTAACGGCTCAATATGAGCCTAATCTTAGTCTGGCTCGAGACACCTGTGATTTAGTGCTCCTATTCTATTAGAGGGATAATATTTCCGTGGAGCTTTATCATCCTTTAGATTTCTCTATGAAAATGAATAAATAGGAAGGTACTTTTAAACTCGAAGAAATAATAATCTTCGTAGCTCATAAGTAAGTTTTTTTATAAAAAGTAGAGATAAAATGAATTACCGCTTAATTTTTATTTGATAATACTAATATTATTATTATTATAATATATATATGAACTGAGCGACATATTGTCGGTATGGAACTATATGGGCTAATAAGCCTTCTTCATAAGATAAAACAAAAAAGTTTTCATTTACCACGGCGGCTGACCTATTAGGTAAAAGTAAAGGTAAGATAATATTCTAATTAGGTAATGCTAAACAGATTACTATAATTCGAAAACTATTGGATGGCCATTATATTAATGATAAGTCTCTCAGTGGCTCAGAAATGCGCTAAATTTTGGAAGGAAAACAAAACAAAAATATGCTTTTCGTAAAATATGCTCCACTGGTAGGTACCTTAAGTGGTTAACTAGTACCTTTACTTCAAGGTCTTTTAGTTTTACAGACTCAGAAGTTTAGTAGATTGACTTAGATATTGATAATATTTAACATTCGATTTATATTAGGTAATATGAATCAAGCAAGACTATTTCATGAATCAAGCATATTTACAAGATCGGAAAATATGGATTGAAATGGATCAAGCAATTCAAATTCGATACATCCACTGAAAATTCCGAATACCCTCCGATGTAGCTTGTTATGCATGTTTGTCCAAATAACCTGAGGGTCATTGAATAACCGATAGGATTTGTCAAACAGTCAAATGTGCAATCTCTTGGGCACTGGTCGCGTGCATTATAGAACCCGTTTATGTCGCTTCGATTTAGGTGTTTGTTAGTATGAAAATAAATAATGTTATACAAATTGGTAATGCTGTATGTACAAATCACTAAGAATAATCTAGCCCCAAGCTAAGCAGAGCTTGTTTATGTAGATAACTGACGATGGGAAGAGAGATAGCTCATATCGATAAGACCGTCCTTGATTAATTTAATAATAATAATAAATATAAAGAAATAAATTTCCTCTATTCTTAGTATTTCCGTATCCTGTTTCCTGTCTATCTACATTATCATGAAATAAATAATGATGGATAATTGACGTCATCGTCTAGCTCCAAGCAAAGCAAAGCTTGTGTTATGAAATACCAGCGACCCGCCCCGACTGCGCACGGTTATTATACCTATAAACCGTCCTCTTGAATCTAATTAAAAAAAACCGCATCAAAATCCGTTGCGTAGTTTTAAAGATATAAGCATACAAATGGATATAGGGACAGATAAAGCGACTTTGTTTTATACTATCGTAGAAATGGTTACCACGAGGCGAGGGAGGAATCAAACGTAGAAATGGTTACCACGAGGCGAGGGAGGAATCAAACTCGCAACCGTCGACGACGTGCACTACTTTGCCCGTTGCATTACAAAGGTCGCCGATCAATAAAGTATTCATTAGTGAGGAAGTAAATCATTTACCTCGCAGTTGTTTTGTTGTGTTGTTTTCGACAATCTCAAGGACGCAGATTAAGAAAAAGATGTCCATTTAAAAATCCAAGATGAGTGGCATTTTATAATCTCGAAATTTCGACATGGGTATCGATTTCGACTAAATAACGAAAGCGGTCCTAAATTAAAAAAAAAAAACACAACCGACGCGCTTAAAAAAGTCATACAATTTGTATTTTATGTGTGTAATTTACTTATTCATCAACAACTTAAGTACGCTATTTTTAATTCACAGACACTTAACCATATAAGCAATAGCTCTATATCGTGGCTCTATATAGAGCTATTGCTTGTACCAAGTTTTCTAACACTCAAAAGTAAACGAAATATAATGATACGTTTCAAACATAGAGCTATCCAGTTATTGGCCATCTTAGATTCCATAAAAATCTAACCCATGGTGGTTTGTAAAATTATTAATTCCGTATTCAGTAATAACGGGCGACACATCGTCGACCGCGACAATTGAATGAGCTACGATGATACCAATCTTAGCTTTGTGCGTTAGATCTAGCGCTTTTTATATCCATAGATTAATAGAAGAGGGAAACAAAAACAATAATGATATCGGATTCTTTTTTTTGGATTCCATAGCATCCTTGAATTTATAAAGTGTATGGAAAGATTTCAATCACGAAAAAAATCATGAAATCAAAGTTACAGAAGTCGACAGTTGCAACTCAGCTGATATCGAAGACATTGATGCTGTTGTTGTCGCATCACACATCGATTCCAATCCATGTCGAAGAAGTGCTAATCATTATACACGTTATAAAAATTGTTATCACTTTTTCTATGCGTTTATTTAATGTATCACTTTGGTTAGCAAAAAAAATTATATCTGTTTTTCGTTAACATATAAACATCTTTATTAACAACGAAAATTACAAGCAAAGGAATAGAAAAATTACAACTAGTATTTACAATTGAAACCATTGAGCTAACTGCAGACGGTTGCAAACAGTCTGCATATGTTAACATATGGATCAAAGTCCCTTTCAACTACCAACTGCTGATCAAATATATTATATGGGTGACGCATTTATAGCTGCTATCCGTGTCCGTATAAATGTCAAATTAGCACAGCCGTGGTCTTTATCATAGAAAACGTATTCACATTTTTTTTGTTATGGTTATTATATGCGACCTAAAATCTTATATTTAGCGGGTTGATATGGCCAGCGACGTCAGCCGGTACGCTATGTGTTTGTTCATCGGCATCTTAGGAAGCATCTGCGAGCACGCCGCCACCTCCACGAACGGCATCCAGCAGATTGAAAATGACCTCAGGACTAGGACCACCTGAAAAGTAATAAATTGCGTTAGTTATAGAATATGTTTAAATAATTTTATTCATTACTTTACGCCGACAGCGACAGCTATTTCTCGTGGTATCCCAACAAAAACTTTCAGTGAAAGCTGGCAACACCCTCGAGCGGCCAGCAACTGGACGAAGCGTTGGGGCGAGCAATCCATTATGCAGATTGGTGGTCCGATTGCGGCATTGTCGCCGGCTCGCTCCACCAGAATTACCCACCGTCCGACCCGCCTCGCGATTCATTTTATGGATATTGCATCGTTGGATTAACGATTGATTGATGACTTCAAGCGCTGATTCGGGATTGTTTTGTTTTCAATGCGGTGTTCAGGGTTGAATGCTCGTATTGTGCCCATTTGAAAAGCCTTACGCATAGGCTGTATGATGAGGTTATGACCTACATATTTATGAGTTTCCTTTCCCCTAAATAGATTATGCAATGTTTTATTTCCACTATCATCTAATTAATTGAATAAGCCAGTCCTAGATTTATAAATAGGCCGTATAGGCCGTGGCCTAGGGGCGGCAGCGTCCTAGGGGCGGCAGCGTCCTAGGGGCGGCAGATTTCAGAGGACGGTCAATCGATTGCAGACGATAAAAGTCAAATACGTTCACTGGTGTGAATTGGAGTGATTTTGCAATTTTTAATGCTGTTATTTATTTTTTGGGTTCCTTATGCTTTGTTAGAACAAAAAAGATGTTATTGCCAATTGCAGGATAGGATTCGAACCTCGTATGCCTACCGGGGGGGGGGGGGGGGGTAAACTAATTATGAACATGATGCTGCGGAAAAAAGTAGCCTACACTTATAAAAAATATAAATCCGGCACTGGAATAAGCAGAGAGTAAGTCCACCTATTGAGAAGGCGGTGGCGGTGCTTATAACAATCAGAGACGGTCATCACGCCCTATAATTTACCTTTCAATGAAATAATTTTATTATAAAACAAGTATACCTCTCATAAGTGAAATTTTAAACTTTAAATTACTTTTAAAAATAGTGCTAATGTATCTTCTTTTCACTTTAATTTAGTGAATTAAGTGAATTAAGAATATAAGAAACCACTTCTTTTTCAATTCTACATTTAAATGTTAAAAAGATGTGAGTAAGTATATGAAGAACATGCCTCCTGGTTTTGCATGTAGTGTAGCTAATTATCCCAACTGCAATACAGTTAAACAACTGGACTACACATACAGTGAATAAATAACGGTACAATTCATCAAAAGCAAAGTTGCCCTAAACATATTATTCAAATTCATATTTCAATTAACAGAGTTTACTTTTGCAGCTTTCAAAGCGCTGTTGGGGTTGTATCGCCGTGGGTAACGTTCGCCAACTGAACTAGTTATATTAGAACTGAACATTTTGGAATGGAATAATAGGAACCTACACAAATACAACCCACCCAGCTGAAATGAAAGATCAACTACTATTTTACGAGGGGTTTTGAAAATCTGGCCGCGGGCTGTGTTCGAAACTCACCTTAGGCACCGCTTTTTTATTTATACAAATATGTATATCTATAAATTATCTTTTATAAAGGGGTATTACACTACACGTTATTCAGGGACTCTGACCCTAACTAAGAGTGGTGTAATAAAATTTAGGGTACCTAAGGGACGGACCTGGCAAGCCTTGCTCCCTAATCGCCCTAACTACCGGGCCCTGAATAACGTGTAGTGTAATACCGCTTTTAAAGCTGCTCTCAATGATAAAGGCCGATTTTTGTACATTGTTCAATTTCACTACAAATACCTACGCTTAGCCTACGCCTTTTGAAAATTTCAGCCTGATCCGTTCAGTCGTTTTTGCTTAAGAGATCAAGACAAAAATCCATTCATACAAGCTTTGGTGTTTATTATATTAGTAGGTAAGCATTTAGATGAATGAAATAACACAAGTTATTTTATGTAAGGTTAAGTATTTTCACAAGTATAAAAAGTGTTCATACATTCTTTTTTCTGATGGGGTTTTCTCTTGTTGGTCTATTTTAACGGTTTTTGCATCTCGTAAGCAAAACTCTGATATTCATTAAGGCTTTATTTTATTGGATTATCCACAAAGTATTTTCATTTCCCGTGACCACGATCCATCTAGTACACGATCGCTAAAAGCGATGAAAACGTGTAGGGGAAATAAAATCAATTCGTGCGATACATGCCTGATAAATAATAAATACTTGGTAAATAATAGAATAATATTACTAGCAGTTATGTAGGTACTCAATCACTACATAGTATAAAACAAAGTCGCTTTCTCTGTCCCTATATCCCTATGTCCCTTTGAATGCTTAAATCTTTAAAACTGCGCAACGGATTTTGATGCAGTTTTTTTAAATAGGTAGATAGAGTGATTCAAGGGGAAGGTTTACACGTATAATAAACCGTGCGAAGCCGGGGCGGGTTGCTAATCACTAATTAAAAAAAATTGCGTAGAGCTACATTTCGTTAAATAAAAAATATTTAAATACAGAAACCAAGACAGTGCGTTCACAAGACACAAGTCTAAGAAGTAAATACCCTTGCAAGTTAAGTAGTTTAGATAGTAAATTAACTGCTAATCGTGGTTATTTCTACAAAGGTAAAATTTGCTGCAATTATTCCAAAGTCTGTGTCTTGTTCCTGAAGTACAGCGCTCGTCTTATAGCGTCGACTCAACGCTGACAATTTGAGAATATTCCAGAAGAAATCTAGCTGTATGAAATAAAATTTTGACTAGTTTTATCCGACTACACGCGGTGTATGATTCGTTCATTTATAGGTACAAGGAATTTAAATATTCCTTCGACTTACCGTGTTGTAACTGCAATAGAAATTTACATAATACAAACAATTTTTAGCTACAATGAAAATAAAGACCCGTGCATCTTAAACATATAGAAGGTAATAAAACATACTTTGTTATAAATATAAAACTTTGTTTGATCGCTAAATGATCGAACCGTCAAACTTTTATAGTTTGACGAAAAAAATACATTATGACTATAATTGGGTTGACTATGAACCTAATTTATGTTGGTAGAACACCAACTTGCTGAATGCCGAACGCGCACGTCTAGAAACGCACTCACTCTGAAGAAGTACCTCGTTTAGGACTGAAACTTAGGTATCCTTCCACCAAAAACTAGGTTCGTTGTTAACCCGCTTACAGTCATAATTAATTCGTCAAACTATTACTAACCAAAACCTGAAAAGCTTTGTTGATTTGTCATGACTTTGAAAAGCGACCCTTCTAAACGTTTTACAGAAACCCCTCGTGAGATATTCTTTGAGTCACTATAATTATGCTGGCTCCTGTTATTTCTTCCTCACCCTTTAGTGGAATTATTATCCCAAAGTCGTCCGGGTAAGAAAGTTCTGGAATTTATCAAAAGGACAAAGGAATGGGTCCTCAGGCGATTTTGTACAACGTACGTATTTGTTCGCGCCTAATTAAACATGGAGTAAGAGGAATTATGTTCTCTGTGTGATTTTAATGTACGGAGAGGTAAGTTTAATTGCTTAGTTTTAGTTCTCACTTTTGAGTTATTCATGAGAGGACTGACCCCGAGCTCCCTTTGCTTTCTATAAAATATGACCACTTGTCTCTAAATTATGGTGTTAGATCGTAGATTTTACAGATATTCCTTTTTAAAAATAATTAGAATTCCTTATCTATGTTTAAGTAATACAAGTATTATCTATCTATCTTTTAACAGACTCCAAAAAAGGGGGTTCTCAATTCATTTGTATTTTTTTAAGTAATTGCCACATAACTTTTTTCGAGGTTAATCGATTTTGTTTTTTTTTATACGATACCTTTTCATTTGATCCCATATAAATTTGATCAAGAGAGTTATCCTTAATAATGCGTATTAAATTGACATTGATCATAATCTCATATGCTTTCAAGAATTTGAAGTTAAGGTTTTTTAAAAAATACACAAAAACACAAAGTAATTCAACTGATTTGTATGTTGAAAGAAATATTTTATCCGAAATCATTATTATTTTAACGACCTCTATGTTCTTGAAAGATAATATAATCACATTTATTACACAGACATGAGATACAATTAGTTACACTGAAAAATACAGAGGCTAATTATAATGTTATAATGGCTGTTTCGGTAGGTTACCCATAACTTACCATAACTACATCGTGTTATAGTTGATTCTAGACTGATTTACCTAACACAAAATACATATCAAGGATAGATATTTTACTATACATAAAAAAAACAAGGCGGGAATCGTACCCGCAATCTCGGTTTAAAGATTTTTTTTTTTATTTCTCAAAGAACACAACACAAAGTAGTTCACTTAAATGAGAAACACAAAGTTTTACTTATACTTATAAATATACTTAAGTAGGTTTCTACATAAAATTACATCTGCAAGTTATATTTACCTATACTAACCTAATGTGTGTTATTTATTATTATAACTAATACTAAAATAAACTAACTAACGGTACCTATAGAAAACAACTCAAATAACAAAAGTAAGAATTAAATCAAGTAGTCTGAGCCATTTGGTAGGTATTTTTCCCCTGCATGCAGAATAACCCACTGATTATCACTATCCACGTATGTTTCCTAAGTAACGTGCTATTCACCAATATTTCACCCAACTAAAATAAATATGATAAATAGAGCAAATGAATGCATCAATTAATATTTTTTAGCCCTACCCTCATTTTGACCGACCCGACGCGATGGGCGTCGTCCGTTCGTAGGCCTGCGCTATTGTTTGTTATGCCAAGCATTTTTTGTATAGTCTAGGAGCAAGACGGCTTTATAATTATCTTATTTTGTTTGGTTAAAGGTTTGCATTGAGTCTTTAATTTATTTATTTTTGATTGTGTTTAGTAATTCGATAAGTATTTATTATTTTGATTATAACGTAATTTTATTTTTGTTTGATTATATATATATATTTTATTGATTCCCTTCCTTAGCTTGAAAATGTTTTCTTAATCTATTTTTAAAAATTGTCATACTTTTAGAATCTTTTATTTCCCCCGGTAGCTTATTGTATATAAGTACCCCTTCATAAAGAAGGTTCTTTTTGCCGTAATTAACCGTTCTGGGTGGACGAATATACAGTTTATTTCTATTTCGTAAGTTATATTTATATTTTCTTATTGTGAGAGTAATATTAGATTGTATTTCTTTTGTTAATATCTTTCTTATGAGTATACATGTATTTATATTGAATATTTGGGTTAAATTTAATAATTGTGTTTTTTTATATAGTGTTTCTGTTGGAGTTAGGTAGTCATAATTATATAATCTTTTAATAACTTTATTTTGCGCTATTTGCAATTGTTTTAATGTAGTTTTTGGGGCTGATCCCCATATTTCGACTAGGTATTCCAAGTGGGTTTTAATAAGGGCGTTGTATATGGTTTTTCGTATTTTTGGGGGAACGCAGTTGCTCATATTGCGCAAGGCACCAGCAAGAGACGTAAGTTTGGATCTTACAGAGTCGATATGCGGCTTCCATGACAATTTGTCATCTAGCAGTAGTCCTAAATACTTTTCTGTACTCGACCGTTTTATTACGATGTTGTTTACTTTAGGAGGGTTAAAATCTGGGATTATTTTGTTTTTTGCAGCAAATATCATGTAAGAAGTCTTTGAAACATTTATTGTTAGTAGGTTATGTAAAAACCACTCATTCAGCGTATTGAGATCGTTTTGAGCTTCGTTAACTATACTCTGTACAGACTGACCAAAATAAAAGAGACAAGTGTCATCTGCGTACAATGTTAAGTAACCTGTTAGCCCTATTTGGTTTATATTGTTGATATAGATGAGAAATAGCAACGGGCCTAAGATGGAACCTTGTGGGACACCGTATGTTATTTTTCGAGTAGTACTCATGAATTCGCCTATTTTAACTATTTGAAATCTATTATTAATATACGACTCTAGTATTTTATAAGCTTTACCAGTAATACCTATGTTTTGGAGTTTATCAAGCAGTTTCGAGTGACTGATAGTGTCAAATGCTTTTTTGAGGTCGATGAAAATTCCAAGACACAGGTTTTTGCTGTCGATGTTTGTTTTAATATTGGTTATCAGATCTGCAGTAGCTGAAAGGGTGTTTGATTTTTGGCGAAAGCCGTACTGCTGTTCAATTAGAATATGTTTATCAGTTAAGTAATCATTTAGTCGTGTGTAAATTATTTTCTCGAATATTTTGGAGATAACAGGAAGCACTGAGATAGGCCTATAGTTGCTAGGGTCGGTTCTTGTACCAGATTTGTAAATTGGGGTCACTTTTGCCACCTTCAAACTATCGGGGAAAATGCCGCAATCAAGACATTTGTTTACGCAGTCTGTCAGAGGTTGTACTATGTATGATTTGATACTCTTTATTGTTTTGGTACTTATTCCATCAACACCCGTACTAGTGTTATCTTTTAATTTTTCTATGATTTTGATAAGTTCTTCCGTTGAGCAAGGTTTGAGTTCTGTAAGTGTAGTATCGTGTAAATAGTTAGAATCGTACATCAAGGTATTACCTGGTTGATCGTGATAAATAGTGGGTATCCTACTTGCAAGTTCAGCACCGACTGAGGAAAAGTAATCATTAAATACTGAGCATATCTCTACGCAGTCTGTAATCGTTTGTGAGTCGACTAAGATTTTTGGAATTTTGATTTCTTTGATTTTGTTTACCGATAGCGTATTTATTAGGTTCCACATTTTCTTTGGGCTTCTATCACATTTCTTGAATTCCTTGTAGTAAAAATCTGCTTTTTCTCTCCTTATCCTCTTTCCGACTTTATTTCTTTCTTCCAAGAATGTCTTTCTTATGTCTTCATTCTCTTTGTCTGACTTCATCTGCTTCCACAAGTTGTTCCTTGAGTTTATCATATCTATTATTTCTTTGTTGATCCAATCGTCTTTTGGTAAGTTTAATATCTTAGTTTTGTTTAGTTTGTTCTTGTCTATGTGTCTTTGTATATACATTTCTAAATTGTTGTAATTTTGTTCTTCATTTTCATATGTACACTCTTTAATACTTTTCTGCATATTTTCATAGTCTATTGCCTGATATTGTATTCGTTGTTTGGTTTTTGGAATAAATTTTGAAACTTCTACAAATATTTGTTTGTGGTCAGATAGTGATGATTCTAACAGGGCAAACTGAAACTTGTTATTGTTTAAATCTGTAATGACGTGGTCCAATATCGTGTTTGTCGTTTTAGTTTGGCGTGTTGAGTAGTTTTTGTCGATTTTATTCAATACTTTGTAGGATTCTTCTTCCAAAACCTCCAGATATTGTTTGGTATTGTTATTGTCGCATAGTAGGTCCAGGTTGAAGTCTCCAAAGATTATCGATCGTTTTCTTGTTTCTACTTGCTCTGCAAATAGATCTATGAACTTTTTAAAATTTGTATCCCCTGGTTTGTAAATACTTCCGATGTTAAGCGCTAATTTTGGCAGATAAATCCATAAGTAATGGTTACCATCTTTGTAAATATCTTCTGTTATTTCATAGTTCAGACTGTTATGTATATATATGGATACTCCTCCTCCCTTAGTGTCTCTTCTGTAGTTATATATGTGAGCATAGTTAGGAATTGTGTATAGTTTAGCATCCTCTTCTGACCTAAGCCATGTCTCTGTCAAAATTACAATGTGTACCATCGAGGGTATAGCTTTCAGTATACATTGAAGCTCTTCAAATTTCCCTCTTGTTCTAATGCTGCGTATATTTGTGTAGAAAAATTTCAAGCATGATGAGTTTGTCAGCACATTTTTATATCTATTTACAAGATGATAAGTTACGTTTGTTTCATTCGTGTCGACATTAGCCACATTTTGGGCTTTAACCATATTTAGTTTTTTGGCTCCTGGGCAACAATTTTTGGTATTCCCTTAATGTATTTTATAGTCAGACCTTTTTCTCCTTTTGTAGTACGTTGTTGTAGTTCTTCTCTTAAGTTGTTCATATTCTTCTGTTGTTTTGGGGTTTGGTCGGAATAGATTTTGATGTTCGTATCACTTAGTTTTGTTTTTGTTTTGAGGATAGTTTTAGCAGTTTCTACTGACGAGAAACTGATTTTTAAGGGGCGGGTTTTGTTGCGGTCATATTTTCCGATCCGGATAATCTTGGTGGGTTTTGGGCAGAGAGGGTACACTGTTTCAATAGCTTTAGTAACCTCTCTTGCATCTATTTCTCGTCTTTGTGTTATGTCGTCCAGGTGTTTTTCAGTGATTCCTGTCATTATTATGTTCTTGCTGCGTTCAGTTCGCTCATGAAGTTCAGCGATGAGGTCTTCATAGTTTTTACTTGCAGCAGCAGACAAATCTATCGCTACATGAGTTTGTGGATTCGATTTCAGCTCTTGAACATCGTTTTCTAAGGATTTTACCTTTTCCTGCGTTTCTTGGACACTTGTAGATAGGTTCGTGATCTGGGTCTTTATATTTTTGTTATCGGCAACCAGCTGCTCCGCTGTTGTTTTCAGGTCGGCTAGATGATCCGCAATTGAGGAGATTTTGTTGCTTATTGTATTAACATTCTCATTTTGCTTTATAGCATAGTTCTCCAGTATTTTTAGAATATCGTTCTTGAATTCACTTAGCTGTTGCGCATGGTCATCATGAGGTACTTTCCTCTTTCGTAGGACTAAATTGTTTAAGTCTTCCGGACTCAGATGATCTAGTTTTGAAAGATCAGGTTGTGAACCGCTGCTTCTGGTCACATTTACCGAAAACACAGCTTTAGCCGTATTTGAGCAAGTTGGTGTATCGGGTGGTGTTCGTTGCATGATGTTTGGTTTTGATCTTTGGCTCCGGCACTATATGTTTCGTGTATGTCCGAACTCTTACCGATGTTAGCCGATTGTCTGGTCCGAGTTGGCTTGCGTCACACCGAAAGAGCGTACGGTTCGGTATGGGTTTTTGGTGATTAACACTTTAAACTCTTTAGAATTAGGTTGAATATTTGTTAGCACTATTTTATTATTTTGTGACAGGTTTTGTTCGCACGTCCGCACACTACGCTAGCAGGCAGCGTATGTATCTAATATATCTAATCTAACTATACCTACTATTGATAGTAAGATAAATGTAGCATAAAATTAAAATCTTATTTCTAAATAAAAAATATACTGAAATACACAAAAGGCGGCCTTATAGCTAACAGCTATTTCTCTGATCTGCGAAAGACTGTTGGCAGAAGCTGATTGCGTGCGTGTGCCTGCCTCATGCTGGAGACAGAGCGCTATGGCGCTTATAAGGGGAGGCCTATGTCCAGTATTGTACTAATATGATGAACCCCTGAATGGTTTTATGGAGAATATTCCCACATTTTCCCTTTAATCAGCAAATTTCTATTAGGCGAACATAACCGCACGCAGAATGCGCCCAATATTAGCGACCCATTCCACTAATGAGAGCAATCCACAAACATTTGCGCTTCCCGTGTTTATCAGTCAATGTACGTTTTGCAATCCGCATGGCCAATACCAGCCGGAGTCAATGGGCAGTTCCGATTCGAGACTCTCATGTTGAAAGTTCTTGAATTTCTCGAATGTTCGATACAATAATTGGCAGATTTTTTAAGATTTCACGAGCTAAAGGGATAGTTAAAGTTGCTCAAAAACTACTGACCAGCTGCCTTATTGTCTAATTTGAATTCGAATCGAATTATTTTATCGAATTATCAATTTTAAATTTTTAAATTCAATATTATAAATTGAATCTAATTATCAGTTACCTCGAGGACTAAAGCTACCTAAACGGCACAAAAAGGTAACCTCGGTCAAACGTATTATGCGTATTTGATTATTTGTAAAGGTACCTATGTTTTCCACTATTTTTATACAGTATCAGAATAAAATAATTTAACTAATATTTACGAAGTTTAAAGGACTCTGATGTGGCTGCAGAGTATAATGCAAGTGTTTTAATTCTTAGTTCTTTATTGAACAAATATAAAATTAGACAAGAAAATCGCAAAACTAGATATTATGTTATGGGACAGGCGAGCTTAACCCTAAAAAGCTCTTCCAGCAAAGCTTATTGGGAGAGAGTCAAGTTAGAATAGTGTCCATATTTTTGCAGATAAAAAGGCGATTTTATCCGTGTTTATTGGATTATCTACAATTTTGGTCCCGTGACAAATACTCATTGCAAACCAATACGGCAAGCATAGTCCGTTATGTATCTGAAATAGATATTGCGTCCGCTCAGAGACCAACTTCGCCCTATTAATGACAAACTTTCTGTAGGCTCAGTTTGATTCTAATGGGTTATATTTTCTACTAGCGACCCGCCCCGGCTTCGCACGGTTTTATTATACGTATACCTTCCTCTTAAATCTATTAAAAAACTGCATCAAAATCCGTTGCGTAGTTTTAAAGATTTAAGCATACATAGGGACATAGAGACAGAGAAAGTGACTTTGATTTATACTATGTAGTGATTAGTCCCATCATCACAATCGTTAGCCCGTCTATGTCTATTTACTACTAAGTCCTCATGGTCGTACATAGGTCCATTGACTGAGCATGTCTCCTTCGAGCATGGAGATGAAATGAAAATTATTTATTTTTCAATAATCATCAAAAATATAGCTTAGCTTAACAACTTTAGAACTAAAACCATCTTTAACTAAATAATAAAATAAAAAGAAAGTGATACGAAATTCAATAATTAAAGTAGAGTGAGTGGGGGCAAGATCGAACGGTTTTTTGATGAGATGGTCAGTGTTGTTTTTGAATCCATGTAGAAGAATAGATATTAACTTTAGCTAAAAGTAAATTGGATATAATTAAAGGGTAAAGACTAGATTTTTATAATATGTCAATAACAGCGTGATAAAGCTGTCCAAAAAGTAGAAAACTGTAATTAAAAATATTATTTTTACTTAATTGAAACAGGGGGAAGATGAAAAGGTGACGGGGTAAGATCGAATAAAAATCTAAAATCGTTAAAACGTGTCTTAGGTAGGTCTTAGGCAAAGTTTATGGACCTTAGTCTATAGTGTTAAGTAATTTAAAAAGTTGTAACTGACTGTACTGCCAAAATACCTATTTTTAACAAAGATATTACAAATTTAAAAATATATACATATATTCCGAACTTACCCCACTGGGGGAAGATTGAAGAAGAGATTCTCAAACTTTGGAGCCAATTTGCACATGTTTTGACTGAAGAAAAAAAAATTTATCTGTTAATGAAAAATGAAATATAAACTGAAAACTTTTTTATTTCACATGAAACCTATATGAATATTCTTTTTCATCACCATAAATAATTCTAAATTTTTCATTTGTACTTTTTAAGGTATTTTCTTTTTCTATTGGATTCTTTTTTATTTCACATTTCTTAGCATTCTTGTTATTTTTTGTTTTACTACTTTCAGCACATGTTTTCTTATTTCTTATTTTCTTCCTGAAACTTACACAAAGATACAGTTTGAGAACATCTGGCTTTTAGTATGAAATCTGAAAAAGGGTCAAAATTAAACATTGATATGTTTGTCTTACCCCGTTAAATGTAAATGGGGAAAGATGAAAAGTTGAAATAAATTCTAAAATACGAGAAATGGAGAGATTTAGAAGTAATTACGTAAATATGTACAAAAAATAATAGGCAGATGTTTCAATGAAACACTCGTACCTGCCTTGTAATTTAATTTACAAGACACGGGGCAAGATGAAATCACTTTTGTGAATCCTGAAAAACACACTGTCCTAGAAAATTGCACTTTACACACAACCAGGCGTTCTCAGCCGCAACCGCTGACTGAGTTGTGATAAGTAACAAATTGGTGGCCCTAACGATGTTGCCAGCACAGTCATATGTACTAAAAATCTGGTGTTATTGAAGACTTTTTGTCTTACCCCTTTTTTCATCTTCCCCCCACTCACTCTACTATATATATATATATACTGATATTGTTTGACCCATAATATTTACAGGAGCATGTCGCCATGCTGTAGGGCTGTTATTCTGCTAAGGGCTGCGAAGGCTGGAAGTTTCAACACCATCAAATGAAAATATTCAACGCTTAGAATTTGGAAAATTTGGTTAAATAAAATCAAGGCTATTAGTTATTGAAGGCGTTAAAGCTTTGTTATCGCGTGAGCTATGAAAATAAGTACCTTATATAAATAGAGTTTTCATTTGTTTCCGCATAAAATCCCGACCTAGTTTAAAACCACGTAAGTACACAACACAGCCTAGAGCAAAAGCGGTTATTGCAAATGAAAGTTAAGCTTTTAATAAGGATAAACACGTAGTAAAATCTACCGTCAGCTTACCAAAAGGTTTTTAATCCCAAATCCATTATCAGAGTTGGTAGGCACACGTCTTAAAAGCATGAAATTATAATGAGCCCTTTTCGTCATGCGAAAATGTGAAAACGTTAAAACTCACGTGGAAATTTCCGTATTTTCCTAACAAAGCCTTTTAGCTATAGATGAGCGAGATAAAATATTCTATTAGCTAAATCCGTTGCCTCATAATTCAGTCGCACTCAACACAGTTGGCAGGTGGTCTTAATAAATACGAAAATGGCCTATCTCTGAGTTAGTAATAAATTCAGAAGGCAATCAACGCTCTGTGGCTGGTAAAAATATTAATAGCCGAGAAATAATTATGTATTCATGACTTCCACTCGGGCTGAAGTGAGAGAAGCGCAATGTCTTGGACTGGATAAGCACTGGACGCAAAATCACACTAATATAAGAAATCCCAATGTTTGGATGGATGGCGACGGTTCCACCCTCGTGAAAATTTATCAATTGTAGGCAATGTTTTATTCTAATAATTTTTAATTCGAATAGTATCTAAGACAACTATCTCTTCTAACAAGAAGAGAACTTCTATTATGAAGGAAATGGTAAATTACCTCTTTTGAATTAGCCTGAATTAGTCACTTTGTAGCTGTTCATTAATAGAGTATTTGGGCGTAAAACAAAAAAAATCTTACTAATATTAGATACTAGCGACTCGCCCGGCTTCGCTCGGTTTTATTTTACATATAAACCTTCCTCTTGAATCACTCTATCTATTAAAAAAACCGCATCAAAATCCGTTGCGTAGTTCTAAAGATTTAAGCATTCAAAGGGACATAGGGGCAGAAAAAGCGACTTTGTTTTATACTATGTAGTGATAAACGCGAAAGTTTGTATGTATGGATAGATGTACCTAACGATGTTTGTTCCTCTTTCACGCTAAAACTATTGAACGGATAGGGCTGAAATTTTTACGACATAGTTTTAGCCCTGGAATTGGAGGCTTCTTTTCATCCCATGAATCAGTTCCCATGGAAAAGAAATAGTTTTGCAACGTTTCCAAGAAACAACGCGTGCGAAGCCGAGCGTACATATACTAGTACTCTAATAAAAGCGTGGTATGCAACACTAATATTCATATCCAGTGGTTATACTGACCAGGTCAAACTAAATCCGCGGGGATCGAGGGCGCCCTGGGTTCGGTCAGGCATCCTCACTTCCATTTTAAGTGCCTGGATTATAGGAATTATAGATATTGACTTCTATTCTCATTGTTAAAATCATATTCCGGTAATCTGCAAGAAAGGTAAAGGTGGTGTTTTGCAACATGACCTGTGGTGGGAGCACAGGTCAAAAGATTTCAGATTTATTTATTTACCACAACATTACATTATAATATCTTAGGTCGATATCTAAGATACATTAATACTTAGATAGATAGGAAACACTACAGAAAGAAAGAATGGAAGAAGTATAAATGGAGGCTTTTTTTGGCTTTCTGAGATCTTAGCGAATTTAGCTTTCTAGCTATGGACTGGACGTTGTCTCCAAAAATCGTTTGTGTTTTTTTTTGTACTTACCTAGGATTACTTCATCAGGTGAGCTACCTCAAGAATAAATTAATAAATGTTGCTAGAAAATCCACATAATTTAGCCCAAGCTACGCAAAGCTTGTGTTAGATATACTTATTAAAATACATTAGATAGATTTTTTAAGATTGACTTCAGTGAGCTCCATTGTTTCAATTGTAGATAGGTACTAGTTTTATTGTGTTTCTATTCGTCGAATGTAATTTTACTTCATGATGACAATAAATTCAAACAGCCATGGATTGCAGCAAAACACATATCATTGCTTGAACATCGCTTGAATATCATTTAAAATTAAGAATAAATTCATTTTCCAATAACAACAATTCAAACTCTCTAAACTAGCAGCAGTTTCTAAAAGTCTATTCAACGGCGCGGCGCGCGGCGGTATGATATTGTTGTAACAAAAACCTTTGTTCAAAAGTTAATCAGAACGTTTCGTATGGTTTCTACGGAATTGTATGCTGTATTCTGATTTGCTGGCATATAGGGCGGTATTTAACCCCCAAAAATAGTCACACTAACATTATAAATTTTAACGTTTGGATGGTTGTAATGTATGGATTTTTGTTACTTCTTCACGCCAAAAATACTGAAGGAATCGAGCTAAAATTTTGAATGGACGTATAAGTACGCTTGCAGAAATAAATAAACACTTCGTTTGTTAAATTCCCTAAGTCGACTCTAACGGCATCCACGGTATTAATTGTAGGTTCGATTATTATGCCGAGACCGCCACGTCTTTGCATGACGCACCGTATGAAGATTATCTCGTCGAGATAACTCTTCGGTACACAGACAAACCCAATTAGTAATGAATTAGTTATAATAAACCAATAGATATACCTCAGTCAACAGGGCTAGTACAATCAGTTGATGCCTATAGGGGTCGATTACATCTCCTAATTAAAGCGAGGTCAACCATTATTGGATTACCTAGGTATTAGATGTATTAGCTTAATTTAGGTAATTATTCATGACCTATTCAAGCTTGAATATCATTTTCTACGAATTTGCTCCATCTCAACAAGTATAGGTAGGTTTTGCACGAAAATGTAAAATACTAGTCAAGGCTATTTATTGATATCCCATGGGAACTGATTTGGGGATGAAAAGTACTTGGCCTATGTTTTATTCCAGGGCTAGAATGGGGGGGGCTATGTCTATTCAGGGCTATGTCTATTCAAAATTTCGGTCCGAACCGTTAAGTGGTTTTTGCATGAAAGAGTAACAAACATCCACACAATCAAATTTTCGCGTTTGTAATAATAAAGATGAACAATTTTGATGCGATGTTGCAAGGTATAGCCGTTTTATGCATGAAAAGTAATAGTAAAAAAAACAGAAATATTTTCGTTATCATAATATTAGCATGGAAGTATGGAGTTCACTGATACATATGTTTTACTTCAATATAATGTACACTAGTATTGTGAATGGAGTTATCTTTTCGTCTAATAACCCATATTTTGCAGCGGGTATCACAAAATGTTGCCATTAGAATCCCGTCAGCAATAAAGGCTAGGTGGCGACACGGCCAATAAAATGTGACATAAAGCATTTAGGTACTGGCAACCCCAAAACGTTTTAAATTTCTAGCAAGTCGTTAAAAGCGTGATAAAACCACGATTGGTACGTTTTAATATTATATTTTGGGAGCTTTTGTGACCTGTATTTGATTACCTACAGTTTGCTGTTGACTACATTTTGATTACTTGTTAATGCCTGTGTAAGGGAGCCTTTCTACTAAAGTTTTTACGTTGATAGGATATGTGTTAAATCTACCAACTACCTACCTACCTACACAGAGCGACTTTATATTTTGACTTTATCGTTTCTACAGTAAACGAGTCATCCGTTTTCCTTGACAAAATGACATAATATAAATACTAAATTCATATTTCTAGCTAAAATTGTACTAGTTCGAAAATAAGTAACAAAAAAAATAAAAGATTATTTAGTCGAGGGAAGAAGAAGCATTGCAGAAGTATCGAAGAGATGAACATTATTTATTTTTATAAATATTTCTAAAGAAAACCGAGCAAATTCAAGAAAGTCCATAAGCTCCTCGAAGCTTCAAAACCTCATTACACAGCAGCTGAGCAATTGAATAATAAACGCAGCAATTTATTGCGAACTGTAAATAAATATACAGAGACGCAAGCCTCTTATCTGACGATTGAAAAGTTGTGAGAAAACTATTGTGGTGCATTCAAGGGTTCTCGATTGAAACTCGAATGGTTTTTTTAATAGGTACTCATCTTAATATCATCGTCATGACTGCGGGATGCTGGCACTGATCATTGTGGAGATTTTTGAAGTGTCTAGAAATGGACGTCTTTTGGCTTTTTATAATTCGAATAGAGTGAGTGGGGGCAAGATCGAACGGTTTTTTGATGAGATGATCAGTGTTGTTTTTGAATCCTTGTAGAAGAATAGATATTGACTTTAGCTAAAAATAAATTAGACATAATTAAAGGGTAAAGACTAGATTTTTATAATCTGTCAATAACAGCCTGATAAAGCTGTCCAAAAAGTAGAAAACTGTAATTAAAAAAAATATTTTTACTTAATTGAAACAGGGGGAAGATGAAAAGGTGACGGGGTAAGATCGAATAAAAATCTAAAATCGTTAAAACGTGTCTTAGGCAGGTCTTAGGCAAAGTTTATGGTCCTTAGTCTATAGTGTTAAGTAATTTAAAAAGTTGTAACTGACTGTAGTGCCAAAATACCTATTTTTAACAAAGATATAGCAAATTTAAAAAAATATATATTCCGAACTTACCCCACTGGGGGAAGATTGAAGCAGAGATTCTCAAACTTTGCAGCCAATTTGTATAAGATTTGACTGAAGAAAAAAATATTATCTTGTAATGAAAAATCAAATAAAAACTGAAAACTTTTTTTATTTCACATGATACCTATATGAATATTCTTTTTCATCACCATAAAATAATTGTTTATTTTTTACTTTTGTAATTTTTAACGTAAGTATTTTCTTTTTCTGTTTGATTTCTATTTTTATTTCACATTTCTTAGCATACCTATTCTTGTTTCTTTTTGTTTTACTACTTTCAGCATTATTTGCTGATTTCTTATTTTTCTTGCTGAAACCTACACAAAGATACAGTTTGAGGACCTCTGGCTTTTAGTATGAAACCTGAAAAAGGGTCAATAAGAAAACTTGAATTGTTCGTCTTACCCCGTTAAATGTAAATGGGGAAAGATAAAAAGTTGAAATAAATTCTAAAATACGAGAAATAGATAGATTTAGAAGTAATTACATAAATGTCTACAAAAAATAATAGGCAGATGTTTCAATTAAACGCTCGTACCTGCCTTGTAATTCAATTTACAAGACACGGGGCAAGATGAAATCACTTTTGTGAATCCTGAAAAGTACACTGTCTTAGAAAATTGCACTTTACACACAACCAGGCGTTCTCATCGGCAACCGCTGACTGAGGTGTGTAACATATTGAATTTGTGGCCCTAACGATGTAGTCAGCACTCCAATAAGTACTATAAATCTGGTGTTATGGAAGACTTTTTGTCTTACCCCTTTTTTCATCTTCCCCCCACTCACTCTACAAAAAAGGAGACGGTTCTCAATTTGACTGTGTTTTTATGTGTGTGGTCAAAACTTTGTTCTAGGTAGGTTTTTTTTTAAAGCTTCTCACGTGGTCCCATATGCATTTGCTCAAGATATGACTATTTTTGGACAGTATTAGTTTTCGAGTTATGCTTACAATTCCTCTAGTTCATAATCACTTTTGTCAGTGCTCACGCCGCCGCAAACATAACAGAGTTGTAAGTTACGACTCTGTTACGTTTTCATTTAGGTATTTAATTTCTCGTAGCGCTCAGAATTAGGCAGTCCCCAAACTAATAAAATTATAAGCTTTTATGTAAGCTTCTTAATTCATACATTATATTAACTATCGTTGTTTCGTAGTAGGAGTTTAAAACTAAAGCAAGTTGGAACGGAACGGGGTTGCATCGAAGCAATCGCGTCGACCGTTTAGCGTGGAACCGCCGAGCCTTGGTGACATAAAAACGCTATTTGTTCATAGTTCAACCGGCTTCTGGATTGGACTTTGCTGGCGAAATGTAGGTACATAGTACTAATATGAGCATGATACGAAAAACCCTCTTTCAAAAGTTTACTTGATATAAGTTTTTTTAATATCACTTCGTCCATTTTTCGAGTTGAAAAAACTCTGCGCACGCTCTTCTATAGTGCGGATATTAAAGTTACTTAGGTACTTACTTTGCCTAGTAGCCTTTAGATTGGAATTCTTATTTTAATCGAGAATTTTTTGTAGAACTGAAATTTTTAATTTTTCTTACTCAAGCACACTGCACGAGCATCGTTTAAGTACCTACCTGGAAAAAAGCTGTCAGTGAAAACGAAGCCTTTTAATTGTGTGTAGATATAATTAGAAACACTTTTAATTCATGTTAACAATTTTAATTCATGTTAATTTCAAGTATTTACAATAAAGTGTTCATTCATTGACTTAAACTGTACATAAGTTTTTTTTTTTTTTTCGTGTTCATCTTAAGTACCTACATAGTTTGTTTTATCCATGTCTACAATGAGGTACATTTCCGAAAAGAACCCTTGTAGATACACAGATTATAAATATAATAACAAAGACAATACATAAATTAAGTAGGTACCTAGGTATAGGTTACGAAAATAGCAAGAATCTACCTCTACCTTAGCATCTCCCTATTTGCTCGCACAATAACTTTCCTGTCATATTACCCTAGATTCTGCAAAATCCACTTCAATTTTCCTTTCAACTGCATTCTCACCTACGTGAACACTTTAAGAACAATATACCTCTTTCATCAAACTGTCCGACATTGCCAGGCTAGGTCTTGGTGGTTCGAAACGCGTGATCTGTCAATGTCAGAAGCTCATTGTTATCCGGAGAAATAAAGTGCAGTGCGGTTGCACTGGACTTTTGGAAACTTTTATAAAATATGGAAGCAAGCTGCTAAGTTTGGACTTTGCTCTGACCGATCTGGATTGGTTAGAATAATGGTAAGAAAGTGTGGGGAGCTTTATTGATTGAGATAAAACGCAGCTTTCAGCATGGTAGAATAGAAGTACCTACCTACCTACTACCTAGGTACCTGCCTACCTAACCTACTACTTAATAAAATTCTGACTGAACTAAAAGCACTGACCTCTATCTATACTAAAAGCAAAGAAGGTTTTATTTTTTTGTATAAGTAGCCACCGAAACATGTGTAGGCATTTTTGTGGGCATGTTGCCAGAACTGAAAAACTATCCATCCTTTCGGAAATCCATCCATCCAATTATAAATAATATAATAGAATTTACCCGAGTTGTTGAGTTTACGCATTATAATAAAAAAAATTAATTAGGATTACTTATTTGGTAGAATTAATAGAGAAATTAATTTCAAATCATTATAGTGCCTATAGTAATTCTGTAATTATAAACGAAGTATTTCAAGTTCCAAGTGTTTTTTTATGTAAACGCCATCTATCCTGTTTCCGAGGAACTAGTAAGTGTCGGAAGAATCTACAGGTGGCGCCAACACACAAAACACAACAATCACTAGATGGCAGCACTTGTAAGAATTGATGGCCAACGTTGGAAAGCTTTTCAGGCAGCTTTGAACTAAATCAATCTGCTTAAAAAAACAATATATTTTTGTTTCACGAGTAGTTAATTATAACTCATTTTTATTTTAAATAGCTTTTGTGTCATTTATTCCAACAAGAAACTGCAAATGTTTTGTCTTTACGTAGAAATTTAATATGACCTAGGCATGTATGTATATTTAAGTATACCCATGTAGTTAAACCAAAATCCTAGAAGGCTGTTCTACCATGAGGTCTCCAATTCTAAACCAAGTTAGACTTATACTAAAGCTAGAAATCCACCAATCAAATCAACTCTACCGTAGAGTTGAATTTGATTGGTGGAATTCTTTGGAGTCTATTTCCGGACTCAACCGTAGTCTATTGTTTTTCATAAATAATCCCAGATGCAACATAACAGCTCAGATAACATGAAATTTAGTTAAACGAGTCACGCAAGAGATCCTTAAGAAGTGTTAGAGCGTTTAGCCATAGTTTCTTGGACCGACGTAAAACAAGAACCCCATATACGAACTTTTATTGAAATCTCTCTCGCTGATTCAAAAGTACTTACGACTTCGCACTTCAGTGGCGAAATTGTTAAAGTTTTAAGCAAAAATCTTCCCCAAAATAATATTATGAAGATATTTTACGACGCTATTACCTCTGCTGAACAGGCATGGTGCTAGGATGTGTTAGGGGCCAAAACTTATAATAATGATGACAAGAGCCATTCTCGGTAACGGTGCCAAGTTTCACAAAATATTATGATTTAAAAATGGTTTTTGTTTTCTCTATAATTCAACTCCTTTTACGACTTTTTTAGCTCTCATAGTTTTGGATTAGGCCTGGTTAGGCAAATTCCCACAACATTATATTCTAGCCCCAAGCTAATCAGAGCTTTTGTACTAGATAACTAATATACTTTATAAATTATACTACATATAAAGATATTTTAATGATACATATAGAAAACAACACTGAAAAATATATCTGCAGATTGTGCAAATATATATCCCGAGGCAGGAACCGAAACCGCAAACTCCTGCGTCGTAGGCGGTCTTTAGTCCTTTGCCCCATAACGGTCGTCTTTTATATCTGAGGGT
The DNA here is from genome assembly GCA_944547425.1 of Eupithecia centaureata. Classification (NCBI taxonomy): domain Eukaryota; kingdom Metazoa; phylum Arthropoda; class Insecta; order Lepidoptera; family Geometridae; genus Eupithecia; species Eupithecia centaureata. The sequence continues at coordinate 11,615,092 of OX155681.1, forward strand.
CGACTTTTTATGACTAAAGGGGTCTTCATGTAGTTTAGTAAGAATAAAAAAAAACTTGTGACTTGTGAGGGACAAACTCTCAATTAAGTTTGCTTTGAAATAGGTTTTTTAGTTTTGATACATTTGTATGCCAGTTAATGTTCGCCACCTACCCTCAGTACACCCCTGGCCCAGGTTTATAACAATGACCAGGATCTATTCAATCTGCCGTAACTTCAGGCCTATTAAAAGTTTTCTTTGGACTTTAACAACATAGCTTTAAACAATGAGCATTGTACGACTAATGTTACGGATTATTAAAGTTGTACGAAATTACGGATTTATTTTCGTAATACTAAAATCAGCTTTGAATGATTGCTTTTGTATGTATTGTTGTTAGTTATTTTATTTCATGATACTAATTGCTTATTGAATTAAATGCGTATTTTACTTTTAATTATACCGGAAAACTTAACTTTAAGCTTGGTAACGTTAGTGCGCAGCGTGAAAGTCCGCCAGAGAGGCAGAAGTAGCACGTTCGACTCCCGTTCCCGGGCAAATTTTGAAGGATCTGTTGGTTTTCGTCCCAGGTTTGGGTGTATTGTAAGTAAAATTAATGTATCTATTAGTTTTTGAGTACCTACCCGTAACTCAGAATACTAACGCTCCTGATGATTGGGTATTGTTTGTGTGGTTCAAAACTTTAACCTAAGATTGACAACACTTTCAAAAAAGAAGAGCAAAGGAAAGAAGGGATTCAAGATAAAGGGTAGGTTCTTTTGACGATCTCGCTGAATGATTATAACTGTGGATTTAAGTGGAAAAGCAGCAACCCTGTTAGCAGTAGGTGGACAAACTATCCGTTCTTCCCTACCAGTAGGGATAGATTAGCAGGGATATGTGGAACAGCTGGAAAACATTATTAACAACGAAAATTTCAAGCAAGGAATATAAAAATTACAACTAGTATTTACAATTGAAACCATTGAGCTAACTGCAGACGGTTGCAAACAGTTTAAAGGTAGCTCAATTGATCCATGTCAATACCAGTCGGATCGGTCAGCGTCCAAAACATTTCGTTTCTAATTTTATTTCCTATAGTTTAACGAATAGAGACTGATCAATGACAATAATTTCTACGAAGACTTTATACTATAAGCATTCAAATTGGTATCATCGCGACGATAATTTGTTAGACGCTAACAAATTGGTATCATCTTGTCGCTAATTTCTGACACTTGTGTAGAAAAGGTGTCGAGGTACATGTTGAGAATCCGAACATTCCATCAAAAGGGATGTATGCTTTCAGCTGTCATATATGAAACGTCAGTGTCAAGCTAATGGAGTTTTGATGAGAGGTGATGAAACATTCTTGATTTCAGTTCTATTGTTTGTAATGTCGGAATGGGAGATTGTTTGATGTTTGACCTGATTTAATGTCTTTTATGTTTTATGCCACAGAATTCAAGATCTATTTCACAAGAACGTAGTAATACTTGATCTTAGCTATTTCAGTTTAAAATCCAGTTTAAGAGTTCGTCTTAAAACAGATGTCACCATGTCGTATGAGCTTGACATGATCAGATAGCGCTTGTAATTTGTGCTTGTGACATGTTGGTTTTATTGAATCGATGGTTTATCAGTCTGATTGCAACTTATATACCTATCCCTGACTTCTCCCCGGTCGTGTTGAGTTGACGTAACATCCGATTTTGAGAGTGAGGGAATAGAGAGTGCACCTGTGTTTGTGCAAACACTCGTGCACTAGTATAACCTCTAATATAACATAATATGTTATATTGAATGCATATACAGGGTTACTTGTAAGTAGACCCGATCCTTTCAGGACGTGATAGCAGGGTTCAGTAGAAACCAATTTGACTCTGAGGTACCCTGGTCTAAAGTTAAGCCCCTTCGAGATATTTGAATTTTTAATATTTTTAGTGAAAGTGTCACCTTGAAGTCGAAGATTTATGATATTTTTTAAAAAACGTCTTTTTTTGTAGGTTTTTCGGTGTTTTTTTGTAAAAAATAACTCACTAAATAAGAATAACCTTTGAAAGTCTAAGAAATATGGTAAACGCTAGAGCGGTAGGCCCTTTAAATCTGAATTTAATGTAAAAATTTGGCAAAGTATTTTTTTAATCGACGTTTTCTCAAAAACATGTACCTACATTATTTTGTGCAGATTATTTAAAAACATCTACATGTTTTTAGCTATCCAAAAAGGTGCAATAGTTGGGGCACCAGTGTACGATCTTTTTAAAAATTCGATAACAAAGGACTCAGGTAGTCAAATCCCAAGGAACGCTATTTCAAGGTTAAGCTTGCCTTCCTAGTACAAGGGCGGGTTTTGTGATTGAAAGCACTGTGATTGGTTCTCCTTAACAATGTTATGCTGTTACTGTTAGTGATCCTCTCGCTCCGCATGTTATGTTAGTGTGCTTTCGTCATTCGTACGCGGTACATACTCTCTCTCAGAAATTAAGTTGGCTTTGGATATCGGACTCTTTGACACGGCTGTGAATCTTGGACTTTGATTTTCTCTTGTGATTTGGATTGTGCTCTTTATAATGGCAATGTATTCTAATGAAGAATATGCTGATATTGTCATGTGCTACGGATTTTGCCAGGGTGTGTGTACTGCAGCCCAAGCTGAATACGCGTCGCGGTACCCGGGGCGTCGGTTACCGGATTTAAGCGTGTTTGATACAACTTATCGCCGCTTGAGAGAAACGGGCACTGTCTGTAGACGCACGTCAGACCTGGGTAGACCCCGAATCTACAACGTGGACGACGAAGATGAAATAAGACGACATTTCATAGAAGACCCTACCACGTCAACAAATGTTGTTGCAAATCGTCTAGGCATATCGCAGTGGAAAGTGTGGTTCACAATGCACACTGCAGGGCAATACCCATATCACTACACTCCAGTACAAGCAGTAGAAGAAGGAGACCCTTTAAGAAGATTGGATTTTTGCCGATTCATGTTGAACGCCGTCTCCGAAGACTCGCGATTCCTGAAAATGATTTTGTGGACCGATGAATCGAAGTTTGACAAGGATGGAATAACAAATTATCACAACGCTCACTTCTGGGCACAGAAGCAAGATGGTAATCCAAAAAAGAAAAGGGTCAAAGGCTCGCAACGCAGATTCAACCTAAACGTGTGGATGGACATCATCGACAATTATCTGATAGGACCGTATTTCTTGCTTGAACACTTGAATGGCGAATTTTATGAAGATTTCCTGAGAAATGAATTGCCACTTCTTCTCGACGACTTGCCGCTTGCCCTAAGAAGAGACATGAGGTACCAACACGACGGTTGCCCTGCACACTACCGCAGAAGTGTACGCGACTGGCTCGACGAAAATTACCCAAACAAATGGATTGGGAGAGGCGGTCCCATACCATGGCCCGCACGAAGCCCGGATTTGACTCCGATGGATTTTTATGTTTGGGGTCACATGAAAACCATCGTGTACCAAGACGGCCACCCTGTATCTACTGTGGAAATTCTCCGACAAAGAATTATTGATGCGGCGAACGTGATAAGGGGTCAGTTGACGAGCAAAGTCGTGAAAACCGGTTTACGCAACAGAATGCGGGCCTGTGTTAGGAACAGAGGTGGCTGGCCACGTAGAGCATGAGTTAAAAAATTAAAGATTACATGATTTGAACATAATATGTGTATTTTTTACTCTGTCCTCAAAATATTGTAACTTTGAATTTTACTACCTGAGTCCTTTGTTATCGAATTTTTAAAAAGATCGTACACTGGTGCCCCAACTATTGCACCTTTTTGGATAGCTAAAAACATGTAGATGTTTTTTAAATAATCTGCACAAAATAATGTAGGTACATGTTTTTGAGAAAACGTCGATTAAAAAAATACTTTGCCAAATTTTTACATTAAATTCAGATTTAAAGGGCCTACCGCTCTAGCGTTTACCATATTTCTTAGACTTTCAAAGGTTATTCTTATTTAGTGAGTTATTTTTTACAAAAAAAAACCGAAAAACCTACAAAAAAAGACGTTTTTTAAAAAATATCATAAATCTTCGACTTCAAGGTGACACTTTCACTAAAAATATTAAAAATTCAAATATCTCGAAGGGGCTTAACTTTAGACCAGGGTACCTCAGAGTCAAATTGGTTTCTACTGAACCCTGCTATCACGTCCTGAAAGGATCGGGTCTACTTACAAGTAACCCTGTACATACATATAACTAGCAACCCGCCCCGGTTTCGCACGGTTTTATTATACGTATAAACCTTTCTCTTGAATCACTCTATCTTTAAAAAAAACCGCATCAAAATCCGTTGCGTAGTTTTGAAGATTTAATCATTCAAAGGGACATAGGGATAAAGGGACAGAAAAAGCGACTTTGTTTTATACTTGTATGATAGATGCAACCCGTGCTTCACCCGCTTGAAAATTAATAAAAAGTAGGTAGATAATGTTTAAAACGAGCCATACTTGGCATCAAGCTAGACCGTGTTCCCAATATCGAGATCCGAAGTCGAACAAAAGTGATGGATGTTGGGGCTAAAATAGAGCTGGGCAGGACAACTGGCACGGAGACAAGACGAGAGGTGGAGTAAGGCGTTAACTGAATGGCGTCCAAGAACTGGGTATATAGGAGTCGGACTTTCAGCAGCCAAATGGGCAGACGATATTATGAAAATCGTGGGGCGAACCTCTATGATACTGGCGCAGGACCGTGTTAAGTGGCACAAACATTTGAAGGCCTGTACTCAGCAGTGGATAAAGTCAGGCTGCGGATGATAATGATGATTAATGTTATATCCAAAACCTAGAAGTAGGTCCTTTCACATTTTAGCCAACCAGGAAGGATGATGATCTACGAAATGGATACTTAAAGCTGAAGACAGGGTTTCCGTCTATACGTTTTATCTAGTTTTCTTCTTTGACTTGAATAAAGAACTCAGATTTATGCCATATCAGGAAAGCTTCAACGATACTATTTTCTGATCAAACCAACAACTCCAAAATGCGACGGCAAAAATGTAACTCAGCATTGCCATACATATGGTTATGCAGCCAGCGTCTTGGGGACGCTTTATTTTAGTAATATTGATAAATCATTTGAGCTACTTCGAGACTATTTGCAACCGTTTATACGTTGCTCAATTGTTTCAAATTGTACACAATTATCTAACAGGATCTAAAAGATGGAAGGTGTGGTGGTGCCACTTATTTTATCATTTATTTCCGTTAAAAAAAGGAATTTCCAAAATTCACAAGTACAGTTTGTTAAACCTATCATAAGTTTTTGTTTTACGCATCTGCAGTAGTTTCATTTTGTTTATTCAAGGAAGAGATACGAAAGCAGAGTTTGGTGGCCACCAAAGGCAACTTCGTATCTTTCCTAAACTATACAACAAAAAAAATGGGACTTGTCGCATTATTAAAATAATGTGGCTGGAGAGAAACAAAAAATTTGGCCATATAAATAGGACACATATTCAGAACAAGTTCGATATTGTTTTGCTTCTCTATCCAAAGCAAATGAGCTTGAGGCACAGTGATCGAATATATGTATATCGAGAGTAACAGGTTCAGTTCTGTTGGTTGTCAGCAAACAACTGGTTGTGTTTGTATTGCGGACGTTCTAGTTCTGTTAGTAATATGTCACTATTCCTTGCGCATTTCTATTTCCCAGACCTAACATAACTTGTAGCAGAATTTGTAAACAACTAGTACTATTCGTTTTAGTAATATTTTTAATCCACCAGGGGGCCGCTTCCCACTTAACACCGAACAATAGCTAACCGATATGCGTGTGTGCGATAGCCAAGCGGTAGCGTTGCGATAAACATACGATACCTTGCTTTAGCCATGCAAAGCCATGCGATAGCCATGCCATAGCCACGCCGTGCGATAGCCATGCCATAGCCTTTCCATAGCCACGCGATTGCGATTCCATAGCCATAGCCATGCCATAGCCACGCCATAGCCACGCCATAGCCACGCGATACAAACACGATAGCCACTCGATTGTCACGCGATATCATGCCATAGCCATGCCATAGCCATGCAAAGCCATGCGATAGCAATGCCATAGCCACGCCGTGCGATAGCCACGCCATAGCCATGCCATAGCCATGCCATAGCCACGCCATAGACACGCCATAGCCACGCCATAGCCAATCCATAGCCACGCGATACAAACACGATAGCCACTCGATAGTCACGCGATATCATGCCATAGCCATGCCATAGCCATGCCATAGCCATGCCATAGCCATGCCATAGCCATGCCATAGCCATGCCATAGCCATGCCATAGCCATGCCATAGCCATGCCATAGCCATGCCATAGCCATGCCATAGCCATGCCATAGCCATGCCATAGCCATGCCATAGCCATGCCATAGCCATGCCATAGCCATGCCATAGCCATGCCATAGCCATGCCATAGCCATGCCATAGCCATGCCATAGCCATGCCATAGCCTTTCCATAGCCACGCGATAGCGATTCCATAGCCATAGCCATGCCATAGCCACGCCATAGCCACGCCATAGCCATAGCCATAGCCATAGCCATAGCCATAGCCATAGCCACGCCATAGTCACGCCATAGCCACGCCATAGCCACGCCATAGCCACGCCATAGCCACGCCATAGCCACGCCATAGCCACGCCATAGCCACGCCATAGCCACGCCATAGCCACGCCATAGCCACGCCATAGCTACTCCATAGCCACGCGATACAAACACGATAGCCACTCGATAGTCACGCGATATCCAAGCGTTTTCCGTATATGAATGCATATTATGCATTCATTTGCACTACCCTATGTGTCTCTATCAACTCTGGACTCCGAGCGCCGAAGACGACATCATCACTATCATCACGTTCCGTTCTAAGGACAATAATCAATAATAATCAATAATCAATATCTTTATTTCTTTAGGCTTACAAAATAAGCACTTAGACAACTCAAATTTAATTCGCCTCAATTTTTTGTCCACTAGTGGAAGAGGCGAAATAGAAACCACTAGCATGTGTAAAACTTATGTGTCTAATACATGTTTGCCTTATAAATAATTACATACTATTGTCGATGTGGAACTGAGCGACATCTGGCCAAGCACTAACGTCATTGATGTAATCATTTATGGAGTAATATGCCTTCTTGATAAGATTTAGTTTTATGTACTGTTTAAATCTACGAATAGAAAGTTCAGTTGCTTCAGATGGAAGCTTATTATAGAAGCGCACACAATTACCCATAAATGATTTCCCCAGTTTTCGTAATCTAAATGAAGGAATGTGTAATTTGTTCTTGTTTCGTGTATTTCTATTGTGAACATCACAATTTTTCAAAAAGTTACTCTTGTTTTTGTGTGTATACATTAAATTTTCATAAATATATTGCGAAATTACAGTTAAAATATTTATTTCTTTAAATAATTCCCTCAATGAGTCACGTGGCTTTAATTTATAAATTGCACGCACCGCCCTTTTTTGAAGAACAAAGATAGTTTGAATATCAATATCAATATATTGAATATCTGACGACCGATGTGGCGCGGTGGGCGAAGGTCCGCCTGCGACGCAGGAGGTTGCGGGTTCGATTCCCGCCTCGGAACAAATTTGTGCACGATCTGCAGAAATTTGTTTCGTTGGTCTGGGTGTCTAATATGTATAATAAAAAATATTTATCTATGTAGTATATTGTATTAAGTATATCAGTCATCTAGTACCCATAACACAAGCTCTGCTTAGCTTGGGGCTAGATGATGCTGTGTAGACTGTCCGGAATTATTTATTTATTTATTTATTTATTTATCAGCTGCCTGTTCCCAAAGCAAAATACCATAGGACATAATACTATGGAAGTAACTATAATAAACTAACCTAGCTGTGTCCTGATCAGTGAGATGTCTAATTGTTCTCACTGCATAGGCTGCTGAACTAAGCCTACCCGCGAGAGCATCAATTTGCGGTTGCCATTGAAGAGTTGAATCAATATGCAACCCCAAAAATACAGTAGAGTCTACGAAGTGAACAATCTCATTATTTAACATGATTTGAGTTGGGAGTTCTCTAACATTTGGTAACATGAATTTTATACATTTTGTTTTTTTAGCATTAAGTAAGAGGTTATTGGCGGTAAACCAATTTAGTATCTTTGACAGCGAATTATTTACATCGTCAAAATTATATTTATTTCTGTCAACTTTAAAAATTAGTGAAGTATCATCAGCAAATAAAACTATATCACAAAGGTCTTTAGCTAAAAAGGGGAGATCATTTACATATACTAAAAATAAAAAGGGACCTAATATAGATCCTTGGGGGACGCCTATTTCAATTTTTTGAAGCCCTCTTTATGTAAAAATACTTGTACTAGTAGGTTTCGTTACTCCTCAGATACACTTACCTACATGCTTTTTTATCAATAAATTTCATCTCTATGTGTCAATACTACATTTTAAAAGTGGAACAGTAATGGGTCAGAATACGGACAAAGGTTCATCAACGTAGAGTGAACGTTTTTTTTTAGAATGTTCTTCAATCAAACGTTTAAGTTTCACACACGGATGAAGGAGGTGCTATACAGAATATTATTCAAAAATAGAACCACACTTCAACATTCCGATTCCATCAAAACTTAAAAGTTCGATCGCATCAAAGAAAAAAACCACAGTAAAAAACACAATTCAACCAAACTGTTTAGCAGCCAAAACCAATATTTGTATACTTGTTTGTCTGTATGCCTACCAGCTGGTTTCCTGGCTCCACATCAAAAGTGTTTGCTTTAAAACATCTCGTAAAAAGAACATTAGCCTGTCCCGAATTACCGGAATAAATATTCGATCATAGGGAATTCTTCGAAACATCTATTTTATGGGAAGTCACGCATCGCGGCTGAAAATTGTGGTAAAACAATGACTTGATGGATCACACCTGTTTTATCCCTTCGTAGGTATGTAAGTAAGAATCCATTCGTGAAAAGATGAAGTTTTTACTTATGTAAGTATTTCTTTTTCAGGATTCACTTCAGTGCATTTATACAGGATGTAGTAATAAAATAAATAATTTATTTAAAGTAACGCACAACTAATAGAATAACAATCTACCTAAACAACATCACTAAATAGTACAAAACAAAGTCGCTTCCCGCTGTCTGTCTGTCTGTCCCTATGTACATGTATGCTTAGATCTTTAAAACTAAGTTAAGGATTTTGATGTGGTTTTTTTTATAGAGTAATTAAAGTGGAAGAAAACAGCCGTGTAAGCCGAGTGGGGTCGCTAGTGCTTAACAACATTTCCAATATTAGAGTAGTATAATATCAGAGTAGTTGGAACGTATACCACGTTCCAAAATTCACAAGTCGTAAGATTTGAATCCATTGAAAGGAAAGATCAAGATAATCCGATTTGAAACGAGGTGGTTCACACGGCACAAACAGACTTACTACGATGTACAGCTTAGTGTAAACTATAGGTACATTGTACCTACTTACTGTGTTTGTGTATGTACCTACCTAAGGGTCGGTGGGAACGAGCAACTCTTGGTGTCGATGTCAACGACTTGTCCCTTTTTAGGGTTCCGTATCCAAAAGGTCCGTCAAACAGGACCCTACTGAGACTCCGCTGTTCATCTGTAAGTCTGTCACCAGCTTGTATCTTACGAACCGTGATAGACAGATTTCACATACATATGAAGTATTTCTGTTGCCGCTATAATATCTAAAAACAGAATAAAATTAATGTTTAAGGTGGCTACCATACATATCGTAGGCATATTTTTACTGTCGTTTTTATTGAAAATGGTACGGAACCCTTCCAGCCCGAGTCCGACTCGCACTTGGCCGTTTTTATTTTTTGAATTTTGTTGGTAATTAAGTATATTATGGGGAAAATAAGCAATTGTTTGTTTATTGTTCATTTGTTCAGGTTCATTAGATTATTTCTGACTGTCAAGGTAGCCAGTGTACAAACTGTCCCAAAAATTTTGTTATGTGCATAACAAAAGAGTGTACAAAGAGCCGACAACCCTGTGTCAGCTGCAACTTACTAGACTAAAGCTTCGATAGTCTTCAATGAAAAGCTGGTCGAACGAAGCCCAACCTAGCTATATGAAAATACAGCTTAATATCTATAATTTAATTACCACACGACACTTTTTTGAGCTATTAAATAACCAACGAATATCCACGATTCTAAGTCCAATTGGATCCAACAGACCATTATGTGTCGGCACCTAAACAAGTTGTCGCCACTCTTCAGCCAATTTTGTGGCTCGTCCACACCGTCCTTGCCATCTGACGAAGGTGGGGATTAACTTGTAATTACACAACTGTCTCAACGTTTGTTGACTTGTATGCTTAGAACGTGTCGCTAACTTAGACACTACTTAGATCTCTGCATTGAAAACACGCAATGGAAGCAAATACAGAGCGAGAGGATTTGAACTAAATGAAATGAGTGCTCCTTGTTTCAAATGCTACAGAAAGGGAACTTAAGATCAGTAGGTATTTATCATCATCATCATCATCAACCTTTATTAGTCACTAGCGACCCGCCCCGGCTTCGCACTGCTATACATATTATATTGCTATACAATTGCCGTCCGTAACTTCAATTAATTAAGGTCGTCTAAAACAGCGCTGAACATGACATGTTCAGCACAAGCTGAGCCAACGCCTATTTCGGCGCAGGGTCATGGAGGCACCATATTTTTGAAAATACCACCATTCTGTGTCACTTAATTATCTCCATGTTATTATTATGTTACTGTTTGTTAATTTTATGTACTGTTTTTTATTATACCTGTGTCCAAATAAATGTTTTTTTCTATTTTATTCTATTTTACACATATATTTGGCATGTATTATACACATAAACCTTCCTCTTGAATCGCTCTATCTTATAGGAATACGGACCGCATCCAAATCCTTTGTGATATTTAAAGATTCAACATACATAGGGACAGACAGAGAGACAGCGGGTAACGACTTTGCTTTATACTATGTAGTGATAGGCCTCCCCCAATGAGCACCCTAGCGCCTTTCATTCGTCATGCATTTTTAAATTCTGTCTAGGCTTGCCCTTAAAAGGAAGAAAAAGAATACGTACTTACATTATAATGCAAACATTACTTTCTAAAGCTTATATTATTTACTAGCGACCCGTCCCGGCTTCGCACGGTTTTATTACCTATACGTGTATAACTTCCTCTCGAAGAACCCTAGAAGAGCAACCACACACCATTGCACTGGTCCAGGAGCCCTACATCGTCCGGAGACGGGTATGTTTTACTTCCCTACCAGGGACGGTGTTCACTCCACCAGTCACCAATAAAACAAGAACGCTTATTTACGTACCTAAGAATATGAAGTCCTCACTAGTTACACACCTGTGCACGGATGATCTCACCGTGGTGCAGCTGGAAACTGGACTTTCAGATAAGCTCAAAACCATTATAATTGCCTCGGCATATCTAGACAGCAACGTGGTAGCACCGCCTGAAGAACTAGAACTACTGCTACAATACTGCAACGCTCAAAGTATGGAATGCATACTGGGCTGTGATGCTAATGCACACAGCACCGTATGGGGCTCCACGGATACAAACGAAAGAGGCAAGGACGTGCTAGACTTTTTTCTACGTTTCAACCTTAACATTATCAATAGAGGCTCGGAACCGACGTTCGTAACCTCCTGGGCTCAAACCATTATAGACTTAACAATGGCTACCGACGCCATTTCAGAGCACATACAAAACTGGCATGTAGCGACACAGGAAGCCTCGTGCGCCGATCACAGGCGGATAAGATTTCAACTGACGACAGGAGAAATCCGTCCCCGTACATACAGAAATCCAAAAAAAACAAATATCGCCGTTTTCGTGGAAACTTTGAACACTAAATTGGATGCTCTGCCGAACTTATCTCAAGAGCACCAACTAACTCCAGACGATATTGAACATACTCTGACAGAACTGACTGCACATATTACAGCCAGTTATGAACAAGCAAGCCCATTGATAACCGAAAGCAATCGGATTGCTCATCGCAAAGACAAATGGTGGAACAAAGAACTAACCAAACTTAGAAAGAAGGTACGTCATCACTTTAATAGAGCGATGAACACAAAAAGTGAACAAGACTGGTCTTACTACAAAAAAGTCAGACAAGAATATAAAAAAGAGATTCAGAGCAGCCGTAAAAACTCTTGGAAACGCTATAGCAACTCAATAGCCAGTCAGAGTGAAACAGCTCGACTCAACAAAATTTTATCTAAGGATACGTCAACAAAGCTAGGCTCTCTCAAAAAGCCAGATGGATCATACACAAAGACCGAGCGTGAACAGCTCGAGTTACTGCTGAAAACACACTTTCCTGACTGCAAACTGGAGAAAAACACTGGCTGGGAAGTCAGAAATCATCACAAACCCCAAGAAAACGACTGGGAGCTCGCAAACCTGATAGTAAAAGAAGAAACGCTGGAATGGGCGGTTAGAAGTTTCAAACCGTATAAAGCCGCTGGCACGGACGGTATCTTCCCCGCCCTTCTTCAGTGGAATCTCACAAGAATCACACCAATGTTAGCCTCTTTATTCAAAAGTTGCATTGCATGGAAATACATTCCTCGGACTTGGAGGGAGGTCAAAGTAATCTTCCTACCGAAACCCGGGAAAACAGATTACACTCAGCCAAAGTCATTCAGACCGATAAGCTTAAGCTCGTTCCTACTGAAGACACTAGAAAGACTATGCGACAATTACATTCGTAGCGGTCCGCTAAAAAATAAATAAAAATAAATAAATGAATTTTCTTTCTTTCTTTCTTTCTTTCCGCTAATAAGAAACCCCGTGAACAAAAATCAACACGCTTATCAATCGGGCAAATCAACAGAAACAGCTCTACACCAAGTAGTCCACAAAATTGAAAGCGCGCTTGAAAGCAAGCAATCATGCTTAGTCACTTTCATAGATATTGAAGGTGCCTTTGACAAAACAACCTTCACATCAATAGAAAACGCTCTACGAAACCAGGGAGTTGACGAAAACCTAAATCAGTGGATAACTGAAATGCTATCCAGCAGAGCCACGAAAATTGAGAGTTCAGAACCTCTGGGGCAAGCAGACCAATGCAGGGTGACGCGGGGGTGTCCGCAGGGTGGTGTCCTCTCGCCACTCCTGTGGGTACTGGTCGCGAATGAACTCTTGGACTCGCTGAACAAAGACGGTATTCTTACGATCGCATATGCAGACGACCTAGCAATCATGATATCGGGACTTTTCGAAGCAACTCTGTGCGAAAAGATGCAGAAGGCACTTCGGATTGTGGAAACCTGGTGCACCAAACACAATCTATCAGTTAATCCGAACAAAACAGAACTTGTAGTCTTTACTCGCAAAACTAAACTACCAAGACTTGAACTACCCTCACTGCTAGGTACAACACTTACGCTAAGCAGGGAGGTTAAATAACTCGGCATATGGCTTGACAGTAAACTGCTTTGGGGCAAACAACTAGATCATGTCACAACAAAAGCCACAAACGTCCTATGGCAATGCATGCGAGCGGTGGGCAAGGACTGGGGCCTCAAGCCTAAGCTGTGCCTCTGGCTGTATACAGTCATGGTCCGCCCAGTACTAACTTACGGAGCTATAGTATGGTGGCCTAGGACAGACTTAGTCACCACCATAAACAAACTACAACAGGTTCAAAGACTGGCCTGCACACTCATCTGTGGCTGCAGGAAATCAACCCCATCAGCAGCACTGGACATAATATTAGGACTAACGCCCTTGCATGTTCACATACAGCAGGAAGCAATGGCAGCGTCTCTAAGAATAAAGTCAACAAACCAGTGGAAAGGCGAATCTGGCCTGACAAACCACTGTAGAATAATACGTAAGGCCATTGCTGCAATTCCAGAGGCAGCGAATGGCACGGACAGAATAGCGTCTACTTATCTCACCAATAAGGCCTATGAAATAATGCATGAAGAAAACGCAACAGCGATCAGTTCTCATGACGTCACCACATACCACATCCACACCGATGGGGCTAAGAACAACACAGGAGCCGGCTGCGGCTACTACTGTCCCGAAATCGGCCTTGCAAGAGCCCAACCTCTAAACTCATCGACCACGGCCTTTCAGGCGGAAACCTTGGGACTCCAATTAGCAGCAAAGCACATGATTTTAGATACATCTATCAAAGGGTCCAGCCGGATGCATCTGGTCTTTAAAACAGACAGTGCTGCATTAATAAACGCACTCAAAAGAGCAGACACAAGATCAAAATCTATTGTAGAATGCCATAGCGCTCTACAAGATCTTTCTAAACACAATAAAGTCTGCATAGAATGGACAGAAAGTCGATCCTGCCCAGCCAACATAAACGCAGACAGACTAGCAAAGGAAGGAGCGAGACTGGTCCCAACGAGGCATGATAACAGTCTATCAAACCCACCCACAGCAGAAGTTAAAAATAGACTAAAACTAAACTCAGAAAAAGGACACCAAAAATTATGGGAGCGTAGAACAGACTGCAAGCATAATAGAACAATATTCCCCTCCAAAGACAGGAAAACCACAAACACGATGCTCAAGATGAGCCGTGAGGATCTAAGGACAATGGTGGAAATCATCACAGGCCACTGCGAATTGAACCACCACCTTTTCAAGACCGGAGCCACAGACAGCAATCTGTGTCGTGGCTGCTTTCAGGAAGAAGAAACTGTGGAACACGTTGTGGTACTATGCACGGCCACAGAAGAGATCAGACAAAAGACGGGACTGAAGAGCCTCATCGAGGCATCAACCTCATCCACACCCACAGAAAAGCTGAAACTTAGCTGTCAATCACCAAAAGTCCTGCTCCGGTTTTTCAAGGAGCTGGGCTGGTTAGTGCCTGGTTAGGCAGGGGGATAATGCACAATACACTCCTATGCGAGATGTCAGTGCAGATCACAGTTCCCCCACTTAGAATTAGAATTAGAATAACTTCCTCTTCAATCACTCTATCTATTAAAAAAAACGCATCAAAATCTTTTGCGTAGTTTTAAAGATTTAAGCCAAGTATATAATCAAAGATTTAAGCATACATAGGGACAGAGAAAGCGACTTTATTTTATACTATGCAGTGACTATGTAGTGAAGCTATCAGATTATTCGCTAGGAAACGATAACTACTTACTACATAGGTGCTTTGAGTAAGTACGATAGACAGTCTAGGCGTTTTTTTTTAATATTAATAATTCCTACATATAATGGCAATGCTAATTCGTTGACCGTAATAGTACCCAGTATTTCGATCATCTGTGGTTGGTTTTGTTGCTCTGTGTATTATTGTTATCACTCAAATGATAGCGAAGTTCGATTGGGAAACAACCTAACTACCAGGGCGAAGCCGTGGGCAGCTAGTTAACGAATACTTTGGTAAGCAACTGAAAACATTAAAAATTTAATTACAAACGGATAGGCCGGAGAACTCAGAAAGTTACTAATCGCGTCTGTGATTAACATTCGATACACGATCACAGTATTAAGCTTTTGGTCCATTTTGCTTTCGAAATAGGTAGCCAATCTGTAGTTTCACGTAGCCTTTTGATTTTATTTTGTTTTTTGTTTATCTGACTAGGTTTTAGATGACGTAAAAAGTTTTCGTCTCTTTTCCACACATACATTTTGGCGCCTTACTTTTCACTTTTACTTTCTTACTTTTCATCTCGCTAAGAATCTTTGTTTCAAAAAGTTTAAAATGGTGACCGAGCCGTGTTTTTAGTTTTCAATTTGGTTGCAATCGCTTTTTTCTTACCTACATGTATTAATTTAATCTTCTAATAGGTACCGCCATCCATCATTCTTCTCACAATTGTTTTTGCTGCCTGAAAGAAATCGCTTTAAGCGATATGGCCGTCAATTCTATTGCTTATCTCTTTTAAAATGTTTATTTAAGTACTTCCTGCTTTTTAAGCGAGTTAATAAAAGTATTATCTCTATCTATCTACCTGTATTTATTTTACTAAGTATTCATTTAATTTTATAAAATAGAGTATAGTTTTTCACTCCTGGGCTAAAACTATATCTGCTCAAAATTTCAGCCCGATCCGTTCAGATATTTTTGCGTGAAAAAGAAACACTCATCCAATATTGAATTCGAATACATCCATACAAACATTTCATCCATAAATAAATTCGCGATATTAGATTAGATATTAGATAAGATATATCTAACCATAACACCAATAGAGATCGTACCAGAGCTAACAACCAACTGCAGCGCACAATAAATGAATGAGACCTCAAAAGCCTTTGCATCTCAGTGATTGCTGAACTGGTATGTCGGTCCTCTTCAAAAGACGGTCCCATTCATTCAGGATACAGCTAACATCTTAGTAACATGGAACTGAGCACCCTTTATCTAGAAGTGACATAAATTAATTGCTTATAAATATAATAAAAAAGTGAAATTTGTTAAGTTAA
Organism: Eupithecia centaureata; assembly: GCA_944547425.1. Taxonomy (NCBI): domain Eukaryota; kingdom Metazoa; phylum Arthropoda; class Insecta; order Lepidoptera; family Geometridae; genus Eupithecia; species Eupithecia centaureata. Next base: position 11,631,560 of record OX155681.1, read on the forward strand.
CCTTAAAATCTTTGTCGGACCAAAGGGCCAGTGAACGCAAGATTCAAAAAGTAGTTTTTTTGTTTTTTACCAAAACCAACAACTGACTTCATTATTTATTTATTGTTTATTAGAGGTACATAAGAATATAAGAATTTTTTGAAAATCCAAAACACATTTTTGTTGTTTTTTGTAACTCGTTAACCAGTGTGCCATTTTTTTTTAAACTAAGAGTGAATACTTAAAATATAACATCGTCGATTTTTCAAATAATAAGTTTGTACCTTATCTTATTATAATGTTATAATCATAAGATAGCAATGTATACTTTTATCTTACATTATGACCTGACATTTTCAGTATACGGGTGATTCTACGAAAACTCGTTTTTTGTCTGACTTCTGTGGCACATTTTTTTTTGTTGAAATTGCACATCATGATAGTATATTCTAAATGAAGATTTAATTTTGAATTTTTTGGTAGTGAAGGGAACTTTATTGGCTTTATGGTTACGGAGTTATTCAATTTTAAAAATATGGTGTCCACGGAAATCAGAATTTAAATCACCAAAATCAAATATGGGTTGGTTTATCAATAAAAATATGTGTTTTCGGTAGTAAGTAGATTATTTAGCTTCTTAAAACTAAGGATCAATTATTTGACGTTTGTAGTTTTAATCAGTTTTTACAAAAACACCTTTAAATCATTACTGTAAATACAAGTAACTTTTTACAAAAATCACACTAATAATGTTTATCTTTGTATTAAAAATATTATAATTATTCATTTTGTATTTATTATAAACTTTTATCCTTAAATACATCATAAAAACTGTAAAAAAATATTATTGAGATGTTAATGAACCCGGAAAATCCACGGAAATCAGTACCACGGAAATCAAAAATATAAACAAAATCTTAGAAATTTTCTTAATTTGCTGGTTTATTTTACATTGAAATATGCAGTCGAAATTAGGAACACAAAAGGCATGAATTATCATCATTAATAAAACAATAGGATTAGCATAAACAAATTTATAGTCAACATGGTAATCAGAATTTCTAGATACCAAGCCACGGAAAGTGATTACGTACTGAAATAACAGAGTGACGTGGAGACATACACACTTGTTGTACACACCACTGATGGGGCGTGACTGATAGTTTCTCTCGATCTAACAACAATTTACGCAGATGTTAAAGTACAGCATTTATGAATGAATTAGTGCGCACCAGGGGAATCAGAGCTAAACGACGGACGCGAAGTTATCTCGTTGTAACTTGTCAACTAAAGCTTAGTTTTGCGTAGTAATAGCGTCAAATAAGCAAGTAACTATCTGGGTTATTGTGAACCTATGTAAATTAGTACTAGTGTTTTCAGGAAATGATATAAAAATTTATTAACACAGGAACATGAGGTCCGGACGCACCACGGAAGTCAGAATTTCCAAGGATTTTATTTATTTTTACTCATTTAAAATAAGATTATTAAAAAACTAAAAAAGGCCTCCCCTATTATCTTTGTCTAATCTACTATCATAAAAAAAATCAAAGGGCTAGGGATACTTTTTGTATGATTTTTCGAGCCGGACATGTTTTTTTCCACCCTGGGAGAATCACCCATGTATTGAACCATAAACTAAAACACGTATTTCAGGTATTCATAAGATGGGTAAATGGGGTTTGACGTTATAAAATTTTACGAGTGGTCGGTCTAATTTGTTCGAAACTTTCACAGATTTGTCTATTAAATTAATCTATTAGAATGTAGACAAATCTTATATTCAAAGCGAGCGAATCCGCGAGCGAAAGCTAGTATAATTTAAGTGCAAATTAATCTGATAATGTTAATCTAGAAGAATTTAAGGTCAATAATATGTTTTTAAACCCGTATTTATTAAATAGGCGACTCTTCCATGGAGTGGACATCGTTGGAAATAGCAATTAGTTTCTGCTCAGAGCACTGCTTCGGGGCAGCCTTCATCCGAAACCAGCAGATTATACCAAAGCATCACTCTGATTCGCAGTTTGATTACAGATATTTGCATGCTCTATATTAAATTCAGTCTCCCTATTGGCAAAGACATTGTAGGCATAGTCTTAAATATTAAGAAAATAACATTCATGGAATAGAAACAAATTAAAACTAGTATTTAGAATTGAAACAATGAGCTAACTGCAGACGGTTGAAGCAGTCAAGAGGTAGCTCAAAAATACTAGTCTGAAGCGTCCCCAAGAAGTGCATTGCCACGCTGTATGTCAATCAATCAATCAAAGGTCTCGACTTCAAGTGGAGTAAACGTGGAGGATCTGTCAAGCTGAAGGAGGTCTAAAAAACTAGCTGTTCCCCTGCACAAAATCCAAATTTCATAATTATGATCTCCCATTTGAATTTGATAATTTACCAAGACAAAAAGCCTACTTTGCTCTCCATTCTTTCAACTAACTCTATGCCAAAAATAAAGTTGGTTGTTTAATAAGAAGGAATGAGAAGCAAACAAACACAATTTCGCATAATTAGGATTATTATTCAACCCAATCTTCTCTCTTAGATTTACACGATTCCCAGTATCACACAGGTAAGTACACTCAGGTAAGTATTTAGAAACTGGTACTAACAAATTGTGTTTGAGAAATTGATTGTGTAATATTTATTCAAGTTAATTATTTTCCTTGTAGTACATTTCCCCATTCAAATTAACATCGAAAAGGTAAGAAGGGACATTGCAACTTCCAACAATTTAATTAATTCCGTATAAAACCCTGCTATGTGCCCCGATTGAATGACTCACTTCATTAATGTAATGAAATTTGATAAAATTACCCTGAAATTAACCGCCTAAAGATTCCCTAATACTTTGGGTTTTATAAAGAAAAATCGGAGACGTTGTAAGCTAAGAAACTATGGAGATAGACTTAATAACGGACCTAATTTATTTATTTATCTGGTATTTATGTCGTACCTTGTGTTTTCGTCTGTAGTCTTGTGACCACGATCACTGCAACGCGATGGTAACGTATGTATATACGAGAAATAAAAATACAAGGTACGCGATAAAAATAATCGTTATTGTGTTCAGAAATAGCGAAAGTTTACAAAGATTTTTACTAGAGACCTTATGAGATCAATAAATTAATAGCTATTTGACTGACTTCATGAAAAAGTCTGTATTTTGGAAAAAAAAAAACAAAGTGCAAAAATAGTGTACAAGTTTGTGTAAAAATACAGGAGTACTCTCTTTATATGATGGGGCGCAGACTGACACCACCGAGGAGCAGTCAGGTGCAGGACCAACGGCTTAAATTGCTTTCCCAGGCACGAGAGAGTAACATCGCCAACTGCCTGACACCAAGCTGCAATATCCCTAGTTTTTTTGCAATATCCCTATTACAGTTTTAACCCTATTCAGGATTTGAACCCAGAATCTAATTATCAGCAGTTCCACAGGCGTCCGCTAGACCAATCACAACGTGACCTTGTACTAAAGTAAATCATAATTAATTAATAATCTAAGTCATAAAATAAATATGACTTAGATTATTAATTTAAATTTAACTTTATCTTTTTATTTATTATTATTATTTCATTCTTTTTATTTTAATATTTAATTACCATGTTTTCAAAATCAAATTATTTAAATTTTATTATTGATTGTTTATTTATTTTTCAGTGTCCATGTAAGAAAAACATTTTTATTTTTAAGTATTTTTAGTTAAGAGTATAAAATTGTAACTTGTACCTTCCTTTTTTGTGTTATACTATTTTTAAGTGTGTATGGCTTAATGGCTGAAATAAACGAATTTATTATTATTATTATTATTATAAATCAAAATGATTAAAAATCCGTTCGTGCCTTTAGTACTAGGTCACGTTTGGTCTCTAACTTAATCTTTAATTTTTAGTTTATTATTGTAGACATTTGTCAACACAGTGGTGTTGAACGAAGTTATCAACTGAATGAAAGAAAAACCGAAAATAAATTATTGAATATTCTGTATGTGTGATGGATCTGTGTGGACTTGGCAGAAACTTGTCACATAGACACAATCTTGAAAAAATGTAACTACAAAAGTCCATCTCCACCTTAACCAGCTGTAGTGTGCGCAGTGGCCCAAAGACCGCCATTCACGGCCTCTCCTGAGAAATCACGAGAGCCCTCGTCGAATACGGCCATTGTGCACCACATTAGGAAGCTCTCCGTATAACATCCCTATTAGCTATGTATGAGTTCTGTACATTTTACGAATGAAAATCTTATTTTTGTTGAGTGTTTTGCCACTGTGTGTAGAGTATACGAGTATCGTACATACTGTAAATTGCTCGAGTAGGACGGAATCAAATTGTTTATTCTCACTTGTTCTGTGTAGTAGTTTTGTAAAGAACTACTTCATAATTTATTGTTTCTGTCGATCGTGCACAAAATTATTAAAAGAAAACTGAATCAGTATATTATGCACTAAAATCAGGTAAGTATTTTTCTTTTCATAAATCTTATTCATCGACTTTTAGATCAATTGCAAAGCTGTTTTTTTTCTCGAAATGCATCGCAGTAATTCATAGCAAGTGCTTAATTTAGGTTTTCGGTGCAATGGTAAGTGGTAGTGCGAATAGAACTAGTGTGAGTCTGACTAATCTTAGCACATCTTTCGTTAGTTACTTAATCATCATCATTGTCAGCGTCTATGACTACAATAGCGGATATATCGGTTTACCCTAATTCAATTCAATTCAATTCTTCCTAATATCTTTCATTTTCCTCTCTGTGGTTTCACGACTTTACTGTTGGCAGCTACAATTTTTATGTCATTGGATCATCAACATCATGCTTTGGATCTCCCTGATCTACTGCTTCCTATGAGAAGTCTCCAATCCGCCAGTTTGCGGCTACATCCGTCATCTGAACATCGTCTGATGTTTCCTGCCCATTGCCATTTCAGTTGGGTTATACATCCATGACTTTGGATCTTATGAGGATCTGTTCATTTTAGAGCCTACACAGCATAGACATACATGTTTATAACAGTCGTAGCATGGATCTCTTCATAACCCTTATAGCGACTATAAGTTTCGTGACATTTATGTCCTTGATTTTCCGCATCTATTATTACTTACCCTAGTCTTTAGTAACTTACCTTATCTTATTCTAGAGCTAATTCAGGAACATTAAACTAATTTGAAAAGATAAACTTTGCTAAGCCGAGTGACTTTGAGTAAATAGTGAAATTACTCGCACCGACTAATTTAGATAAAACAAGAACTATTCTACAACATGCGAATACTCAACTAAATTCAACAGGACGACTTGAACAAAGCGTTTTATAAGTTTGCTAGTTTCTTCCCTAGTTGTTTTTCCAGGAAAATTTGGCGTGCTTTAAAATAAACTATAGCCTAAGTAATATTCGAGGCCTAGAACTACAATACGATAAAATGTTATGGTAAATAAACGTAATAAATACCCTATGAATAGTTATAATTATCAAGAACTTTCTAAATTTAGTTTTAGGCTTTATTTATTTATTTATAATCAGGGTTTTTCCGAATTGAACCGACAGTAGGTACTTTGAGACCCAGGCAAAACCGATACCGATGTTGAAACTTCCAAACTCTAATTACGAATGTCTCAAAATATTATTTGGCAATCACTTCATCCAGAAATCCATTAAAATCGGAATCTGTACTTGAGCTCAGATTATCCTTTACTTGATTGAACCGGTTACAAATGTCGACTCAGATTTTGTCCTAAAGCAATATAAAGTTACTAATAAATGGGACGATTTCTAGGAAGCAATCGTAAACTGAACAAGGTCAAGAGATTTTCCTAGAAATAACTTTAATTTCACTTTTTAAGGTTGACATAAGATTCTAAGAGCAACTTCGATTCCATTTGTCCTGGATAATACGGTACGGTAGTATTTGTATCGCATGCCCATTATTGCCCATGATACAATACACAATGTATATTTGTATAAGGTCCTTGCAAAATTGAGTTTCCGTTCCGTAGTTACCGTAGGAATCCCGGGATAAATTATTCCAGACTATAACAGACAGGGCATACTACAGCTTGGATGAAATCTTTGTTGACGAATTTGATGATGCTGATGTCGTTGATCCACACTTATAACTAGGTACTTACTCTTGGTAAGATACACCAAAGACAATTCTACACATTGTATACTTTAATTTTACTTTAGTGACTATCCTATAAGATTTATTTACAAAATGTATGTGTTATACTGGTTGTATTTATGTGACGTCAGACGTGTATGTTTATTCATATTAATAAAAAACTGAAACTGAAACTGAATCTCTCTGTGCCAAATTTCGTCCATATCCGTTCAATAGTTTTTGCGTGAAAGAGTACCTAACCAACATCCATATTAGTAGGATTACTTTCGGGCTTTTTTGGTCGTAGTCTTCCTGGAACCAAAAGTCACACTAATCACTACATAGTATAAAACAAAGTCGATTTTTCTGTCCCTATTTCATCTTTAAAACTACGCAACGGATTCTAATGCGGTTTTTTTTAATAGTTAGAGTGATTCAAGAGGAAGGGTTATATACTTATAATAAAACCGTGCGAAGCCGGGGCGGGTCGCTAGTAATCTTATATTATAAAAAGTTTTTATAATTATATTGCGGCTGTGTATGTTGTTTGTTTTTAATTAGAACCCCTTTTCGTTATCTTCACCCTCGTATTATTCTAAATCGGTACCCATGAATGACCGAGGAATGAATCCATGACCCATGAAGATGATGCTGTGTGGGTTGTCCAGCATTAGGTATTTATGACTATCAATCGCGGTTAAAAATATGACAGCCATCTTGGATTTTAAATGGACTTCTTTTTTGTGGTCTACGTCCTCAAGTTTGTCAAAAACGATACCCATGTATTGGGTGTGCTGTCTGCCACACGTAATGGGTGACGCAATACATCTCCACTCGTGCTGTCATACTGCTCTTCTCGCGACTTGCAATGCGCCTGTTTAAAAAAAACTCAAAAAAATCAAATAATTTCGTTGTAAGATAATTAAATAAAATGTCGTCACGACACAACACTCGACTCAAGCCCCCCAAATATGACAAAAAGATGATCCCTGTTTAATGTAATTGGGGAGAGCCCTTGAAACGTAATACAAATGTTGACAAAGTAATAAAATCCGCGGTTTTCCTACAGACAGAAGAAACTGGAAGAAACACATTTCAATTAAAGTTCCATCTTGGATCCGAGCCTTTGATCCAGCTCAGTTGATGTGGCTAGATAAATTTTACTATTTCGTTAGAAAAGTTTTTTTTTAATGCTAAATAAATCCTATCTTGTTACTTAACTAAATATTTCGTTCAGCCCTAAATAAAAAAATGTTTCTTACTATGTTAAATTACCAAAAAAAATACAGTTTTGTATTGTATATATATAGAGACTATCGATTTAAAGTCTTTATTTTACCTAATATTAAAATAGTGTTAACATTTTTCGTTCTCCATTTACAATCACCTCAAAAATACCATAAAACACGCAGTGTTAAGTGTCGTTATTGTATAAATTATGTTTTTTTATGTTTTATATTTGTTTAGTAAATTTATTGCTCACAAATACATGAATACTTAAAACACAATCAAATTAATTTTAAATTGTTCTTATTATTGCTTGTTATATAAATAATAAACTAACAGTGATTACACTTTGTTCTCTACAATAGGATACCCTGTGCTGTAGAGACCAAGAGTAGTTGTAGCAGTCTTTATCCACGACGATTTGAGCAAGTGTCTATAGAGTCCACTGCCTTTCTCTCTTTCCTCTCTTCTATTTTGCCCTATCTTACAGATGTGCGTCTAATTTGCCTTTCCCACAGATTTTTTACAGATTTTTTCTCTGTAACTCCGGTCAGTTTAGTCGAAATTGAAGAATGAAAATAAAAGTATCTTATTTACATTTACTGTTTATTTTTACTTTTACTCAATCTAATACATTTTACTAGTATGTAAAATGTATTAGATGTTTTTAGTAATATAATACCTGTGCTAGAGGGTGTCGCTCTGCAGCGAAAATTATTGATCTGTAACCATTGAAAATTGTCATCAGATTTGGTAATTGGTTCAGCTGGTCCCTCGATAAGCTGTGCCCGCAGGCTGAGGATCTAACAAATGGAATTATAAGCCGGTGCTACACTCGCGGCTTCTGTCATATGTAACTTATGTTGGAACGTAACGAATGTGTTGCGAGACGGGAAATGCATAGTGCGTGTGAAATGTAGATATTTGTGAGATTTACTGAGATATTCTGGGAAAACTATCTCTCTATAGGGGTCGGAAAAAATAAAGAAAGACTTCTTTATTTTTACCCTTTAAGAACACTGATTTTAAAACTACCCACTAACAAAAACAAAAAAATCTAAAAATCACAGTAATAATAGAGAAATAAAATATCATGTACTTAAAAGGGTAAAAAAGGTTTCTACTTCAGTCGTAAAAAAACCAGCGTAGCTACAATCTGTACCATTTGGCAAGGCCCAAAGCTACGCTTCTTGTTTTCAGGTGGGGCCCAGACTAGTAGTGTATATAACTGGGTATATAAATGGACATAAAATAAAAAGACATAATAAACACATAAGTATAACATATAAATAACAATCAACTATCATAGTTGGTGCTTAAAATACGTTCCTACCTACTGTAAAAAGTATCGCTGATAAATACATAGATGAACTTGTATGTCTATCAATCGAGCTGTCAGAGACTGGTACCAGTTGTAGGTTTATAAAAAACCTGCACAGGTCGGAATATCGGGAACTGATTAATTTTTACCATCTTAATATCTCACTTCTTATTACAATAAATGGGAAAGTCTTATGAATGTTTGTTATGTAATCTCCGTAACAACTTAAGTTAGATGAAATTTGCTATGAAAATGGTTAAGACCTAAAATAACTAAGGATAGCAAAAAAAAAATTAACCTCTGAAGCTCTCTCTAATGGGGTGGTTAAGTTTGTATGAAAAATAATAATTCCTTGGTTCGATTCACTCATAACCCGGTGTTAATAAACTATGGAGTGAATAATTAAAAACGTTTTTTTTTATTTTTACTCAATAACCTCTAGGGGTTTTGCAATGAATTTCTGAAATTACTGAAATTACATTTATATGAAAAAACACTCGTTAAAAACCAGTGTTTTTTGAAATAACGAAAAAAATTAATTGTGTTTTGGAAATAACTAGATGCCTTGGGGGGCAAATGTACTAGATCTGCCAAAGAACTTGTAACAGTGCTCGGGTTTCCAGGGTATGTTTGCAGTTATAATTATTTCAGGCGCAGTTATGCTTTGGTTCGAAGGATGCTATGAATCGTAAGACATGTCTTACTATTTGTCTCTGATTGACGCTTGGTCTCTGAAGCATGGTATAATGCGCCATGCGAGCGAGCTGATGTTTATGATGATGTTTCTTTAGGCAATGGCGCCAGGTGGTATGCGAAAGACTGCTGGCGGATGCTGGATGTGGTAAGCTGAAGAGAGACCGCTATGGTGCTCATTAGGGGAGGCATATCTCAGTGGACTCTTAAATTGATTGATGGTGATGATGAATAGGTGCCATAATCCTGCAATAAATATTTCCAGATTGTACAAAGATCTTTCCCAAGGCGGTAATCGAATCCGCAACCAGTCGCAGGCTGTTATAAGAAACCTAACATTTAATTTAACCCCTGCAGTTTATTTGTAGACGGACTTATGTGGCACCAGTCTCGTCGATTGCCATGCACAATCCAAATCAGATTTGAATATTCTATTACTAAAACACAACAGTGCATTTGATGTAAAAATGTAGATGTATTCAGAATGCATTGTTTCGTTAACGGTGTTTCCTGAATCGAATGGGTAAATATTTTTAACTATGCAGTAAAAATTGTAAATCCTTGGATGCGTGCAAATGGATTAGTGGCTAATGGACAAAATTTGTGTTGGTTCATTATTAATACAGAATAGGTATTTAAAATTCCAATTGGTTACTGACAGGATTTCGAGTACCTACCTTACGTTTAATTCACAATATTTTAGTTTTTCTATTGTTTAAAAAGTAATGTCCGTTAGCTAGGCAACCACGATGGTACGTACAGACTACTTCGACATAAATCATTGCTCTCTGTATTATTTACTCTGAACCGCACCTAGCATGATAAAAACTTGGAGAGCGCACCGGAAAGGTTGGTTTGATGCTAATGGAAGAATATTTTCATAATGCAGGATGCCACGGAACCCGCTCGCTCCAGGGCCGGAACCCTGACCGTTCATTATTGAATTTTCTGCTCTATGTTTATTGTACAAAAGGTTTTTATCGGACGTAGGGCTGTTCACAGGCCATTACAAATAAGTAAAGTATACAGTAGTACTGTATTTTTTAAAATATAAATAGCTTGCGGGCTCTTTACGCTGCTCTTAATATGAATACCAACTAGAAAGGTCCTCACTCAAGAAAATAGCTGCATTGCCCCACCTATATTTACTAATATTATAAACGCGAAAGTAAGATGTATGTTTGGGTGTTTGTTAATCTTTAACGCAAAAACTACTGAATGTATCGGATTTAAATAATTAGACGTAGTTCCAGCCCTGAAATAAATATGCAATACATACCAATATAGAGGCTTTCATCCCATAAACATAACTGACCCATGGGATGGAAAAAAATCTCGAAACGTTTTCATAACAACGCGTGAGAAGCCGTAGTCAGATACTAGTATATAATATAAAAAGATAAAAACCAATTAATCACACTAAAAAATTAAAGGAAACAATAGCAAGAATTGGTAATTTATTTAGCGTTCCATGATGGACGGTAACAGCGAAGCCATCTGCGGTTTACCCGAATCAGATCAACCAATCACGATTACGCAGTCAACAGCTCAAGTGTCATCGAAGTTCAAAGCAGTACAACGTTCCTGCATAAATTGATTGACTTATTCATTGACCTAACCTCTGCGCGGAATTATACTTACGTAGCTTCTTGAATAATAGATACGATCAATTAGACGCGAAGTTGCCAGAACTTGGGAGTTGGAAGCGAATTGGGTCCGTCTTCAAGTTATAGGTAATTGCAATACCTTTCTGAGTTTCCATCATCTGTCGTTACGTATTCTAATGCGTTTAGGTCGTGTTTTAGGGCGTTGTTCATTGTAGGGTGTATATTTGGTGCTTCGAAGGAGCAAGACGAGCTAAAAGTCCGGCGACAAGACAATTACTGTCTCTACGTTTGCGGCATTTTGACCAGCTGAAAGTCCATTTGTACTGAAAAGAGCGCACAAACTGGAAAACCAATGAATAAAGCTCTATTAAAACGCCTAATCAGGCCTTAGACAGCATCAAAAGAGCGAACAAGAAAATAATTTCTAAGCTTTCTCCTGTAAGAATAGTTTTTCTTTCTTTCGTACGATCGAAAACGTAGAGTCAAAGGAAAAAAATATCAAAAACCAATGAATCCCAAACAAGGTTACCGATATTGGATTGTACTTATTTCGATACAAAACTCTCACCCTATGTAAAGTCTCTTAACACCAAGTCTAGCTTTGGGAATATAGTTAAGGAATTAACGAAACTATCTTGAAATTTATGTCGGTGTCGATTAACGTATAAATTATTCAAGTTTATAAGAGCTTCACCTCAACTCAAGTGTTTGACTTTGGAGGTTGTTAATTACTAGATTACGGAACACCTTCTAAGATCACATTACTTATCTCGGCTGCGTAATTTCGATGAGTCATCCAAAGTTGGAAACTTTTCAGAATTATCAACTCTGTTGAATGTCAAGGACTCCTACAAGAAAATAAGGAACATATGGAATTGAGTCGGTATAACCTGTTAACTTGAATATATTACTAGACTGAATAAGCTTAATGATCAAACAGGAGGTACACTAGCGCTATCACTTTTTATCATATTACTAGCAACCCGCCTCGGCTTCGCACGGTTGTGTTATACTTATAAACCTTCCTCTTGAATCACTCTATCTATTAAAAAAACCGCATCAAAATCCGTTGCGTAGTTTTAAAGATTTAAGCATTCAAAGGGATATAGGGATATAGGGTAATAGGGACAGAAAAAGCGACTTTGTTTTATATTATGTAGTGACTTTTCTAAAATTCACACGTTCAGATACGTAACATAAGCTTTTTTTAATGCATCTGTAGTAGTTTTATTTTGTCTAGTTTAGGAAGAGAAGTTGCTCTTGGTTGCTACCAAACTCTGTTTTCGTAACTCTTCTTAAAATAGACAAATTTATTAACTATATATTTATTAATCTTTCTACAAATTTATATGTGGGACTTTTTAACTCCTTTCTGAAATTCGCACACTGCGTATATTTCCATAAAAGAGAGCTAAACCAATTTTATTACTACACAAAAATAAAATACAAAAACCCCAAGAAAGCGTGCCGTATTTATCAATAATCCAACGAACGTATTTTATTTAATCGTAAATAAGGTATTGTCGGCTAGCCCATAAATTACCCGCTCCCGTGCGGATTGCCTACTCCAATAAATATTAATCAATACTTGGAATAAAGTGCTGAGAGATATTTTGCTAGGGAATGTATTGAGATACTGAATTTTTAAATAGTGCGTTAGCCCTGAGTTTCTAAGAAAAATATAATATATTTATATGAAATATAATATATTTTTCTCTGTTAGCATATTTAGTTTTAGTCAGTTCATTTCAATCATTTATTATTTGTATTTAGGTATTCATAGTAAAATTATAAATGTATATTTTAGTCATAAATTCATTTAAAAAAATGATTTGTTCACCCCCTGCCCTTCTTAAATTCATATAATTATATCTATCTGGTGAGTATCTGGCTCAGCGCATCAACATTGCCATACAGCGTGGTAATGCAGCCAATGTCTTGGGGACGCTTCCGACTGGTATTGACTGACATGGATCAATTGAGCTACCTATATGTTTGCAACCGTCTGCAGTTAGCTCAATGGGTTCAATCGTATATACTAGTAGTATTTTTTTCTATTCCGTGATTGTAACTTTCGTTATTAATAAAGATTGAAATCCATCTAAATTCTAAATGTTCGCATTTAGAATGTAAGGTTGATTGATTGGATGATACCCGTGGATGATACCTACTAAAGCTACCGGTTGGTAGATACTTACCATTAGTTTCTATAACTGCAACTCGTTTTTTCTACTTCTAAAAAAAACGTCAGTGTGGGCAGTGCTCTTAACATGCCCGTCTGCCAATCTCAACCCCTCAGCTATTATCCTAAGAGAGCATTTTAAGAAATAAGTCTCGCCAGTGGCACTCGACGGGCGAGTGAAGAATTATGAATAAAACATGGCGCTGTTGGAACGATCTGCGGCTATCTAATATAGGGGTTATTTTTGTATTTTGTTTGTAGGTTTTGTTGAAATGTGTAGGAGGTCTAGGTCTCAACCATTATTGCCATTTATTAGTTAATATCATAATGACTGACATAGTATACATTAGTAAATTTTAATATGCCTTGGAACAATTGTTTTAAGATCTGCAAATATGTGTTCTATCTATGTAGTTATTTGGTATAATATATTAAGTATATCGTCATCATATTGTATAAAATAAGCTGTGCTTAGCTTGGGGCTTCATGATGCTGTGTGTATTGTCTAACATTAAAAAAAGCTGTGGAACCTAGCTTCCGTCAGAGAAGTTCCGTAGCCAACATCAATCACCAAGCTAGCTTGCACCATGTTACAGCGTCTAAGCACTAACTCGGTTTTAATAACGACATAGCGTGTAAGGTTACTCATTATGTTTCATTAGCGAAGCAATTTCCTGTCGGAATGTTTTTATTTTTATTAGCAAAAGTAGGGTTTGCATTTTTACAATACTTGCGCGCATTTAAAGCATACCTACGTAGACAGTTACGAGTGATTTGACATAGAGCGGGTGTCTATGAATACGTGATGTTTTCAAGGGGGAAGGAGGTCAAGCTAAATCTTTCCAAATATCACTTTGGTTCTTAGCAAATATTATCATGTTCTTCTTTTCTTGAAAAAACGGTGTAATATTGAGTGAGTGAGTGTAATATTGAGTTGAGAAATATAAGTACCGAAAAACAAAATTTTTGTTTTATTATAAAAATTTTAGTGGTAGGTAAATCACAATTAAATAAAAATAGAGTCAGATTAAGAACCTTCTTATTTTTAAATCGTTAATAAAACTTATCATCATCATCAACCTATATTAGTCCACTGCTGGACATAGGCCTCCCCCAATGAGCGCCATAGCGCCCTGTCTTCAGCTTGACGCATCCAGCATCTGCCAGCAGTCTTTCGCAGATCGTCATCCCACCTGGCCGGAGGGCGTCCTACAATACGTTTACCGTGACGCGGTCTCCGCTCAAGAACACGTTCACCCCAACGGTTGTCGGTTCTTCGCGAGATATGGCCGGCCCATTGCCACTTCAGCTTGCTAATTCTTTGAGCTATGTCGAAAACTTTGGTTCTCTGTCGGATGTATTCGTTACGAATTCTATCCTTCAGAGAGACTCCGAGCATAGCTCTTTCCATAGCTCGCTGGGCGACTTTGAACTGGTGGACCAGCCCTACCGTGAGTGTCCACGTCTCAGCTCCGTAGGTCATTACGGGTAGGACGCACTGATTGAATACTTTCGTTTTCAAACATTGCGGTATAGATGAAGAGAAGACTTGACGTAGTTTCCCAAATGCTGCCCAGCCTAGCTGGATCCTCCTCTTGGCCTCCTTCTCAAAATTGTTTTTACCTAGAATAAAACTTATGCTGTGATATAAATATACATATACTATTTTTTTTTTCTTCAAATATGCACAAAATATCCGGACAAACCGAAACAAACGTCCCACCGATCCGTCACGGTGATCAATTCACGACAGCGTATCCGAATTTCGCGTCACATCTTGAAAGCATTGAATAAAACATACGGCATCATCCTATTCACACACCCAGACTATTTCAGACCAGACAAAAAAGATTTCCTCTCTGAACAAATGTCCTACAACTGGGATCATGTTACATTGGCACCATGAATGAGGAAGTGAGTAGCTATCGGTAGTAAAATGTTTAGGAGCTAATGGATTGTTTTCTCAGGTTTATTTGGGGAAACAATCTGGTTACAGAGCTGGAATGCTATTTTTCGTGTTAGTTCATGTAAAGATGATTTCCGAACAGTTTTTTGTGACTTTGGATTTCACTCAATCATCACACATTATGAGAGTCAAGGAAAAAAGAGTGAATTTGTGTTAGTGCACAAACTTGAGCACCAAACCAAACTGACCGTAGTGAGAGCATCTTTGTCTGCACACACACTTGAGCACTATAATCTAACCGTATGATTGCCGTCCGCGCCAAATGTAAAAGCGTAACATCATAAAGAGGAGATCCTTTGTCTAGCAGTGGACTAATATGAGATTAGTCCACAGCTGGACAAAGGCCTTGGCCTCCCTAATAAGTGCCTTAGACTGTCACTGTCTTCAGCTTGCCTCGTCCAGCATCTCATAATCATCATCATCAGCCTATATTTGTCCACTGCTGGACATATGTAGGCCTCCCCTAATGAGCGCCATAGCGCCATGTCTACAAGTTGCCTCGTCCATCATCCGCCTGTAGTCTTTCACAAAGTGACCGAGCGCCGAGTCGCGGTCTCCACACACATTTATTCAGCGGTTGTCTGTTCTTGGCGGGATATTGAAAGAGCAACAAGTGCAATTCAGACAAGATTCGATTGATCATCAAGTAGCTAAAAAGTGTTATAACATAATAAGACCATCATATCACTACATAGTATAAAACAAATTCGCTTTCTCTGTCCCTATGTCCATATATCCCTATGTCCCTTTGTATGCTTAAATCTTTAAAACTACGCAACGGATTTCGATGCGGTTGGTTTAAGGGGACGGATAATACGTATAATAAAACCGTGCGAAGCCGGTGCGATTCGCTTGTAATAAGATGGTTAGGATCTAATTCTGAACTAAACGACATAGTGTTATTAGATGCATAATGATACGACTTCGATAAGATTTATTCTTTATCTTGCTCTTTATTTTATGAGCAAAAATAAAATGGGGAATTTGTACACTTAATCACACAGGCAGTGTGTTGTGTTGATCCTTAGAACAGAAAAATCTAATATTTATTGCCATTTTGATTTCTATACCCTATCTATAAACGAAAGAGAGAGAGAGAGACCCCATAATAAAGCATATAGGTAGGTACTTTTCTTTAAAAAATAGTTTCATATTGTTCGATACCACTGAAAAAGGCCCCTTTGTAATTGAGGATCCCAAATTAAAAGTGGCACAGATAGACCATTCTAGGGCCGAGCTTAAGGCTGCCTGTCCATTGACGCGGAGAGAGGCAGCGGAGCGGAGAAACGAGGAAATATTATTAACCAATAGGATTGCCATGAAATCTCCGCTCCGCTTTTTCATGCAATCCTATTGGTTAATATTTCCTCGTTTCTCCGCTCCGCCAGCTCGCTCCGATCCAATAGACAGGCAGGCACCCTTACTTTGACATAACATCACATACCATTGACTTTCTCTACTTCCGTTGAAAGAACCCCGACATTTATAAAGATCTAAGGTAAACAGGGGTTTTTCTTTTTTGAAAAACTCATTGCGTTGCTATTTGCGCAACAAATGAAAAGCATAAGTATGTCATTGTCACATCGCGTTACGTCACTACAGACGATTATAAAAGCGATCCTGTGACGTCACGAATCACAAAGCTCACAATAAACTTACAGAGGGAGAGAGATTAAAAATCGAGCGAATGCAGACACAATGAAAATGTTTTTGCAGAGGCCCCTTTCAGGCACACGCTTTGTTTGTGAAACGAAGTTCACTTTTGGAGTTCCGTATGTGACGGGTGAGGACTATAGAACGGTTGGAGCTTTAGTAAGCTTACACTGTTTACAAATCCGTAGGATAGATGGCGTTCGCCGAAAGATGCAGAAACACCCTGAAGGTTTTACTGGGTTGGACTTTCACATGATCGTACATCGTCTTTTCGTGGCAGTACATTTGTACAGTTTTCTTTAAAGATGTAATGAAGAAAGGGACAGCCTTCTACCGAGCATGAATAAAAAATGTTGCAATCAACACAGCATCTTCTAGCCGTTAGCTAAGTAGACCTTGGTTGCAATATAATTAATACACTTAGTAAATAAATACTTTCTTTACTTAATAGCATAAGTTTATTTCTACTTATATTTTTTAAATTTATTTATATTAATTTATAAATTTTTATACTTACTTTATACATTATTTATAAAAAATTATATCAGCAGATCATACCAACATTTTGTCCCGAGGAGGGAATGGAATCCGCAACCTCCTGCATCACAGACGGAACGACCTTTGTCTGCTGCGTTACGGAGGTAGTCGTCATATTATAGTGACAAAAAAAAATTTGCATGTTCTATAACATCTTTCATTTACTTCCACAGGAAAAAATATTCTAGTCGGTACATAAATTAATAGGAATTACGGTTTGATAAATAGGGCGATATAGAACCACTATGACAATCAATTTCTAAAATTGAATTTCTCATATTGTGGTTATTATCAATCCAATGCACTGGAAAAACAGTATTAACCCATAATTCAAAATTCCAATCCACTGATAAAAGCATAAAGTATATATTGGTTTAAAATTCAGCTGATTTCCTAGACCACACAGTTATTCTACCGAAATTTAATTGCGATTTTAGGAAATTAGGTTTATGGCAGCGGGGCAAAACATCAATCCGATCTTTACCCTACTATACGTATAACTAGTATATACCCGAGGCTTCACATGCATTATTTCTATGGAAACGTTTCAAGGCAATTTCTGTCACGTGAGAGCCGATTTATGGGATGAAAACTTTACGTGTTCCAGAGCTAGAAATATGTCTATGCTAAATTACAGCACGATCAGTTCAGTAGTTTTTGCGTGAAAGAGGTACAATAAACCAGATATCCACACAAACTTTCGCGTTTATAATTTTAATAAAAATAAGGATTAATCGAGTACATGTAATGTAATATAAATGTAAATAAGTAGATACACAATGCTAGTATTAATACTAAAGGGTAGTACTAAGAAGGATATTTTACTACTAACGTCTTTAGCACACCTACGCGTTCGTATGCAGCAGCGAACGAAACGAAAAAACTGAAACACTATGTCTCACTCCGGCACATGGCTAAATGAAATATTTGCGTCCTTGTTACGCAAGGAACTGCGAAATTACGAAGAAGTTTCGGATGCGAACGCGTAGGTGTACTAGAGGCGTAACAGACCAAGCGCGGAACTCTTTCGCTACGCCAGCCTGACACACTCTTGCCCATTTTATACTCCACACGCTTCACCGTGATTCTCTTGGGGGGAAATATAGCGTAATGAATATCCCGCGATTTCTGCTGTAAGTTGCGAGGCGGGATAATTTGGCCAATAATCGGGAAAAAGACGGGGAAATTTATCTACTAACGCGTGTGTTGGGAAGTTTTGGTTGTTCGTTGGCGTTAAACAGCGTCATTTTGGAGTGATTTTTTACCAAAACCAGTTAAATTGTAGTAAGTTTGGGAAGGAATTTCCTAAGCTAAAAATATTTCTGAATAAAATGAGAGAAATAAGAACCTTAGATATATGTTTATAGACTCCGTTGCAGTGTTGGTTCTCTATCATTATGGAAATCGGTGGTGTGAAGATACACTGCAACTTTAATAGTGTGCACATATCAGTGAAATCACAGTTCAGTGAATTTCCAATTCGGGACAGAATATTAACAGTCCGTCAACGGTGCGTCAATATTCTATCCATTTACTAATTATGTGTGTAGCGGCCTTTATGTAGGTAAAAACAGATTGTTACCTACTAAACCTACAACTGAATTAAATAACAAAAATAAGGTAACTTAGTTGTTAAAGTTAACGGCTAGCAAACAATAAGCAAAAAACAAATACTAAGCTAAGTTCTTAGTTTAAGCTAATTTTAATTAAATGAAATAATTTTAATTTTAGTTTTAAATAATAAATAATCCGAATAAAAGGCTTATATTATTATTATTAGTTGTTAAAGTCTATTTTTTTATTTACTTTATACATTAATAAGTACACATAAATAATAAGAGAAGGATCACGTGTACTAGCTCGGATAGTTTGACGTTTTTGGCTCGTACTATGAAAGCTTAGGTACTGAGACATTAATTTATGCTAGAGTAACGCTTTTGTTTGACATAGGTAGCCATTACTCGAGCATAAACCGATGACAGACGAAACTTCGATAATACGGGCCTACGGGCCGGTCTAATGTTTTAATGAGGATACAAACTAACCATGCTGTACTGCGCTGTGCTGTGCTGCGTTAATCTGTTGACCAAACATAGCACAGCGCAGTACAGCGCAGCACAGCTCGATTTAGTTTTGTTACCCTTAAAGTCTTGTCAACCTATTTGTGACCATAAAAACCACAAAAAAAAAACTAATGCCAAACAGCTGATTAACATTGTTCAGTTAAATAAATACCTAAACACATTCTGTAGTTGAATTTTACACAAGCAAAACCACCGGCGTTTACGTAGTATAAAATCCATTGAATACAATCAAAAACAATTTCACGAATGACGAAACCAACGAGTCGAGATTTATGGACCTCGTTATATCTCAAGTGTATGTAGGACAGTAGGTACCTATGTGACCCGATCGCATCATGAAGATCATGTGTGTGACTTGGTGCGGGTTCGATTCCCGGCAATTGACTAATCTTATGGAAGTGCGGAGTATCTATGAGAGATAGGATTCGTAATATATACCTACATTCGACAGAGAACCAGGGTTAGTCGACATGGCTCGAGGAATGAGCAAGCTTGGCAGTGGGCGCGGCCATATCTCGCGATGAACCGAGAACCGTTGGGTAAACCATTCTGGAGTGGAGCCCGCGATTCGGCAAACGTAGTGTAGGACGCCCTCGGGCCAGGCGTGATGACGATTTGCGAAAGACTGCAGACAGACGTTGGATGAGGATAGGCCTATATCCAGCCGTGGACTAATATAGGTAGAGGAGGTAGGATTATGGGAGTGCTGAAAATTTCCTTTTAAATAGGTTATTATAGGTGTTTAATAATTAACCTCGAAAAGGCGACATGGGTAAATCAAAACTAACAACTTTTGTTTTGTTCGCCTTTAAGAGGTTAATCAATAGATACCTATAACCCTTTATAGAGAGCTGTATTAACAGAGCATTAATTAGCAAAACGAATGTATTGAAAAATCATTATCACGGTCCAAACTAAAACTGATTTGTTTGAACCAAACTGATTTTGGAGTCAAGAATTATTTGGTCAATCGTTTCCCCTCTGGTATTAAGTTTCAACCTACCAACTTGTAAAGGTATATTAATTTAACACCCAGTTTAATCAAATAGTGTGTCAAGTTCGTATTAATACGCCATAACTCTCACCAACTTCACGTAAGTCAAACTCTTGAACAATCCGAAGTACGCGCGAGTGGCGGAACCTATAAATTATGGTGAGGTGGTTTAAGTTTTAGCTAGCTTAAACATCAATAAATAATCCTGCGTGCCTGGATGCCTTCAGATCCACATTCGAATTAATTTGTTCTGATACAAAACACGTGAAAACTAAAAATATGCATTTCAACTAGATTTTATTTACTTTATTTTAACGCATTTACTCCTATGATGTGTTCTTGAGTGGAGACCGCGACTCGTCAAACGTAGTGTAGGGCGCCCTCCGGCCAGGTGGGATGACAATCTGCGAAGGACTGCTGGCAGATGCTGGATGCGGCAAGCTGAAGACAGGGCGCTATGGCGCTCATTAGGGGAGGCCTACGTCCAGCAGTGGACTAATATAGGCTGATGATGATGATTTATTTTAATGATTATTTTGCTCTAGGTAGAGAGCGATCATGAAATGGTGGAGTATCTACTGGTGCTTGTCTCGAAAATAATCAAAAAAACAGTCTAAATACTTGTTTAGGCATTTTTATGTCGGTTTTTGTTTTAAACAATCATCATTTATTTCAAACTAGTGACCCGCCCCGGCTTCGCACGGTTTTATTATACGTATAAACCTTCCTCTTGAATCACTCTATCTATTAAAAAACACCGCATCAAAATCCGTTGCGTAGTTTTAAAGATTTAAGCATACATAGGGACGGAGAAAGCGACTTTGTACTATGTAGTGATGTAGTGATTCATTTTATTGTATCCTAACAACAAACGCAACGCTTGCTATCAGTTCATCAATCCAGAAATTAATTAGATTTCAGCACTCTACGGTGGCGTCTGCCATCGAACATCATAAGTGCCTCGGTTAGCAGATAGGTTATTCGCGGTTATCGGTTTCACAAATAAATAGCTGTTGACCAACTGTCATAGTGGGTAACCTGACTTTTAATACGAGGGTCATGAATACAACTGCCGGGAAATAAGGTCTTTCCAGCTCTATAAGGTCTTTAAAAAGTCAAAGTATCAGGAGCAATCGTTTTTTTAATTATGATATATATAAAGTTATGTTTTAAAATTTAAATAAAATTGTCATTATTTAGTATAATCTAACTTTATTTAGTACATGAGTAAATAAATATGTTTAGATAAGTTAAGTACATTAATTATGTGCCACATTGTCCACGAGAGCTACTGCCGACAAACTGCTACACAGTTTGGCAGAAACGTTGTAATGCAATGTACTGTTTTTTGAAAAATAAATGAATACAAATACAAAAAATACAAATGTAGAGTCTAATTTTGAGTGTTTCTTTTGAGGATCTAACGTAGCCGAGGGCTTTAAAACATATTAGTTAGGAATCACACTTTCTCCCCTGTGCATGGTACTTTAAACGAGGAAAATCACTGTTTTAAAATCATCACAATCGCTTGAAGCTGTAAGGTCATGAGTTAGTATCAGAGAAAAATAATGTTTTTATTAAATAAATTCCGATTCTTATCATGTGTGTCAATTTAGGCCCAAACGAAGCCTTAACACATATTAGTTAGGAATCACACTTAAAACATATTAGTTAGGAATCACACTTTCTCCCCAGTGCATGGTGCTTTACACCTTCGAGGAAAATCATTGTTTTCAAAATCATCAGAATCACTAGACGTTATGCGGTCATAAGAAATATTTAAAAAGTAAATTAGTTATATATACCTAAGTCATCGATTTTTATCAACGTTATAAAGCAATTACTGTAAATAAAACACGGAACGTAGTCATACGATCTTTGAATAAAATTGACTATGGCAACAGGCATATTTATTTCATTAAATAAAAAAATAACACTTGGGAAATGGATTTTAATAGACTTTTCTCTACCGCTACACGCGTAAGAAATGAAATTAGATGAGTTTTCCTCCCGCAATTTACCTCGTGTTAGGAAAAGTAAAAAGCCGCTTTCCGAGCAGGTTTATTAATACAATAAAAATCTAAAAATACCTTTCTAATAGATTGACCAAACTTTGAGTTTTTTGTGAGCAAACTTCTGGTATGAACCTAAGAACGTACATCTCGTCTTAATGAAAACTCGTCAGTGGACGAGTTGTTTACTTTACTTTTAGATTAAATCTCAAATCGCTATTATCAAACACCAGGGCCCGAATTCCACTAAATAAATCTCTTCACCATGTGTCAAAATGACAGTGTTAAACTCTTTTTGGTATTCTACTAGCACACACTTTTTGGCTATGGCGCTCATTAGGGGAGGCCTATGTCCAGCGGTGGACTCATAACGGGCTGATCATGATGATTATGAGTCTTTATTAATGAGTGCGACGATTTGGGCTTAAAAAAGTTATTGCAATCTTCGGAAACGAAGCGAACAAACCGGATTTCTTAATGCTTTCAAAAGGCTCTATCCCCGAGCGATAAAGGCTTCGTACAGGCACCTCTTGAGTCAAGACAAGATGCGGGCAGAAGCCAGTACCCAGAAGAACAAGGTACAGTAGAAAGGCCACAGTATCATAGAAGATATCAAAGGAAGTTACAAACATCTTCGCATAACCTTTTAATACGATGTCTGGGGACATTTATTGCTGCGAAAAGTGCCAATTTAACGATATCGGATAACGTTAGGCGTCGAATGTCGAAGTCGAATGGACGCGGAACGACGAACTTGATCTTTCAATTCACTTTGATTATGCGTAATTACGCATAATCAAAGTGACCCAATTGGGTAAAGATACATAAAGATAGGATAGTAATGGTACAGTGTAATGTGTGGGACGCTACATGCGACACACTTGCGCCTTCCCATCTTCCAAGGACATCCATGAGGGCTAATGCGGCGGCAGAACAGAGTTCAGGGGCCAAATTCCACTAATGTCAAAACAAAGGTCTCAATAGTACCATTCAATCAAGATGATTAAAATGACGTTTATGAATTTGGTATTCTACTATTTTTTGCGCTTGAAGAGACTTTCATAATTAGAATGTCAAATTGGTAGTTATAAAGGTAATCGTTACAGCTATGAATGAACCTCAAAAAGTTTGTGCTAGTATAATACCAAAAAGAGTTTAATACTGACATTTTAACACGATACTATTTAAATGGTGAAGCGAACGATTTAGTGGAATCTGGGCCCAGAGCATTTTCTCTCCTTGGAGTCATGACTCTAGGTCTGTGGGGTCCGAGACTCTTCGGGTTTTTTTAAATATTATGCGTAATACGTGCGTCCGTGGGGTATCGAGGCTCTCCGGGTTTTTAAAATAAATCTTAGCGTCTCGATCTCGTCGATGCAACTCGTGACACGAGAACGGGTAAGTGGTATTGATAGGGAATTAGTTGAGCTACCTCTAGACTGTTTGCAAACGGCTCAATTTTTCGATTGTATGTACAACTTTTAATTTGTTTCTATTCCTTGATTAAATAAGTATCTTTTTATTTATATTCTAACTTTTTATTCTCTATATTTTATTATTATATATTTACTATTTAATTACGATGTTTATAATATTCCGACGGAGAAGGAGGACGTTAAAAATTCCCATACAAACTGGCATTTAAAAATTCTGAAATATCATAGTTCTTTCAAGGCTAGAACTAAGTCTATAATATATAAGCCCAATCTGTTCAAAAATGATGATGACAGGAAGAGGTAACAATCATTTATCCATCGAATGCATTTATAATATTAGTGTCCTTACCTACCTAATTATTATCAGAGTATCCCACCGTTTCACACCGTCTCACCACATGTTAGCAACCAATCAATACAAGAACAAACCTATTACCTATGTCTAGTATACCTATCACCATCTAGGTACCTACTTAGGTATCTATCTGGATGCAAGGCACCGCCTGCGTAATTGCATAGCTCTCCCATAAGATTGAGAGCTGAGACCTATAAATATTTCTGTAATGTGGCCGTTATTTGCGGCGAATTGATTTAATTGTCTGAACTGCTTGAATAGAATCTATTGTCTTTTTTGTGGTTACGTACGGGTCTTATCACACTGTTAAAACCGCAAAAGTTTGATGTTTGGTGGTTTGCATGTTTGTTATTTCTTTTTACAAACTACTACTATCTTCTACTATAGCTTCTAAGCGATAAGGCCGCCCATTAATTTAAACTTATTTAACTCATTTTTGTTATGTTACCTGTTGTTAAAAGTATCATGATTAAATATCATGATGTCACAAAACTAAGACAACACTGTTACAAAATGGCGAAAAGCAGTTGAAGATCGCATTGTGTGGTGGGTTTAAAGGACGGTCTTATCGGATCTTTTCCAGACAAGCTTAGGAAGGACCGCCGACACGTAATAACAATATAGACGGTGGCATTCGTACACAAATATAATTAGATAAAGAAATTAAAATAAATAATATTTAGATAAATATGTGATATTTTTATTGCATCCCTTAAAAACAGGTATTTACCTACATAATTTAACATTATGATAGAGAGATGCAAGATAATTGGCGGCTTTATCGCTTTATTTCTTCCATGTTACCAAAAAATTTTTGAGAATAGTAAAGGATGGCGCTACAACATACATTCAAATCTCTGTCCCATTGAATGCCTAAATCTTTAAAACTACGCAACGGATTTTGAAGCGGTTTTTTTTGATAAACAGAGTGATTCAAGAGGAGGGTTTATACATATAATAAAACCGTGCGAAGCCGGGGCGGGTCGCTAGTAATTAATAAGTAGGTACTAAAACCCATAATTATACCTACTATATATGTAACATGAATCGAATACATAATACACGAATTGGTACAACCACCTAACTAAAATATGTTGTATGGTGAACATTTGCCAACTTCGCTTCATGAATTTGGATGTCTTCTTTAGTGTAACTACACCAAAAACGTTAATTGGATAAGCTGACTAATTAGAGTGCCCGGTGGTTAGCGTTGATGTTAGCGGCAAAGTTTGAAAATGGGTGAATTCATTATTATCGTCCTCACTCTTCATGTATAATCCATACTTGTTCCTAACTATTCGCCACCTATTGGTTCATTTTACTGTCCTTTATTTTTTTAGGCGTCCTTAAAAAAATTTTATTTTACAAAATCTATAACATGTCTATATACTAGTACATGCACGCGGCTTCGCACGCGTTGTTTCTATGGAAAAGTTTCAAGGCTATTTCTATCCCAGGGCAACTGAAATATTAATAAATAAAAAATACGTATTATTCTAGGGCTAGAACAATACGTATAGCTTATTCTATCTATCTATCTATCTATCTATCCGTTCAGTAGTTATTGCTTGAAAGAGGAACAAACATCCATTGAAACTTTCACGTTTATAATACCAGTAAGGATTGGAAAGGATGCGACCACCTTGGGATCATTCTCACTACAACAAATTATATGCATTATTATAAATTCAGGATACTTAACTTAAACAATCATCAAATCCGTTCCACCCAGAAAAAATGAATATCAAACATAAAAAAATAATCGAATTGAGAACTTTTTTTAAGTCGGTTGAGAAGAGGAAGTTTTCATTTGAAAGTAAAAACGCTTAATTTCCATGACATTGTCAAAAAATTTACCGAAATAAATATTTCATAACCTGTGAAACCTTTGACCATGCGAAAATGCTCATTAAAATCTACAAATAAAAGAGTTGAAGGAAAACTTTTGAAGATATTCCGATTCCTGATTCTACGAAGTTCAGGATTTTAAATTGGACGTTGTTATTTGTTTGAAACCACCTATAAGGTAAAAACCAGCCTAGTCAATTTTAATTTGCCTGAATTTTGTACTTAGATTGTAACTGTAGAAATTGTGGGCACGTAACGAAGGATGGCTCAGCCAATGTTTGTATTGTACGAAATAATCCTCATTTGGTATTCCGGTTGCACGGTCCGGATTCGAATCTATACCTAGGTAGCAGGTTCGAATCCCGGAATCCATACCCGTTTGCTAAGCTTTTACTTCACCTGCTCAATATCAGTAAGTTTCTCGTATCGACAAAACGTACATCAATTTTTTTCACTGACCTCTGGTAGAGCTAAAACTTACTGATTCTGTTTACTAATACCATAAGAATAAATAATAATGGGCTAATATCGTGACCTTGAGCGCGTTCGGAGCGAAGTTTCCCTTCTACTCTTGTCTATTCTTATGCTAATATGTACTTCTAATTTCAGATTTATTTATTGTTATCTTATCACTGTGTGAAACATTTAGGTCTTAGGTCGTGATAGCTAGGCAATGTAGAAACAATAGTTCCTACCTACCCAAGCAGGGCATAGCTATAGGCAGGTAGGTAGGTACCTATCTTCTCTATTATGTAGTACTTACAGTGAAAACTAACCAGCATTCGCGAAAGTTATCCTGTTAGCAGGGTTTGTATGTATATGTATTGTTGTATCAAGATAATTATCAAAGACAATATTATTAATGATAATTATCGCTTTGAACCGTGCTTATTATGTTTTAGAAGAAAATTTTGGGGTATCATTTAATCGGTCAGCAAAATATAAATATTGGTGAGCAAAAAAATTAAATAGGGAAGCTGAAAAAATAAATTGAGCTGCAACAAATGGCCAGCAAAAAAAAAGCTAAATTCGGCAGCAAGAAATGTAACAACGGGACAGATAAAAAATTTTTGAGCAGTAAATTATTATTCAAGCATGCATGAGCAAATCATGATAAGCATGTAATGAAATTTTGGCATGCAGTAATATTAGCACAATTATTATCACCAAAGACACCTCCTGGATGCTCTCCATCATCCTAGACTCCTCCTGGATGCTATCCATCATCAAAGACACCTCCTGGATGCTCGCCATAATCAAAGAGACCTCCTGGATGCTCTCCATCATCAAAGACACCTCCTGGATGCTCTCCATCATCAAAGACACCTCCTGGATGCTTTCCATTATCAAAGACACCTCCTGGATGCTCTCCATCATCAAGACACCTCCTGGATGCTCTTCATCATCAAAGACACCTCCTGGATGCTCTACATCATCAAAGACACCTCCTGGATGCTCTCCATCATCAAAGACACCTCCTGGATGCTCTCCATCATCAAAGACACCTCCTGGATGCTCTTCATCATCAAAGAAACCTCCTGCATGCTCTCCATCATCAAAGACACCTCCTGGATGCTCTCCATCATCCTAGACACCTCCTGGATGCTCTCCATCATCAAAGACACCTCCTGGATGCTCTCCATCATCCTAGACACCTCCTGGATGCTCTCTTTTTGACAATTTGTTTATTGTTTCTTTCTACATTTATGTTTACTTAATTACACTGTACAATAACTTAAGTATCTACTGAGATTATTTATAACAAATATTTACACAGACTTTCAATAATAGTACCTAAAATAGTAAAATTTCAAACGCAGTACCAGTGATTACTGCTTATATTCGCTTTTTTCTGGTTTACTTTTTAGTAATTCTTTTGCCATTTATAATGCACCTCAAAAATTTAATTACTTGCTTTAACATAATAATGGTTTAATGCTGCCCATTATTTTTTTATTCAGTTGCCCAAAAGTATTAATTTCATAGACCATAACGCTATTTATTCACTTACAATACTACCAAAAATTTTATATTTGTCATCCAAGTATTGCTGGTCGTTTTTATTTTACATCCGACCAAAATTTATTAAGTTGCCCAAATATTTATTTAGCTGATTTTTACCGCTTACCCCAATATTTAAAATAACTACCAATAAATTTACTCCCGAATTTTAGTAGGGAACTGTGAGATTGCATACACTCGGAGTTCGATACCGCTCTGAGGTAGCGAATACTTACATAACCTGACTGGAATGTACAGGCGATTGAGAGGCAAATCGGTTTTGAATTAGGTACCTACGTAGGCCTAGGTACGTAGAGTTTACAGAATCTCAGTTTTAAAAACTCGACTTTTTACACCCGAAAAAAATCAACAACGGCCTTTTTTTTGCCAATGTAATGGAAGATTATTATTATTATACCCATGTAATGAAGATTATTGTTTTGGTTATCAAATGTGAAAAAAAGACCGTAAAACATTTAAAAGCTTCGTTTCGTACATAATTTGGTCGAATCCGAGAAACCCTGTGGTCTATTAAAGTGACTTATGTTTTTGTTATGTAGGTATTCTTTATTTGGGTCAGGTTCTTAATTAGTTCTTAAGTCGAACGACAAAATTTTCGTGTTGTTAAACATTGAACAATAAATAAATCTATACTTATAATAAAACTGTAACAAGTCCAATTCTGTACATTGAAGATATTTTGAAAATTTTTTTTGGAGGGCACTCTATTATCGATACTCAAGCCAAAACTGTATTTTTTTTCATTCATGTCTGTCTGTCTGTCTGTCTGTCTGTCTGTCTGTCTGTATCGTAAACGCGCATCACGCCGAAACTACTTGATGGATTGAAATGAAACTCGGCATGATTGTAGGTCATACTACGAGGAAGGACATAGGATACTTTTTATCCCGGAAGTCAGTAAGGTTCTCATGGGAGAGGGTATGAAAGTAAAAATCCTTTACCGCGCATTACGCCGAAACTGCTGAATGAGTTGGAATGAAACTCGGGACGATTTGAGTTCATAGTACAAGAAAGGACATGGGATACTTTTTATCCCGGAATTCGGTAAGGTTCCCCTGGGAGAGAGGGTGAAAGAAAAATTCTTTAACCACGCATCACGACGTAATTGAATGAATTCGAATGGAACTCGGGACGATTGGATATGGGATACATTTTATCCCGGAATTCAGTTTGGTTCCCCTGGGCTATACGGGTTTTCAAAAATTACTCACAGCATATGAACGACGCGTACACACGCGTCGTTCAGAGAACCTTACTGACTTCCGGGATAAAAAGTATCCTATGTCCTTCCTCGTAGTATGACCTACAATCATGCCGAGTTTCATTTCAATCCATCAAGTAGTTTCGGCGTGATGCGAACTCGGGACGATTGGATATGGGATACATTTTATCCCGGAATTCAGTTTGGTTCCCCTGGGCTAAACGGGTTTTCAAAAATTTCTCACAGCATCTGAACGACGCGTGTGTACGCGTCGTTCATATGCTGTGAGTAATTTTTGAAAACCCGTATAGCCCAGGGGAACCAAACTGAATTGAACTGATAAACGCGAAAGTTTGTAAGTATGAATGGATAGATGGATGGATGTTTGTTACTCTTTCACGCAAAAACTGCTGAACGGATCTGGATGAAATGGCACAGAGATAGATTATAAGCTGGAATAAGAAATAGGCTTTATTTTATCTCGAAAATCCCACGGGAAAGGGAATTACGCAAGTAAAATCGCGAGTACTCCAAATACTAATCATGCGCAGACGAAGTCGCGGGTACCAGCTAGTTCTCTATATAAATGCTTTGTCTCTTCGCACAAACAGCTGTAACGTGTCATCTGAAGTAGAGTAGTTAGGTAGGTTGGTAAGTATCTGTGTACTTGTAGGTGAAAAAACTAATATAAATAAATATAAACCGAACCTTTATTAATCACGGGCCCCGAATAAGTCCCTAAGCTCACATGGGACTGATGGGGACTTTTGACACTTTATTCCTTGTGGTAAACCTAAGGTCTTTACGAAGATTTGGCTCTGTCGGAATTTTCTTTATTTCAATTGCCTAAAATGACCGGACTAAACCTATTCCATTCCACCCACCTTGACTTGACGCCATTGCTGGTGTTAGGTATTTTAGACGGATTAGGTTAGGTATTAGGTTAGGCCTCATGGCAGTTAGGAATGTGATAGAGATACGACGAGCTACGTAAGTACTTATTTTTTAATTTCTTGATTCTACTAAAATATAATAAACTAACTAAATAAAATAAAACTAAATACTATTTATTTATTTACTATTTTTTTTAGAGGCGCAAATATGCAGGTCTCGACAGAACCTACGCATTTGCTCCCCTTGGATTCGAGACCCTAGGTCCGTGGGGTACCGAGGCTCTCCGGGTTTTAAAAAAATTATCTGAGCGTCTGGTCGATGCGACGCGTGACCCGAGAGCTGGTGAATATCTGGCTCAACGCATCAGCATTGCCATACAGCGTGGTAATGCAGCCAGTGTCTTGGGGACGCTTCCGACTGGTATTGACATGGATCAATTGAGCTACCTTTAGACTGTTTGCAACCGTCTGCAGTTAGCTCAATGGTTTCAATTGTAAATACTAGTTGTAATTTTTCTATTTCTTTGCTTGTAATTTTCGTTGTTAATAAAGCTAAAGTCAATACTATTTTGAATGTGACTTAAAAGTCACATTAGTAATTCGATATAGGTAAGTATTTACTTAACTTAGTTCTAAAAATACTAGCCTCCATGAAAAAAATATATATATTAGCAGTACCGTAGTAGGTACCTACCTACCTAACTTCTTTGTATGTTACCTATAAACAGGTCGGTAGGAGAGTAAAACAAAAATCAAAGATCACTGAACGTAGGTAGGCTGTTCACGGTGCTCAATGGATCGGATGATAACCTCGGAGCACTACGGAGGGTGCATACGCACGTGTTGTCAGATTAATTGAATGCCTCCCCGCCCCCCGCACCCGCCCCCCGCCGGTCGCGCTCACAACCCAAACAAACTCTACCTAACCTACTCTAGCAGAAAATGTTCGCGGGCGGCTGCGGCTGCGATCTGCGGCTATAGCCTACAGCCTAGCCCACACTTTGTATTGCAATTGAGATTTTTTCCAAGTGAGTTTTTGATGCGATGTATGAGCAGGTCGCAGGGTAGAGGGGGGAGGGACGAGGCGCGCGGCGCGGTCGCGCGGCCTCTCGCGTTTAGTACACCGCTCAGCAGGAGTGACGAACGCCCGGCTACGCAGGCGGCCACTTTCGTATTCTTCGTTTATTTTCTTTTTCTATTCGTTTAATTTGTCACTCGGACCTACCGGCAACCTTAAATTAAAATGTACCGACGATCTTGAGTCAGTTTGGTGTTGTTTCAATAAGCCGGTGTTTTGTTTTGACAGTGTTGTTCACGTGTGGAGTCGATTTGTTACCGGTTCCGGAGTTTTAAAGTGTTTTAATAGCTTTGTGGCCTTCGTTCGCCTCAGGTAGAGTCGGTGGATCGTCCGACTGCGACAGTGTATGGTCACAGTGATAATTATAAGGATTTCTCGTGGGAACTAGCTGGTAAGGCCGATACGGTAGCCTTCGCGAACTTGGACAAAGTTCGCTGGGATCTGGTTCTAACTGGAGCCAACTCGGGACCAGTGCGTTCCCTTTGCTGCGAAGTTATTTTGAACATACCTTGGCCTTTTGAACCGGCTACCTGCCGACATGCGCAGACTGGCCGCTTGTTGAAATAAAGTTGAAAATTAATAAACAAACAGTGACAGTGTAGTGGTCAGTGTAACAAGTCCCACGAAACAGTGGTCAGTGTACGGTTTAGAAGACCGTTGGAGTTTTTGAATTGTGAACCTACACCTGTCGGATTTCGGTGTTTTGGCTGCGCGCGCACTGGATTTCTTTACCCAGGTGAGTGTTCCTCATAATCGTAACAATAACAAACAATGTTTGGTTAGTTCTGATGACAGTTCCAAGGTTCTCATCGAACCTACCTGGCAGATGCTGGAAGGGACAAGCTGAAGACACGGTGCTTATTAGGGGAGGCCTATGTCCAGCGGTGGACTAATATAGGTTTATGATGATGTACCCTCAGGTAAAAAGCCAGAACGTCATCATGATAATCTAGATACCTACGTACCGTACCAACACCTTCACAGGGTGTAGTTATAAGGTAGGTAGCCACAGTGCCGGATTTATATTTTTTAGGAGTGTAGGCCACTTTTTTCCGCCGCCCCATGTATGTAGCCGTTCATTATTAGCTGCACCCAGGTAGACATACAATTTTATTGTCTGCAATCGAGTGACCGTCCTCTGAAATCTGCCGCCCCTCGAGGACGCTACCGCCCCCCTAGGACACTGCCGCCCCTAGGCCGCGGCCTATACGGCCTATTTACAAATCCAGGACTCGGTAGCCATAAACATAATCTACAATACGTAAGATAAAGTAGGTATTAAGGTAGGTTAGGTAGTCTATTTTCTCGTAAGATGTCTAGTCCAGAAAATCAGCTGTATTACGTAGACATACGTACTATTATGTAGAGGTTTATATAGGCACTTACTTGATACCTCGGGCATAAGTTCCTGCAATAAACATTCTGCGTTCCAAACCCAAGGCAAAGCTACCAAATGGTGAAACCTTCACCTCGAAAGTAAGTAGTACTTATCTAATGTGTAGGTACTTTTACCTATATGTACCTACTTGCCTGACCTAGGTAGAGATCAATACTGAAATCTAACCCGTAAACACAGGTTCCCTACTTAGGTATATTTACGTAGGTTAACTTACCTATGTAGGTAAGTACTCTACCTAGGTATTTCTTTCATAATTTTTTTCAAATACTTACCTCAGACATACTTACCTACTAAGTTCATTCCTAAGATACAGATGAATTTATTCTACCATTACTACCGCACCTATGATGTACCTACATAGGTACTTTTCTTATGTAAGTATAAATAAATGCAAACTGGTATAAAAATTTATCTTCACTTTCGATGCAGAATGTAAAACCAGCCCAAACTTT
This sequence comes from Eupithecia centaureata, assembly GCA_944547425.1. NCBI lineage: Eukaryota > Metazoa > Arthropoda > Insecta > Lepidoptera > Geometridae > Eupithecia > Eupithecia centaureata. The sequence continues at coordinate 11,664,604 of OX155681.1, forward strand.
TTAAAAACTTTTTTACGAACCTCATTCTTTAGGTTCGTCTGGTCGGAAAGGTGAAGTGACGTCATAGGATCTTCTTTCTCGCTCCTTAACCTTGAAGGATTGGGTCTTTGAATGAAATTTGTATTTTGTGGCCAGCTTCCTACCTGAGGCAGTATAGTATCTACCCGCGGCTTCGCTCGTTTTATTTTTATGGAAACCATAGAAGTAGGAATAATAATTCTTACTTCTGTAATGGAAACGTTTTAAAGAATTGCAAGCAAACATTTATAGATAGATAGATAGATGGAAAACGCTTTATTGCACACTTAAATAAAAATAACAATATACAATAAAAATTACTAAGACTTAGTTACAATAGGCGGTCTTATCGCTGAAGAGCGATCTCTACCAGACAACCGTGAATGGATAGAATCATTGGATAGTATAAGGGGATCCGTTAAATCACAAGGCAACTAATTTTTGGGATGAAAAGTAGTTTATGTTATTCCAGGGCTAAAACTACAATTCAAAAGTTCAACCCGATCCATATTATACATACATACAATACATACCTTCGCGTTTAAAATATTGGCAATGATAAGGATTGTTGCCAGTTGAATCATGACCACCCCTAGACTCTACTTTGACTTCCTTTTCTGTGAGGTGTAAAGCATACTTAATATCATACTTTATCGTAGACAAGCGACCCGCCCCGGTTTCGCACGGTTTTACATATAAACCTTGCTCTTGAATCACTCTATCTATTAAAAAAAAACGACATCAAAATCCTTTGCGTAGTTATAAAGATTTAAGCATTCAAAGGGATATAGACATGGGGACAGAAAAAGCGACTTTGTTTTATACTATGTAGTTGATGATAAGGATTGTTGTCCAGTTGAATCATGACCACCCCTAGACTCTACTTTGACTTCCTTTTCTGTAAGGTGTGTAAAGCATACTTAGAATACTTAATATCATACTGTATCGTAAATAATTAGGTGGATTCTTTTATCTGGTAACATAATGTATGATTATAAGTAAAAGCTCTATGTTATTAGTAATTAATAGTAGTAAATAATTTAATTGGTACTTAATTACTATTTACCAATTAAATTATTTATTGATAACTAGAGTTCCGTACGGACGGAATAAATTATATTCGTTGGATTCAAACTTTCGAACTTTACTGTTACTAGCTAGTTCGCTTTGTACTTTGTTGTCAAGAAAATATTTTTTGAACGTAGTTTATAAAACTCTGCTTACACATCAGATTAGAGCAGGACAGATAACTATCGTCCCTGTCACGCATAAGGCCACCGCTGCACTTACTAAGCCTACAAATAAGAGAGTTTTGCGTAAACACCACGCTTGGCCGATGGCAGTGAACACACAGTGGAGGTATATACCTGTACTTGAAGTAAATACCTGCAGTAGAAGTAAATACCTGCACTGGAGGTAAATACCTACCTGAATTTCAGGTGAATACCTGCACTGCCGGCACTGGAGGTAAATAAAATACTTGCATTTGAGAAATACCTGCACTGGAAGTAAATACCTGCACTGGAGGTAAATACCTCCAGTGCGATCACCAATTAGGTATTTCTACTTCGTCTGAAGGTTTTTAAGGGCTGGTCCACCAGTTCAAAGTCGCTAAGCGAGCTATGGAAAGAGCTATGTTTGGAGTTTCTCTGAAGGATAGAATTCGTTATGAATACATGCGATGCGGTAGAGAATATAGCTCAAAGAATTAGCAAGCTGAAGTTGCAGTGGGCTGGTCATATATCGCGAAGAACCGAGAACCGTTGGGATAAACGAGTTCTTGAGTGGAGATTGCAACTCGGCAAACGTAGTGTAAAACGCCCTATGGCCAGGTGGGATGGCGATTTGCGAAATACTGCAGTTAGTTCCTGGATGTAAGCTGAAGACAGGGTGCTATGACCTCAGGGGAGGCCTGTGTAAAGCTGTGGACTAATATAGTTTTTGTTTTATTAGTCTTTTTACGTTTCTTACGAATAAGGTAGACAACGAAAAAGTGATCTCAAATTCCTACCAAAGTGGTCCGATGAGACCGAAAGTGAACCAGTTTGTACCAGTTTTTTAGCCTGACCTCAACTGAAAACGAAATTGATAATAGATTGCACTTGTTTTCCTTTCTTTTGTTATGAAGTCTCGTTGAGTAATGAGTACCTAATAAAGAATTTCCTACTTTAGAGGAAAAACTAGTGATAATTTTTAAAATCTAGATAAAATACTACGCTAATTCAAGGTAAAGATTGTTCAACGTATTTTTAATCTTCGTAATTTAGTAGTTACTTGTTGAAAGAATTTTTATAGTACAGTCATTGTCAAAACTTATTTTAGGGTCCAATAACTAAACAAAAGAATCCTTTTTTTGCGAAAGGTCTATAAATGCCGTTGGCCGAGACACCCAAATAACCTTAGTTACATTCTTACACCTTGTTATTGTTATGTTTACGGAACCCACACCCCTCGCTACTAATAATAATAATTTCGGTTTTCGATGCCCAATACGAAAGGATTCTACCTGAACGCGGTGACTTTTTTTTGGACACAAGTTTTTGTGAAACCTGTTTGGTGCATTCGATTAGTTGCAAAAAAGAAACAAAAAGTCTTTTACAGTCTGTCTGCAACAATATCAAAAATAATTTATTTCTAGATGAACTTTCCTAAAATAAATATTTTTCCTATAGTTGTACCTAGGTAAAATGTAGGTTATAAACTTTTTATTTTTCTTAAGCGAGGTCGGTTTTTCATGCTTATTGCTTATGCAGTGGCACGAGTTTATATTATTTTCATTAACTAAGTTATGAAAGCGAAATTAAATATACATAATAATTAAATTATTAAATTACCTAAATTTTATATATTTACGAGTAAGTAGTCGAGCAGCAACGCAAGGCAATTTTTTATGAATATAATTTATGGAATGCATAATTTTCATAACCTTGCATCTTAATAATATTTTTATAGCCAGTGTTGTGTAAGTTAGTAATTAAAAGAAGAAAAAAAAACACGTCGGTCGTGATTTATAAGCTAAGCAGAACTAGTCGATTACGTCATGAAATAAATCTCGAGTGATGCGAAGTTATTTATACTATTTTTATTCCATGATCTTTTAATGTCGTTGTATAGGTATTTATTTACAATGATGTAGTCATCCTGTATACTAAAATTGAATTACAACATAGGAACTTTATTCGTAATGGGATCTAACGGATTCATCATCATCCGTAACCCGACTTCACCCTTTTCTCAGTCGCTACACTGTTGACAGAGTGGTCGTAGTCGTCATATCAGGGAAGGTGTCAAAAAATAATTTAATTTTGGCCGTCCGTCCGCGCTTGTACGTAAAAACATATTGTTATTCATTTTTACTAGGTTCCCGTCAGACATCGGCACTGAAACGGCCCTGTGCTTTTTTAATTTAGCTTATTTTTTTTGTAACAATGACAACCGAATGAACACCGTTGTTCTATGCAAATTTCAAAAACGCCTTAAACTTTCTTTCCCTAAAATAGAAAAATTACTGTAACATTACGAGTTTTTTTACAATTAAAATTACAACCAAAGAATGGAAAATAAATACCTCCGTAAAACTGCCTAATATAAACAATGTAAAAATAAACTGCAAAATCGGCACAGGCGTCAAATCATAATATTTACCTACTTTAAAACAACTAAGAAAACTTCGAGACGAACAGCTTTTATTACTTTAAAAATACGACAACTTTTCAATTCTATTTTATTATTTTTTGAAGAGATAGATTTACCAGCAGACGCTAAAGCCATCATAAATAGATCAGGTAGATAGGCCAGTTATCATGAATATAAACAGCATTCCCACAATTTGTAACCAACATTCAGAATTATCTTGTCCAAATAAAAATATTACTTCCCTAATTCCGAATTCTCTAACTGGCAACCGAGTTTTGTAAAGTTTGTAGAATCCGCCGTCGAAAATTTACATTTTTATCACCATCGCTTTAGTTCATTTTGTGGGACATTAGAAAGACATTTTTGTACCTGAGTGTACTTGTGCTTTCTAATGTGTTTATGATAATATCGTTTCAAGCAATATCGTGTATAGAGTTATAAAAACATCCATTAAATTTGAAAACACAAGCCGTACGTAAACGTACTATAAGGCAGTTTTAAAGTTAAGTAGGAAAAATCAAAAGAACCTACGATAAGAAGTAGGTATAATGTAAAAACACTGTATTCCTTTGTTAACATGTTCTTTTATTTATTCTCACGATAATTACAGATACGGAAATAATTCAGATGCCTTGACAATTTAAGTAGCTTCGACTTGTCCACTTTAAGTCATTAGTTTTCTTTGTTGATTCTTCTGTAGTCTTAGAAATATCGCCTTGTTGAATATTAATAAGATGTTCTTTAAACGATCTAGTAAAACAACTTTTATTATCAGTCGGTAAAAAGGCGTTGAAGGTTTTTTTATTCATGTGAAAACTTACTAATTTCATTAATTACTAGGCTACACGAACACAAGCTCTTTTAGGGCTTATGATAATTTTAATAAAATGATAAATACCTTAATAAAATAATAATTCAAAGTCAATGTCAAAGTGCTTTATTTCCTTTAGACCTTCCAGGACTCTTGGACACGTCACAAAATTGATGTTACAAATTTTAATTAAAACTAGAAAATAAAGTGCTCACTTTGATTTTTGTTCACTTAGGTTGTTAGTTTTCGAGTTGGAGCAAAACTCGTTCCAAACATCTTTATCCTCTAAATAATCTGATATTTTATAGTAAGCCTTTTTACAGAGAATAAATAGTTTTTTGACAATTTGTTTGAATTTATTTACTGACAATTTTTGCAACTCACTTGGAGTTTTGTTTTTAATTAGCGCTTATAATAATTTTTAATTAAATCTATATATATAAAAGAAAGTCGTGTTAGTTACTTCACTTATAACTAAAGGACGGCTGAACCGATTTAGCTGAAAATTGGCAGGGAGGTAGTTTAGAGCCAGGAGAAGGACATAGGATACTTTTTATCCCGTTCGGTACTTATAATAAAACCGTGCGAAGCCGGGGCGGGTCGCTAGTTATAAATATAAATAATAATTAATAACAACAATAAATAAATCGTACAAGTTTTTGTCCGCGGCTCCGCACGCGTTGTTTGTATGGAAACGTCTCAAGGCTATTTCTATCCCATGGGAACTGATTTATGGGATGAAAAGTAATTAATGTGTTATTCCAGGCCTACAATGATGTCTGTTCAAAATTTCAGCCCGATCCGTTCAGTAGTTTTAACGTCAAGAGGCAACAAACAATTAACTTTCGTGTCACTACATAGTATATAAAACAAAGTCGGTTTCTCTGTCCCTATGTTCCTTTGTATGTATCTTTAAAGCTACGCAACGGATTTTGATGCGGTTTTTTTTAATAGAGTGATTCAAGAGGAAGGTTTATATCAGTAAATCAGTAAATCAAAATCTTTATTTCTTTAGGCTTACAAAATAAGCACTTAGACAAGTCAAATTTAATACTATAGTACTTAATACATAATTATCAAAACAATATAAGAAATAAAGTGATAATTGAATTTCGTATTGATATACGTATAATAAAACCGTGCTAAGCCGGGGCGGCTCGCTAGTTTATAATATTTGTGATATGAGGTGTATGTTCACTCACGGCCAACTTCATAAGTCAAGTCGTATGTAAACTATACCTTTAGTACACAGAAAAGGGTTCAGCAGGCATCAAGTTGAATAATCACCTTCCAGATTCACCCCACCGCTCTGACCACAGCTTGCAAATGTACGGAACCCCATTCTATGCTATAATTCACAGGACATGGGTTCGTGCCGTGCGAGGCCCTAAGGGAAGTACTATTCCTCACACAAACCTTCATGAAACTTTCAATCATCTGTAGGGGTATTTTAATTCATTCGATTCATTTCTGTAACGGATTCGTCAAATTCGAATTCGATTCCATTTCCGTCAGATCTTTAAAACGCTATTTTGATTTCGTATCTAAACTAAGGAACTATAAGGATCCAAATTCAAATGGCAAAAGTTTTCGAATCCGCTTGTTTAAAACAGCGTTCATCGTCAAAAGTTTCCGATATCGAATCTGAAGGCTTTTCCGAAGAATTAAAATACCCCTGCTGGTGGTATCACAAGCTTGGGTTAGTATGGGGTTAATTGATGCACCATAATAATAATATTAGAAAAATACGACGCAGATACGAAGAAGACTGTAGACCTCAGCGACGTCACTCTAATAAAAATAAAATTATACCTAGAAAAACCGCAACAAATACTTGCAGATCGAATAAACATTTGAAAATTTATACCTAGTTATGGAAAATATCATAAATCCGAAGCCGAGATCCCTCTCATTTTCATACAAATCTTCTTAGTGAGAGCGAGGTTTCACTACAACTTACGTTAAATAAAAGTTGTTTGATGCCGCTGTGTTGAAAAGAAATACTTGTTTGTTTGCAAAGATTACTTTTTTCGTCATCGTCATCGAATGCTCAACCGGTACCAAGTACTCTGAAAGCCCGTCGTTTCCACATGACAGGTTAGGTAGAGTGGCTCTAACCGAATGGCGTCTAGGGATTCAGACACAACAGACAGTTGCATTGACTACAGACAGAAGCCTTGACATCGGTTGGCCTCGAATGATCCTGAATAAATGATCATGTTCCGATGCAAAGTCCAGTAGCACTTTCAGGAGCCTATTTTTTAAAAGTATTCTGTGCAAAGTTAAACGAAGGCTTTTGTTAAGTAGTTGTAATTAAGTTGTAATTTTAAAATTGACAGCCGTTTTGGGACTAGATGTTACTGTGTGGATTGTCCAGCATTATTTATTTCTTTATTATTATTATTTGTAGAACACTCGTGCGAAAATGATAGGAATATTTTTTTGCGTTCATTGGACATAACAAAAGAATTGGCAAAACAACAAAAAAGTAAGCGCACCTTTTTTAAAAGACGTAAGTAAAAATTGGAAGACTGTTTATAGCAACAAACCAACTTATAGAATTAAAAAGCATAGTTCAATCAACTAAACCGCTGTGAAAACCTCTTTAAATGTGATAGAGTATGGGTAGAATAAAGCTTTATATTTTTTATTGCTGCGGTTTCGCCCGCCATTGATGCTAAAGACAACGTATGATCAAAACCACAATCCATTAGCGATTTAAAGGCCACTGTTTATCGGCCATCGAGAATAGAGTTGAGTATGCAATGCCGAGTAAACTCAACATATCGCTGCTATGTTTATAACCTCTGGGGAAAGGGATTTTTAGCATCTAAAGAGACAATTTTAAAGAATAGTTATTTGATTAGCGTATTGCCGCGCCGGCACGCTCCGATTTTATTTGCAATCGATATTATATACCTAAATATTGCTCGACAGTCCACAAAGCAACATCTACATATATAGCCCCCAGCTAAGCAGAGCTCGCGTAATGGGTACTAGATAACTGATATACATAATACAATATCCTAAACCTATACAGGGGGACCAAAAAGCGATGTTATAAAAAAAAGGAATGCCTCACCCCCGGGGTTACCCGAAAATATCACGTTTTATCGAGTGATTATTTTAAAGAATTGTTTTTTTGTAGAATTATCGGGCAGAAAGGTTAAAACTGTTGTATATTTTTTTTGTAGAATGTAAGAGCAATTGTTTTTTTTAAGTTCTAGATTTAACCCAAATATGCAAAAATAACACGTAAAAATATGTTAACTTGTACAAACGTTTTTCATCAGACAAGTCATTTGTATGTAATGGGGGTTAATGATCGAAATAACATCGTAATGCTCAAGCTAATTTGAAATAGACACCTCTAGTTTTTGTCACAATGATTAATGAAAGTTCAACAAGCTATCACTCCATACAAACAGGTTTATTTATGAAATAGGTATCTGGGGTTCTACTGGGGTTGTCAGCGACAGCCTGTAATTAATTACGGTACGCCCCCCGTCTACTCGATTGGAGCTACTTAGCGTGGCTCGCTCTTCGATGTTTCGCAGTTCGATGAGACCTTTATTCTAGCACTAGCGACCCGACCCGGCTTCGCACGGTTTTATTATTACGTATAAACCTTCCTCTTGAATCACTCTAGCTATTAAAAAAACCGCGTCAAAATCCGTTGCGTAGTTTTAAAGATTTAAGCATACATAGGGACAGGGACAGAGAAAGCGACTTTGTTATATACTATGGAGGTATGTAGTGATGAATGGCGCAGCGGGTGAAAGTCCGTCTTCAGCTGGTTGCAAATTCGATTCCCGCCGAGACAAATGAGTAGAAAGATGTTCTAGCGTTATTGTTTTACTTGTGTTTATGATGTATTGGGTAATAGATATTTGATAATCTCAATAACTACAATATGCGGGAATCGAACGGGTAACCTTTCTCCGTCGCAGGTGGACTTTCGCCCACCGCGTCACGACGGTAATTGCAGTTAAGTACCTAAATAAATGTGCAAAGAAATAGTTCCTTTTTAATTATTTCAGTACAAGTCAAATAATTTTTTTATTATACAATATTATTACTCCACTGCTTTCTCTATAACATAGGCCAAAGTAATAAAATATAGTTTTGCAATTATATTTTCTTGTTCGTATGTTACCATATGAACCGCACTAAGGCTGTGTTTCCACCAGAGATATATGAGCAAGCTTAGCATTGCGAAAATAAATTGCGACGCTTTGACAATTTCTTAATTATGCAGATATTCATACATTTTTTATTAATTGAATATCTACACCCTAAGCACCCATAACAAATATCTGCAGATTGTAATAACATTTATCCCATATAATTACCAAAAAATTACCAGACGCCGCGCGTCGCGCCGCGCCGTCAAATCGCAAAACGCAAGACTATGTAAAAGATGGAATGCGTTTTAGTACAAAATATTTCCTTGAACAATTATTATTGTAAAATGGGTATTGCAATATTAAATTATTATTTCTATTAACTTCTTTTATTTCAAGCGACAATTTATTTAAAGTTGGTACTGGTTGCTTTGTAAAGTATGTGAGTATGCAGGTAAAATGTAAGTTTTGACGCAATACGTAGACTAATGTAAATTGAAAGCTTCTCACGAATGTTGGAAGATCAACCGGTTTGTCCACATGTGTATAGGCTGCATAGTTGTTTAAGAGCTTGGGGTCATTATGGGTGGCACAGCTTAAAGCAGCTAAACTGGTTGGATGTAATGATAGGTTATTGCGATTTATATGAGTCATTTGTAAATTTAGAAAATGATTATTCCATTACACGTGATCGTTATACATTTTGATCTTGGTCGACGCGATCAAGACTTTAATTTGAAATAGGTTGCACAATAGTAATAGACATCACTGCACTATTGCAAAAAGGTATATTCAGTTGAAATGGTAAACTTATTTTCTTATCCTTTCAAATTCGAAGCCTAGAATCTACCAGGAGCGCATAAAGTTATAAGAGTGCATTCGAATCCCGCAAGTCGAAGTAGATACGCGCCTCAAGCGAGTCGTACGTAATGCGCCCGATAATGTATTCAGATCGCATTTATTCGCGAAGCATAGGAACCACTGAAACAAGGTTCTAGTCTAGGAGGATCCCCTTGGGCTAGATTTTCAAAACGCCTTTGTTGTGGGAGAAATCTTGAAGGAAATACGAAAGGATGCACGAGAATGTCGTCTTTTGAATTTAAAATCTGTTGTTTATCGTATTGTCTACCCAGCAGTTTCTATTGTTCGGGTATCTCAATTTGTTTTACCTAAATCGATCTTAATGTCCTACAATTTACCTTCATGCTTGTGGAAAAGTCCCTGGCCAAAGCCTTAGAGATAGTTTTCCCTGTAATGTGGCCAATATGTTTCAATGAACGCACCAGATGCAACCCGACAGATTAGAATATACAGCGTTAACCTGTCGTACGTTATTGCCTCCTGTCGGTAATAGCTTGGGAATCGGGTTATGGGCTGGATTGGGGTGTAATATCACATGTGCTTAGGTGTACGCTTTTAGCATACTCCTTTCTATAACCACATTCATATTACAAGTACGATGTGACCTCCATAAAACGCGTATAATAGTTTTGCGGTTAAAAAGCTTAAAGCAAGTGAGCACTTTGCGTCGGTCGCCCCAAGAACCGAACCTGGTAAAGCTTTTAAAGTTAAGCCATTTTTCTATTGTGGTTGACGTTTCGCGTTCAAGAATTTTCGATTTTTCTGTTAGAATGCATGTCTTGGCTGCGGCCAGCTGGACTGGAAACTTTTTGTATAAATTGGGCACTTCAGCAAAATCGACAATAATCTCAAAAAGTTTAAAAAAAGTTTAATATAACTACTGCAGCACTATAAGGAAGTTTTGTATGGCCCAATAGAACTGTTTTTTTACCAATAGTTCCATTGGGCTGTAGGCAATACGCAATACTAATTACTGGCACAACGACTCGAAGCTTGGCCTCCGATACACCAGTGATCAACAGTAGAGGGCCTGATTAAATTCAGTCATCGTCGTCACGATGCGCCTGCTTTCTGTTGCTTGTAATTTGATTGCTATTCAGACATTTTTCATGAGCTTGATAGAGTAGCGTCACAAAACGTCTGGTCTTTTTCGCTTGTCGCCGATCCAGGTCGAATTCATCATTGGATTGGCTTTGAAAGCTTAAAACTAAACGAAAATACATTTCAAATTAGCAAGTGTTTAAACGCGCATTACCGGTCTAGTAGCTTAACTAATGAGGATTGCGAAATTTGCGCATGTACCCTACAAATTTATTTCCCATTGTTGAAATATTGATTGCTTTTCCAGCAGAATCGGATTAAATATAAAGTAAGGCAAGATACCACTGTGTGAATAGTGTCAGTTGTTTGCATAGGATCGATGGGCTCTTACGATTATCCTTATCTCTAATTAGCAAGCTCTTAACATAATCCTTCCTCTTGTCAATGTTTACCTTTATACTCGCTCATCGGATTTCTAGGGAAGTTGGGGAAAGTAGCTCCACTGGTGACATGGTTTCTAAATTTAGCTTGTCATCAATATATTTTGACAGGTGGGGTGGGTGGGCAACCCTTGAAATCCAGGGATTAAGTAACCGCTTACGTGATTCTGCCATCCGAGTATGTTGCGGTAAACGTTGCGGTTACAATCATCCTATCTATATAAATAATAATAAATAATAAATAATGCTGGACAATCCACACAGCACCATCTAGCCCCAAAGTAAGCTACTCAAAGCTTGTGTTATGGGTACTAGATAACTGATATATTTAATACATTATAATTATACATAGATAGATATTTTTTATTATACATATTAAACACCCAGACCAACGGAACAAATTTCTGCAGATCGTGCACAAATTTGTTCCGAGGCGGGAATCGAACCCGCAACCTCCTGCGTCGCAGGCGGACCTTCGCCCACCGCGCCACATCGGTCGTCGATATGTGTACTATATTTGTAACTAGCTTCTTAGAGCGCCTTCACTAGCGGTTTCTCTGAATAAAAAGTAGCCTTTATGATATTCAGATCTAAAACTAATACGTGCAGAATTTCAGCTAAACCTATTTATTTGTATTTTTGGCGTTGTCTTCTCACAAACGTCTTAACAAAAGCAATAACTTTCGCCTTTACGATGTTAGTAAGATAGATAATTCTGTTCAAATCGATGCAACCTCTTCCACTCTAGCATGTAGATACTTAACTCATACAATTTTGTCAAACATTACAAAAAGAGCGTTGAATGGTCTATTCTTTTTGATTTTTTAAGTGTATATTTATTCATGACACTGTGTCACATCTCAGAAGGGAAATAAGGAACAATTTCTATGTAGGTAACTACATTTTAAACAACTCGTGGTGAAGTAGGTACAAACGTTTTAGATCGCACATCTAGTTGTGAGCCTCCGGTTTTACCTTTTCCTGAGCCTAGAATCTCGCGTGACCTGATTCCGGTTATAATGTTTCAATTTGTTATTTTAGAACTGTGGTCGGCAAAAAGCCTTTCAGTTTAACAGGACGTTATCGCATTCAAATAAAACTATTATGTTAATGGGTTATTTGCTCTTTGCATGTTTGTTGCAATAATAAAATTAACCACATTGAAATACCAGACAGCGAAGGATTAGAACTTGAAAAAGACTTGCTTATTATTAACCAAAATAATGGTATCTTCATATCAAGAGCAGAAAGGCTCTAGAAATGGTTTCTATCTAGACCATCGTGTAAGTGGTCCACTAAGGATACTTCTTCAGACTTAACGCTCTCTTTCAACACCCTTATTCTTTAAGACCATGAGGTAATAAATGTCTTATCAAACAGTCATTCAACCTTTAAGTCTACCTGTGAATTAATTGATACCTTCATCATCAACCTATATGATGAAGGTATCAATTAATTCACAGGTGGACTTAAAGGTTGAGAACTCTCAACACTCAAAATTATACCTACTACCAGCAAATTATTCCTCAAGCTCTGAAGTATTTAACAATAAAACATTGCACGTTCAGATCATAAGTTAAATTTCGGTATGCTTTCAGTTATCTTTCCTTCCATAATTTATTACGTCACGATTAAAAGCATCAGGAAAGTTCAGTTAAAGCCAAATTGCCTGCAAACGGCAATGAAAGTTATCTAAAATCAAACGACGACGTAAAACGTTTAGGAGAAGTTTGGGAAAGCTTACTAAATGGTTTATAATTAACCTACATCAAGAAACCATCTGAAAATTAAGCTTGGAACAAAACTGATTATTTCTATGTTAAGATTGATATCCATACTAGCATAGCTAGCGTTTACGGACAGTTTGCTTTGTGTGTGATTGTTTTCCTTGCATTTTCTACACACCTTTAATTACCAAATACTTGTTTTTCATCGAACTAATAATGAAAACTAGCCAAGTGCTAGTGGCACTCGGGCACGAAGGGTTTCGTACCGTTATCTATAAAAACAGTAAAAAGATCATGTCTTGTATGGGAGCCGCCTTAAACATTTATTTTGTGCTGTTTTTAGTATTTGTTTTAAAAGTGGCAACAGACATACATCTTCTGTGAAAATTTCAACTATCTATTATGGTTCATAAATACAGCCTGGTGACAGTATGTGGTGTATGACAGGTGTATTTCTGTTGCCGTTTACACACAAATACTAAAAACGGCACAAAATAAATGTTTAAGGCGGCTCCCATACAAAACAAGATATTTTTACTCGGACGCACGGCCGGTTTTCGTAATATGGTGATGTTTTAATCTTTGGGTTCCTAACCCTAAAAACTAACCTTACCATCAATATCTTTTGTACATACGAGTATCTATATCATTCTATTTGAGGGTGTAATAAGCCGTCCAAAGTTATAATTGGGAATAAGCGATCCTGTTCGCGCCTCAGCTCCGCGCCAGACGTAAATTAGTTACCAACTACTAAACTGATACTCAGGTCTACTTCCGTTTAGCGGTAACTGGCTTTTCGTTGAGCGTCTTTCTTATTCATTGAGATTGAAAAACAGCTTTCGTATCAGGACCATGATAGGCCCCCTTTTATTAATATTATACTTTTTTTTGTGACACCAGCTCACCACAGTTTTTTTTATAGGAGAACCGAATATTTTGATGCGTTTTATAATTGTTCGTGGGACCACCACATAAATTTGATCAAGATCTGACTAGTAGTTTTTATACGTTAAGAATTTAACTACATCGATGAATATCTCAAGTTTTGTTTTAAAAAATCCTAAAATCGCAAGTAGTAGAAGAAGTAGAAATAACTCTTAACTACCTACATACTTAACAAAAATAAAAATAAAAAATTCGACTATCCTACCGAGTCGTGCCGATTCAAACGTGCTGTACAATTTCCTAAAATATACGAGTTTTATATTTCGGACGAAGACATCCTTCAGCCCAAGAATCTATATGCAAATCCAAAGTTCATCGTTTGAACATCCGCTGTGCAAGCCCACGTGCCCAGACAAGCCAGATGTATTCGTATTTAGGCGCAAACAGGAGCTAAAGTGGTGCCACCACTTATTTTATCATAACTAGCGACCCGCCCCGGCTTTGTACGGTTTTATTACGTATAAACCTTCCTCTTGAATCACTCTATCTACCGCATCAAAATCCGTTGTGTAGTTTTAAAGATTTAAGCAGTGGACTATTATAGGCTGGTGATGATGATGATGATGATGAAGCAGTCAAAGGGACATAGGGAAATAGGGACAGAAAAAACGACTTTGTTTTACACTATGTAGTGATTCCGTTAAGGAAGAAGTAGGTACTCAGGAAGAGATACGAAGTTGTCTTTGGTGGCCACCAAACTCTGTTTTCGTATCTCTTTCTAAAATAGACAAAAAATAGAAATTACTACAGATGCACTAAAAAAAAGCTTAAGATAAGTTTAACAAACTGTTTGTGTGAATTTTGGAAATTCCTTTGTTTAACGGAATTATATAATAAAATAAATGGTGGCACCACTTTAGCTCCTGTTTGCGCATTAAACGTAGGGTGCCATATAGAGTGTAACCATGAAGCGTATCGGTTAACGTCCTATTGTTGGTCTCACGTGTTGTAATTGCGTATGACCTTCGACCAGGTTCTGTGCATTTCGAGTTCTATCTACGCAGGTATTTGTACAATCGTAGTTGTTAGAAATAATAAAATACATATACCTATGTTTACAAATAGCCGACACTATTTGTAAATATTTGAACTGTCAGGATGACAGGCTCAGGAAAAGTTTCAAGGCTATATCTATTCCATGTGAACTGATTTTATTAAATGAAAAGTAAAGTTTTATTCCATGATAGAGTAATAAAGATTCATACCTACAACTAAACATCGGTACATACAAACACTAATACTAATAAGAAAGGGCTCGATTTTAGTTGTATCTTCCAAAATTTTGTTGATCCGTTTCCTATACCTAATATCAGTTCATAATGGTCTGTCAGCTAAATATTCTACAGCATGCGTCCAAATAAGCGAGAGTTACTTCGAATTTCTGTTGGAAAAAGAAGCTTAAATTTCGTATTAAAAATTTGTGTACGAAATTGTTATTAGTACCATTGTAGAAGGGATGCCCGTTTTGAAATGCCAACACAAACAGTAAGACAAAACGGCGCGATTTTAATCAAACCCTTTGCAACAGAAAAAACAGGTCAACATTTTTTATATCTGTGAGTTCTGTGACATTGTTTGATCTCTTTACTTTACAGAAACGGCATGTAACCACCTAAAATTAGAATCAATTTCGTACGGAATCACATATCACAGATTTCAGTGATAACTAGTGCCAGCCGCGAAAAAAAATTGGAAGACATCCAACAATCGATTACATTTACTCCACTGTTAACAGGAAATGATCATATATCTCTGCATTCGGATCTGAGTTTATTTTAAGTTCTTAAAAATATTTTTACATTTTAATTTCTGTTTAATCTTCGAAGTAGTTTAAAAGATGAATGTTACTACCGAGCTGTTTGAGTTAATCGCGTTTTACGTCCTGATCTGTTATCTCCCCTGAATTTCTCAGGTTATCATACTTATCATCCGATGTTCTGGATAATTTATCGCTAGCCCAGCTGTCAACATGTCAATGATAAGTGTCAGGCGAATTATATCGCTCTATCATAGCTCTATCAATGTTCTTGATGTTGTAGTCAATACCGAAATTTTAGACAAATCATAAAAATATTATATCACAGACTATATTAACAATTTTATTACAATTAATTTATAATTACAAGCTTTTGTCTGACATATTCCTATTTTAACTTACAAAGAAAATTAAAATCTAGGAATAGACACACATAAAAATAGTATTAGAAACAATTGTGCCAACTGCAGAAGGTTGGAAACAGAAGATAGCTCAACAGCTAATCCATATAGTACCAGTCGGAAGTCCCCAAGACGCTGGCTGCATTACCACGCTGTATGGGAATACTGGTATATTAATATACATAAAACATACGTGAATACGCCTGGTTAAAGTACATCGATGACGTAATAACTCATTTCCACTTTACCTTTCAAGATAAAGAGTCTGGATAACTGGCTTTAAACAATTCTTTCTCCCAAATGAATGACAAAAACAGGCTTAGACTGTCATAAAGGCTTTAAACAAGTTTCCGTTGATTTCATAAATTCTTTCTCCCAAATGAATTACTAACAGACGTGGACGTGGATAAAGTCTACAAAGCCATTTCCATATCATAAATCAAAATAACACTTTTCTTTTTAACGGCTCAAAATATCCCAGTAAATTTCTCCAACATTACCTAGAGATTTAAAATAATGGATTGAGCTTCGATTACATTCATCTCCTAAGTGTCTTTTTGCCTTCAGCCATCGGAAAATGAGGAGAGCGCCTCAGGGAGCAGATATTTTCTTGCCCCACAACAGACTAATGTCTAACTCTAGCTAGAGCAAATATTTGCTGACAAAATACGCCGAAGATTTACTTTTCAGTTTGGCTTGACCGACATTTGAAACATTATACTTTTCGTTCTTTCTTTGCAACATTCATTGAATTGAAAATGGATTGTGTGGCAAACAATGGTTGACTGCGGCCTTGTTAATGATTCTGAATGCCCGAGCGTGAGACTGGAATGAGTCGTTTCATACCGCAAGTATTTCGCACTGCATTTTGTTTATTTGTCTCCGTTCCTCTTCTGATTGAATAGGTCTAACCCTCTCTCTCTACGGGTTCAGGTTACGACCCATGATGTGCAAATCGATTGTAGAATCGATAGTATTGAGTGCATCCGTTACTGGTACGGTTAGAAGTCGCGGTTTTGAACCCGTGTTCCCAAGGTCTAAGAAAAGGATATTATCTTATCTGATGTCGAATATCTAACAGCTGAATTACTATTGAAAATCAAGGACTAGAATTTAGGACTACAATTTAAAGAATTGAGCTAACTGCAAACGATTGCATACAGTCTTGAGGTGGCTCATATGATGTTTAACAATACTAGTCGGAAGCGTCCCCGAGACGCTGGCTACATTACCATGTTGTATGGCAATGTTGATGCGCGATACTCACCAGCTCTCGGATCACGCGTCGCATCGACCAGACGCTCAATTTTTTTTTTAACCCGTAAGGCGTCTGAACCGAACGGGGACCTAGGGTCTCGACTCGAACCTATGCATTTGCTCCCCGCAAATGCATAGGTTCTGTCGGATCCTGCATATTTGCGCCTCCTAAAATTCTCAGCTAAATATTCACTCAAGTTAAATATTGAGTCTGTGTTTTAGCTGCAGTCCATGCCAATATTTGATTCGGTTCAATGTTCTACCGTACATTTACTTTGACCAGTATGTTAGGTTATTGCAAAAACGTTGACTGGAGTTAGCGTTGTTCATATTGAAGATCCTCGCAAATAAAAGCTTAATTACTTACGCATATAAAAACATGAGTAAGTAAAGAAATATTCCATCCGCCAATGATAAGTCTGACATTGAACATGAACTGCACAGTGAGGCACAAAATATCAAAGCAAATAAAAAAATACCAGTATGAAGAATCGAATACCGAGACGTTTGTTTTTATGCGAAATCTTTTGTCCATTGAACAGCGACAAGGCCGCCTTGTTTGTCATCAGACAGCCCAGCAAATGTCTGATGTGTGATGATGTCATACTGGTTCGCGGGTTAAATGAGGATCTGCGAAGGTTAACAGCTTATTTCTTGATAATCAGCCGTTTAAATCACAGTCGGATGTAAATTACATCACAATTTATTATCTGCCCTTAAAGACTATACTTATTCATATACATTAATTTAGGTTTAGTTAGTATCTTTTTTTACTATTAACAAGGCCTTAATAAGGCCTTGTTAATAGTAAAAAAAGATAATATTTTAGGTTTATCTACATTCCTAGCCAGCCAAGGCTTTATTATACATGCTGTATTTATTTACCAGCATTATTTATTTAGCTACTATGATATAAAAGATTATCTGTTAGACCAAAATTTTCGGAACAACACCGCATGAAATTACTTTTAATATTTCTGACTTGCCACCTCGTATACTTTTTATTCTTAGTAAAAAATAATGTGCCTATGAGAAATAAATTACTAAATTACTTAGCCGCTAAATACTGTATTCAAGATTCACTTTATCATCTTATTATCGAAGTATCGACCTTCAATTTTGATGGTAGCTCAAGACAAGAGATTGTTCTGTGTTGCAATTCACGAAAGATCACAGATAAGTCTGTGAACGCATGCTGTGTTAACCAGGGCTTTATAACGTTACCACTTCCCGATAAAAATACCGGTAAGTAACGTTACAATTTTATAGTTACCTATTTAACGATACCAAAAGGTGGTATCGTTACCCAGGTAACGAAAAACTTTATAACGTTATATCTAAAAAGGTAATTCCCATTATTTACCGGTACATAATTTCGTTAATAATGCACGTTGCCGCTCTGCTCTAAGCACTAGGGCAAGGTAAAGAAGAGCGGCAACGCGCATGCGGTGATCGCGCGCCGCGCTACGTATGCAGGCAGGCACCGATGTAAATAGTCAACCGGTGTGCCCAGATTGCGAAAAAAAAATACTACTTTTTGAAATAAAAAAATATAGTAAATTTGTTAAATAAAGTGGTTTATTTAATCTAGAATATTATTTGAGTTTTGACGCCGATGACGCCGATGAAAAATTTCGGGGCAATATCTGAAATAATAAAAAAGTTATTAGAATTACTTACATTATTATTATTTTAGGTACCCTACATAGTAAAAAGTAATTTGGAGAAACCCTTCATTATAAATATTACAGTAGAGTAATTCATTGATGACACGCCTGTCGTGTAATGTAATCTCATTATTTATTAAATAAAAGCTTGTGATGTTTTCAAAGACTGTCATCTGCAAAATTGCGTCAAACCAGACGCAGAGCCATAATCAAGAAGTTGAAGTTGAATCGGTTACTAACGAAAATTTGAATCAAGTAATAGAAATAAATTAAAACCAGTTTGAGATAACTCAACACCAAGTCAATAATTTCATAATTATAGATAATTCTTGACTAAGTGTTAAAATCAATAAAATAGGAAGGGAGGGTCATAGGTACATATTCCAACCACATACCTATCTAGGTATGGTAAATCATCATCACCTACTATTTTATAGCTAATAGGTAGGGTACCAACTCTTACCAGTGCTTTCTTCACAAGTCCTTGCTCTTTTACGATTTATAGGTGGCGCCAAAATTGATTGTGATTCAGATTCGTCCGAATCCGATTCGAATTTAACATCTCCTGTAAGTATGTATAACATTAAATGAAACCATAATAACTATCATAATAATAACATCAAAGATGAAACTATAATAACTAGGTACCTAGTTATTATAGTTTCATCTTTGATGTTATTATTAAAAAAGATGAAACTATAATAACTAGGTACCTAGTTATTATAGTTTCATCTTTCTAAAGTAAAAAAGTAGGTAGGTACTACCTACTTACTTTAAAAGCAGTAGGCATTTTAGCAAGAAATATCCTACAGTACCAACTAAACAGTGGTAGGTAAGGGACATTAACAGATTGTCATTTCCAAGCCTTTTTACTTATATGATAGCTTGTAGCTTGGAATGATTCCTAGCTCAAATATGTAGGTAGGTAGGTACTTCTATCGCAAAAATAAATGCCTAACTTGCAATATGCTGCAAACACTATATAAAGTTAAACTTTGACTGACTTATTACTGACATAAGAGTAGGACACGAGATAACTTACCGTTATTTCCAAATTTAAAATCCCACTGACCCAATTACAATCTAACAAACAGGTCAACTTTTTAAACTGGCACCAACCGGCCACCGCCAACTGCTCGAACGAAACCACACAAAAAAAGAAAGAGATAGAAAACTGTTTTTGTAACATTTACTTTATAACGTTAAGTAACGGTAAGTTTACCGATAAAAGCAAAAGTATCGTTACATTGATTTACCGGTATCTCGTCACAAAATTACCGGTATATCATATACCGGTACCTATTTTAGTAACGTTACCTAGTGTTGGGCCGATGTAACGTTACCACCTTTTTACCGGTATATGAAGCCCTGGTGTTAACTCCGACTGCATGATCAAGGGTATTATTTAGCACTAGAGGTATATTAAAACTTATTATGTCAAGTTATGTAAAAAATCAACTGTTATCATCAGAGAAAGCTGCAGAAGCTCCAAACAGTTCTAGGTTTCGAAAGCTTTCATTTATTCTATTGATTTCTCATACGTTATATTTTTTGCAGGATTTGAGCAGTTATACGCTGCTCAAGTTTTTGTTTTGGTTTTTAGTTGTTAGCTTGCTGTTGTCTGTTCTTCTTATCAGTTTTGGTTAAGATTTCATTCCGAAATTTCATTGTTTACAAAAAAATATCCATGATTGGTAATCAGAACCAGCATTGAAATACTCATCCATTTTGAGCATTTTCTTCCTTTTTTGTGCCAAACAAATAATTAATATAAATTATTCCACCACGTTTAAGATGTTAGAGTATGTCTCGAGATCTTGACAATGATACGTGTCCTCCCACTCAGTCGCTTCGAGGAAATACCTGCGTAAATTGAACTTGGAACGACAATTATTCAATTAGGGGGAATTAAGTAAAATTGGAACGAAAATCTTAGTTTCCTGCTTATAGATGATATAGAATTAAAGTATCTATCCTTAAAAAAAATCCCAACTACTATTATGAATGCGAATCGTATTTCTTTGTTTGTCCTAATTTCACGCTGTAACTAATCAACTAATAGAATTGATTTTTGGCATAAAGTTAGTTAAAAGGATGGAGAGTAACATACTACTTTTTGTCCTGGCAATACGTCAAATTTAACACAAAATTATGAAATGCGAATTTAACGCGAGTGAAAACACGGGGAACAGCTAGTGAAAAATATACCTTTGCCAATCAGTTCATTAATGTTTTTATTTAATTTTTATTGCACTATATGTAGTTCAAAAATACTAGTTGAAGTGTGCATGTTTTAGTTATTTTAGTGTTATTTAAAAATTGGACATGTAAGTGCTTATTATTTTTTAGGCCTAAAGAACTAAAGATATTGATTGACTGATTAGTGTAGTGTAGGTATTTTTGGTCAGACCCACCAAATAAGCTCCAATAAGATCATGCTTTGAAGTTACTGAAACCTTATGACTATAAAGTTTCTTTGATACGCCCAAGATATTTCAAGGTTTATAATTATAACAGACTCAAATAAATTCATCGTCATCTTCCCTATTATCCTGGCAACAATATCCTCACACGGGAGTTGCCAACGTCGAGGCTGCCCAACTTTTCCCCGGGAATTCGTCCCAGGAATGTTTTGGGAAATTCCCAATAGTAACGGGATCTGACGCCCAGCTAAAGACGTTAAATCCCGGAGCCTCTCGATTTCCTAATTGGGAATTATTGGGATTGACGTTATATTATCTGTAGTAGTTAAAATATATCGTGGCTGTTAGAATTCGTGTTTTTTAACGAAATATAAATGATTTTCACGCCTAAACGCCTGGCAAGATCTTAATGAAATTTAGCAAGGACGTAGACGGTATGCCAGGGACTGATATAGCCTGCTATTTACCTCGGAAAAGAGCAAGCGAAGCCGCATACTGAAGCTAGTTTATATATGAAACACGAGTTCATATACCTAGTATAAACGTTCTAGTAAATATCTTCTCCCATTGTCCACTGAAAATTCAGCCTAAAGCAATTTCATATAAGATCGTTAGTCATAATCTGCGAAACTGTGATGTCATCAACACGTCATCGCTGCCATAGCTTCTTGTTAATTGGTCAATTATCACATCTAGGTCAACACCACGCTGGCTTGGGTACTTATAATCCCATCTCATATGCATAGAAAAGTTGATAACAAGTCCAGGCATCTCCAGTATCTAATAATGAGCAAAATTTTGATCAGGTGAATGTGGGTTAAGTTTATCACACCCACCCATTATACGTGTGGGACGCCTCATGACGTCACAGAAAGGAAGGAATTGCTAAATGTTACGTGGATTGGTGTAATTTGCTCTATAAATTCGGATTCTGAGGAGACCGTGGTAGGCGTACGTGGTTCAAATGTGTGATCTAGTTTTGTTCTGACTTTAGCCCTACTGTCCTTGTAAAGTAGGTCTATTTTGAATACACAAAACCAGCCAAACAATCCATCATCGGAACGTCCAATGAACTCGTATAAGTTCAGATAATTGGCTTTGCTCTCTAATCTTGACACTTGGCTTATTTATTGACCAAACTAATGCCTGCGTTGACAGCGAACACACAATACTTGAGAAATTTTATCAGAATTTTCGTCGTGAAGTGGCGCGACTTTCGAGTATCAAACTGTGGGAAAATTGTTCCTAACTCCATTTGTAACTCGAGCGTCACAGCTCTGAGCAAACCGTTGATTCATATTTAGTTTTTAAATACTTACGGTACAGCAGCAGTGGAGCTACAGACCATTTCTTCAACACATATTAACGTTTCTATTTAATTTTATTTAGCTTTATCAAAGTACGTGTTCGATTTATAAGTTACTGATTGGTAGTTAGTATTATAATTATCCCTTATTCTTTAGTTCTATTTAAAACCACCAGTAAAGTTTAGCTTATTTCGTAATAGCTGGGCCTCGCGGCTTCACCCGCGTGAAAATGTATGAAAAGTACCCTAGAATTACGTCTAATTTTGTTACGTTCCGTTTTGTGATTTTGGCGTGAAGAGGTAACAAACATCCGTCCATATATTCAGCTAAACTTTCGCATCACTACATAATATAAAACAAATATAGATTTATACGTATAATAAAAGTGCGAAGCCGGGGCGGGTCGCTAGTTTATAATAAAAGTGTGATTGTGGTATAAAATAAAAATTATTGTCAATTTGCACATTTAAAAATATAGCTCCCTTTAACTTTTAGCTCCTCTTGGCAATCGCCTAAGCCGAGGTCCGAACTAAGAGGCCTCTTGTATTTGTTGCTCCAATCTTACCATTATTGACCTTCATTCCCACCAATTTCCGATGACGTTGATGGCCAAATGCGTGCAACAATAAAAATAAATCGTAATGAAACAATGATCTCATTGAACGAAATCTGCTATGGCTCTCGTGCTATGGGCTCTGTCTGTATGATGAAAATGACTCATTTGATACATGTACGACATGTATGTCGTCATGCCCGTCGCACCCGTAGTCGTAAATATATTTATTGCCTAGCTTTATTAAAATAAACCCATGAGCTTCTACCAGAATAAAAGTTTTGGTATTTGTAGACATCGTACATCGTGGATAGAGAACATTCGTCATTCGTTGTTTCAACGTCCTTGTACATTCTAAATTCAAACTTTGGACGAATATTGAAGGAACAATAAGTGCTGGTGTTAATTCTGAATTCGAAATTATTTATTGGGATAAGGATTATTAAAAAGGTACAAATATTGTTATAGTCCAGAAACTATTGTAACAGTCCAGATCAAAACCTGTCCTGTTTATTGCAAATATCAAAGTAGGAACTGTTTTAAATGTAAAAATTACCAACTTTTTTTGGATGTTAATTTTAATTTTACCTTTTAATTTTTTCAAGATCTGATCTGTAGTTTTTGACGTATCACTACATAGTATAAAACAAAGTCGCTTTTTCTGTCCCTATATCATTATGTCCCTTTGAATGCTGAATCAAAATCTTTAACACTACGCAACGGATTTTGATGCGGTTTTTTTAATAGATAGCGTGATTCAAGAGGAAGGTTTAAAAGTACGTGTAATAACCGTGCGAAGCCGGGGCGGGTCGCTAGTTCTTAATAAAACACAAATAAAAATAAAGTCAGTTTATAGTTTTTTAAAATACACAAATTATTGATTAACTGATCAATACTACTAACTATACAAGTCCATGGGGCAAAGAACTGTAAGCCCCTTAGACCTGTAGGTATTTGTGCTTTAAAATTTGTTTGCTAGTGTAGCTACTAGTGAGCAAGCTAAGCTAGAACAAGACTAAACGTGACATTCTGCGAAGAGTCGCTGCAGCGCAATGTCACTTGTGCCTATGTAGCCCGGTGGTGGCATGGCGGGGCGGCGGGAAATGAACTAGCTTTATCATATTGAGCTGCGATAGATATAAGTAAGTACATAATAGAATTATTGGTTGTAAATCTGTTTGCGAGGGGCTGTTTTTGTGGTAATTTGTTGGGGACGGAGAGTGGATTTTTTGCGGGGCTCAGTTTTAGCAACTTTCCTTCTGTTGATTGTAGAATGTCTTACGGTTTTAAATGCTTTTGGGATTAAGAGTGAATATTTTATTGTTTGACATGGAATATGTTTTTTTGGTTATTAAGAGTGAATATTATTGTGTTTGATATTGAATATAGTTTTTTTGGGATTAATAGTGAATATTATAGAGTTAGTATACTAAGTAGTAGTAGGTAGGTACTTTTTATTTGAGCCATAGCTAACACCTAGCTAGATGTGGGAAGATATGGGAAGATGCGCAAGATGATCTTTTTTTACTCTAAGAAGTTGTGAAGAATTAGCGGCTTTACCTGAAACTTCATTGTATTATGATTTTTTAAGCGGGTTAACAACGAACCTAGCTAGTGTTGGAACCGTAACAACACCGTTGTGTTTTTTTAACACAAACTAGGTAACTGGTTCGTAGGTATTCTAATTCGTCAAATTGATATGGTTTCACTTCACTATCACTACATAGTATAAAACAAAGTTGCTTCCCGTTGTCTCCCTGTCTGTCCCTATGAAGCATACATATGCTTCATCATCATCATCATCCTATATTAGTCCACTATGTATGTTCAGATCTTTAAAACTACGCAATGGATTTTGACGCGATTTTTTATAGATATAGTGTTCAAGAGGAATTTACTGTATTATACACCCATACAAAGCCGGGGCGGGTCGCTAGTACCTATAAAATATTTGAAACCTCGTTATTTTAAAATGAACATTCTAGAACAAGAAACCAATTTCCCGCGTTCCGTATCTGTAGACAGAACCATAGAGTAAAATATGCAATATTATGCAACATACTGCACTTACACACACGGGACACCTCTATTCCGATGTAGACGTGCATTCACTGTGTTTGTATCACATTGTCTCATTCTAAAATGTGCCGGGAAACTACCGTTGCCTGTCGTTGTAAGGGTCTTTTTGCCCTGGCGCAGGTTATAATCATTCAAGCTACGACGAATGTTACTTTTCAACTAGAAGCAGATAGTAGATACATTTAGGATACGGTAGGTGGGTAAAGCTAGTTGGGTGGGATGATGTAGGAAATATACTTTTTTAGGGTTCCGTACCTCAAAAGGAAAAAGGGAGTAAGTACTTATAGGACCACTTTGTTGTCGTTCCTCCAAAAATCTTAATTTCAATGTCATTAAAGAGCTGTTCATGCCCGCTTATTTTAAAATTTACAAGAAAATTGTAAACATATCTGGAATCATTTTAGGGATCGGAATTACCGGAGCATATTTACCAAAAGTTTGAGTGTATAAGCAACACGGAGTTGAAAATACCTCTATATCTAAAATAATCTTCACTTACCTGAGATAGTGGCCAAACGCTCGACGATTGTAAATGACAAAAAAAAAACTCGTAATAAAAAAAAATACTTTAGCAGGTAGTAAGGAACCATAAAACTTAAAAACATTTTTGGAAAGAAGCAATTCCGATCTGGCACTAGTGGACTCGCAATTGACATTTTATTTATTTCGAAGGGAAAAATAAACATACCTACAGATATAGTCGTAGATAGGCAGAAAATTAATTTTATGAATAAGTTAGTTCACATATTTGATCTGTAAGAGGATTTGTAATAGGCAGGTACCGTACCTACACAAATCACAGTGAAAGCCCTCTCCGTCAAAGCACCCTTTATCATGGACCTATGCTTCAATAAATAAGGAGGTACTAGCATGTTTACTTTCCTCAATGAAACTATTGTATGGATCGTGTTTGGAATTATAAGTAGGATACTGGCTCTGAAAAGGTTAGAGGGTTCGCGAAGCTTCTTATTCTTCCACTTGTGGACACAAAATTGAAGAGAAAATCAATTAGGTATTACCATATTTCTTACTAGCTGGTGCCCGCGACTTCGTCTGCGCAGGATTAGGATTTCGAGTATACTCGCAGTTTCACCCGCGTAGTTCCCGTTCCCGTGGGAATTCTGGGATAAAATATAGCCTATGAGCTATTCCAGACTACAATCTATTTCTGTGCCAAATTGCATCCAGATCCGTTCTGTAGTTTTTGCGTAAAAGAGTAACAAACATCCATCCATCTATCCATATAATGTTCATGCGCTGCGCCAGATCACCAGCTCTCAGTAGCTTTATAATATTAGTGTTACATATTTAAAATCACTTAAGTGTCGTGGGGACGCTTCCGACTTGTATTGACATGGATCAATTGAGCTACCGTTAGACTGTTTGCAAACGTCTGCAGTTAGCTCAATGGTTTCAATTGTATATACTAGTTATAATTTCTATTCCTTGATTGTAATTTTCGTTGTTAAGATGGTCCCTTCCTTAGAAAACTACAAGAGCCTACCTACATATTAAGTTTCTTTCCAGAATAGAATAGATAAAGCCCGTGTAGGCCTGAGTACTGCGCAGTTCTACACGGTAACTTAATCTCCTCGGTTAATTATGGGTAATTAGCTGGAGGGATAGGCAGGGTGACTCATGTGATGCGGGCAACTAACGGAGAGCTTTTAAACGAATTGACTTTCATATACACCAACAACATAATGCTGGACAATTTACACAGCATCAAATACATACAGCATTATCTAGCCTCAAGCTAAGCTAGCAGTAGGTATCCTATCCATGTCATATACCTATTTTAATAAAATGGTATAGATAGATAGCATATTTAATTGCACATTTAAAAGCAACGAAAAACAGTTGGTGTTCTATCGCTAATGAACGATTTCTACCAGACAACCTTGAATGGATAGGATCATTGAATAGTGAAAGGGGATCTATGTGCTTTCGAACATAAATATTTACTTATATTTTTTTATTTTGTGAATATATGTTTCTTATGAACAGAGAAAACATCAGGAACTCTCAAATCTGTAAATCGTACAAACATTTGTCCCGAGGCCAGAATCGAACCCACAACCTTCTGCGTCGCAGGCGTATCGTCGCTTGGTTCCTTGGCATGTTAGCATCCTTTACGTTTACCAAACAGGTTGGGCGAAAGTGAACCTTTGCCTAAGGTCGTGCAGTAATTATGTATTTCCAGCAAAAAGACGAGAGAAATAAGTAGCAAGCTGCGTATAGCCTGGTAGAACAGACAGGTGCTCAAATAGTTCATTGTGTTGTTGAACTGCGAGATACCTTGTATCAATCGTGTATTAGGCATAACCTGATATATTTAGGTGTGACCTATGTGTAGAGGCCTATGTCCAGCCGTGGACTAATATAGGCTGATGATGAATGATGATATAACACACACCTATGCAGCTTTGTACTGGCAGAAATCCACTAGAAAGTTTGTGTTACTTGAGGTACTTAAATCCTTACTAACATTACAAACGCGATACTTTGTATGTATGGATGGATGTTTGTATCTCACGCAAAAACTACTGAACTTGCTGAAATTTTGAATAGAGATAAAAAAATAGGCTACAACATCTCATAAATCAGTGGATTACATCATCTGATTCTAAAAAGAAATGAGTAATCTTTTACCAGCATTAGGACGTTTCATTTGAACGTTTTAGAGCTAGAAACCAAATACGCTTGTCAGTTTTTAAAATCTTTTAAAATCATCTTATTTTAAAATACCAGTGTAGAGTTTCTAGTTGCTTTGCTACATTCAGTATCCGTACGCAATATCTCGTGTCAGCATGTCCTACAAGCTGACGCCCCTGGCTCGGTCTAGCTTACTCATGGATCCATGCCAGCCTGCCAACGCGACATTGACATAGACTGTTAATGACTGAAGACCTAAACCTACACCTTGCTAACAGAAACTCCTTTTATTTTATACATAAAACCTCAAACCCCATTTAAAAAAACTGACACTGACAGAACTGTGTCAAACCATACGCAGAGCCAAGACGTCAAATCAAGTTAGTTTCGATTTTTCAAAAGTCACTAAGTGTTCATAAACTGCACAATTTTCAAAATGAAATTCTAAACATGGTTGTTGATTTCGTATACTTGATGGGAATTTAAAAACATATTTGTCTTCTTTCTTAATACGACCCAAATGGTTACAAATTACAATCACAATTGTTGATACAACTGGTAGAGTTAAATTTTCTGAGAACCAATTTTCTATTAGGAAATGTTTGTTGTTTTGAGATATTTCTCAATAGTTTAGTTTAGTTTGGCAGTATGTAATGTTTAGTAACAAAAATAAAATTAATTGATATAGAATAATATCAAAAAATGTAAGTACGTCACGGCAGTAATATACGGTTCGGGAAAGATTGGTTTATTCTATTATTGGATACTAGAACTTTTGCAGAATATCAACAGTAGTAACAAAACAGTGAAAACTGGTTAGATTGATATCGGCTAACTGCAGCCTGAGACAAAGTGAAAATAGCTTTATTTCCCTGCTTCAAATGTCACCGGTCTAAGTTCTTACAGAACTTTAGCTTGGCATTGAGAATTGATGTTAGAATTCTCTTGGATACCTACAGATATTATTTTATCCATTCTCAAATAGTGTTTACACTTTATTCTCACAACATAATCAATGTGAATCAAACGCATTAGCGCTGCCCTGTTTCTCTGTGACCCATATCAAAACGAACGTCATGTTAAACTTCGAATTTACCAAACTCAATACGATATTCTGGTAGTTTTAAAACATTAATAATTATAAAACCTCGTCAAGTTCATCTAAACATGCCATCTCGGATTCTTACGGACAATACACGCCATCTTCTCAGCTACACACTAGACTCTAGATAACAGTCCTATAGTAGTATTCAACAACTGTGACGCTATTGATTCGTCATAAGAGCTTCCGACCCACTCCCGTCTGTCTCGAATCGAGGTACAATGCTAACCGCTCAGTTCTGAGATGTGGATCTAGGTCTATAAATAACGAACGAATAGGCTTCTAATACCAAAATTACTGATAGAGATTTAATAAAATACATTACAGCTCAGAGATAGTTTTTTATTATAGGTACGTAGAAAACACTCAGAACCCCTGAAAAAATGTTTGCTGATCGTACAACATTTGATAAAAAGCGAGAATCGAACCCGCAACCTCCTGTGTCGCAGGCTGACCTTCGCCCACCCAGCATCATCGGTCTTCTACTTACTAGTAATTTGTTCTTAATGTCTTATGATCATTCAGTTTTAGTGCTTAAAATCTAGCAGAAGATAGAGAGTCGAGTCTGGTTAACAAGAGTATCGAGTCTCCTGTTTCCATAGGATTTGGTACCGGTACGGGTTCTATCAATCTTCAACATGCACTTTAGGGATACACTGGTTCGACAATCCTCTAATCTCCATGCAGGCTTCAAGCCTTAGCGCACCAGCCAGTCGGCCTATGTGCACCTGTCTACCCTTGCATTCCCGTCTTGGCGGCTTTCATGACAGTGTCAGTGACGTATGTCAGTGACAGCTTGCTTGTCAAGACATTGACAACAAGATGGCGTATGAATCTAGTACTTAGTACCTGCGAACGTAGTCATACCAAAGTCATACTCGTATCTTGGGCACCTGCATACATTGCGGTAAAAATAAAATAAAAATTCCATACAAAAATAAGAAATCTCGATACTATCGTCAATAGCACTCAGGGCTCTGATTGCTGAGATTCTGAAAACATTATAGGTTGTGGTGACAAAAACACATACACGTACCGTAAAAAGGAAATCAAAATGCACACACCAGAACAGAACTAACTAGTTTAGTGTACCAACAAAGCCATTAGAGCTAAATAACATACGATAGACGATGTTTAAAAAGCAAACGCGATAGCAGTGATTGGATTCAGGGGAGCAGAAACCATAAAATTGAAATCAATTTTGCTGTAATGGTTATATGGGGTATAAAACGCGCTCGTCACAAAGTTTTCTTTTATCATTATACTTTTTAAAGGCTTATAGAATCGGTTATTAAACAAATTCAATTGCCGTAAGAATATTGCCGAATGTATAATATTGAAATCGCAAAACATATAAATCTTGAATTGAGCTCGGCGACCTTGAATCGGCAAAGGTAATACCCAAACATAGCTTAGCTCCGCGCGATCAATTTACAATTTCTTATGACAGTGTAAGATTTCAATACACCGAATATATTTATCGCTGCCGCGCCATATGATCACGAATTCAGAATTTTTAAAAATAATTCATCCCACACACAAATTCGGACCCTAATATATCCACTAAGAAGTGAAAATTGAGCGGAACGGAAAAGAAAATTCTGGCGTATTTGTACGACTTCATACAGATAGGATTTTCGTTCTTATGCGGAGGGCGAAAGGTGCTTTGTCTACTATCGCCGGGTAATATATTCAGTTCACAAAATGAATTGCGAGTGTTAGTAACTCCGAGTGAGCCTGCGAACATATTCGTCGGGATCTGTTGCGTCGTTCGCTCCCTTTATTGGTTACACGCTTGAACAACAAAGGATTCTATCCTTAATTGTGTTTGGGTTGTTTTTCATTTGTCAACCTTGTGGCTGGATTTTCTTAGTGCGTTTTCCGATCGTTTTATGTGTAACTTATTTGTTGATGGCAGCGGGTTGCGGGCTATTTGGATATTAACTCACTTCGGTCTTTGTTTAGCACTTAACTAATGACGGTACGTCTTAAGACTTATGTTCTTCAAAGTTGCGTTAATTTGTTTTGTACATTTCCAATTTAACCTTTCTTCTAAGTATGTTCAGTGACGCAAAAGTATGCGACGGTACCTAAGTCAGAGTGCATACAGACTGCAAGTGAAGGGGTCAGACATCAATGGTAAAAGCCTTAAGTCGTAAATCAGTTTCATATTTTATGCCCGTCCAGAATTCCAGAAAATGAGAAAGAAGGTCCAATGCGTTAGCCGTAGAGTTTAATTTAGCCTGCGGGCATGAAGGAATGCAGGATGCAATGCAATCCTCGGGAAGGCACGTTGGTTGGTGCGCAATTAACGTTTTTCAGGAATGAGCGCTCGGAGCCATTGTGACGTCACACTGCGAGGATAAGATGACTGAAACCCGCCGCGCCACTTAAAAGACATCTCCAAGTGTCGGATTTTTCCTCAAGTTGACGAGGCGTTTTGTTACTATTTTACTCTTCACAGGGATCGTTTTACAGCGTATGTCGGCCTGTCTTTCTTCATATTGTCTTGCCTGCTATTGTAGATGCTGTACATTTCAATAACTCAATTTGCATTGCAAATGCGTAGGCTTCTGACATTCCGAATGTACCTGGTCTTAGCAACAGTTTTGCAAGTGTCGTTGCAGACAAATGAGCAATTTGCCGTCTCATCACAGGCGTAATGTTGCAAAATGGCGGGTACCGTTGCGAAACGTCTAAACCTCGCGACAATCTCTGAGTATTTATTTAAAACGTTGTTCTAAAGATATGGAAAGTTCGGAACTGCTCTTAAAGTCATTTCTGAAGAATTCTTACTCGATCGGAGAATGCCCCTTACTTCCGTTTTCTCTAGATATCGGATAAAGGAGTAACCTGGATATTAATCGGCGTCTAGAGAATTGCGGCGGACCTTTCCAGATACACTAGCTGAAATATTGTTAAGGTGGGACTATTATTCCTTTTTCTGAATATGAATAGAGGCATTCGGGACCCGGGAGTCATTCGAATTCGTGTGAAGCGCGTGTGGAAAATTTAATTATCGTTCTGGGCACTTTGATCATTGTTATTCTAGCGGCGTGTGTCTGCCGACTGGTGACGTAAGGTCCGTGTTGGAAGTCAACGTGAGCATAGACCGATGACCTCCTCAGTGATTGACTCAAGGCTCTAGTACAGCACCATTTAAACCACAATGTTTACCTTCAACTCTAAATCGTGGAAGTTTACTTATCTCTAGACTCTAAATCTTGTTGAACAGAATTGAAAGTATGGTCAGATTGTTGTTGTGTATTCGTGATGCGTTCTACGACCTCGGCTTTACTACACACTTACTCCAAATAGTTGAAATACACTACAGCAGGTCTCAAGGTCAGAGACAGTCTAGGATTCTACTAGACCTACACTTTCGAGATTCCTTCCAATATTGATAAGACAAGTGGAAAATAACTTCAATATTGCAAAGAGGCTGTGCCGTCTAGTTCAGCATGATTAATGGAGTAAGCCTAAGTTATGACCTCTGCTAGAGTTCACGTGGGGCAGTATTGTTTCCCTGTGTTAGGATTCCAAGGGAGCATTACAAATCCCGGGACGATGCAGATGTCAGACATTTGTTATTCAAATAGGAACGGTGTCGCGACAAACGCCCGCTGGACATAATGAATGAGTAATGTGGACACGATTATGAAAAGTTTCAAATTACTGTGAACCTTTGAGGAATAATTTAGTTGCAGTTGGGTTTCACAGGCGCTCGCTGCTTCAACTCTGTATTTATTTTAATTTTTTCCAAGATATTTTCTAGAAAGATTTTAGATCCGATGACGAAAATCGTGTCGAATGACTATCTGATTAACCTCAGCATACCGCGGTAACATGAGTTTTGAGAAGCCCTATTAGTGTAAGACGAAAACCTAATAACCTGGTATTTACAAGCAGTTCTTAACTAATGTTCTACGAACATGTTTAGTGTGACATCGTAAAGAATGAATGTAGCTTGTTGAGCTAAAATAGCAACGTCCTTCCGCCCTTCCTGCTTTAAATGATGGATCGTGTTGTGTGCGGCCCCTTGTAAACTACTGAATGTTACAAATGGTATCTTTCTTGTTACATTTCCATTACTTTTGTTACGTTCGCTTGCAAAGCTGCTTCTTGGAATAAGTTCTTTACTTTATCCAAAATACTTTCATAATATTTAGAAATACTGTCGTCAAATACCTTTTACCGTTTTGATTTGCTCCAGTCAAATATCTGAGTATGGGTACTTTTGAGTTCTGTTCACTTATGTAAATTACTTCATTCCAGGAATTAAACAATTTTAAAATTAACGTTGTTACCATTATTCCTGAGGACTTTTTCCTTGTTTGCTATATTAAGTATCTTAAATTATTAAAACTGGCGAGTCCTTTCACGTATTAACACATTAGTCACGAATTCACGATTCAAGGCATAGCGTGACTTACAAGAAAATTGGCGGCAATTGTGTATCCATTAACACTTTCGAACATTTGCAGGTAACCCTCCTGGGTTTCAAATGTCAACATGTGAAATCACTTTCAGTTCGATTCGTTCAACACCTTTTGTTACCCAACGATCAAAAGTTAGTCCCATATAAAAAGTTGTACTTATTTTCTTTTAAGTTCGAAGGGTCGGTGGACGTCAATGTTAATGGAAAACAATTGTGTTTTATTGTACTCGTAAGGTTTGATGGGGATATAAAAGTGCTCACCTTAGGAAGGGTCTACTTCAAGATAATGTTTGTGGGATTCTTGTACTATAGTGAGATAGTCGGAAGTATTATAGTGCTTTATGTGCGTAGACGATAAGATATACCTAGCCATTATATAAACATTATTTATTGGATTTGATAATATTGGTCTGCGAAGGCAACCCGACTTCGCCCACTACTGGCTTCCAAGTTTGGAGTGTTACCGCTATTTACCTCATAATATAAAATTCGATATTCATATAAGTCCTTTTGTATTCATATAAGCCTTTTTGTCAGGCTATACTGTTGTTTACTATTGAGTCCACTTTTTTATTAAATTTATCTCCCACGCTTTTGTACCCACCTCTACTACAGAGATATTAAGTGTCAAGGAGTGTAATGGTCCAGATTTTCAGATTTTAGTACATATTTTGAAAATAAGCCCTCGGAAATTGTTCCGAATTTATGTCCCACATTTTCAAAGATCTGATAAGAAAGATCGATCCAAGCAATATTCTTGCAGAGTCAGCTATACGAAGATCATATTCTATTTTACGAGACTAACATCCGCTTAGGGACACGACGAAAATTTCGTTGCCCCTTTGAATGCACCGCTGGTTTTAGTGGAAGCCCAGCGGAGCATGATGTTTGAGGAACGCGTGTGGGCTTATCGTATCTTCACTTGTTTTAACTTCTACTTCTTTTTATAACTTGAATACGAAAGGTCACATTTACACTGAGATCCTTAGGGTATTATAATAATTATTAAATATATATTTACTATACTATATAATACTATAATAGGTAGGTATAAACGTGAATGTTCGTATGTATGGATGTTTGTTATTCTTTCACGATAAAACGACTGAATGGATCGGGCTGAAATTTAATAAAATAAAGGCTAATTTTAATCCAATAAATCAGTTCCCATGGGAAAGAGAGTGTACCAATGAATTTCGGCAGATCGTGAGTTCTTCGAAACTTCGAAAAACAATAGTTCGACTAGTCAATGTTTCGTTCGACGGAACTACTCGACAAACATTAGTTCGATAGAAACTACTTTGACAACACACACCTTCGAAAGACCACTACTTCTACAGACCCTGTTTCGACGTGGCTTGGCGTGACAAATAGGCTTGAAACGTTTTCATAGAAACAGCGCGAGCGAAGCCGCGGTCAGATAGTTGTAATTCATATAATTGCTAGGGTTTGGTGGAAGTACAAATGATCGTACGAGTAAAGTGTCGAGTCAAAGACAAGTTTCGGGAAATCCGTGTATTTCGTCTGTTTATAAATAGATAATGCCGGACAATCACGGCATCATCTAGCTTCAAGCTAAGCAGAGCTTGTGTTATGGGTACTAGATTATAAACTATACACTATAGATACGTTACATAAATATATTATTATTATCATACATAGAAACACCCAGAACTCCAAGGAATATTTGTAGATCGTACAAACATTTGCACATACATCGTTCGTCAGACATGATGGTATGGGAGGGAACAATTTTAAACTGTCTGCCTTTTTATCTTCTAATGCTTTGTATAGCAAGGAATCCGTGAAATTTCCATTTATGAATGAAAAACATGGGTCATGATGATCAGACAAACAATCTTGGAGGACTTATCTATTTATGTACGTAATATAATTTGGTGCATTAATTGCTTAAGTTTAGCCAGATAAACAATAATCTAGACTAGACAATTTCCAGTCGAAGCGAAGTTGTTCTATGAAAACTGTTGTTCACACTCGGTTAGGTTAGTGAAAACTTTGTTGCTTGCGGAAATCATGTTGTTGAACTTCCAAACTGCTAAATTCACCAGTTAAATGTTTTGGAAGTAATAATGTAGTCTTTAGTACTTGACTTTATTATCATTCGTTTTACACTACTTCACTTGATTAAAGACAATTGAAGAACTAGGTAATGTTCTTGTGTTATGTAATCTTAAAAAGTAATTTTCTCATACACGTTTTATTTAAAAGATACGACTAAATTTCAAACATTTAGCGCATTGGTTGTGATGAGACTAATTATATAAAAAAACACCTAAGTTAATTATTCAATAGAATCGTGACATGGAATAAAACCCACGTAAAAATACAGGATAACACTGGTACAAGTGCAAAAATGAAATTCACGAGACATGAAAAGTTAGTAGCTAATTATGGTTTCATACTCATACCAAGCTCGAAACTTTTGAAGGGCAATGGCCGGAGTTGGATAAAGTTCCAGTTTTCATTCCCTTTTCGTCTGTCGCCTACCTATTTATATTTTATGAACGGCTCCTTAGACAAAATGTCTATCCAAGTTGGTAGAGTAAATTAGCCTTAAAAATTAGATTTTTTATTCCTGCTGTTAACTTCCTCCCGTCTAAGATGTCTGAAAAAATATTGAGTTAAGATCCATTTTGGGAAACTGAGACCAATTACTAAGTTCCTACCTACATAAATAATTACAAGTCTAGTCTAACTCTTCAACATTATGCAAACCCATATTTTATTTTCAAAAAGGAAAATCATCCCACCAAAAATATGAATATCTTGTTTATCCACCTTAAAAAATTGGTAAGCCCGTAAATCTTGCCGATCATAAAAAGTCACGCACGTGTGGCGTTCGAAACCTGTTCTATGATTAAACAGCGAATTTGCGATAACGCTTTCTTCAGCGGAGACACTTTATCTGAAGGTTTCTTATATTTTATGGTTATGAATCGCGGGCCGAGAGGGTCAAAATGTTTTCATTAGCATGGCACTTCGTAACCCTGTTCATGCTTTCATCCGAGTTTTAATATACCTTTCTTTAATTTACAGTCGCCATTGTTCTTTCGGCGGAATGTGTTTTTCTTACCATTTGTCCGGTATTATATTTTTTTGCATGAAAATTAGGCTAGCTTTATTTTGAGTTCGGTGACAAATTGTCATAATTTCCTTTTTGTGTTAGGCTTTCCTCGTTCTTTAATTGTGATAACAACTTTTTTACGATCTAGTGGTTCCTAACATTCATTACAGCTTTCAAAAAGTTCAAAGTAATTGGCTATTTTGTAATTAATTTGTAACAGGAAGTTATTTTTAACTCAGCCGAATTTTATGTAAAACCAGTAATAACATTTTTTTTGAAAGAGTTCGCGATGATGCATATTTACAAAATTTTCATTTTGTACATACGTGTATGTCGAATATAAAATCAAAAAGAACCTACTTACGTAATAAATAGCCGGTAGGTACAACTTTAGAATGTTAAATTTAATTAAGTATTTACGTATGTAAGTACTTTAATTATTTGGAAAACAGATATGTACTTCTTACGTTATTTCAACACAAAGTTTTGAAAATATTACAAGACTCATCTCTAGATGACTGAAAGTTGTGGATTTAGCCTTGTCTGTTTTCAAAACTTTTGATTAGTTTTCTTTTACAAAGTAATTTATATAGTTATTATGTCAGTTTTACGACAGTCGTAAACCGTGCCATGGTAATAAGTACATAGACTACATAAACTGTCCCATAATACTCATAAAATAAATATAAAGCTTATTATGATTATGACATTCACGTAACATGTGGCCTGATTTTTAAATAAATTTAGTGATTACACAAAGTAGTACAGACTATAACAAAACTATCGTTGCAAAAAATATTCAATGAATTTGTCAAAAAGGTTAACAAAATATCAGATTATCTAGAGATAAAAACCTTGGGATGAGTTTTGCTCCAACTCGATAACTAACGACCTGTCAAGGCAAAGGTTTCTTGTCCGATTCTTTACTTTAAAAAAGATTAAGGTAAGTGAACAAAAATCAAAGTGATGACTTTATTTCCTAGTTTTAAGTGTAGCTTTTTCTAATATGAAGAGTCCAGTTAAGTCTAAAGATAAGAAATAAAACACTGAGTAAGCAACTACAGCACAAATGTGTCCTACATTATTTGATGCAGGAGCACGCAAAATGTTTGCCGTGCCGACCCTCGAAAGTTAGTATTTAAAAGCTAAAAATACTACCGAATTTTCAGCAGTACAGTTTTTAAATAAATCCGCCGGTGGTTGAACTAATCCGGCGCTGTAACTTGCCACCACTCTCCCTGAAAGGTAAAGCAAACTACTGAAATACATGTTTATACTTGACTACAATCTATCCGAATAGAACGCGACGAGAGAGTAGAGGTAATAGAAATTATATTTTATTTTTCTTATTTTACCACAATTTTTGGTAAATAAACTCCGATACAGAGGAATGAGTTTGACAGGCATTTTCACTAACAGCTAATGACTCTGATGAGTCAGTAAATACACGATTTTCTTCGCTACGTGTGATATTGAAACTTTGTAGGTACTTTTTTTTTGACAAAAACGAATAAAAATTGGAGAGGCCTACGTTCAGCAGTGGACTAATATATGTAGGTTGATGATGATATATAAAAAAATTCAACTTTAAGATAACTTAGATACCGTGAAATTTATCACACCGCAAGCACATAATACCATAAAAAATAAATATGTGATATTGGACAGTCCACACAGCATCATATAGCCTCAAGTCCGTGGCATCAATAGCCACGGACCTTTGCCCACCGTGCCACATGGTCATTAAGCACCCAGGCTCTTGTCTTCCTGGGACAATTTTGTGTATCATATGCAAATAAGAACCATTAAACATTAATGGTACTGAGTCTACCAACAAAACCGTTGAGAAGATATTTCCTGAGAATCCTCAAGAAATATCAAATAACCTGATAACCGTGAACCCACCTCGACGCGGAAATCGACAAATTGTCGTCTGGACTTGAAACTCTTTGTCGTGAGTGCTAACTCAGGTCAGATACGATACGATAGCCGCTTTTGAAATGCACTTTTACTTGAGAATAATTTCAGTAAGAAGGTAGTTCTTTGGTGTAGTTCTCGGACAACCTGAGTAAATTTAAAGCGGTTGGATGATGATTATCTATAATTCTGACGTCATCAGTACCTCACCGGCTAAGGTCCGCTTGCGACGTAAGAGTTCTTTTACCGCCTCAAGACAAATGTTTGCACGATCTGTAGATAATAGTTTTGGGACCATTTTTGTATTCTTTTTGGCAATATAATCAAAAAGAGACAAATAGGAACAGTATAATATACAGGTAAGTGACACAAAAAAGGTGTTTAGTACTAGCGATCCGCCCCGGCTTCGCACGGTTTTATTATACGTATAAACCTTCCTCTTGAATCACTCTATCTTTTAATAAAAACCGCATCAAAATCCGTTGCTTAGTTTTAAAGATTTAAGCATAGAAAGGGACATAGGGACAGCGAAAGCGACTTTGTTTTATACTTTGTAGTGATTATGGTGACTCTACCTCCAAGTCGTTTCACAAAAAGCGCATTTTTCAATCAAAAACCCTAATTAAATAAATAGATATTGCTAGACAATCCATGCAGCATCATCTAGCCCCAAAGAAAAGTCAAAGTAAACATTCAGTCGTAGTATAGTTTCAAAGTTGAGTATTCAGATAATTATAAACAACTAGATGCGCCCCGCGGCTTCGCCCGCAAATATGAACTTTATACCATAGCAATAAAGCTCAAATTGACTACGTTTTAGTTACAAATCATTTGTATGGGAAAAAGAAAAGGGCTATTTTTAGGGTTTTTCCAGCAATAATTCTAATTTTTCTCGCCGTAAAAACCATCCTTGAACTTCAACGAACATTTTAAAAAAAGATTTGGCCAAATTGGTCCAAGCGTTGTTGAGTTATGCGCTTACCAACACATTTTGCGATTCATTTTTATATTATAGAAGAATACAATCAAATACATGGTTCATATTATGTAATATAGAGATGAAATTCCAAGTGTGCTGTGTTTCACAGTTCCACATTGCTAATTGTTGCCTGCATAACTAATTTGTTAGATATTATTGTAGTTAGTAGTTATACCTAAAGTAGGTATGTACTTATTTTATTTGTATTTATATTGTATTGTCATAATAATCTAAGAGGAATGTGTACCTACTCATATGGATGTTATCTGAAATAAACGATCATTATTATTATTATAAAAATTGTTAATATATCCGTAGAATTTCACAGTCAAAGTTCCTGAAAATTCTTTCAATATTTATTATGTTAAGTGTCTAGCTGTTTTACTTTACCAAGTTTTCAGTAGAACTGTATGTTTACTAGGATGGGTGTCGCGACGTCATTACGCTTAGGAAATAGGCACTTTTCCCCTCGTTAGCGACTCGTCCGCTGCCCTCGACGTACAAAACTACTTTAACATCACGAAACGAAACATTTCAAACTCTAAAATTTCACCTGTAAGGTCCAAAATGGAGAAGATAGAAAACTTCATTCACTGAAAGCTATCTCGTGTGTCCCCTTCAATTAATGACACCCTTTTATAAATCGACGGGAATTTTGTACTAAATAAAGATAACCAGTTTATTTTATACGTGGTCCCTCGTGGTCCCTAAATTGAAGACTTCAATTGAAAATCTGTTCCGGATCAGATAACTATACTTACTCAGCAATTCTGAGATTCAAATTGTGTTATTGTCTCCGATAGGAGAAGTCGCCATTCTTAGGGTTCCGTACCCAAAGGGTCAAACGAGACCCTATTACTAAGACTTTTTGTCCTTCTGACTATCACTTGACTGTATCTCATGAACCGCGATAGTAAGACAGTTTAAATGTTCACAGATGATGTTTATCCGTTGCCGCTATGCTATAACAATGAAATGAAAATAAGTTTATTAAGAACGAAAATTTAATTCAAGGAATATAAAAAATAAAACTAGTATATACAATTGAAAGTATTGAAACCATTGACCTAACTGCAGACGGCTGCAAACAGTCTAAAGGTAACTCAATTGATCCATGTCAGTACCAGTCGGAAGCGTCCCCAAGATACTGGCTGCATTACCACGCTGTATATTAGTTTATTAGTTCACCTTAAACTGTTAATAACATTATAAATTACTTAAAAAATACGAAGATTAATGCAGCGAACTAATAGGTTCCGTCTCAGCATAATGTTGATCCACACAAACTTGAGCTACTCTGATTGGCTGACAGGACCTTGGCGCGTGTTAGCACGGGTGAAAAACACAAAATAAAATAAAAAACATGTAAAAACTTCGAATATAAAATGAACTTAACACAATAATAACCGTAGACACTCTTTTGAGAAAAAAGATAATGACGTTATCCATTTGTGAATTCCAGGTAAGCACTGTCTAAGTAACCTTTACAGCCTGTCCAGATAGGGCGCTTTACGCGCGCTTTACGCGCGAGTGCCCTCGCGCGTTTCAATTTATATTGCGTCCAGATGCGGCGTTTTACGCGCGCTCCACTGTTCGCCCGAGTATTTCGACTCGCGCGTAGCACGCGCGAGTCGAGAGTCCAGCGCTTTACGCGCGTAAAGCGCCCTATCTGGACAGGCTGTTAGCTTCAGTCATGCCAAACATCGCAGCCACATTGTGCCAAGAGAATCATAACGTGTTCGATTCTTACAAAACCACTCAAAAGCTTATAAACCTTATTTGAGCTAGGTCTAGAGTTCATTTTGCAGTTCTTTCTTACACCCTTTTAAAAACCAAATCCTTTTGTTCTTAATTAATGTTCGGTAGAGCACAAAGCTGCGATTGTGTATTTTTTGTATTATTGTACGTTCATTGCTCGGTTTTAATATCTGTAGTATTAATTATAATGGTGCCGACGATTATGAAGCTTAATTGGTAGCTTTGTTCTGCTCCAGAAGGGTGGAAATGGATTGAAGTTTTAAAAAGCCCTATTCGGACTGGTGTTAACTGTTTTATGGACCGAAAGCGACTTGAAAGTATTTTAAATTTTATGGCGATGAAACCTTTGATCCTACTTTAAAGTTACCGTGCTTGGGAACTTGATTCTGAAGTGCCTGCTTATTCTAAAGTTTTTTACTTAGCTCCGTACCCACTTCCGTACTTACTTTAATACTTTGTTTAAGTATTTACCTGGCACAGAAAATGCAACACTGCTGCTACGTTGTAGGTATATTTTTTTTATTATTCCAGATAACTATCAGTTTATTCTTAAATTGCTCGAGGAAACTTGAAAACATTAATATTACTCACTCATGTTGGGACGGCCAAGGATGAATTTATTTGCATAATTTTACAAAGGATTTCGATGATTCAAAAGGCCGTGACCGACGGAAAAAATCGGTAGTGTCCACATTCCGGCGCATTCTTTATTTAAAATATTAGACCACAGACTACTTCGAAACTTCTCAAACCGGTAAGCCGAATTTCAAAATGGCCGTCTGAGCGGGAATCTTTGGTTGACATTTGCGTTCCCGCGCCTTTTTTCAGACGCGTTCGAAATTCGAATCATGTGGCGCATGACCTTCACCTCCATCGCGCCAGGTGAACGCGCTTCTCACTGCCACAGATTAAATAGCAGTAGCCGGTTCGGACGACACGTTTCGTTCCCTTTAATTAACCATAGTTTTTAACCGATGGAATTAACTAATAGGTAATTTACTTGATAAATCCAACTGCTGAGTTTACCGTCGTCTTTCTTTATATTTGAGTTACCTATTTTAGTTTGTGTTCTGTTTGAGATCCTACCCCTAATTGTAGCCAAAAGTGGAACTTTTCTATTTATAAAATCCATAACATGGGGTGACCCACTCGAACATAATAAAGCTGTTTTTTATGCATACAGATGGTACACTCGTCTAAGTGGCAGACATTTCATGAAGGGTCGACCCACTAAGATTCTTTTCACATTTATGAAGAATTCTTGGCGAAAGCCCGTAGGGAAGACCTCGGGTTTCAAACTACGCCGTTGAATTCAAAACCGCAAGCTGAAAAGGAAGCTAAAAAAATTCCTTTAGGATTTGCGTCACATAGTGTAAAGTACGATGTTGCATTCTAGATCTGCTTTACATTCGGGTTTCATTAAAAGTCTCTGAGTTCTCGCGCTGAATACTGTACACATTTTGTAATGTTAGCACAAAGCAAAGAAGAAAGAAACATAATTAAGGAACGGAAATAAGGCCACGTGAAGCCAGTAAAAAACGTTGTTTCGGTCAAGACGCAGACTCATAAAACTAAATACCAGATGTTTTAAGTACACATTTACTCAAATAACATTCTGTAATAATTAGACTGTTATTACTAGTATCATAGAACTTTATTGACTCTGTCTAAAACCATGAACGATGCAATACAACAACTGGACGATAATGCCCAAAAAATTACCTAACTAACAAAATAATGACGAATGGTGGGTAACCTACTGGAACCGTACTCTTTTCTACCCGTATAATTTTACGATTTCTCCGTTTTCACCATCACTATTTACTGTCGCTTTGAATTTCAAGACCTTGTGGTACGCGAACCAAGACTAAGTTTTTGAAAGAAGAACTCTTGATCTTGCTTTTTTGGCTTCATTTAAACTAACAATTTAATACACAAAATTTTAGGATACCTTAAGGTTTTAGAACAATACACGTAGAAATGTAAGAACATGCCTGGATAGACCATAAAGCCTCATAGAGCCATCCATCCATATCTATGCCCTCTAAACTAGCTAGTATACTGTCTTACTGGCCTCAATGCTTGGTTTGTAGTATACTAAGATAATACGTTACGTTTGTCCGTGTCCATGTAAGTTTTCAGCAAAATTTAATTAACATTCGTTCATCCGTTTAGTCGTGACATGACAATGTAAGAAGACAGAGCTAATTTTGCTGAAAGTTAAATATGTTGTATGTTGTGATATTTGTGTTTTTTACTTCGTAATAAAGACAATTTAATAGTCTATTTGTTAAATGCTTCCATGACAGCTGTCAGTCCTTCCTCATCCCTCACCTCACACCTTCCACGCTTGACATTTGGCCGCAGTCACACAGTCGTTCCACATCTTAAACATCCAGTGGCTACATATTTCAAGACACACTCAGCTGAGTGGAGATTGGGTGTGAAGCGAGCGATGACAGCCAGGTCGCCCGTGAAGATGCGACGATTTCTAAATAGGCTCGCTGAGTGACGCGTGAACTAACCAGTCAAGTGTATATGACCTGTGTGGCGCTTCCAGTCGCTTATTGCTCTCTTTGTTTCTTTGATGTAGGCTTTATGAATGAGTTGTGTGTTGATGTTCTACTGGCTACTGCGGATGATCATTGTGGCTCTTCCAGTAGCTTAATGATCTCTTTGTTTCTTTAATCTATTCCGTAATATATGGGCTGTTTTAAAAATGTTCGTTTTTTTGTAATTATGACGTGTTTTATTTTCAAAATGAATCAACTAATTAAGTAGTGCATTTTGCCTTAGAGTCTGCTGCACCCACAATAGAGAATTAATACATATTTGTAGTACCTATTAGTAGTTAGTTCAATAGTTTTTGTTGTGCAGAGTAGTTTCTAAGGCAAATAAAATAGGTACTTTCTGTATTTTAACTCAGACTATCTATATAGTTCTATAGTTTGAGTATTTAAATAGTAGTTCTTTGTTTTGAAATGCGTGAGATAAGATCAAATAAAGTCAGACCACATTGCGAATTGCAGATGATAAAAATTTGGTAGGAAAACTATAAACTTAAATTTGAATTACACGAAATCAGATCACTGGCTTTATGAATGAACCATCAAATCCTTTGACGCATTCTCATGAATCAATGTATTATTAGGTCAGCAGACGCGAAACAGTTGAAACCGC
Organism: Eupithecia centaureata; assembly: GCA_944547425.1. Lineage (NCBI taxonomy): Eukaryota > Metazoa > Arthropoda > Insecta > Lepidoptera > Geometridae > Eupithecia > Eupithecia centaureata. The sequence goes on from OX155681.1 coordinate 11,708,764, forward strand.
GGCGCCGTGCGCCAGCGCAGCTATGAATTGTTGCATTGCGTAAGTGATTCCAGGACGCCAATTTACTTTAATATACCTCGATTATTGTCTTGCTTGCGTATTCATTCAATAGTAACTGTTTGTACGTAAAGCCTTACTTTTGTAGAGAAAGAGATGAGAAAATGAGAAGAGAACGTCTATGGGAAAGACAAAGACTATTATAATGATTGATTTTAATCCGTCTCAGGTATGTTTTAGGGCCAGCATTACTTCAACCCATTATTGAACTAAACCCCTAAACAAAGGAGTTGCAATAGTCAACGCCCGGTGGGCCAATGTTAGTCGCTCGCAGGTGTTGAATATTAAAAAAAAGCTTAGTGCTTCCCCTAATACATTCCTTTAGTTTGTTACATCAAATTCGGTTTCGAAATTCGCTTTTAAACCTAGAACACGACGCACTATTCAATCTGCATATGATTGGTCGGCTCGTTTATGACACGCATCCGTAAATTGGCAGGAGTCGTTCCGATTGGACCTCCATTAATCATAATTTCGCGACGGTCGCGGCTATCGTACTCGATATTTTTGTGCGTCATTCGACGCAGCGAAAAAGATTGATGGGAATTCGATTTTTAATCTAGCCATAGGTAGAATCATGAGTATAGAATGATCCAAAGTTCAGGCTTGCTGTGGTGAATTAAAATGCTCTCGTGGTATCAAGCACTCTATATCGCAGACAAAAACATAGGTCTTTATTTGTTTATTTTCCACTAGCGACCCGCCCCGGCTTCGCACGGTTATATTATACGTATAAACCTTCCTCTTGAATCACTCTATCTATTTAAAAAAACCGCATCAAAATCCGTTGCGTAGTTTTAAAGATTTAAGCGTTCAAAGGGACATAATGACATAGGGACAGAGAAAGCGACTTTATTTTATACTATGTAGTGATAGTGATATTCACAATGAAGCCAATGAACGGCGAAAAATAATTCATGAGTCACATTATAAATCAACACATCCAAATGAATTAATCAGCAGATCCATCATTTCATTCAGAGAATGACTCTCCTACTAGACTCACGGCTTATTGCATGCATCCAATGAGCACCGAAAATAGGATGAGCGAGTCAGAGTTCAAGTAACGTAACTGGGTAAGATAACTTAATAATTAATAAACAGTCACTTAATTTATTTTCAAAGGAAATTGGTATTGAATGTCCTGCTCAAAATCTAGTATTGCAAACGAAAACATTGTAAACTGCTGATCTGATTGTTTCAAATTCGTAAAAAGATGGAATTACATCGTAGCAGGTAAGATATAATGGGAAATCCGAGAGCTTGGAAATAGGTACTCTTAAACCAATAAACTGCGCTTGAATCCCGACTACCGGGTATTTGAATATGGAATAGAATATTTTTAAAATTCTCCAACGGCTCGTATAACTGCTAGGATTCTTTCCTAACAGGAAATTTTTCAATAAACTTGATACCAAAGAATAAGTTTTGAACTGCGGAGCACGTACACAAAATATGGGATATATAGGTTAACGTTTTGGTTACTTCGTTTATTGAATTTTATATGGCGGGTCGTGTTTCTATTTTAACTACCCGATAGGGACAACTAAAATAGTCCCACCGTGGACTGTCCCAGTGTTTGAGACTCGGTTTGACTCGCTAGGGGGTGAATGTAAATACGATTTGAATTTTAGAGTAGGTTGGTGCGTAGCTGTGCTCTATTTAGGCAGGCAATACTACGAAACACGCAATGAAAAAGCGATAATGCTTTTATACATGTACTATGTAGTTTCTTGGCGACTTTTTGTCGCCAGTGTGTACGAATAGTCTGGTTTTGTTGGTCTTGCGTGTTTATGGTGTAATTTTTCGGGAATTATTAAATGGCAGAATGTATATATTTGACAGTCGGGGTATGCCAAGTGCTGTAAAATAAGCCATTGTCAACAAAGGCACGAATATTTTGAGATACTTAAATGTTTATGAGGGTGAAGCTTTTGCGAATGTAGAGCAAAATTACCTGCATAGATATTTTATAGTACCATTACACAAAACAAGATTTTTATCATCCCGTTTAATGTTTTCAAAGTTGGGTTCAGGTACTAAACTACAATTACTTACGGAGACCCACCATAAAAAAGATAATGGCCAGAACTAGTAGAATATTTCTTTGCGACTCTCAGTTATGTACCGAGATATAATAAATCACTACAAATTGACCCTTCAAACTACAGCAAATAAAATAAACACGACAGAAGTAAGGACGTGTCACCCACATCGAATTTTTTTACCAGTCTAGCGTAGCGATTACTACTAATTCTACTTAACCCTTAAACACTCACAATCAAAGCAAACACGTTTCATTCATAACTTTCGATTGTACAGCCAACATAACCCTTAACCCCCTTAAATCTAACCTACAAATTAGTGAATGGAGCCGGAACAGATTAAACTGTGTAACCCATTTTCAAACCCATAAAATAAAAAAATAATACGAAAGAATGAAAGAAGTCGCATAGATGTGTTAGCTTTACGTAGGTATTTATTTTACAAGTCTAGCAGTAATCTCAATTAAACTTCTCATTATTTCAAGAACAATCGTAGTAAATAGAGCTTTAATTTGTATCGTATTTATTTCGACTCCGCCAGTCCACCGTAATTCTAATTTCACTACTTATCGCATTCACTCAACTCACACTAAACGTGCTTTATTTTCTTTACACCTTCCAGGAGTCTTGGCTAAAATGGGTATCACTGTATCGCATTTTACGACTGCGACATCATTACAGCACACTGCAACGACCGTGAACCATGTGCGTCTCAAGACGTCTTAACCCTTCAAACCCTGACAAACAAAAAAGCACAAAATGTGTCACCCGTATCGTATTTATTCGATTGCACCAGTTCATCGTAATTAGCCAGCGAAAGTCCCTAATTAGATAGCTGTCAGATGCGGTTTGTTAGGATTAATGAAACCAATTTCGCACACACAAGCGAACTGCATTATTTAGTCGATTGCGAGTTGCGACCGAGTTAGGTCGAATTTGCTCAGCAATTTAGCAGCGTAGTAAACACACGAGTTAATTTCAAGCAGATGGTAAGCTTTAATCAAATAACACAGAAAACTATAAGCACTCTAAAACACTAAAAACCGCAGGTATTTATTCCGGGGTTCTGGGTGTTTTCTATGTAATAAATACTAAAATATATATCCATGTCATGTAACTTTTTAAAAATATCAGTCATCTACATAGTACCAATAACACAAGCTCTGCTATAAGGGCTAGAGATGATGCTGTGTGGATTGTCCGGCATTATTTATTAGTATTTATTTATTTAAATTAAGATGCCCTTAATAAATAAAGACTTAATTCTGAACGTTCCACACAGTATTATCTAGCCCCAAAGGAAGCAAAGCTTGTATTAAGGTTCCTAAATAACGGATAAACTTCATACAATGTACCTTTATGTAACGTAGATATATATGTTTGTGATGTATAGAAACCATTTAAACACTCGTAATAAATATCAGCAGATCGTACAATCGTTTTTTTCCCAAGCATGAATCGGACCTTCGTCAAAAACAACGTAAAATTTAAGTGACACTTTAAAATATACCACAAGTTTCTAACCGCGGCTCCACATTTGTGCCGTGAAGCTCCGTTAACAGGCGTGAACGTAAATGTGGATGGTTTTCGCGGGGTTCACGCGTTTTCACGCCTGTTCCCCGATCAGTGTCGGTATTTTATCCCGCGACAAAGGGTTCGCGCCCCTATCGCGCGGCGTTCACGCGTACACATCCACATTCACGGCCCCGTGCCAGTTCACTCCAGACTACAAGGGCGTACGGACGTGTGCAATCGCTGCACGCGCGCTATGGAGTCGAGCGTGAACAACAACCATATATTGATCGGTTAAAGGGGTATTAAACCTTCCTAAATATCGGAGACTAAATTTAGTCGTTCCTAAATTCAGAATAGTTTAATAGCATTTAGGAAGGTAGCATCCGATTTAGGAAGAAGAATGACTTCCGACGCTCTAAATCTACATCGGCTCCTAAATCGGAAGGGTGTAGTCACATTTAGGAAGCTCAGTCGCTCAGTTGGTTGGATGGATGTTTGTTACTCAATCACGCCAGATCGGCTGAACGGATCGGGATGTAATTTGGAAGTGAGATAGATAGCGCAAAGGTATAGTCTGGAATAGCACATAGGCTACTTATCATTTACTCGTGCGAAGACGGGGTGGGCCACTAGTATTATAAATGTGAAAATTTATATGGATGGATTGATAAGATGGATGTTTGTTGCTCAATCACGCCAGAACGGCTGCACGGACCTGGATGAAATTTGGCACAGAGATAGATTATAGTCTGACTTAGGCTACATTATATCCAAAAACTTTCTTGTTTTGGACGTTTAAGTAGTGATATGTTGCCACAGCAAACAAAGCTACAGCAAAGTTATTGCAGCAGCAGCTCCTACATACGTCCATTTCGCGGAGGGTTTCACGAACGATTGTGAGCATTCCGTGAATGTGGAGGGTACAACTTGTGCCGTGAATTCACGGCGAGAATTTGCGCGTTAATTCACGGCACAAATGTGGAGCCGCGGTAAGAAATGCCAATAGTTCCCCTTCTTATGAACAAACTATTAGTGTGCAGTGTAAGCCACTCCAGATGTATTTACTTACAGGTTCGAGCCTGGAATGACTACTGAATGCAGTACCATTAACTGTTTTAAATAAAATCAGTTTGAGCTGTGAATTTACAATACGGAACCGTGAAACGCATTTGCTATTCGTTTTCAGATTAACTTCTTTTAAAAACAGGGTGGATTTTTAAGTTGGCAACTGTAAACTCTTAGTAATAAATAGGTAACCTTTTACTATCTATAAATTAATTATAAGATGATGTCTTCATATCCAAATTTTCTACTTCGACGCCATACTAGCCATGTGCTTGGAACTGCTCCGGTATTGCGCACAGACTAGTGCACCTGTAAAAAGCTATCTACTGTAACAAAATATGGTCGCGTTGTCAAAGCGACTCAAATCTGACTATCAAAGGGTTAATATTTCCAACACATTTTTTTCTGTAAAACATGCGTATTCGGAGTGAAACAAAACAAAATAGGCGTAATATAGAGGTACCTACAGTCGTATGACTTTGAAACGAGTGTCTGACACCCTCATAACCGGAATATAAAAGTCGGGTAAGTCCAAAGTCGAGTCGAGCATAGAACGTTTGCCAAATTGCCCTCCTAACGCCTGTTGACGGCACGCGGGGTCGGACGTACCCCACCAGACACTGTGAATCAGCGTTTCCTGCTTCACACGCTTTTAATTTTCTCACAAGACTACGTCCGGACGACGTAGTCTTGTCAGAAAATTATAACTTCTAGCAGATTTAAGTGACGCTTCCCTAAAATCTGCCAGAATAGAAGTTCCCTCCCTCTGAACAAATATTCTTCTGAATGAATTCATATAAAACATAGCTAGATACTCTGTGGACTGTCCAGTCTTATTATAAATAAAAAAACTCGATCAAGTCAAATTTCAGGCAAAATTAAAATCGGTTCATCCGTTTGGCAGCTTCGATATGAGCTTTCTGCGTCTATTTTTCCGCTAGAGTATATCTTGAAGTCTTCTAATCCAGTGTGAATAAGTTCTTCCTCGGAAAACGTGCTTTATAAGATAGAGCCACGTCTTCACTTAGGTGAGATAATGGCTAAACGCTGGACCATTTTAAATAAAAAGGAGAAAAAAAGACAGATACGTAATGATGCTGAGAAATAGTTACACTGGAGACGGATAGGGGAACTTGATGTTATTTTTATTTCGTTACAGACGAATACTCTTGCAAAACTAAAAGAAAATGATTTTTGTATACATTGCCACTCACTATACCAAGAAGTTACTTATTTGGATTTTTTTAATTTGCATTTCTTTACAAATGGGCCTCGCTCCTTGAATGCATTTTTTAAAATCTTGGCTCAAAAACAGATTTCTGGTTCTGTGTTGTTAAAAACATTATTCCTTGAGAGTGGCTTAAGATTAGGACGGGCCTTTGCCATTCATAGCGCCCTTTCCCACGTTTTGAGTAGGTAATTTATTCTTGGAATAGAGAGAGAGATTCAGCAAAAGCACGAATTGCTGTCAAGTGGGGCTCTACCCCTCTCGCTTATCTCACCTTGAAGCCTGAAGGCAAAGCAATGAGGTCTACACTTGGCCCCACAAGTATTCTTTTGTGGCGTGATTGTTCTGCATTTTATATCCCTGGCCGTAACTTACTTTTTAAATTACATGCAGTTGCATAGGCTTTTATGGTAAAAAGCTTGGCCTTTTGTGGCTTCAGCGAAATGTATTATGAAGTTTTTTACAACAGACGTGTAGTAAAAAACTTGATTTGTTGAGCTTTCGTGTCTCTTTCAACTCGAGGTCAGTCACAAACCGAATGAGGTAAGTGCTAATTTTTAGATTTTTCCTAATCATGACTCAGGATTTAAAAAAAAACACATGCCACAAAAACACAAAATGCAAATTCAGGGTTGGTCCTTTCCTATACAAACTAATCTCAAAGTAGTAAAGTAAAAGTTATAAAATTGCTTGAAATACATACTATGATTTCAATTTTGAATACCTACAGTTAAATAATTATTTCTGCCTTGAAACATGCAATCGCTTTAACAAAATTAATTAATTTTACTCGAAAGTGGTTATTGAAAAATAAGTTTGGTTGTGAATTCACCCGAGTGCTCTCTATGCACTTAGGAAATACATGTTCGTTTTCGTAAACACGACAGTCACCATCTCAAATACCGTTCTAAATGTAATACGGTTCACACTGCATGAGACTTCATTTATAAGTGACCTATTAAAAACGATTTGTGTATCAATGAAACCTTTATCCGGTTAGACGGAGGGTCACGGTTTCATCCAGATAACCAATAATCTAAAAAGAGCTTTGCTCCATCGAGATAAGGCTCTTTATTATTTCCGGTACTTACTTACGCTTTGTCAATGGATTTTGTCATTCACTCGTATTTGGTTACTAAACCGCGTGTTAGTTTAGTCAGAGCTTCCAATGTCTGCACCACAAATCATCGTAGCCACTTATGGTTACGAGAAATACAAATATTGTATCTTACGCGATTTTCTATGATCATGCTCCCATTAAATTTAAATAAGCATATATATTTTTCATAGGGGTTTTGAGGAAATCTTCTGCCAATAGTAAGGTAAGGACAGACCCATCTGCCATTGTGGTAAAGAAGTGACACTTGATTCCTTAAAAATCTTCATTCCAACATTAATTTGGGAAACTTTTAACATCTGAGAATTGTAAACATTCTATAGATAAATAGATATTAAACGCGTGCCTTATGTTTTTGTTTTGCTTACGTTTTCATGGCGTTACCTACAGCGACCGTGCTTTAAGCCTGTGACCACACAATAAAACCACGAGGAACTCGACAAATACCTGATAAATAATCGTTTTAAGTTTCAGAAACTTGGGAAATATCTATTCCAATTCAACATACAACTTTTAATGCGCTGATAAAAAAAGACTTAAGATTTATATACGTTTCGAGTGTGAACCCACATACCATAATATGTTAAACCGTGTCCGGAACCCTTTACACCATATGTGGCCAATATAAAAAGGTAATATTCCGCACACGTCACAAACAGTTGACCTCTTCGTCGTTAAAAATGCCTCTATCGAAGGACACTCCACGGCTCTCTACGTTTTAGAGTTCCGTTTGGAAGCAGTGAGACGAACGAATTGCTGCTTGAATATATTCGGTTATTCAGGTCCGAATAGTTATGGATCGCAAGATCGGTAAAGTTTTTAAATTGTTGTGACACTTTTTGGCTTGAAGAATAAAAAAACACGGAAACTAGAAAAGTAATTTAAACAGTTTTAACTACCTACTTTATTTTGACTTTGAATTTGACTAGTATCTGCCCGCGGCTGAAACGTTTAAAGTTATTTATATCCTATGGGAACTGATTGGATGAAAAGTTTCTTTTGTTTAATTACATTTATTTCCAAAATACAGCCCGATCCTTTCTGTAATTTTGGCGTGAAAAAGTAACAAGCATCTTACATCCATACTGTATTTGTAGGCCAGTTATCTATAACAGTGACTCCGTTTGTAGTCCATGTTTTAATGGACTATACTAAATCCTATGTTATGTCAGACTCTGATGATTTACGACATAAAGCATACTTCCACTTGGCTAACATTATCCTCATGTCGTCTCCGTGATGAGCACGACTCTAGGCCTCTAGTGTGCCATCAGGGCGGGGTGAATGTAACGATTAAAATTTCAAAGACCGCTTGTGTATGCCATGCAGACCGAAATAGCTCTCCCTCTCGGCAGATTGACGCTAAGAACACCCCGATTTTTTATTGCCATTCGTTCTACACCGTCATGCGAATTCTAACCCTATTCCTACGCCATTACCATTGTATTTGAACTCCCTATTCGCAGAGATATTGTTGTAAACTTGGCCAGGACGTGTGTTACTTACGATGCAGGAAATGAGGGGAGATAGTACTGTATGTTTGCTGGGTGTCTGTCGCGAGATTTGTATCGTACGTACATTTGTTTGTTGGTAACACTGAGATGTCACGTTTTATGACGTGTGTGATTGAATGGCCGTGTGATGGGCCCGTTTAGCGCTTACTTCATTATGCCGCTGATATTCATACGACGTGATTTGAATGCCTAAAGCTTTCCATTGAAATTTAAAACCGTAGGTGCGGCTTTTGAAGCTCTGTGCATTGTGAATATTCTAGAATATCGTTGCGTGAGTTTAACATTAGCAATATATTCAATACACAACTTTCTTCTGCTTGATTTCGCATTTGATAGTTAATGATTGATAAGTAAACATTTGAGAATATAATCTATGTTAAAAGGTAGAATAAAGGGGCATCATGAAAACCGACCTAAATGACCACATTCGCATACTTAATAATTGTAAAACACGATTACTTTTCTATTACAGAATGACTGATGGGTCACTTTTCTAATTTAAATAAGACTAGCAGCGCCTCGTGGTTTCACCGGCGGTAATTCCCGTTCCCGTGGAAATTCTGGGATAAAATATAGCCTATGTGTTACTCCAGACTATAATCTATCTTTGTGCCAAATTTCATCTATATGCGTTCAGTAGTTTTTGCGTAACAAACATAGATAGATAGATAGATAGATAATACTTTATTTCAAAGCCTTATATAAACATTCATTCCTTAATTAAACTAATCCTAAAGAGAGGCAATGGAATTGGCGGCCTTATCGCTTAAAGCGATTTCTTCCAGGCAACCAAGGTGTAGGGAGAAAATCATAGGATGGCGGTGCTTATTTTAAATATATACAAACTAATTATCCTAATACACAATAACTAAGATTAATATACTAATACATACCTAGCTAACATTTTATTATCCTAATACACATATACCAAAAAAAAAAAAAAAAAAAAAAAAATTATTAATAAACTAATACATAGCAACATACCTAATAACATTACCTACTGAAAAATTTAAAGGACACGCTTACAACCTAATTTGATGTGAACATCCATCCATCTTTACTTTATTTATTAGGATTCTAAATTAAACTTCAAGCCTGTCATCATTAATGGAACAATAGCGTTTGTCAAAGCGTAATTAGTAATCAAACTGACAACAAAAAATAATAAATCTTGCGTTTGTTTAGTTTGCTAATTACAATGGTGGGTATTTAAATCGACTTGAACACATTCAAATGATTTAAAAATGTGACTTTAATCCTTCCGCATTTAATGGTTTTAGATCATCGCTAACTGGGGTAAGCGCGATGAGTGTGCGCGTACTGGGGTGCAACGGACGTTGTAAGCATGTTGAATGATTTGAATGTAATTGCAAATTGCTATTTAATTGTGTAATGATATAGGTACGCTTAAAAATAGATTTGATACGTGAAAACTTTAGGTAAGTACAAAAAGTAACAGAAATCTCTTAAAAAAAACATCTATGTCACTATTGTGATTCAGTTTTCCACATATTTTTGCTGCCATGAAGTAATAATGCCTGAATTTTAAATCTGTTTTAACCGTGTACTAGCGGACTACCGAATTATATCTCTTCCCCAGCCTTATTCATTAACCCGCGTGAGCTGTAGGATATATGTAAATACCCAATTTCGTTGCCTCTCAAGCATCGCTCGTCCAACAAGACCTTTGTTCCCCACCGCACGCGCACCAGAAACAATCAACGATGCTCCGTTGATCCATTGCCAACATCGTCTTAAGACGTATCCCATATTGTTAAACATCTGGCGGTGGTGTGGGCGGTCCATACAATAATCATAACCACTGTCCGATGCGGCATCAACTTGAAATGTTCGAAATCTGTGCCAAATTTCAAGATATAATTCGGAAAAGACGAAGGGCGTATCTCTTTTTTAGGACTATGAATCAGTCTCAGAATAAGCATTGCTAAGTTTGGCAACACTCTGAAAATACTGGATCTACTTTTCATCTAAGATAAATAAATGACATGCGACAACGTCCCGCGTCTTCATTTGTTTATACCATTGTAAATATAAATAAATAAATAATTCCGGACAATCCACACAACATCATCTAGCCCCAAGCTAAGCAGAGCTTGTGTTATGGGTACTAGATGACTGATATACTTAATACAATACATTACATAAATAGATATTTTTTATTATACATAGAAACACCCAGACCAACGGAACAAATTTCTGCAGATCGTACACAAATTTGTTCCGAGGCGGGAATCGAACCCGCAACCTCCTGCGTCGCAGGCGGACCTTCGCCCACCGCGCCACATCGGTCGTCTTACTATTATTGTAATTACCACTTATTACCATTTACTAAAAAGGTAAAAGAACCCTAGTTGCCTTTTGTTTCTCCGATGAACAGAGCGAGTATACATTTCTTTGGTAAGACCTAAGCAAACATAATGCTCTAAGCTTAAGTTAATTTCAATTTAAGGAGCTCAGAAGGCAGTTGTAATGGGACATCGCGTCGAAAGAAAGAAAGAAAATAAGTTTATTGGTTTTTGACGCAACAGTACCTTTATCCGAAGATTACAATTTATAAGCACTGTGCATCTCGCTAAGGTAAAGAGGATAAGGCGTTACTGGGTACATTCAGAATATGTAAGCAATGAAGACAACAGATATTTAAAAAAAATATGATTTACATTATTATCCTTAACCCAGATAAAGCGTCCGGCCTTTTAAAAGGCCCAAAAAATGCATTAAATGTACCCGCATTTATCTCTGTTTTTTTCTATGCGGACATGATTTTTTTAATAGTCATGTTTACCAGTACATATTGATACTTGATTAGTGATAGTAGTATTAACAATCAGATGCATTTTTTTTAAAGATTTTGTTGTTTCAAAACATGCCTGTGATATTTTATCGCTGTGGCTGTAAAAAGGTAAGATTTTTTATATTTGTAAGAAGAATTTGAGAATATTTCACTTTAGTATTTGATTTTGGATGTCTCATTTCTAGGATTTGGTCATTATTTCGATTTTTTAGTTAACTTTTTTGAACCATTTTTACAATTTAAGTTGATGGCCTTTTAAAAGCCCCGTAGAATGTATCAAGGCACTTTTGTTGTAGACTGGCACACGCATTCTCAATGAGATTCTTGGCGAGTTGGAGCGTGGTGATGAAGAAAGTTTATTTCCAAGCTATATAACAATTTTTCTTCTGCCTCTTTAGTAACAGGTAAAGATGCTGGTAACGAAGAATTTATTTCTTTCCTAAAGTCAGAATCGCAACTTAGAGATCTAGCTGAGTTAAATTTTGGTGACAGTTTGAAGATTATGATTCTTTATCAAGCTACGCTATAAGAGACGGACAACAGGTACAATTACTGATAATAGCGAAGTAGTGGACATCGACAGCTGCTTCTCCTGAAACCGTAAAGTCCGAGTTGGTTCGAGTTTCATTCAGACAACAGTTGTGAGAAACCAAAGTTATTTAGCAATGAAAGATGAGCATTCACTCCCGTCAAACTAGGACTTCAGAAAGACAGACAGAGGTACCTATCAGTACAAAAATCTAATGTACCGGAACATAAACTAGTTTGCTAATGCTTGTCTGTCAGTCTAGATATGACTGAACACAACGCATCAGTTGTATACAAACGAGGTGGAAGACCGTATGATCTTCTTGGTTTTCGAAGAGCTTTAGCAAGAGGAAGAAGTAGGAGAGGCTTTGTTCGTTCAGCTAGATCACATCAGGAAGTATCTCGATATGATGGAACGAATCATCTGATAGAATACAGAGCATCGCAGCTATGGTGCAATTTTATTTGCAAACAATGTGACATAAATTTACACCCTAAGCACTGTTTTTTTTTTTGCAAACCGTGTTGAGGATTAAAAAACTATTTTTTTAGTGTTTCAAGCTAATTTGATAAATAAAAATTGAAATTTCGATGTTTTGTTTGACTTTTAGGATTGCATATAATCGACCCCCCATGTTACTACAGGCCTTTTAAAAGGCCACCATTTTCCGACTTTCCTAGAAAAGTAAGATTTTTTTTACTTCTTTCCCTAACTCTCTTAGGGCATTTTAAACAACATATTAAAAAATCACTATGATCGAAGATAAAAAATAGTTTCAGTAATATCTGGGTTAAAAAAGCCCAGCGCACCCAAGATCGCGCCCGTGCCCTGTTCTTTCTATTATTAGGTCTTGCTATAGGGCGCAGACAAGACCTTCATTCAATAAATTTCGCATGAAAGTAAACTAAAGACGTGATGCGTTCTAGTCTTTCGTTTTTTTCTATCTGGCCAGCGCCTTATAATCGCTGACTTCTACGCCGTCATGTTTGATCCAAGAAATAAACAAATGACTCCCGACAATGTCACGCGTAGTCATTTGTTTTTTAGTGTTCCGTGGTTTTTTACATCATCGTGTCCGACATTCGTGTGGTTGAAATTCACTTACTAAAGTTATTTCTTTGGGTGCAAGCATGAAGCTGAAAGTCTCTTTCTTTGGAAATTCCAATCTAGACAGCTTAGTAGATAATTGTAATGCCTTGCCACTTCATCCTTACATCGCAGACTTCATTGCCGCCCGACGGAAGTCCGTCCTTCCGCCTTCCCTGTCATCGCCTATACCATAACTAGCACAATAGGGTTTGCTGGTTTTGTTTTTTTCTTATAATACTGTGGTCTTTAATAAACATGGTATTATGATTATTGGTTATCATTGCTCTTTATTGGTTATCTACTCCTGAAAATGCTTCTCTTCAAGATTTTACCATAGTCATTTATTTATTTACCTGCTTTTATAATTACGGACACACAAACATGATAAAAATATATACCCGTTTATTAATCATGTATGTACATGTTTGTCTGTTTTCTATCCTTCCTTAATAATATTATAAAGGCATAAGTTTGTGAAAACTACCGAACATGTCGGGCTGAAATAGACTTAGGTTTAACCCTGGAATAACAAATAGACTACGTTCATCCAAAAAATCAGTACGCATGGGATGTAAATAGCATTGACATGTTCCCATTGAAACAACGCGTGCGAAGCCAAGGCAAATGCTAGTTACCCATATTAACGCAAGCTCTCCTTAGCTTGGGGCTAGATGATTTGTTGTGAATTGTTCAGCATTTTTTTAATACCTTTCCAAATGTTACTACGATTGTTGGGCGCAAATAGAGGTGGCATCCACTTAGCAGCTTCAAACTCAACCACTAAAAAGCAGAAATACATTCTTTTTGAAGGGTTACAGTACTCAGACGGGTAGACATAGTATTCCACTTAAGGCGACTATTCCACTCCAAAACGTGTTTTTTAGGGTTCTAAGGATTAACTTCAGTACAAAAAGTGGGAAAAGAACAATTCGGCTCTTAAAAGTTCTTAGAGCTGAAAGTGTTTTTATTCTGACGTGAAATCTCGTGAGCAACGCCAGCAAATGTATCAAAGGCTATTTAAACGATATGAACGTTCAATGTTTCCTACTAGCTTCAGTTTATATGATATAAAAATCACACTTAAGTATATTAAAAACGTGAAAGTTTGGATTGATTTATTTTGTTACTTCTTCACTCCAAAACTACTGAATGAATCAGGCTGTAACATAAGTACATAGTATAAAACAAAGTCGCTTTTTCTGTCCCTATTTCCCTTTGACTGCTTAAATCTTTAAACTACGCAACGGATTTTGATGCGGTTTTTTTAATAGATAGAGTGATTCAAGAGGAAGGTTTACGTATAATAAAACCGTGCGAAGCCGGGGCGGGTCTCTAGTTATAATATTATATGGGTCTTAAATCAAACTTTACCTTTTAACTACACCAGCTCGGAAATTGACTCATTCTTTTCCAAAAATTTGCTTGAAAGTAGGTACGTCATTGCAGGCGTACCAAAATGCGGGACGGAAAACTCTATGGAATTTCATTTCTCACGCGTTTAGCGGGAGAGAAATATTTATGGAATTCCATTTCGATGCTGCTATATTTGAATTTTCTGAAAATTTTCCTCTTATGTCTATGGTTATTTTTATTATAGGTCAAACTACAAAAAGTTTTTACTTCGAACCCGCTTTATGACATTGGCCTCTTCCGTTCTCGCGACTATAATTTAAAAAAAGAACCAGGTTAAAATCGCGCACGTGGGTATTACTATCATTGAAGTTTACAAGCTGAATTTACTCTAGTGATTTTGAAGGCTGAAACGATGATTTTCCAAGTAAGTATTAAGCACTATGTAGGTAGGTATCACTCAAAATAAAGTGCGATTCATACCTTGTGTGTTTTAAGACCTAAATGACAAACGGTAGGAATCAGGCACTTTCTCGTTTCTCTAAACAATGTACTATTAAACGTTTCCATAGAAACAAAGCGTGTGAAGCCATGGACATAAACAAGTGTGTCCATATGGGCTCGCGTGGCATGGAAACGAGCGTGACTGTCATGTCGCGTCGGCCAGTGGTTAACTAACAGTGTTCCTATCACCGTTTTGCTGTTCCTTTACCGTGGTGCAAGTAATATACTGGCTTATTCTGAGTAAGTAATAGTGATCAACGTATATCAATCGACACAATGAATCCGAAATTAAATATGTTACTTCGTAACCAAAACTATGGAGTGGTGCATCGGACATCTTTGTAAAAGAAATTGTAAAAGGTTAAGCGTGCTTTACAACGCGACGTAAAGTACGCTTGACACTTGACACCTGACATCTTTGATAGTATTGACATATTGACATCGTCGATACTATCAAAGCGACAATAGTATCGAGAAGACTGAAGAGTCATAGCTTAAAAACATAAGACCCATAACACAAGCTCTGCATAGCTTGGGGGTAGATGACGCTGTGTGGATTATCCAGCATTATTTGTTTTATTTCTACTGTTCTCTCCTGACTTGGGCCACGGCACCTTTCCCATTGGCCGCTTATCAAAGAGCGCCACGCGTCCAGCGCATTTGACGGAGAGGCGTCCACAACACACCCTTGACTAAACCCACCCAACAATGCCTCTCTAGATTGGATATGGTTTGGCTGCGTTGTAACCATTTATTCGTTGTGATTGTATTGCATTTACTTATATCAGATATTCATATCACTAGAGGTACATAGTATAAAACAAAGTCGCTTTCTCAGTCCCTATGTCCATATATCTCTATGTCCCTTTGAATGCTTAAATCTTTAAAACTACGCTACGGATTTTGATGCGGCTTTTTTAATAGATAGAGTGATTCAAGAGGAAGGTTTATACGTATAATGAAACCGTGCGAAGCCGGGGCGGGTCGCTAGTAAGCCATGTTACACAATCACTAAAATTAAATGTAATTAAAAATAATGCACAATAATAAATAACATTATACTGTGACTGATTTACTACAAAACGCGACTTGGCAGACGTAGTGTAGGATGCCATTCGCTCAGATGGTATGACGAAAGACTGCATTCCGATGCTGGATGTGACAAGATCGGCACATGAGAGACAATGTCCAGCTATGGACTAGTGGTTATGATGATGAAGCTTTTGTTTCATTTAAGTATTTTCAGTAAACACGGTCGCTCATTAAAACGCTTGCTTTGATGGTGACCTGCTAAATAGGTAATCAAAAGCTACACTGTTGGCTGTTTTCAAACTGCGGCGGAAACGTGCTCTGGTTAGCATTTTCCTATTTTAATACAGAGGAAATCACCGCTATAGCGTTCAAGGCAAAACGTATATTCGTACTACAATGTACGTAAACTGCTCATTACATTGCTACTATTTAATATGTTAGTGTAAATATTCCAATGATTTTGTAAAACACCGCAAGGTCTTCTTAGCTTGGGACTAGGTGGGTGAATAGTCCAGCATTATTTATTTATTAAAATATCACGTTCACAATATCAATATCAAGTTATGAACCATTAATTACAACAACAAATCTCCAAGTGAGTTGCCAAAATTGTAGGTAAATACCCAATACCATTTGAAACCGTCTTCTGAAAGTTGGAGTCTCTGGCGTCGAAGTTCTGGGGTTGGTTGTGTCGATCAGTCCGTTATTTGTGGATGATTCATGATTCTTTCGATGATTATTTTGTTATTGTATAGAGTAGATTCGAGACGGTCTCATAAAATATTGGTAAGTATTAGTCCCGTAAAACGTCAAAAAATAATTAGAGGAAATATTAAAGAATTTTAATTATATTTAATTTAATAATACGACAATTTACAATTTCCTCACAATACGATCCTGTTTCATGGTACATCCATTCAGATAATAGAAGCCTTATTCGTTACAATTCGACTCATCTTCAAAGGGGTTGACAATCTTAGAACTACAAAGCGTCTCGAGATAAATAACAATATAAATTAAAACAATATCGCCAAAACGTAAAATAACAAGTAATTAAAACGTCACTCATCCAAATGAAAGGGGGACGACTGACGTTGATGGAGGATTCTGATATAAACCGAATTAATTCTATACAGTTGCCCTGAATGTTAAGGGCATTTTTTCCTTGCCCCTGGACGGTATGAAAGTAAAAGTAGGATGGGGAATAGCGTGAGAAATTGTCGTGTGGTGTCATAATTCGGTCGTGTAAACTTTTATACAGGCGTACCTACCTTACAGAGCGCCACGTTACATGTACCAACTGAAAAGTGGTAATATTGTTCCCCGAGGGAATATTTTTTTAAATAAGACTAGTGTTTGACGTCGGTTTCGCACGCGTTGTTTCTATTTAAATTGAAACTATAATATGGGATTAAAAAAAGCGTATAGGTACTTCCTCGAAACGTTTATTCAAAATGTCATCCGTTCAGTAAATTGTGCTTGTAAGAGTAACACTTATCCATGCGTATAAACACTCTTATCCATCCACGGTTGTCTGGTAGAGATCGCTGTTGAGCGATAAGACCGCCTATTGCTACACATTTTGTAAATTGTTTATGTTTTGTACCTTTAAGTGTGCAAAAAAGAATTTTCTATCTATCTTCTATCTTAATGTTTAGATAAACATTCGAATTTATAATATTCGTTAGGGTTTTTGAACTATAAATACCTATTATTTTCGAAGTAAGTTTATTTTCCTAGTTTTACTAAATTAAGTAGGTAATGCTATTTCAAATTTCGTGTCCACGAGTTCTGTAAATCTGTTAGATAAAGGAATAAAAATAAAGCACTATGTGTTAAGAGTTTTTGTTCTAAAAGCTATAGGAAAACTCCTAAAACCTACACTCCTAGAACCGCGCTGCCACAATTGGACAAGTTTATAGCAAAACGGGTAATGTTAGCTTCTATTCGTGTATAAGCTTAACTACCAAATCCCCTGCGGAAAAAGTTAGGTTCTAGTTACGCCCATCGAGACTGTATTATGAACTAACTTGTTGAAGATTGAAAACCGTTACAATGGTAAGTTTCAAGTTTTCGGTAGTTAGGGTTCGGGAAATAAGCCTTATTTTTCCCATTCCTCTGGGAAATTATACCTTAAGTTTGGAAGTCTAGGTAATGTGTTGGAGTTCTATTGGACACTTGACGAATTATTTCTATTTTTGAAGTAGATCTTGAACTTCAACGTGACACAAGACTTTAAATCCTGAGATACCTCGAACGGTTGTTATTAAAACAAAAACCATTTTGCTCATTATCTTTTATTGATCTTAAGAGACAATCGACTGCAATTTACCTACACCAATGATACATTTTATTTAATTAATATTAAAATAGATTTTTTTCTAATTATTATATATAAGTTTTTTGAATTGAAACAACAGATTCAACAGACTTGAATCCAACTGATCCATTTCAATACCATCCGGCAACGTACCCAAGACGCTGCATTGCCACGCTGTATACGCAACTAATTAAAATTATATATTGGCTTTGTATACTTTTTCAAAATGCAAAGAACTCGCTAATAGCACGTTTTCTTTTCGTAAATTGTTTGTAATTTGTTTCGAAATAAACAAACCTAATAATATTAAACAGGAGCGACTAAATTATTTGGTACAAATCCTTCGACAAGAGTTCATTATAATTTTCTCATCAACAGTTTCTGATCCTTTTGTTTGATGTTTGTTTATTAACGCTTCTGGCTTACCGGTATAAAAGGCTTCGCTACCACCAAAGGGTGGAATACTTAGTTATTCTTCCTTTAAGTGTTTAGTATCTACCTATTTAATACATGCAAATAAGCCAAGCTTTGATCTTAATTAGCTATGTTTTTAACTATGAAATGAGAAATTAATTTGTATTTTTTTTGCAGGTAAATACAGGAGATTGAAGAAGTGAACCCTACATTGTAAGTTTAGAAGTTAAGTTAAGTACTTAACTAGGTACAAAAAATTATACCTTAGACAGACCAATTTCACTACCACGAAATAGCATGCATTCCTTTGACCACCTATTATTTTATTTGGGTCCTTCCGTGACTTAACGAATCACTAGCGTATATCGATATATGCTAATAATTAGTAAATAAAGTTATGCAAAAAACATGCTCTAAATTAGACTAAGACCAAGACTACTAATAAATACCTAGCATATAACGTTACAAACCTATGCAAGTGATTAGTCAACTTATGACTACTCAAGCATGAAATAGGCGAGAATCTACAACCAGGGATCTTTCTGCCGAATTAATGAATTGAAATAAGTCCCTTGCGGCACCCCTGATCAATCCAATCAATTAATCATTTCCAATGGGGGTCGAATTCCCGCATACAAAACTAAGATCCATAATTCATCTGGAGCTAATATGAACCTCAATCTATTATCTCTAAACGATTTCGCACTGAATGAATATTCAAGAGTAATACCATCCTAAAACGGCGGTGAAAAAATCCGAGAAGTGTGAGTCGTTGAATATATCAGATAATACCGACTCTTGACAATTAAAAAATGTCATGCGCTTTTTCGTATCTTAATATTTCAATTGACCTGATCATCTACGTGGGTACAATACGCAGTAAAACTTTACAAACTTTTTAGTCAACGTTTTTATATAAGTCTTTTTTTCATCATATTGATCAACTCTCTTTGAGAGGGTAGAAATTAGTTTTGTAGTTTTATTTCTTAAGGAATAAGATAAAGTCTTCCGAATTTCCCGTCTGAGGTGCGGAACCCTAAAAATACGTCGCCGCTCTTGGGTGGAGGAAACTCATTTAAATTTTTGATTGTGCAGAAAAAAGATCGCTGGAAGAGGGTCAAATGCCACTTTAATCGGAAGGCCAACACGATCTCTGTATTGGTCTAATTTTCTCATTACAGGTCCGGATCAGAAGACTTTTCTTTAAAAGGCGTCTTTGCTTTCCTCCCGCCGAAAACAATTAAATATTTATTGTAATACCAAATCCAAACCGAATCAAATTGAACCGATTATTATAATAATAAAGGGGCAAGGCAGGTTTGTTTAATACTGGCTCTGAATACCGAATCCCACCGGGGTCAGACCTTTTGTTGAAACCTCCGCGTCATCGAACAAAAGAAGACCATTCCGCTACGCTCACATTCACGGTTAAATTCTGAGGTAATTCATCTAGTTCCGAACGTGGACAGTGGAAACGTCTGCACACGTCGGAGGTTGGAAGACGAATGACTGGAGCTCGCAAAAAGGTTCGAATGCCGTCATTAGTGGGTATACGTTTGTTTTCAACTGTGTACTAAAACATTCTTCATATCGCGGCCCGTTGCTCTGTTAGGGGTTCCGCTCCCAAATGGCTGGACCCTTTTTAATATCTCTCTTTGTGACTCGCTCACAACTATCTTTGATGTTCTAACCGCAATAAGCTTGCTAAATTCAATTTAACATCCATTTATAAAAAGCAATGGAAAAGCTGACGTGTCTATTCAAATGAACCCTGTAAAAGGATCGGTTTATCTCTGTATTAAATGAACGCGTATTTTTATTTATGTCATATCTGGAATGGTTTGAAGCAAGTATTTTAATGAAAAGGATTGACCTTGCCGTAAAAGTTACGCATTATTTCATGTTTTGCGCATAATTTAAGCTGCTAAATATTTTTCTGACATCTACGTAATAAATCTTATGGCCTATTTATATTTGAAAGCCTGCAAACGAGGCTGAATATTATTATTTATTGTATTATTTCATGAAGAATCATGAAGTAATATTTGTATTGTACTTATTCATGTAGGTTGTCAGCACAATATGTTAGAAAAGCCTATACGAAACATTCAATGCGATTTCAGATTTTCAGAAGCACTGTTCAAAAGTTCTTTCAAGATAAATAAGCCATAAGTTGAATATCATTCAGAATTTACTGAAAAGTCTGTAAGTACACCAAAACGGCTGTCAGTCACGAATGTAAATCTAGATATCTAAAACTTATTCATGTTCAGAGCTCCGATAAATCCTGAAAAAAGGTTTCACCACTTAAGAAAATCACATAATTGAGGAACAGCAAACGGCGCGTAAAGTGGGGGGGTTGGACCGTCCCTTGGAAAATAATTCACTTGTCGCCAAGACTTGCCTTATAGGCAATTTATATGAAGCTGGCGCGTTTGACTTTTGTTTTTCACACAATTTCAAACCTTGACCTCACAGATTTAGTCTTTGTTTTTTCATCTGCAATCGCGAAGTACGGCTGCAAAACTCTCGCTTGTTTACGTATTTTTTTCACTCGTGATTTTTTAATACATATTTCCTATACACCATTTTAAGCATGTACCTACTAGATGACCGACTTCATACTTCATAAAAAACATTACATAGAATTCTTTTTATAATAAATCAAGTGCATAGAAATTTGAAAAAATATATATTTTGCTAAATTCAATGGCAGATCAATATAGTATATACAATGTTTCAGTTCTCGTCGATTAGATGACCGATCGGAAAAAACAGAAGAAAAGTTTATGAAGAAGACCTCCAGTTTATGCAAAACTGAAGAGAATCGCGCCAGCTTTCAGTAATTTACCTTAAACCGGATGTCAAAGGGCCGAGGACCCCGGGTTATCCGTCATGCGTGGCTACATGGGGCGCGGGTGAAAAATTACATACAGAGATGTGAAATTATTTTACGATAGCTCATATTTTGTGTTCTATTTTGGGTCGGTTTTCGCGTGATTTGAGATTCCTGTACCTAACTTTTTGCTGACATGAACTTTTGCAACACAATAAATAGTTTTTTTTGGTTTATTGTACACCAGATAAAAAGAACATTATTAAGACTAGTACAATGCGCGGCCTTATCACTTCGATGATAGTTCTTCCAAGCAACCTGTGGATGGAAAGATTTATGTGAATTTAAGAAAGGTAGGAATTTCCAAATTATAATTTTGAATAAATATTCATATTTCATCATGTGTTATTCCAGACTATAATCTATCTCTGTGCCAAATTTCATCCATATCCGTTCAGTAGTTTTTGCGTGAAAAAGTAACAAACATCCATCCATCCATCCTCACAAGCTTTTGCGTTTATAATATCGACGGCCCCCACGTAATCTATCGAAACTGCAAAACCCGTACTTTACAGGGGAGTGAATCTAAGTTAAGATTTTGATTTTAGCTAAAAATTAAATCCGAATATTCAATATAAGAAGTGTATGTATAGTAGAAAATTGTATATTTTTAAACTATGTACTAGAGTTTTTCATAATTTACATATTTTAAGTGATATTTCACATTCGATACTTTACTCGGCTTCTGTCGGTTACATTTTTATCGAATGTGCCAGTTACGATATTGTTCTGTGACAAAATATTTAAGTCTACTATTGAATGTGCCCCTTTCGATTCTTTTCTGCGACAAGAAATGTTACTCAACTATCTATTGTGGTACTTTCGATTGCATTATTTGTCATATTACTCAAGTTAGGGTAACACAATACTAGTTACAATATGAGATAAATCTCTGATATTAATTTGTATCAGACTGATAAGTAATTTTTCAATGGATATTTGTCTGAAATAAAAAATAAAACAATGACAAATTGTTATTAGATTGAAATTTGTATTAAAAAACTTAATACTAAAACTTAGTTACTAATTCTTCCTTTTTTAATAGGAAAAAAAATCTAAAGAAAAATATTTTTGACATAATGGAAGTAATAGAACAGACTTTCACTGCTTACCAAGAATATGAATTTAAGTGTCTTTTTAATCAACATAATCATTTGATACTAAAAAGGAATGAAAATAATATGATACAGTCATCAATTTTATTCATTTTTATTATAAAGAGATCAACAAGCAATAATTATTCCGTGGAGGCTGATTTATGGGATCAGGGGTAGCCTATCTGTTATTCCAGGGCTAGAAATAAGTGTGTTCAAAGTTTCAGCCCGACCCGTTCAGTAGTTTTTTGCTTGACAAAACAAACATCCATCCATCCATAAATCTATACTAATATCCATATAAAAACCAAGTAAGGAAGAAAGGATAGACCTGTAAGTCGGGGCGGGTTGCTTGTAACTAAATAAAACACTCACTACACAAAAAGGACAAATCATCCATGAAATCCAAATACTGCATGTGTTCGCGACTGATTCTGATCTCTATCTGATGATACTCTAATTCTGATGCTGATATCAGAATTATACTTAAATATTAAAGAGTAATCCGTAGAGTTCCTTCAGGGAGGCTTCGACCGACCTCTTATATGGCAATTCGAGCAAATCTAATTTTTAGTTAATAAATAATGCTTAGAAGAACTTGTGTTACGGGTAGGTACTGTAAAAAGAAGTGTACGGGTCTGTAAATAGAAGTAAAAGTTTTAAATTGTCTATTTAAGGAAGAGATACGAAGTTGCTCTTGGTGGCTACCAAACTCTGTTTTCATATATCTTCCTATCATCATCATCACCAGCCTATAATAGTCCACTGCTGGACATAGGCCTCTCCTAATGAGCGCCATATATGGCATCATTATGTGGGGGTTATTGCCCATAATCCCCACGCTGGGCATGCGGGTTGGGGATCGCAGTTCATATATCTTCCTATAATAGACAAAATTAAACTACTACAGATGCAATTAAAAATAACTTATGACAGGTTACGATAACAAACTTAACGTATGATTTTTGGTAATTCCTTTGTTTAACGAAATTATATAATAAAATAAGTGGTGGCTATTATACCTGCTGTTTGCGCCTGAATACTAATTACATCTTAAGTGGCACAATCGGCGGCCTTATCGATAACAGCAATCTCTACCAAGCAACCTTTGGAATGACAGGATTGGTTAATTCATGAAATTGACGGTAGCGTAACTGATATAAAAATTAAAAAAAATATATGAAAGCTAAATTAACATAAACTATACAAGGGATAGAGATTTTTCATTAAGTTGTCTTTAACGAACGTCAGTCCATTGGTTATATACCATATATACCATACCTCTTTATTTTCTTGCCCGGATCTTGCTTGAAGGTCTTTTTTCTACGGACAAGGAGCTGTTTGGTGTTCCTGGTTCAGATGCTGATCCTGATATCAAAGAATTAACACTTGGAATGCACTATGTTTCTTGAACTATGTCATTTCTAATTAATTTGATGGACGATATAAAACTTGAACAGAGTTAGAAGATATAACTGGAGTAACTACATTCATTACTACTAAAAGCCGAATATACCGTCGCACTTTCATCGTAAATGTCATTTCAATATTTCTAATCCTCGTTGGAAAATTCATACCACACAGGAGATGCTGATAATAAAGAAAAAAACATACAACATCTATCGAAACTACAGGTTAAATTATTACTCTCACGTAGTAAAGTATCGAAAATGGTACTTTCGATTTGTTCAAAGCAGAGAACAGTATCGAATGTACCACTTTCGATAAATTTATCAGTACAAAAATCAGATAATACTATTGAAAGTGGTAGATTCGATAGAACAAAGGGACTATTTGTCCTAGTATAATATCGAATCTACCACTTTCGATAGTTTAAAACCAAATATTTTAAAAATAACAATACATCGTCTAATTTTTATTTAAAAAAGTGCTCACTTACCTGGTTTCAATACCAAATTCACGTGCGCCTTCTCTCACATTTCGGAGAATACTGACGAAACAGGCAGTTTCGATTGACGCCCGGGTACCGCTGACAACGAATAACATCGAAAACGGCAGGTTCGATGATTTAATGTGTTCATTTTATGCAATTTCGATTCTTTTCGATTGAAAAATAGTTGAAGGAATAAATATTTAAAAAAATAAAAATAACAGAATGATAAATCTTTATCTTTCCTTACTATTGGTGCAATAAAACGAAAATGGCTTTTTTGCAGTTTCGATAATTTACGTGGGGGCCGTCGATATTAGTAGGGTGTATTAAATGAGAAAATTAAGTTCATGCATAACACTTGTTACAACTTTCAACTGCCTATTCACATGCCATACCTACTCACATAATTATTATCGCCAAGGTTAAATCTACCAAACTCTTTCCTACAAAATTCGTGTTAAAGGAATACCTATTTGTTTCGAAATAATTCATCAACAAACCAAAATTAACATTTCGTGCGTAATTTGCTGTAAAATCATTACACTTCCTTTTCCGTTTCTATATTGAGGGCCTGAATTTCCTAGCGTATTTATAAACGTTGCTTTCATTAATTGATCTAGATTCCATTAAAAATTTATTAGAATCCGGTTCAAATAACGATAGTAACGTTTATAAATACGCGTTTATCTTGAAATTTCAAAAGTCATTTGTAAAATTCAAAGATAATTCCTCGCTCTCCCATGTTAGTTGTGTACTGGAAATCCTATCTTTTGACAATAGCAATATATGTGTAAATACACACTTATTTATTTTTAAAATATTTATTGCTGGAAAATTTAGCTCATTTTCTAGGCTACATAGTAACCCTATCGAATGTAAATTGCGAATTTAGGAACTTAAGTTTTTGGCAATGGGGCATGTGAGTCTCTCTGGAGGCATTAATCCCGACTTCACCCTATACTACTCACCACCGAAGAATATTTTATTTATGAATGAATTACCCAAGACCCACTTTGTTGAACCCCACAATATTTGTCAATTGATTCCATTACGAAGGGCCCGCAGGAAAGACGTTGTTAGAATGTTAGAATCATTGACCGGTTAGTTCGTCACGCCTTTTTATTGAATGACCCAATTCAATTTTGGGAGGATGTTTTTGGTTTGATGTCGTGAAAAGGCGTAACATTTTTTTGTATAATATTCCTTACTTTTGTTGGGGACATCACAACTTTCGTTTGTGCACCGAAGAAGAAGCAACGTTGTGGTTGATCAGTCTTATCTTTTTTCTAGCTAAACTATGCATCGTTAAGTTGGTCCCTTTTTATATTCTTTCTACAAAGGTAATAGATTATATCTTCATTCACAAAGAAAATTACAAAAAGGGATTGAAAAAAAATATAAAAAGTTTATTCGCAAAAAATCTAGTGGTATCTCAAAATATCCAATCAAAATAAATAAATAATACTGGAAAATTCACAAAGCATCATCTAGCCCTAAGTAAGCAGAGCTTGTAATGCATGAATAGATAAATACTTCTTTATGAATTTACTTACTAGAAAACACCCATCCCTTACATATTTGCATATCTTACAATTAATAACGAATTAGACAGAAATAAAAAATAGAGAAATTATAAAGGTCGGCCTCATTGCTATGAGCGTACTCTACCAAGCAAACTGAAGATGGACTGGACATGAAGGAACAATATAAACGGGGGTACATAATAGATAGAAATATTGGAATGGAACTTCGCGACAAAATTCAAAACTGTTAAATGAGTCAACTATTATAGAACCAATTCTCTACATCTAAATCTGCGTCACACAGCAATCACTACAATAGTCTCCACTTGCCGTAGACAATTGGAACCAATGAATATGACCTCCGTCCATTGGACACTCGTACCTACGACAAGGATACTTGATAAACAATCTACCCGCATAACCACTTGTCTGAAAACATATTAGATTGCTTTATATTGTTTGGGTTGTTTCCTCTGGGTAGGGATTATTAAAAGGGAAGGAAAAATCATTTCGATTGAAAGTACGCCACAAAACTAAGAGGTTTTATTACTACCATTTAATAACAAAGTGTTTTAAACAAAGACTTTAAAAACTACTAACATTGTTTTATCACCTCTTACATAGACATTGGAAAAGGTTTTGATACGTATCGGTAAGGCGGTAAATGTAAAAATAATTGAACTATTGGCTTGTCATATTCACATCAAATATGAGTTATCTAATCTAATCGAATTCCAAGTTTCTAGTATTGTTTTTTTGTAATTTCTAATTGTATTGAACGTGATTGACTCCAAATCTAATAATCATAAAATGTTTTCTCATCAGATTCATTATACAAAGCTATTGTTAAAAGAAATTCGCATTCAATTGTGCAGTCTAAAGTACAGGGGTCAATTGAAACGTGGTCCAATAATAAGGCGTACACTAGATCTGAACCACTCTGTATACGACGGGAGTAGAATTCTAAGCAGGGATCTATTCGAAGAAACATTCTAGAACTTTCAAGCTTCTAGTCTAGACCTAAATAAAGTGGTCAAAATTATCGGACAAACTAAAGCTATTTCACTTTTGTTTATTTCGTCTACCTGTGGGTGTTACATAATTTCTTCTAAATAATATAAACAATTTATGATAAAGCTAATTGATTTATCTAATATGCTATATTATCTATGCTAAATAGTAAACCCAATTAATGATATTAGCTAATTGCACAACCATTTATAGGTGGACACGGCATGCTTAATAGTTGGTTATCAGAGGAATTAATAATGAAACAATAAATGATGCAGCCATTCAACGATCTGAAGCTAGACAAGGTAGTTAATGTCAATAACAATAACACTTAATTTCTAGGTGTCTTAAAATCTAAGCTATAGAGTCGCTTTAGAATCTTGTTAATCTATCATCTTGTCGAACTCTTAACCTTCCTAAACTAGAATTGGAATTGTTTGATACAAGCAACCAGATTACTTGTCATAGAAATTTCACTTCTACAATTGTTACGTATTTTTTTTTTATTTTAATAGGCTACATTATAAAAAAAAAAAGAATTGGGGTTAAAATGAATTACGCTCGGCACTGTATCATCTAACCCCAAAGTGTCAAGTCTATCCCATCTTGAATAATAAATACAAACATATTAAGCAAATGATAACCATGAATCGATTGAATTGTATTGGAGTAATTGACTTAGTCTATTGTACCGGCGAATTGATTTCACCAGCTTATATTATGCAAATATATTCAGGGTTAATGCTACTATCAGGTCTGGAGATTACCACAAACAATCTTATTAATGACCTTTTTACTAAATTTGTATAAAATAAAACAGCAAACTCTCATCAGCTAATAGAAACCTCTTTATTATAGGTATTTATACCACACACAAAAAAATGTATTCAATGTTTTCAAAAGCCAAAAAACGATCTTATTGCTAAAAGTGATATCTCTTCCAGGCGTCCTTGGGATAGATTGGACATAAAAGAACAACATAGACGGAACACTAGATCTACTAAAATGTAAAAAAGGAATAAAAAAACACCAAATATTTGCTTAATAAATATTATAATAATATCACATAAATGAAATGTATATTAGGTACACTATTATAATGTTATACTTATTTAGGTATAACATATTCAGTATGATATAATTCTCAAAAATTTATGAATTTTCGTGTTATATTTTGAGTTCTGATTTGTATATTCCTTTTGCCGATAGTTCTATAGTCTGAGCTTTTGCCTTAGTGTTTCCTAAATTCACACGTAACATCTTGCTACAATTGACGTACGACAATAAACTTGTCCTTAGACAAATTGTCCCTTCTGATTGGACCTAATGGTCGATTCCTACGGGTGATACAATATACAATGCAGGCAAGTGGTATCGTGCTGGTTAATGCACAAATGCCAGGATGTCAGCCTCAATTGGCTTATTGAGTGTTGCCGCTCCCAGTATTATAACTATATTGTGTTTGATTGATAGGATAAAAGCTGTTTTCTCGAACGAAAGTCGTATAGGAATTTTGTAATAGTAAAAATCGTTTTTATTGACATCCTTATACTTAGGTACTTATAACAACATATTATAAGAACACGATACTTTGAAATTCGTTATTTAAAGAGGTTAAATTTTGATTTCTGTTTTTTTGGTATATGTATTTGTAACAAATGAACTCTAAACTACTGGACCGATTGCAAAAATGCTTTATTGAATTATTCAAATCGGACATTCAATTCAAAAGATAATACCTATTTAACATTGTCGATCTAAATAAAAGTACTTTTACCTAATAGTAAAATAAAAGAAAAATAACGTGCTTCCTTGTTACTAAGACTTCGCTATCTGTCTGTTTGTCACCAGGCTGTAATCACATGAACCGGATAGTAAGACAGTTGAAATTTTAAAAGATTAGGTATTTCTGTTAACGATAAAAAAATAGAACAAAATAAATATTTAAGGGTTATGTATGATACAACCCTTCGTAGGCGAGTCCGACTTGCAATAGACCGTTTTTTTTCTTCTTTTTGAGTAAGCCGAGTAATATATTTTTAATATTTGGTTAGTTTTACTATTATTTATTACCTGCGCGACTGTGGAAAACGGAGGGTTATTTTTATTTAAACGAAAAAAGATGACAAACAATATTCATACAAATCTAGAATTTATCATAATTAAACATGTTTTTGTTTATAGCCCCTAACGTAGATTTCACGTAATAAATCAAAAACGTAGCCAAGAAAATACGAAGTGATTACTTTATCGGGCGATTAACAATTCACGCAAACAAGCGCTTACGTTAGCCATTTCCTGAGGGTAGATTAGAATCGCCGTTTTGTGTACCGAGAAATTAAATGTTTCCCTAAACTGAACTATCGAAACTAATGGCTCTTATGATTATATCCACGCGATGAAAATTGGTAAGCGATGACTTTGGTTTAATGAAATCGAAACAACTTAAGGTTTCGTGGAAGAGTGGCACTATTTTAAATTAGATTCAATTATTATAGAAGATGCTGGCCCATTTTTAGTAAATAAATAATTAGTGCTTATATTCAAACAACGCAGCTCAGAAAATTTGTCTATATATTTTCAGTATACATATCTATTTCATGAAATAAGAGTAAAATATCGCTCAGTTTTACATTTCTAGCGGAGTTTCTTATGCTTGGTAAATAATAAAATAATATTAATGAAAATCACATAGGTACATAAACCTGTATAGGTATGTAAACAGACTGTCTTCAGTAAACTATGAACCAATGTGTACTTATGCTAGCTAAGACGGCATAATTGAATGTGAGATCATAATGTACTGAATTATGCACAATAAGCATGTATAGTAAATAGCAACCAGAACGCTACGGAGTAAGGTCTATTCTGCTTCGCAAGAGGTTCGTTCGTATTTGCAAAGATGAAGAGGTCATGACTGTGGGGCAACAACGAGTCATTGACACCGAAGATTGTTTGATATTTCAATGGTATTTACCGAGATATTTCTTGGAATAGTCTGTTTGAAGTTAGATTAAGGTACTTACGCTCGTAGAAAATACGCTAG
Source organism: Eupithecia centaureata (assembly GCA_944547425.1). Taxonomy (NCBI): domain Eukaryota; kingdom Metazoa; phylum Arthropoda; class Insecta; order Lepidoptera; family Geometridae; genus Eupithecia; species Eupithecia centaureata. The sequence goes on from OX155681.1 coordinate 11,738,822, forward strand.
GTAGAAAATACAGGGTTATTTATGTTTACGCGGCTTCAGCCGAGTAATAATTGTTGAAAATTCTTATGGGTAATTTTAATATGTTGGTACTTTATTTATTCCAGGCATTATTATATGTATTTATATTAAAAAAGAAAATTAACATTCAAAACTAGAACCATATTAAACTAGTATTTAGAATTGAGCCAACTACAGACTATTAAAACTGTCTAGTAGAAATAAAAACTAAATTTTAATTGAATTATTTTCAATTTTTTTTTTGTAAATTCTGTTGAGCAGTGAGTTTTATCTCCATGAATAAGCGCATAGCTGTTTGATTTTTTCTTATTTGTCAAACAATAGTAACATTGTGCTGGTAGGTGTACAGGTTATGTTTATGATTATCCAATTTGCCTACAATTTTATCACTTGGATAAAGAGAGTGGAATGACATTAAGCTGTTCCGATTTGTAAGAAGGCGTTTGTTTTGACCGCCTCGAAATTAGCTTGCCATATGCGACTAGTCTGGCATAAGAATAAGGAATTAGAATCACGAAAAGCACCAGATCAAATGTGTTACTAAATCAGATGCGTTACCAAATCAAATGCAGTTCAGAATAAATGTGTATTTTAAAGACCATAAACAGGAGTTATTATTAGTTATATTAGAAAGTGCAGAAGAAATGGGTTAACTAGTATCATAATGTTTACGATTATAGAAGTTATGTGTTTCTTTCCGACGTATAGAGTTTGATGCGATCATTACCCGACCAAGATTGCACAAAGAATGTTTTTAGATTTAATTGTGCACGCTCGTAGTTTCAATGGCGTTAGATTTGAAACGTCTAGATATTGATAGAAACAAATATCTCAAGAAATCGCCCGACATAAGAAGCGCTTCAAAATTGCGACTGTTTACAGCCTGTCCAGATAGGGCGCTTTACGCGCGCTTTACGCGCGCTTTACGCGCGAGTACCCTCGCGCGTTTCAATTTATATTACGTCCAGATGCGGCGTTTTACGCGCGCTCCACTGTTCGCCCGAGTATTTCGACTCGCGCGTAGCACGCGCGAGTCGAGAGTCCAGCGCTTTACGCGCGTAAAGCGCCCTATCTGGACAGGCTGTTAGGGCTTTACAGGTTTTATTTTAAACAGGCTTTATTTCTTATTCTATTTGTTTATTTCTTATTCTATATGTTACGTTCGCTACCAGTCTTTATCGATGTTACCTTGAGATACGTAGACTCTACGTGTTAATAACGATGGGATAAGATAGCGTGTTCTCTAAGGTTACTCATCATTAAAAAAACTTCGTCAATCTCTTTGTTATCTGTGTGAGATTTGTGCTTCACAATATCCTCATCAATCAATAGTATTGATTCAGATTAGATTCTGATTTGATTAGCAGAGAAACCTCTACAATGCGTCATCTTTTTATGCAAAGACTAACAAACTATTCATGTTTTTTTTTACAACAATAAGATACTCAAAATGTTCATTGTGAGGCGCAAAAATAAAGTAATAAGTTAAGTTAACATCAAAAACACGCTTCATTTCTAAGGCTATTCCACTATCGTATTTCATCTACAGTCACATTTTGAAATACTTTTTAACTAGATTATGTCAAAGTTAACTACCGATAGACAAAACAGTGATCAATTCTGAACGGCCATTAATCTCCGAGAACAAGAAACAGTTAATCCAGCTAATGTATCGCCACCAAATGCACAAAAACTGAAACAAAACACTCACACGAACGAAGCAACAAGTAGAAAATAAAGTGGGGCACTCCTATCTCTCAATGGAGGACAATTAAGATTCCCGCTGTCGTCTCCAAGTGCCATGCACAGAACTCACAGTGCAAAATGTCACTGTTTTACACCACCATAAATCTCGTAGACTAACATCTGTATGTAAATAAAATAGCGAGGGATTTGCAACCTATTCTGGATGTATCAAAGCCGGGAATTCAATAAACTGGAGAACGTTTAACGCTCGTCACGTCACAAACTTTGCGGATCCCTATTTTGTTAGAACGTGGTAAATCATGCTTTAATATCTTTGATAGGAGGACGTGCTGACTTGTTACGTTGAGTAGATGAATTTTGCTAGGAATTTTACAACCGATTTTTCACAAACGGTCAATGTAAAAACGTAAAATTCGTTTTTATTTCACTGTAGAAACAAATCCCATCCTTAGGTTATCTTTTAAATTCTTTTTGAGTGCGTTTCCTTTAGAGTTTTCAAAGATTGTGATGTGTGATTATTATTTCAGACTAATCTGCAATGACTCTAAAAGTTGCAGTTTTTTGGAGCAATGTTTCATGAATAAACCGATTTGATGTCACCTTTTTACGATACAGGCTATAATTGTTCAACTTTTTTGAAACAATAACAAAACGACGAATTATAGCTAGTATTTACAATTATAAAAAACTCCTAAAAATCTAAGCCGTCACTAGAAGGCAGAGTGCCCAGAATGCTGGCAGCATTGCCACGTTGATTATTTGTTTATTATTTATAGAAGGTGGTAGTATTTAGAATAAATAATAATAATTACTGCTAAGAAAATAACAATGGTTCAATAGATTCAAGACATTCTTCAAGACTTTAGCCACGTGTCGTCTCTTCACATCAAGTAAGATTGTAGTGAAATAGAGATACACTATCTGTCTTTACTACAGAATAGATATTAGCATATTAAATATGCTAATATCTATTCTGTAGTAAAGACAGACGCTGGTCATACAGAAATATATCAGAGTACAAATTTTGTACTCTGATATATTTCTGTATGACCAGCGAAAATATCCCTATATCCGGGCCGTAATAGCAGTCTCAAGTGGCATGAAAAGTTTCAAGACTCGCCGCGAACAGTCGTTGCATCTGACACCCAACTATTTTTTCTTTCCACTGTTCCGCGAAGTTTCATTTCAAGCTGAAATCCCCGAGCCGTGATTGTGTGCCGACGTTTATCCGCCGACATTGATACATTCCTCGTCGGCTAGGCGGCTGCCGAGTGAAATCCATTATCTGCGAACAATACCCGCAATGTACTCGGAACTCTACATAAAAGTTTTTGAACGAATAGTGCAAGGAGTTTGCAGTTTGTAGATAAGACGCGGAACAATCGCCGATTAAAATTGTTTATGAATTGCAATCGATAGGTTGGAAAGTTATCGTGCGTGCCTCTGCATATTGTGTTGCTTCATTCCGGTCTTATTGTTTGTTACACAGTAGGCTCTTGATAAAAACGGAGACTATTTCAATCATTTCATTCTGTAAATTTCACGTGTTGCGATTACCTAACTTTCTTTCTATTAATTCCTATATTCAGCTCAAAATAGATCTTATTCAAAAATACCTTTTCACACTATTTTCTGGCCTTCAAAGCAGCACCGCCATTTCAGAAAAAAAGCACCTGTAGATCTGAATTTCAATTGCAATGATAAAGATTGTACACAAGCCATTCACGTTTGCTAATTACACCGAATAAAAAGGTTTTTCAAATACTTAACAATTGAAAAATTATTAAATACACATCGAAAAAAAATTATAGTCAGCCAATTGTGTTTAAAACCCGGCAATTCAGTGTTATTTGTATTATTTCAATACAAAAACATTCCTCTTGCATGAGCAAGTGAAATCTTGGCACAGTAAAGATGTTTTTAACTGTGATAACTATAAATTAACCGGAATATACGACAGTCCATCCCCTTCTGTTATTAGAAGTGCTGGTCTAGATTTACACAAGGTCTATCTATCGGTCTGTTAGATTTTGAAGCCACTTCATTAAACTAGAACTACTGTAATTAACGTTAAGAACCCATCATCGGTCATGGTTTATATATTTAAAAATAACTCTTTTGTTGTTTAAATCCGTACTCTGTTCTATTAGCTCATATTATTATTAGCTCTAATTTAGTTTTATTTATAATAATGTGTACTTTCTGTTTTACTTTTTCTTTATTTTTATTAGATAGTAGGTACTTGTCTTCTTTCCTACTATAGGTACCTACTTATTCTTATAACTTTGTTTTTGATCTCTTTTGTTATTTTGTTGTGCTGTTTGTGTGTGATAACAATAAAATATATTCTATTCTATTCTCTTCTATTGTTTCTCATAACTCCTAAAAACCGTGGGAACAATTAAACGAACGACGTGACATATACCACTTAGTGATACTCATTTATCAAGGAAGTCTTCACTTACGGAATAACGCCTCAGTCATCACAATTTCTAAATCTAGCTCCTTTGATCTTATAAAATCACAAATCATATCAGCGTCGGAATTCCGATTGCACGATCTAGATGCTAGCGAATCATACATAGTAATAGGTAAGGGTTTGGTTGGGTTGGTTAGAACCTTGGAATAAATATAAGTACGACTCACAGACTTCTTCAAGGTATTTTGGGTGTTTTCTATTTAGAGGGATGATGTATTATTACATGTAGTGTATTGTACTAAGTATTGCAGATAACAGAAATACAATTTCTGCTAATCTTGGGGCTAGATGAAGCTGTGTCAATTGTCCAGCATTTGGTATTATTAGTACGATTGAAATTCTAGGTTAATCTTTGAAGCGATTAGAAAGACCTCGGAAAATAGTAAATAATGGATTGACAGACAGACAGGAGTTACATGGAAATATGGATTACATATGTACCAAAATGAATAACGGAAACGAGATACAAAGTGATTGACAACATCATTACGGTCGTCTGTAGGTAAATAAAGGGTTCCTCTTGAATGATTTCGATTGAGGGAGGACTTTTTTGTGTGTATGTAAGCATTCAGAGTTATTGGTCTACGACTGACAACTGGACAGGGCCGGTCCTCTTCGTGACAACAAACATTACAGAAGAAACTCCTATTTTTAATACTTGGCAATGGAGTCAAAGTAGAATAACTCTATGACAATAAAACCTCTATGAAAAGGTTTATTTTGAGCTTGGTTTTGAGTCACCTATGGAAAAATCGATCGATTTTTCCATCCAAATATCAATCATGAGAAAAGACAAAGAGATGAACTGCACTACACATCTTAAGACTATATACAATTGATGAATCTTTATTATTTCAGTGTCCGCAATTTTCTGCAGGAATTCACAGATCAACTGCTTTATCTCTTGAGTTATATGCGGCTAATTAGAAAGCTTTATGAATGAGACAGCGTGTGACACAATTGCTACTGATGAACGTCGACGTCGTGCCAACGGCACACATGTATAATCTTTGCTGTCTTGATTTGTGCAGGACGATTAAATATTCTTCAGCTGTTTTTATTAACAACGAAAGTTACTATCGATCTGTCCGTCTGTCACCAGGCTGTATCTCAAACCATGGTAGTTAGACTTAAATTTCCACAGCTGATGTATTTCTGTTCCCGTCAACAACAAATACTATATAATAGAAAATAATAAAAATTAAAGGGCCTCCCATACAATACCTTTACCCTTTTGCCCTTTTTATAGATGAACAGAACTCTTCGTGCGTGATTTCGACTTGCACTTGGACGGTTTTTACTTATATTAGAATATATGTAAACACCGTCCAAGTGCAAGAGTAAGATAGATCTTACTTGGTTTACTAGTCAGTAAAGTGCAAATCTGACTACACCCAACTATTAGCAAATTGAACGCGTTTCTTTGCTCTCCTACAAGTAACTAAAGTATGGAATGAACAAACTACAAGTTCAAGGTCAAATAGAATATAAACAAAACACAGCTTCATCTATCGATGTATACAACGATTAACTCCGCTCTAGAATCCAGTCTTTATTTATACAACGCGAATTAACTCGCAGATAGAAATTAGTCTTGAATTTGAACTCGTGTTTAATCTGTGAAAACTAACAAGCCAATTAAACTTGTCGACGCGCTTGAGTACGATAATCTCAGCTAATTGTGAAATGAGTTTCTTGTTGTATTTTTAAACCTCTTGTGCATCTACATAGCGTAACTCGGTGCGATAAATTTGCGCATCGCTTTTGCTACGGTTACGAAACCTTTTCTCAGTGTGACAAAAATTTCAAGGCAAAAGAATAAGAAGACAAACATTTACTCCTTGTGAGGGCAGGATGGTCTCAATTAACAATTGTTATGAGCTTTTGGAGAGCCTCGTATTCAGTATACTACATACTGTGTCAGGGTTGCTTGGATATACATATAACCTGTGTAGAAGGACAAATCTCGTATTGTCAATTCCTTTATAAGGTAAGCGTCTCTTAGGTCTCATAATGGAGGATAAAACTTCGGATTCCTTTGCTATAGAAGTATAAGTTAGCTATTGATAACTTGACCTTCAACTAATCACTTTCACGATATGGTGTAAAAACGGCGACAAGAGCACCCCGAGGAGAATAAACCTAGTAGGTATACGTCCACAGTGTTTTAGTGTCATAAAAGCAGTTATTTAGTAGTTATTCTGGCAGTTTTTCTTAAATATAAGGTACGGAAGATCCGTAATGAGTTGAGCAATTTACCAGCTTTCTTCTATGTATTTTATTACCACTGCTATAACCTATCCTTCTGCCAAGCGTAGGGATTATGGCAAATCTTGTTTGGGCAATGAAAGTTCAGCAGTGAATGTTGATGACGTGCGGGAAGTCACGAACAGAAGCTAGTTCTAAATAACACTAGTTCGCTCACATTACAAATGCATTCACCATAACTCAGGAACAGTAAAGTAAATGGCTCGCTCCCCTCGCGATATCTTTATCGCTGGTTCCGCCTACTCCGATAATATCGCAGTTTACGCCTAAGAAAATAGTTTTCTAACTACTTTGAATGCTTTATTTACAAGGGCTAGTGGCGTGCGCCTAAAACGTGAGAAATCTAGTGGGTTGTAGTCACTTGTAGTACATTTGCCACAAAGTCAATTCGTAAAATTTTTGTACACTCCATACATTCATCAGCAGGTTGCGGGTTCGATTTCCGCCTCGGAACAAATTTGTGTACGATCTGCAGAAATTTGTTCCGTTGGTCTGGGTGTTTTCTATGTATAATAAAAAATATCTATCTATGTATTGTATTGTATTAAGTATATCAGTCATCTAGTACCCATAACACAAGCTCTGCTTATCTTGGGGCTAGATGATGCTGTGTGGACTGTCCGGAATTATTATTATTATTATCAACATTTAAAACTTTATTAAGACGCTGTGTGTCGACAATTGGTCCTTTTTAAGCAGAAACAGATAATACTTCTGAGCAAGCTACATTTAAAATTTAAATATCTATATTACTTCACGTTCATACCTAGATCAATAGCTAATCCGAAAACATAACAGCAGAAACTTTTCTTAATAAATATATGTTTTCAAAATGATATGTTTCAGAATTTAAAATCAAAATATATTGATAGCTACGATAAACATCAACTAGGAAGTTATTGGAAAAGATAGGTAACATTTTTATCTAGTCTCTCGTTATGTGAGTTTTTTGATGAAGATTCATAATAAATTTAAATATTAATTTATTCGATTAACAGCAGGCGCTGAGCCCGCCGCCCATGCTTCAGTACCGCCGTGACCTCTGTCAAGGCTGGACGTGTGCTTGATGTCGTCTCAGATATCAATGACAATCCATACGTAATATTTATCGTGAATATTCGGTTAGAGACTGTCCAGATGGGGCGTTTTACGTGCGCTCCTTTGCGCGGTGCGTTAGGGAGGGACTCGGGGACAGTTATTATAAACATGGAACCAAATAAAATAGTTTTGGAAACGTCGGAAGCAAAAAGCACTACAAAGATTTAACATACATCTAATTCTGCTAATTCTTCCGTTATTAGTTAATTGTAACGTTTCATGGTTCTATTGGATTATCTTTGATTGATTCAATTTTCCCATACTGCAACTCTTTTTTCAATTGCTTCTATGAAAAGTACGGTAATATATGTACGGTATAAGAAATACGTCCACTCGCGTCGCGCGTACCACTGGCTGGACGAGGAATCGCGCACCAGCATCTGGACGGGATGTAGGTATAGTGCTCTAGTATCTGGAGAACGGGAATGTTTAAACGCGAGAGCACTCGCGAGTAAAACGCTCCATCTGGACAGGCTCTTAGCTAGCGTTCCCTGACAGATTGACTATGTTTCATTTGGATTGACAACTAGGATTTTGGTAAATCAAATTTTTGAATATAGAATACCAGTACGCTACACAAATTGTCAAAACTAAATTTCATTTAGCATTCAGAGATATGATATCGTTTTGCATAGAGTGGAACTGGAACGTAATAGAGATGGCACAAAAAAATATTATGATGGAAATCTATAAATTAGGATTTGGTCCCGTCGATTCCAGCTTCTAAATTTCCCGGGATTTCCCGAAATTTCTGGATGATTTTAAAACCTGGTAATAGTAAATAATTTCTCGGAAAATTTCGGGTCTTTCGGGAAAACCATTTTAGTATTTAGAACAGTACCGAAATAACAAAACTTTATCTATTCCATCATCTTGTAGCATTTCGGATAGATTCATACCTTCGCGGTATAAGGTATGTTAGTTGGAGCTTTATCTCTTACTAGCGACCCGCCCCGGCTTCGCACGGTTTTATTATACGTATAAACTTTCCTTTTGAATCACTCTATCTCTTAAAAAAAACCGCATCAAATTCCGTTGCGTAGTTTCAAATATTTAAGTAGTCAAAGGGAAATAGGGGCAGAAAAGGCGACTTTGTTTTATACTATGTAGTGATGATTAATAGGTATGAAATTCTTAGGGTTATATCAGTCTTTTGTGTTTGTGTTAATGCCTTATGGTTTATTGTTTTATTGAGCGATGCCAGGTTTTTTGTAAATTAAATGAATAATTTAATATTTCACACCGGCAGATATACCTACCAAAACTGTCAGTGTTCAAACTACGGAACCAATTAATGGAACTTAACATTCATATTTCGCATTCGCATTTTTATTTTACAGCAGACAGTTAGATTTGGTCGTATTTGAAAATAAGGTATAAACGAATTTGAATTTTGAGTATCTTTTTCTCATTATTAAAAATAGAGAATTATAAATTATACTTCATATTCTTTATATTTCGCAATTTGTTTTATTTTACCTGAATTTACCTAAAGTGCAAATAAGATTTCCTTTAGACTGTTTGCAATCTGCAGTTAGCTCAATGGTTTCAATTGTATATACTAGTTGTAATTTTTTCTATTCCTTGATTGTAATTTTCGTTGTTAATAAAGTTATTTATTTCCTTATTTTATATCTTTATCTATATCTGCAGGCAGACTCATTCTGTAAAATCTCGAATTTGAACTCAAATCCACTCTAGTGACCGAGCTACGTCATTCTTTAGCATAGGCTCTATGCTAAAGAACGACGGGCATAGGGGAACGTAGACTAATGAAAGCTCAATCGGGCAATGAGTGATAAGGTAAAATTGAATTGATGGTAGCCTCGCTAATATTTTGAAGAAGATAAATTATGTGCAATTTTTTATATACTGAAACAAGTAGAGATATGTGGTACCGATGATAAAAAAGTATTCTGGCAGTGATAGTCCAGATTTGAGAGATATTTTGTACATTTTGTTTGGATCCATAAAGTCTGGATCTTTTGTTTACCATCAATATTTTTATATTTATTTTCTCCATTTTGTTTGCAAAATTAATTGATTAATTTTGGTTGTAAAAATGTTATGATTTGAAAAAAATTTGAAAAACTGTAACAGTAACACAAATGTTACTGTTAGTATTGCAATTTTTTTGATCTAAAATTAATTATATTTGCTCTAGCATTAAATGGGCACTCATCAATTGCAATTGACAGGCAAAAGGAGCGACTGACTGGTTAAACTGTAAATTGTACCTTAATACATATCTATAGTTAAGTACTATTTAATAATAAAGAAAAGGGTTTTTTTTATTCTTCATATTTCGAGACTTTTGTATGCCAGTCCCGTATTTTAACTATAGGGTATACTATACAAATACAATACAAAATACAAAAATGTTTATTTCATTTTCAGAAAGTTACAGTGTCTTATAATGTGCTCGGAATTATTATTATTATATATTATTATATATTGTATTAGGAGGCAACGCTCTTCCATATCATACTTAAATATTCACTCGTTACTAAGGAACAAACATTTTATAAACAATAAAACAAGTAAATCAAATCAGCAAATTAACAAACAGTTCAGAATATTTTACAAATTACGTAAAAGAGGGTAGGTTTAAGTAAATTGTGAGAAGTAGTGTTTTGTGGTGTGGTACAAGTGCAAGCTGATGCGAATTGTTTAGTGCGTGTGTGTGTAGTGAGTGTGTGTAGTGAGTGTGTGTGTAGTGAGTGTGTGTATTGTAGGTTACTCCCGAGGACACCGCTCCCTTAAGAGATCAGGCAACAGGAGCTACCTACTTGGTGTGTGAGTGATGTGTGTTTGTGTAATGTATGTTGAAGTAGTGTGTTGTTGTGTTAGTTTATTATTATATTTTATTTAATCCCAATCACTAAAACTTAATTTTTACTTACTATAAGTACTTTCAGCTATTTGTATATAAAACTTATTCAGTTAGGTATCTAATTCCAGAAGAGTTTCAGTTGTTTCATAGTTTAGACTTAGTAAATATTTAGTTAGGCTGGTTTTTAATTCAAACTTATTCAAAGGATAAATATTTAAAATTTTGTTTAAATTGTTGTACATATGCGCAGATTTAGATACATTTTGACGAGATGCAAAGGTTGATTTAGTTTGTTTTTTATTTACTATATTTTTATATTTCCTTCTGTTTTTTATGATATTAAGGTCATAGGTGATTGTTTTATGTAATTTTATAATGGAATGCAGTATATACAATTTCCTAACACATAATTTATTCTTTATTGTGTGTAGCATTTCAGTCGAGAACCTATATGGTTTAAAAAATATTACTTCAGTAAGGACCTCTGTGCTCTTTCTAGGTTGATAAGTTTAGATTTGGTTGCTCCACCCCAAATTGGTACACAATAGGTGAGTATTGATTGTGCCAGAGCAATATATATTTTGTGTATAAGATTTTGGGTCGCTATATGCCTTAATTTTTTAAATATCCAAATGAGCTTCCTAGTTCTACTCATGAGTAATATATGAAATATATGAAATATATTTCATATATTATTATGAAATATATGAAATATATTTCATATATTATTCATATATATATAAAATATATGAAATTGATAATAATAATAGGAAGAATTTTGACAAGTTTGTCAAATTTTTATTAAAACATTCCTGGAGTAGGCTCCTGTTGCCCTGTTCTCCCCTAATTGTCAAAATCTCAGCATTTTAAACTGACAGCGGATTTCTAAGGGTCATACCACACGGGAAGTTCTCCCGCTGCGGGAATACGCTTCTGGACCGCACTAATCACATTTTAATATGAAATATGAAAGATATGATTTTCCTTCGCGGTTCACAGCTAGGCGGGAGCAATACGACCGCCGCATGTAGCTTCAAACCACCGCTGATAACCGGTTCTTACTACATGGACACTTTCTCGCTATACGTCATTCTGCGCGGGATTATCATCCCCGCGTATCCGTTGTAGTTTGATGGTCTACGGCAGCTTTGTCGAGCGGATACCCGCGACGGCAGAACCGCCCGTGTAGTATGACCCTAAGTGACGTTTGAAATGAAATTATAAAATGCATAGGCTGATCTATGAAACACTGCTGGTAGATGCTGAATGTGGCTAGCTGAAGACAGGGCGCTATGGCACTCATTAGGAAGCATATGTCTAGCTGTGGACTAATACATCATCATCAGCCTATATTAGTCCACTGCTGGACATAGGCCTCCCCTAATGAGCGCCATAGCGCCCTATCTTCAGCTTGACACATCCAGCATCTGCCAGCAGTCTTTCGCAGATCGTCATCCCATTTTGCCGGAGGACGTACTACACTACGTTTGCTACGACGCGGTCTCCACTCAAGAACACGTTTACCCCAACGGTTGTCGTTTCTTCGCGATTATATTATATTTAATGAAATATAGAATAGGTACCTATGCATAAGCATACATATTATTAATTTACTTATGCATTACCTAGGAACTTGGGTAGGTCGTTACATCAGGTACAAAACAGGGTAAAGTTACCCATAGTAAAGCATTATTACCTACCTACGCAGGTACCAGCAACGCGATATTATAAAAACGAATATACTAATTAACAGTAGGCATGCGCCATCTATGAGGTAGCCCTTGTCAACTCTCCTGGTTTTTCTGCCGCATTTTTAGCTACTTAGCGCGCCTTAACAACGAAAATTACAAGCAAGGAATATAAAAATTACGACTAGTATTTACAATTGAAACCATTGAGCTAACTGTAGACAATATCAACATAATATTAGTCCACTGCTGGATGCCTCCCCTAATGAGCGCCGTAGCGCCCAGCTGTCTTTAGCTTGCCGCATCCAGCAGCCAGCCAGCAGTCTTTCGCAGTTCGTCATTTTACCTGGCTGGAGAGCGTCCAACACTACGTTTGCCGAGTCGCGGTCTCCACTCAAGAACACTCCATACATTGAAAGTAAATTCGTCAAATGTATCAACACACTCACTGCCCAGACCAGCTACTGAGGTGAACGAAAAGGGCGCCCCGCCGCCGCAGCGCAGGCGATAACACTAGTACCTACGTAAGTCACAGGCAATAAAACTGTTAATAGTTTATGGATTGAACAAAGGTTAGGCCTAAAGCCAGCATAATTGTTTGATTTTGATTCGCTATTTTATAAGTTTTAAGCGACACACAACTGAAAAAATAACTCGTTTAGCCTTTACCTTTACCTAATGGCTAATGGTGATAATTAAACTCGACCTACAACATTATTTCTGTTTTTGTGAAGAGGTTTTTTTGTAGACCGAAGTTAAAGCTGGTCTCAGCGAACTCGATGTGGGAGTACTAGTGTGACGAATACTAGGTTTTTTGATCAAGTTGCCACCCCTTTCGTTTTCGGTAATCTTCTTTATATCCCCTTGTATATATTACACTTATACTAGTATCTGCCCGCGATTTCGCACGCGTTGTTTCTAGGACTATAGAACTATCGGGAAATGTTTCAATGTTATATCTATCCCATGGAAACTGATTTAAGGGCTGAAAAGAAGAAAATATTCAATATTATATTCATACTTATTGATTTTTATTCTAGGGCTAAAACTAAGTCTATTCAAAATATTCAGCCGGATACTACCTCTATCATTAGATATTGCGTGAAAAAGCAAGAAATATTCATACATACGTATACTCGTAGGATGGTTTATGTGTCGTGGTTGTAAATCTCTTTAACTGGAATCCTCCTTTAGTCAATTTCGGCCAGATTAAAAGATGAATACCTATTCAATATTAAATCGCTTTTCAGTCGAAGTCGAATTACAAACCCGTTGTGAACGCGTTTGTTTTAAGTCTCCCATAATTAATTTGATATCACTACGCTTGTATACCGTTGATTGATTGTATCCTGAAGCCAATCGGTTAATTTGCTTATTAATTTTCAGAATTCGTATTAATGTTTCATAATATCTTTATGGGAAATTGTTAAATAATTTCAGTTCTTGCGTGTAGCAAAGACAAGATCATCTTGGAATTCATCTTCCTCTCTTAAGAGTCAGTCTTAAGATAGTTTGGTTTAAATATTATCGATTACCTTCTATCTTTCTCTTATTATCTGCCACTGCCATACTTCCTTCCTTACCCATGAAGGTTACAGTTTCCATTAAGGTCTACAAAGCAATAGACCTCAATTACCCATAACTAGAGTTCCTTTTGCAATAACAGTAAGTGTTGGTCGATTGTTCAATAATTGTAATGAGATAGATCACGCTTTTGAGAATAGGTTCTGTTTCGAGGTTATAAGATTCAAAATATATTAACTTTACGTGACTTTATGTCTGATTATCAAAGGACATGTTTTGGTGTACACCCATAGCATAGACATTTTACGTGATTAGTGTGTGTATTTGGTACATAGCTCTCACTTCTGTGTTACTACTTTTAAAGCCTCATTTTCATTATTTTTCTTGAGTAGAGGCTGAATTTCGGCAAATGTAGTGCCTAATTAGGGAAGGCCTATGTCCATCTGAAGATAAGCTGAAGAAAAACTGATGTAATAAGCTGAAGATAAGCTGAGTATAATGATTATACTGCAGATATTTTCTCTAAACAAGCTCTTATGTTCAAAGACATTCTCCGCCTTGTGTTGTATTTATTTTCACTTGAATGAGTTTAAAAAATTACTTCATCCCTATGCAGAACGTGCGCGGTAAGTTTTTTTTAAAAAGATCGTAGAGATGCTGGATCTTAAGATCAAGTCTAACAAAGTCCATCCGTATTCACTGCCCACCTACAAAAGACAAATAAATCACAAAACAAAACCAAATAAACACGTAATGATCCCCAGCCTTGATACCGAGCTGCAAATGACATGACGTAGCATGACGTAACGCTACTGACGTTTGTGACGTTTGACTGACAGCCGAACAACGTTACTTTCCACCCGCATTGCGATATGTAATCAGTATTATCCCGGATTTAGCGTTTCCACAGTCGGCTAATGCAGTAATTAGTGCTAGGCTGGCCTATATCTCTGGTTTGGTTTGTGATTAGCTTCGTTTCATTAGATATGGATTCGTAACTCTGATTAAGCAGTCTTAATTATACAATTAGAACAAATATAGTTAGACGTGTGCTAGTGCACTAGCCATGACGTAAATTTTGTCGACGGATAGTAGAATCAACCCTTTTGTATAATGGCTAGGCTTAATGCAAAACGCAGTTCAGTTACCCTACGTGCACCGATTGTTAAACAATCAACGTTCAACAATATGACTAGAAGTCACTTAGTCATCTGGTCGTAAAAATAAAACAACCAACAAATATTCCCATTAATATTATTAATATAGTGCTTTATTTCCTTTAAGAGCTCGCAGGATTCTTGGAAAAACAGGTACATACTCAAAGTTTCGCGAAGTTTATACTGTCCGATTTCCGCCATCAGATCCGAAAGTCTTCCAAGTTTAACCTGAGGAATTGTATATTTATAACCTTTCCCCTGGCCCTGATTTTTATTTTTTTATTTATTTATTTATTTAAGAAACATACAGCTTACATATTACATAAATGTTTAGGTTACTTATTGAATATTACTTATAAGTAGCCAAAATTTGTTTCCAATTATGAATATTTAGGTACTAAGTGAAGGCCGGAAGTTTCATATTTTATATACAAAGTTCTAAATAAATGACAATGCTCTAAATTTTCTACCAAACTTCTGCTAGTGACAATACTGCAAGCCACTAGCAGTTCTTCCATGACAAAGCCAGTGTAGATTCACAAACTGTAATTAGTTTGCGCTTAAACCGCATCCGTGATTTGATAAATGGTGGGCTACGTGCTTCATTTTCCTCTATGAGTGATGTATTCAGTGATTGATGCCGAACCATACGGTCCTTTTAGACATCTGTTCGTCTAATATGGGTTAACTTTTCAATACGGAAAATGTTATCGAGGACGTGACATTTTGCTACCGCTTACTTGTCAAATATACCTACGTACCGACACGTACTGCGAAAATTCAACACTCAAAATTATTTGAAAACTATTATCGAGTTCATATAAATCTATTGAGTCATACTCGTACCTACTACGAAGAGTAGTGCGTCCAAGTACCTTGTAGGGACACGGCAAGGAACAAACATAAGGAAACGTAGGTTAACTTTAAAGATTTTGTTAACTATTGAAACTCATACTTGGGCCTTTGTGATAGGAAGAATATGGTGACTTGTGGTGATCACGTATCCAAGGAATCATCATAAGGAAAACAGCGGGTCACTTCTCTCAGTACTCTTACCAGCTATATTTTCTAGTAACGGGAAAACAATGTTTTTTTTTTTGGGAAATTCGAGCAACTTTTTATTTTCACCTTATTTTTCTAGACTCTAAATATATTTTAAAAAAATCGTTTAAAAACCCGTTTAAGGTAATCTGCCTTCCAGAATTAACGGTGTATCTGTAAGTAGCAACAATTTAACGAGACGGTCTGTTCTATGCTTCGTTAAAACTTTTAATGAATTTCTAAGTAATTTACTTTTGTGTATTCTGCGATAATCGCGATAAGACGTAGAGTTTCGTTGTTTTAAGTCTGATTGGAAAATGTATATTTTAAATCAATTTTAATCGGATTCGTTGTTTCATTCCGAGTGTTTTATGTAGCTAGCTGCGTATAACCTTGAAGAATTATAGGTACAGTTAGCAACAACAAAAGTTCTTCATAAACACATTTAATATTACATTACATATAAATTAAAATACATTTCACTTTAACATAAGACATATGTGACTGACACGAAGCTATGACCTGAGTTTCCCAACAGATTCTTAAATTAAAAAAGTTGTTGTTTGGACCTATTGAACACAAATTTTCATACAAAAGTCAATGCTATCGACGAAGCTGCCTAATTCTGATAATCTTTTGGTGAACACCGCCTTTAACTATGTTGTCAGCTACTTAAACCACCGATTTTTTTTACTCACGTTCGACTTTAGTAGTTTAACTGTACCTAGTTAACCTGTGTGTCAGAATATTTTGGACTTTTCTATTATTAGGTAAATATTTTTGAGAGCGTCGTACTACTATAGTTATCAAAATTATTTCATGTTCAGCGATTTTCGTTGTCGCTTATTGTAACTAACGTAACGTACAACAGTAAGGTTTCTACTTCTACCATTAGTAGGCCATAGGCAGTATGACGTTAAGCCATGACGTGACTCATAAAAACATTTTCGTGAACCTATCTACGAAATAATCTAAAAATACCACGTAAAAAAATCCAACCAGCGTTTTGTATTTAACTAATATTACATTTTGTTTTTTACAGGTAAACCCAAAACTAAGCTGTCTTTCACATGGTGCGTGAGTTTTTCTAATTACGTTGCTTATCATACATTAATTCGTCTGACAGGAGTTAATTTATAATGTAGTTTGACCTAGATTAAGCCTAAATTGGGCGTTATTTTTATATCTACTATTTTAATTTCCAAATCGATGGTGAGGGGTTACGTTGCGACGATTGGAATTATTATGTAGTAAATAAAAAAAAACTTATTCGAAAAAACGGACGGGGTAAAAGGTTATCAAAGAGTACATAATATTATTTTTGTGGGATTAAAAAATGCGTGTGCCTGAACTTGAGCAGTGACCGACTTTGATAAAAAATACTATTTTATTCTGACAAAAAATTGTTAATGAATCGGTGCATTGTGTAGTAAATGTACTGATTTCTGGACGCGATGTGTTGTTTTTATGGACATTCATAAAGGTCTATCTAATTGGAATGAATTAATAAGATGTGAAATTCTGTCGTAAAGAAGTGACAAACATACAAACTTTCTCATTTTTCAATATCACAGTTTAATAAACACTTTATCTATCGACTGTATCTATCGTCGATCTGTTATTTCTACTAGAGTATTGATACCTATTGAAAAAAACATATTTTGTTTTCATTGGTCGAACGAACGTTTCAAATATTTACGATTGTAAAACTGAAATGTTGTAATGTGGTATCAAAATATTGTTTTCAGTTATTTTATTACAATTTACGACATGGTTTGTGTCGATAACATATTTCTTGTTTGCTTTCTTCATAAATGTTCAAGTATTGCTAGTTCTAGGAATATTTTACGAAGTATTCTAATTTTTCTGCCCGCATTTCATCCAATAAATCAAAAATTATTGATTCCTTAAAGTTTTCGTGCCGATCCATTAAAAAAATAAACAATTTACTCGATGTAGTAATGTTATCATAATATCATAGTTTGAACAAAATTTGAGTACTTTTTAATTTTTTCGTTACTTTAAATTTCATGGTCAGATAAGGGTTAATTAAAAAAGTATCAAAACGGTAAAAGTAGGCCACGAAAGCTCTCCAAATAAAAATCCCTGTCAAAGTATAAAAGTTACAAAAACTTGATAATTACCAACCTGTTTACTCCGACTCTCTTAAAAAATTTCACCTACAACTTTGGAGACACAAATTGAGATTCTTTTACACATTTTAGGGTTCCTTGCAACCAACTGCCACTGGTTCAGTTTTTGATGTACGAATCAATGCGACCCTCGACGTTTATACAAACTGTCGGTCTATTATTCCATTATCAAAAACGTTCTTTGTCCTGGCTAAAATTACTTACTCTTAATTAAATAGTAATTATATATGTATACATATAAAGTGTTCATACATTTATTCAAAAGCATATTTTATTAATTTATCCTAATAATATTATAAACGCGAAAGTTTGTGAGTATGGATATTTGTTACTCTTTCACGCAAAAACTACTGAACGGATATGGATGAAATTTGGCACAGAGATAGATTATAATCTGGAATAACACAAAGGCTGATTATTATGCTATTTTATCCCGGAATTCCCACGGGAACGGGAATTACGCGGGTGAAACCGCGGGGCGCTGCTAGTCCTCAATAACGAGCCCGAAGTATGAACGCGGCTGAAGTTATAAAATGAATAAATAAATGATGCTAGAAATTCACAAAGCATCATTTGGCCCCAAAGAACCTAAATAGATCTTCTGTTATGGGTCTAGATAGCTAATTAACTATTTTAGAAAGCTGTGTTGCTTTAGTCATTCATAATTATTTCCACTGTGAAGTAAACTAAACATAAAGTCAGAATAGGGTACATGTTTAACGGAACCCTAAATGCGCTTGCTCTGTTCTTACTTACCCGTTCTTTTTTTTCCTTCATAATAACGTCCCCGTTTCCTTAACAAACTTCAAAGTGCTGTTATTGAATTTTCCCAAGTTTTGATAGGTTTTCTGACGATTTCTTCCCGTGTCTTCTTTGGAAACTTGATGGTCGAGTAATTTAGATATTGCAAACATTTTGTTTGTGGTTGATGAAAAACGCGGTTTTTTGTTCTGAGATTGTTCTATACGAGATCATTTTCCTTTTCTTTTTATATTTACCTCAGTAAGTATGAAGTTGTGTGATTTGTCCGGCATTATTTATTTATGTACCTATATCCATCGTTATACCTACTTCTAGTTATAAATAGATACAAATTAATGTGACACTCGATTTTGTCACGTAGGTTTAAAAGTTATAAAGTTTGGCTGTAAATTTGGTTATAAAATTGGGCCTTTTGCTATGTTATATACGTTATGAGAAAATAAAATACTATTGTATTACGACATTTACATACTCAGGATTTGATCACACTTTACTTGCATCTTTGGACAAACGTCACTACATAATTGGTCGAACCGTCAATTTTACTTTCCTAGATGCTAGATTAGGATCTAGCATCTAGAAGGATCATAAATCATAAATCATAAATCATAAATTTTTATTTGCATGAATGTATGTACAATAGTTCTTAATATTACATTATGTCCAAATACAAACTACCTAATAAGGTGTGCAAAAATGTCATTAAAAGTATAATCTAAAATTTGAAATGGTTTGTTAGTAATCAGTTATAAAATGTCAATGAAATTAAAATTAAATTATGAATACCTATGCGTCATTATCACTACCAATCATTTCTTAAAATTTAGATATTCTGTGACATGATAAAAACAGTTTTCCAGTAGCCAATTTTTAAGTTTGTTTTTAAACATATAGTTATATAGTTATATAGTTTTTATAGGTAAGTCTTTAAATGTATTAGGTAATTTATTGTAAATAGTAATGGCATGATAGTAGGAGTTACGTTTAACAAGTGCTAATCGACAGTTAGGTACGTATAATCTATTCTTGTGTCGTGTATGCCTCGTCAAGATTTCTTCATGTGTCTTAAAATACTGAGGATATTGTTTCACAAAGACACAGATATCTCTGATGTACATGCAAGGTAACGGAAGGATCTTGAACCTCTTAAAAAGTGGCTTGCAACTATCCGTACTCCAAAGCCCACAAATAGCGCGTACGGATTTTTTTTGTGCTTTGAATGCTTTATCGAAATCAACCGAATTTCCCCACATAATAAGGCCATATGATAGAGTTGAGGATACGTAGCCATGATACGCCGTAAGAGCTGCCTCGGTAGATACGCGAAGGCGAAGGCACTTTATTGCGTATACGAACTTGTCAATTTTGATACATACTTGCTCGATATGTGCCTTCCAATTTAAGTGTTCGTCTAGAGTTATGCCTAAAAATTTTACAGTTTCAACTTCTGCTATATGTGTCTCGTCATAATTAATATTAATAGTCTGTTTCATTTGTTTATATGTTCCAAATTGAATTACATTAGTTTTATTAAGATTAATATTAAGATTATTCTGATTCAACCATTCAATAGTCTTACAAAGTGCGTCATTTATTTCTCTTTCGAACGTCAATTTATTGCGGTCTCTTATTATAATAGTCGTGTCATCGGCAAATAGAATTGTTTGGTGTTTAGTTATGTCAGGGATATCATTAATGTATATAAGAAACAGGAAAGGTCCGAGAACGCTTCCCTGTGGGACTCCGTATATATTAGTCTTAAAAGCCGATCTTACTTGAGTTTTTTTACCGTTCACAGTTTTTGTGACTTCGACGCATTGTAGACGGTTTTCTAGGTAGGTTTTCAACCATTCGTTGGCTCTCCCTCTGATGCCATACTTGTCTAATTTGAAAAGTAGTGTCTTGTGATCCACAAAATCAAACGCCTTTGACATATCTAACAGCAACGCCACTACAGGGACTTTGTCATTGATTGCTTCTGTTATAAGCTTAACTAAATTGAAGCAAGCAAGTGTGGTGGTGCTGTTCTTCCTAAATCCAAATTGTTCGGGTCTTAAGATTTCGTTAGTCGTTGTAAATGACTGTAGTCTTATTAAAATTACCTTCTCTAATATTTTTGATATGATGGGAATTAATGTCACAGGTCTATAATTATTCATGTCAGTTTTATCGCCTTTTTTGAAAAGGGGTTTTACAATCGATAGTTTAAGTTTTGTTGGAAACATACCTTCCTCAAAAGACATATTTATTATGTGGCTTAGGGGTCTGCACATATAGCGGCCACAAGCCTTTATAATTTTGGTATTAACCCCGTCTATGCCGGCAGAATTTGTATTTTTTAAGTTTTTTATAACTTTGAGTACCTCATTTGGGTCAGTCGGCTGGAGAAATATTGAGGAACAGTTAGACTTAATATTACCACAGTTAACGATACCAGGTTCAAATTTCGGATTGTTATTTTTGGTCATGTCAATAAAATACTGATTAAATTTTTCACTTATGTCCTTTGGTTCCTTATATGTCGATTTATTAGTGTCTATTATTTGTTCAATTTCGTTATTAAGATGTGTCTCGTTAATATTTTCATTTATAATTCTCCATACCGCTTTGCACGTATTGTTGCTTTGTTTTATGTACCTTAAATTTTGTATTTGTTGTGATTTATATGTGCATTTTTTTAGTATCTTACTGTAAGTCTTATAATATTTTTCATTCAATTTTTTATTAGATTTGGCTAACTTGAGTTTTGTATAAAGACATCTTTTTTTAATACTACACCGTTTTAGTCCCTTAGTCATCCATGCACCGCCTTTGTTTTGGCACTTCATTTTAATTTCATAAGTTGGAAAACATAAATCAAAGAAAAGAATAACCAAGTCATGAAACGCGTTAAAAGCCGTATTGGTACAGCCACTTTCGTACACCTCTGCAAACGATAGAGATGCTATACAGTCAAGGAACTTGGTTATATTTTCATTACTGATGTCCCTTCTACTTTCGTACCAGTATGGCCTTGCAGGGGCTTTACTGGGGGATGACTGTCTAGTTTAGGAATGATACAGTCAGGTGGCGGTCATTGGGGGAGGCTTTGTCCAGCACTAATATAGGTTGATGATGATGAAGATGCTATCAGAAGTTTCACAACACTGACGGACTTTTGATGATGATTACACTGGGCAAGATATTAGTAACGAGTTATTTGCTCCGTTCAAACATACAGACAGACAGATATTACACACACCATTACCGCTGCGCATGCATCCTAATAACAATGCCATGTTCAAGAATAGAACTGCAGACTTTCGGTGTTTATCCGATCCACTGGCTTTGAATCTGGCGTTTCGGATAGTGCGCATCATTTGTAGGTGACCTAATTTTAAATGAATTCCAATCTAAGAATACAATTAAACTAAAACTACCTAGTAGCTTTATAATAAAAACAATTGCGCTTACTGCAGCTGTTGGAAAAAAGAAGAGTAGAGAAATCTCTTAATAATAAATTAATAATAAATTCATTTATTTACGCAAAAAACAAAAAAGAAAAATACAAGAACAATATAAAGATAAAGTAAGTACTAACAAAAAAGCTTAAACAACTAGGGCTAAATACAATAAAAAAAAAAATGAAGTACTACTCTTCTACTCAATTGATCAAAACTATCAATCGTCGCGTGCCCAAGACGCTGGCTGTAATACACCGTTGGTAATGCCGATGCCTAGCGTTAGATTCTCACCAGTTCAAATAAAAAAAAGTAAGGGTATAGATAAGGTGCTTTACGTTCTGTTGTGTAGTTTTATTGAATAACTACGCCATTATGAAAAAATAAAATAATCATTTCACACAGCATCTTGAGTAAGCACACACACACACACCTCTATACTAACGATAAAAGTAATCCTTTATAATCTTTTTAATTATTCACAAACCATTAATTATTATTTAAAGTAGAATAGTCAAATAATAACTAGAAGAATGTGAAAAGATGTGAGAGCATTTGCATTTTCCTTTGATACACGAAAGATGACGCATTAATATCCAGAACTTCCCTTGCAAACTATGACAAAACTATCACATGCCTAAGTACTTTAAAGCTTAGACATTAACTCTCCATTAAACTACGCAATATTCAAGTACCTACTGCAGCAGTTTACCCAGGAACTTGCAAAGTACGTTCTCAGGAATTCATTTTTAATTACGGGATTAATTTTTTATCCTGATACCTCGTTCAGTCCAGCCAACTTTCCTTTTCACGGCAGCCTTAAGTAGTTAGGTATTCATTTTCTGTTTGTACACAGATACTGATAAACAATAGGAAATTGGACGATATCTGAAAAACTTCATGCATATGATGATGTCTTCAAAATAAGTAACTAAACTACAAATTACCTAGTACTTGTTTTTTTAAATGTTAAACACTCAAAAATATAAGCTACATCCTTTGTGAAGGAACATAATCCGTATAAAAGCATAACATTTAAAAAAAAATTTTTTACTTTAGATACTTTATTAATTCTTCTTACGTCTAATGTATTTTGAAATTCCATCTCGCTGACACGTATAAAAAAGACTGAAACAAATGCCATAAACCCTGAAAACAACCTCGAGATATCCTAAAAATATTCGGAAATTAAAATTGATATTGTATAAATTATTGGACGAATGAAATCACCGTCCGTAGAGGAGTTGTTATTATTATATTGAATATTCTAAAATGACATGAGCCACCAACATTTTCACGTATTGTAGTAGCTTACAACGAAACGATTCTATCGCTATAAAACACTGAACAGTAGTTCATTGTTCAGATTTCGCAAGATGCAAAAGAAACATTTACATTCCAAGAATATCAATTACTTATAAAATGTATCGTTTACCTGGGTTTTTCTTGTAGTAAGTAGAAACAATTTGTGCATCAACAAATTTACCCCCTTTGAAAATGTTTATTAGTGGACAATATATCACTACACAGTTCAAAAAAACATGCATTACAAATAAATTAAAACTAGTGCTTTCTTGTAGTAAGTAGAAACAATTTGTGCATCAACAAATTTACCCCCTTAGAAAATTTTTATTAGTGGACAATATAACACTACACAGTTCAAAAAAACATGCATTACAAATAAATTAAAACTAGTGCTTTCTTGTAGTAAGTAGAAACAATTTGTGCATCAACAAATTTAACCCCTTTGAAAATGTTTATTAGTGGACAATATAACACTACACAGTTCAAAAAAACATGCATTACAAATAAATTAAAACTAGTGCTTATTAACAGTTGAAGCAATTGAGCTATCTGAAGACTGTTGCAAACAAACTAGACCTCAACTGATCCATATCAATACCATATAGGGCTAAAATGGTATACTTTCATTGACCAAATTATACTAATACCACATAAAATTAAGCAATTAGTTATTACTTCTACTAACCTTTATTTCCCTTTTATCGCGGCAATAATTGAGGTTAGAACTCTTTATTTTCGTGTCACCCAACCGATTTTATTAACCCTCGCGTTGGGCGGTTTTCATGTCCCAACTGTCAATTTGGGCGGGAAACTTTTTCATTTAACTTCGCCGCACAACTTTTTCGGCATTCTCTTGCAGAGTTTTGTTTTTTAATGCCTGTATTTTTAATTGATTTGGGGCAATTGAGGCGGAGGGAGTAAGGGTTTATTTGTTGCCTATATAACTTTTTTCATCATTGTAAGACAAGATAATAAATATCTAATCATCTTATTCCTAAAAACCTTTTAATAGCCTTCTGTTTCTTTTTCCTAAGTTTAAATTTTCTCTATGTGCTGCTGGTCTTTATTTAACAAATTAATAAATAATTTGGAGTGTTATGTTGATTTAGAAATTATGACTCCGAGCTAAAACATTATGTCCAAACACCTACCTCAAGCTTTTCTTCCGTGAATGTCCGTCCACACATCATCATCCCTACATAAGACCTATATAAGTCCACTACTCGACTATTGCCACTCCTAATGAGCGTCATAGCGCCCTGTCTTCATCTTGCCTCATCCAGAATCTGCCTACAGTCATTCGTCATGAAGAGCGTCCTATACCTACTACGTTTACCTACACGGTCTCCACTCAAGAAAACGTTTAAACCAGAGTAGCACCGTGTAACAAAATAAACGTATATGTCGCAGATCGCTGCATTTATAGGCCTCAATTCTATTTCATACTAGCGAGCCTTCGTTGTGATACAAAAAAAAAAAAAGTAATGAATGAATGAATTTCATAGTCAAGAGTAATGATAACTTCTTGATTATGTATTCGGTCTCTTTGCTCTATAGGCGGCCAGGCCATAGAACATGTGATTCAAGGACAGCAGACTGTTGATGGACAAATGTCATAAAAGAAAATTAATTACTTTGGTTGCAATATGACCATGGAACATAATATACCCTAGGCAAAATGACAGTGAAGATCTCTTGCATATCTCTTGATTTTCCAAATTATTATTCTGAGTTGAATCCAGTTTTATGGAGATGATTATGAAGATGATCCTGTTTTCCCTCTATTTCGACATATATATAACTTTTACCTGTACAATAACTAATTCGCCGAATTTTACGAAATAAATTCCAAGTGTAAGAGTACATGTGCAAGATCTCGTTTGGATCTTCTAAGTACAGAATTAAATTAAACAGTATGCTGCTTCACCCGTCCTTGCACTCTTAAAATCCACTAGATTAAACCGAGTTTGTTGGAAGCCAGTGCTATTAACACAGCGTATTGAGGATAACTGGGATTTCTGAAAGAAAATGTAGATGTAAAGTCTTACATCTGAATCCTACTATTCTTAAAATAAGGTTTATTTGTTGGGGATAAGGGGCACATACCTAGCACTAGCACGACCTTGAAGTCAGTTTGAGTCTCCCATATAATTTTTGTTTACTTTTATTTCTTAATTAATTCTTATCTATGGCTGAAATATCTACTTACCTATCTTATTAAGCTGAAATAAACTTATTGCCTAAAAATGCTGACGTATTATTATCTTTAAAGGACTAGAAATAGTCCGAAGAATTTTTGAATCCAGATGCGAAGGAAATGTTTTATTCCAGTGCTAGATAGAACTAAGCCTATTCAAAATATGAATGATGAATGATCCGTTCAGTACTTTTTACGTGAAAGAGTAACAAACATCCGTACATACAAACTTTCGTGTATTAATATTAATAATGAAGTAAGGAATTAAACGAAGTTTTATCATCAGTGCCCCCGCGTTTAGCTCATAAAGATTTGACCACCAATTTACTGACAACAGCAGAGTTTGTATTTTTTTTAATTTAAAAAAAAAAAATTCTAAGTATGTTTAATATATAAAGTATTAAATATATCAGAAATAACAAAAGCTAACAAACCCATAACAAAGCTTTGGGTAGCTTACTTTGGGCATAAGAATAAACAAAAACCATTGATAACAGATTTCTATGACAAAAACAGTTATAACTTATTCTTATGCTTTGGGGCTAGATGGTGCTGTTTGGATTGTCCAGCATTATTTATTTGTTTATTAAACAACTCTGTTCCCTCTTCAAGGAGTTTGTAACAAGTGTACCAGCTGTATCAGTATGGCTATAGGTAACAGCTAAACTCGATTTCCAGCGCGTTACTCGGTGATTTGTTTCTAGACGACCTGTCTGAGACACGCTTCGGTACAAAAATACTTATGTACAAGTTGTTACCTTCTGTTTAGATGTAAAGTACCTTTCCAATTATTTGTTCTTTTAGCTATAATACGTGCTATAGATACGTAGATATAGAAAACTTTATTTTTAAGAAAAATACAACGAAATATTAATTGGATTATTACTTAGTTAGATATCGCGTGTATATTTTTTTCGCCAACGCGCGATTTCTGGACATGTTACATTTTTATCAAATTGGTTTATTTTCCAGAATTAATGTTGTAGGTATTTTTAAATATCTTAATAAAGAAAATTTTCTGATTTTTCTAAGTATCCTGTTTTTAAAGAAATGTAATTTTGTCTGAGGTTTTTTTAACATAGCATCAGTCTTAATGATAGTAGATTTGCCGAAAACGCGTGAATTGTTATAAAGCTTCAAACCTCTAGGTTCAATAACTTACACTATAAAGTATCTGAAGTTTTCTATTCGTTCTACTTTCTAGAAAAATCACTACCAACACTTATCTTATACCAGCTTACCCGATACCCGAAACTTGAGCTATTTCAGGCTATAAATCATATAGGTAACTTATAGCTATGAGCTATTATAGTTCAGGTGTTATTAATAAGCTATGTGATGACGTGAAATGTAGCTTGCCTGCAGATTAGTTAATTATCATGTCGTGAAGGTTACGTTTTGCCTAGCATAACCTAGCCTTTCCTATCACAGGAAAACGTTTTATTTTCAATCTTCGATATCCATGAACATTGTTCTGCATTTGACAAATAAAATTCCCAGCGGGCGAAGTCGCGAGGTGCAGCTAGTCATAAATATACAAACAGTTGCACAATGGCATCACCTATCTACATTCAGTAAAATTTAAAATCAAAGAAGTGGATTCGCTTTGCTTTCATCTACATCACTCGAACCTTAAATTAAAGGAATTTTTGAGCTTTCCTATACTAACTTTCTCATAGAAAAACAGTTAAAAGGTTTTTATTTTGAAATGCGTCCTTCCTGTGTTCGCATCACACTTAAACACAATATTATTTATGAGATTTTTTTTTACCTCTTCATGCCAAAATTAGGCACTGAATGGATCAGGCTGAAATTTTCCTTAGATTTAGTTCTACTAGTATACCTTTTTTAGTATAACTATTTCTAAAATAGTTCTATACTAAACATTCAGGCTACTTTTTATCTCGGAAATTGCTGTCGAACCACGGGCAGAACACAGTACTTACTTTAAAAAAAAACCTTAACAAATTTAGCGCCCAATTAAAATAAATAAACTACGGCATCCTTAAACCTAGTTCGTGTGACTCTCAGTACCTAAACCAAGTTCCTTCTGTTAAGAGGATTACTCGGCCACAGAAAAAATGTGGATTTTTAGGCAGTATTACCATTTTAAATTTAATTATTATATACTTGCGTCAGGTGGATTTTGTATTACTGCGGGCACATTGGCCTATTGTGAACGCCACTTCGCTCATTTGGTAGAACATCGACGTAATTTACTTCGATGTTCTACCAAAATTACGTCGATGTTTTTACCCTTGTCACTTACTAGTGCATGTGATGGGGCCGGCTGTTTATAACCGTCTCCCATCTACAATTATCAGTGTTTCCTCAACGCAATCCTTCAAAACTAAACTAAAGTTCTGGCTGATTGATCAATGTCATTATTCATTTAATGAATTTTTTGACATTTTATAATTTATTTATTTTTAATTTAGTATGAATTTAATTATTATTTTATTGTTTTATACTCTTATTTTTTTGCCAATGTATATTTGAATATATACAAATTAGGTAATTATTAATTAAATTAGAAATACGAAAATGACATGTAACACAAAAAACGTTATCAATAAATAAACTGAAACTGAAACTGAAACTACCCTTGCTTCTAGGAAGTGTACGATTTTTTGGGGGTGATTTCTCTAAGCTCTTCTAGGCTTAGTTAATGCCTTTGGTTAACTGCTAATTGGGTAGGTACAAAACTAATGACAATCACTCAAGATAAGCAAGTGTCTTTAACACAAAAAGGTATTTTATAATTATTTATATCAGTTGGTCGAGAGTCAGCTGATAGTGACTTGATAGTGTGCAGATGAATAAGTTTATTACCATTTTATACACGCCTTATATTCCTATATTGCCAGGAAAATTCCCAGGAAGTTAGCGGTGCCTCAGAAAGTACATTAAGCCATTGGTCCTGCTCTTGACCCCTCCTCAGTCATGTTGTGTCTTCCCATTAGAATATCAGAGTGAGGAAATAGAGATTGCACCTGTGTTTGCTTGCAAATCTACTTGAACACTATAGAGGTAATATGTCCTGCGCACATTGCTTGTCTCATATTCCGTTCAAGAATAGAACAACGTCAACTTCGTTTGCATTGTGGCTTCATCGTCAATCGATTGACAATGCGATCGACGTTGATGTATTTATCATGTTGTTTTGGCCTGTTATTTTGGTGGACTCTGGTTTCAAAATATAGAGACTGCAATGACATTTGAATGTAAAGGACCCTGTAGATGAACATTTGTAGGGTGTAAGGGACTAGATGGCATATTGCACCCAGATTGTAGTAATTTATTTATGAAAGAGGGTAAATATTGAAGTAGCATGTACGTACAATCTGTACTGGATGAAAATGATATAGATACATTTATTTCCGAAATTAAAGCTTGCAGATGTAGCTTTGCCCGCGGCTTCGCACGCGTAGTTTCTATAGAAACTTTTCAAGGCTATTTATATCCCATGGGAACTGATTTTTGGGATGATAAGTAGCTTTTGTTATTCCAGGTCTAGAACTTCGTCTATTCCAATTCAATTAATTAAATTTCAAAGCGTTCCGTACAGTAATTTCTGTGTGAAAAAGGAACAAACAGCCATAGTTACATACATACATCCACATCATCCATAAATCCATACAAATATAGTACAAATATGTACGCATAGTAGTAGCATAGACAAACAAAAAACCATGATTAATCTATGGTAGTAGTAAGGATATTTTTATGTTTCTTGCATCTGTATTCAAGTAACCTCATCAAGGGAATAACAGCACAACGAACAGAAATCCTCAACTTGCCGAGGTCACTCCGCGAAGCCTGTGAAGATCCCAGGAAGATTCTGCGCTTCTGGACGGAGTTGGGCTGGCTATGCTAGCAAAACCCACGCATAATGGACCGATCAGAGTCTAAATGCGGATATAGGAGTACACCAACCATAACCATAACCATAAGTAACCTCATAAATGGATTTCTTGTCTTTTTCTACTGTTTGCAGTTTCTGTATGCTGTGCCGTAGTCGTGGCAAATGCACAAGATTTCTTGGAGCTGAACCCGGCTTTTGTTGCTTGCAAGAATTGTAGGGATAAAGGTTTTTTATTTGCAGACTCCGTATTGGTTGCTCTTTCGACTGGGGTAGACTAATTGAAAACTGCGGTAAGTGGAATACAATTTGTTGATAGGAAATTGATTTCAAACACTTGGTTGATTTATTAATTATATTCGATAGTAAAAAGTTTTTGTATTGATTATTAATTTACCTATTTCTTTACTCAGATATTTTTTCAGCCGGACAGCCCTCGGTACGCCACGGACCTCTTATTTATTTTGGCATGTCTAATTTATTTTTATCTTAGTTTTTGTCCAGGTTTTGGGGATTATATATATTCGGGGGACATTCTGTATACTTATCTAATATTTGTACGGAGGAACTGTTAAGTTGAGGCAGGTAAAATAATTTAAAAAAAACTACGGCATACTTACACCTCTACTTACTAGTCTACAAATGACCGCGACGCGATTGAAACGTTTCCTTTGTATCTGTGCTTGCATACACGTTTCAATCGCGCCGCGGTCATTTGTGCACTAGTAAGTAGAGGTGTAAAGATGCCGATTCAATCAAATTAGATAGATAATTTACGTCTTCGTACAAGCTTCTTTTTTGTCGATATGTATGTGCCCTGTTAAGGCGCTGCAGTAGTAGCTAATGGAGACATTTAAATTATGTACTCAAAAACTTTTCAACATTGCTTTTGCTTTTCCTACCCGTTTCTTTTGCAACTTTGAAAGTAGGTAAATCAAGTAAATATCCACGTTAGATAATTTGACTAATAAATAATCTGGTTAGGCGTGAAAATCTTTAATCTTACTTTAAATAAGCTTGTTCGTATTTCTATCGCGTTTACCAAATACAGCTAAATATTCGACGTACACTCTTGTATTTTTCAACAGAAGCAAAGTGATACGTCACTACGCCAGACGTCTGTGAATGTAGCTACATTTGCTTCCGTAAATACCAACATTTCCGAAAATACTCCCTCGTTTCCGCAACGGAAATGCAACAAATGCCTGTCAATACAGCATTGTCCAAGTTTCTCAATTTTCCCTCACCCGGAAGCTGGATGTCATAAATTTGGTTCTCACCTTGCCGCATTCAATTCGAGAGAAATCACACCCCTAATTTATTTTAGGTTACCTTGTAGACGAGTATTGTTGTTTTTTAATTTTACTCAATACAATTTAAAATTCATAAGTATATTAAATCAGACATTTTTTATTACTGAGCTGTCGTAAAATGTATATTAACATATATTATAAATAGTTTTAGTTACATTGTCACGTCACATACTTTTTATAATTGATATACATAGGTACCTAGGAATTTACTAAGCATAGCTTGTATACGAGAATTGAATACGAGAATTTAGTCACCATTCACCTGCTTTATTCCATTGGAAAAACTCCACACGAAAACTCGCTTTAAAATTCCCAAAAGCTTTTTTCCAAGCTGTAATTAGAATGAGCACACAAATCTCAATCCGGAGTAAATAAAATGTTGCATTGTCGGCTGCAAACAACCCACTAACCCAATTCTCGGGAGATTACCCGACATTTCTAGAACTACTCTTGTTATTTGCGTCGGGAATTCATTCACAATTGTCCCATTATCGTTACTAACAGATAATCCCAGGAACTACTTTAGTAAATGTTCGGGCGCATCTTGGTGGTCTTTCTCACTGGCCGGCGATCTAGAAAGATTGTCAAGCGACTTAAATTAGAATTAAAGATACTTAATATATTAAAGACTGTCGACTTTATCACACTAATAGAGTCCACAAAACCACAAGTTTTTCCTTGATCATAAAATGTCCATACTAAATGCACGGCAAAACCTGACGGCGGCGGCGGCGGACATTTTATTAAGTGAATTTAGACGATAGCCGATAGTGTTTTGTTCAACTTCCTTGAATGTATCCGTGATGTATTTTATTTTTCACAAAAAACTAAACAAAATAATATGTGTAAGTACTATAATGTTTGCTACGTCGTCGCGTCGTGTAGTGCACATGTCTTATTTTGCAAAAAAAATTGTCTTCGTTGTAATATAACGGCCACCAGCGCTATAACATGATTATCTGCGTCATATCATACGAATCATTTTTATTTTTAAAGATTATTTATTATTCGTACTCTATGTGATACACCGATCAATTAAAATGAATTCAGTAATCTAAAAGCATTTAAATTCAGCGAGGTGTAAAAATCTTTTCGAAAGTTTCCTTTTCATTTCCTTGTCATAAAAGCAATATTCACAGATCCAACTACCATGTAAAATATTATTCGGCTGCAACATGTGTAGAAGCTCCTATATATGAATGTTGCAAGATTTTCCTTGCTGAAGTTTGAATTTATTGTTTGAATAGACCGAGAGCACCTATTTTATACAGCTTTAGTGAAGATTCACTGACACAGCGTGTAATTTAGCTTCTAACCACCATCAGTCAAAGACTGAATGTCTTTTACTAGGGCAACCTTTAGGCTTGTAGGGCTTTCTACCGCGAAAATAACCAGTTACCTCGATGGAATTTTGTTTCCACCATCTTAACTAGCTGAAAACTCTAGATGAGAGTTTATTCGCTGATGATGATGAAATTCAAACTATATAAGTCCACTGCTGAACATAGGCCTCCACTTATTAGTGCCAAAGCACCCTGTCTTCAGCTTGCCGCATCCAGCATCTGCCAGCAGTCTTTCGCAGATCGACATCCCACCTGGCCATAAGATGCACTACTTTTGCCAAATCGCGGTCTCCACTAGAGAACACGCTTACCCTAACGGTTGTCGGTACTTCGCGATGGCCGGCCCACTGCCTCCGCCGCTTGCTAATTCTTTGAGCTATATTGATAACTTTGCTATTAAATCTACTGACGTAAAAATGCTCTCGCTAGCTCTTGCTCTACACCGCTGCGATGTTTACGAGTTGGCATTGGTTATGCCTAGGAATTCTGTAACGGCGCAATACGTGATCAATAACAGTTAGATATGATATCGAGCTAAATTAGCTTTCTATGAGGAGTAGTTCTCACGAATTTCTCTTACGTACAGTACATGTTTGGAAACGATGAGATGTAAGGTTTAGCTTGTCAATTTTATTATTGGGAACACAGATGGTAAAAACCTGTACTATTCACTAGTAAATTTCAAGGTCTATGATAAGAACAGTGTTGACTTGATTTTTAGAGTAAATTGATTGAAAATATTTGTAAAAAATGGATGTCTCTTGGACAGACTAAAATTACTTACGTTCTGTCTTAAATAGTCGAGATGGTTTTTTTTTATAAATTTTGTTTGAAGCCTATTAAGGTTGTTTCTGGTCCAGGACTAAGCATAGCTCCGCTATAAGATGGCGCTGATTTTCTATGTTGAAGTTTTTCACTATTTTCTTATTAAATTGTGCATAATTGTTTAATTGTAATATATTTGCCGCAAATGGGATGTTGTTTGTTATGTACCAAGCAATTTTTCAAGTGTTGAAAGCATCTATGGAGCTTGTATTTGGGAAGAGCAAAAAAGATTTTGCCTGTGTGAGTGATCGGCCGCTACGAGTCACTCACACAAAAAAAGATCTTGCCCGTGTGAGTGATCGGCCGCTACGAGTCACTCACACAGGCAAACCCTATAAATTCAGTGGAACTAAAATAACTACTGTTCGAAAAATAACAGAGATAATTGGAGACGCCTTAGGACTAAATATTTTTCGGACCAATAGTTCCGTTTTCGGGACATAACTAAATTACATCTAAAATTAATTCAATAAAACCACTAGTTAACGAACTAATTTTCGACTCTTGTTTTTTTTAAGAATAAAAACAGGCTCTATTTACATTTAAAAAAAAATTGGAGGTAATTTTCTTTTATCGTTTTGAACAATTTAAGTAAAAAGGCGCAGAGGGTAATGTTATTTACAAACTAGCTTATAAGCTAAGGAATATCTTACAAATTATAGGTAAAAAAAATACTTTTCACACTATTTATTAATTTCGTTAAATCATTGGAATTGACAAATAATTTGAATGAGTTCACAATAACAATCATTAATTTTAAATGTACTCACTGTGAAAGTTGTTCCAATATTATAATAAAATTACAATAAAATTGTTGGCGTAAGGAAGTCTCCACTTTTTTTGACTCTGTTCTTTGTGTACTTAGGTATTTTAGCTCCGATTTTACGACCACTTATAATAGATTAAAAGTAATACAAATTTTCACCGTATTTCAATAAGTCACGTTGGACTAGCGGTTCGAACAGTCGGGTGGGTGCGACGATGTATAGTCGTACCTGGGTTCGAAACCACTGAAAATTTGATTTACTTTTTGCTTTTTGATGATAAAATATCCACAAAATTTTGATACATCCCGTTAGTACGGGCTCGAATCCCTTCAACACTACCAAAATTTTTGATTTTTATCATTTTTATTCTTTATGTTTTGAACAATGTCATAGACCTAGTACAAACAAATTCATGTTTGTCATAAATTACTTATTGTAAGCCTTCCTAAGTCTATTTTATTGTAATATAAAACTTTGGTAGACTGTTCTGCGTACATCCCACAAAGGGTCCTGACCTCGTTTCTAACGGTATGACAAAAATAAAATGAAACAATTATGTACTATCAACACCAACTGATTTTTATTTTATTTTAGCTCTTTACGCCAGCTAATGTTCAGGCATTTTTACAAATCGCTCATTGAATGCAAAACGGCCACATTTCAAAAAATTTAGAAAATGTTTTATTTCTCATAAAGTATATCTTCTTTTGAAAACATTTCATTTCAATATTTATTTCTTTTTATTGGGATTATTATCTTAACTTTGCTTCAAAAATTGAATGCAAAAAGGGCTTTTGTAGTTTTTATCAAGTTGGGTGATAGATATAACAGCGACCATTATTTTAAAATAGAGCAAAAAATTACGAAAACAATGATGAATGTGATGAATGAAAGAAAAACATTTTTTCAAAAAAATCATGTTCAAAATTTTGTTTTGGTTCCTGTAAAAAGTGACAATTAGTCCAATAAAATAAAAAAAAATATATAATTCCGGACAGTCCACACAGCATCATCTAGCCCCAAGTTGAGCAAAGCTTGTATTATGGGTAGGTACTAGTTGACTGATAAACTTAATACAATACATTACATAGATAGATATTTTTTTTCTAAATACATAGAAAACACCCAGACCAACGGAACAAATTTCTGCAGATTGTACACAATTTTTTTCCGACACGGGAATTGAACCCGCAACCGGTCGCAGGCGGACCTTCGCCCACTGCGCCACATCGGTCGTCGCTGATGAATGAGCGAAATGCTTTGCATACACTCTGACACGTCTAAT
This sequence comes from Eupithecia centaureata, assembly GCA_944547425.1. Lineage (NCBI taxonomy): Eukaryota > Metazoa > Arthropoda > Insecta > Lepidoptera > Geometridae > Eupithecia > Eupithecia centaureata. The sequence goes on from OX155681.1 coordinate 11,773,887, forward strand.
GCTGGGGCCACACTATCGTGATATGCCGATAATTATTGCCATAATATACAACACCTAGGTGTAACCACGATTTATGGCCATAATTTTACAATGCCAATCAATATGGCAAATGGCGGTAGGCAATAGCTCCGGCGGCGGTCTTGTTTCGCACATCAAAGAAGATTACCGCAGTAATTAATGCGTTTGTGGCCACTACCGTTTGTCCAGTGTGCAATATGAGCTCACCGGCGCGGCGACGCACGTGATATTTTTACCGCCTTATTTATTGACATATCTAGGTAAACTCTAGTGTAACCACACCAGTTCATGCAGTAATTTAAACGGTAATTTAATGTCATAATTATTGCGGTAACAGCCCGGTAGACGGTAAGGTAGTGTGGCCCCAGCGTAAAACTCTCTAAACTGGTATCTATAAGCAAACATTTTATCTGTTTACATAGTGTCATTTATTGTTGTCATGGGAACGGCACGTAGGCTTCCTAGATCTTATTTGACATGCAACAAAAATAGAAGGGAATAAATACTTGGACGATGGAAAAACCCTTTGAGAACGGTAGACTATGGTATTATTAGATGATTCTTTAGATAGCACAGAGATGGCGATTCCGTCGCCGCCGTCACACTCACAAGTTCAAGTAAGCGGGCGTACAACATTATCCGTGTTCACTCACACATTGATAAAAATGGCCTAAAATTTTCACGTTATTTCTAATTATACCGAGTGTTTTCATGAATCAAACACAATTTGCCGCAAATAATGACCAATAACAAAGCCAAAAACAGTTATTTATTTGTTAATTATGTCCACATCGCTCATATTTGGGAAAATACAAACGTATGGAACTCGGATCACCTTAACAAAAGGTAATGAACAATTAAACTTTACCTTTTGTCTCAAAACTAATCTTATGGATACAGAGAAAGTAAGCTTTTTAAAAAAGCTTGCACCAAGCGGTATCCTTATGTCGAAGGTAAAAATTATCTACAACTAAGCTTTAGTAAAATTACTCAACCAAAAGCTCAGTGCAGTCGTGTCGCTCTAAGTCACAGTTCAACGCGTAGAACGCTATAAATGTTGCTCACCTTTGTATGTAGGAACAGACGGCAACAGAAATAGCTGAACATCAATTTATTACAATATTAGTTTAGAGGCTTGCATGGATTTTTTCTATGCCGGAACCGTTTAAAGATTATTTCAATCCCATGGGAACGAATTTATGGGCTAAAAGTAGTCAACGTATTATTTCAGCCCGACTTTCAGTAGGTAGTTATAGCGTGAAGAAATTTGAGTTGAGAATAACAAACATGTACTAACAATGCAAAAGTTTGGATGGAAAGATGGATGGATCAATTTAAACTTTCGCAATAATCATATTAGTGTGAGCTGTATTTAGTAAATAAGTTTCAGAAAATATTAAAATAAAAGATATTATAACATCTATGTGCTGCAAAACCTACACCACACCTACACGGTCCATAAATTGCTGAACATCCAGGCGTGGAAATCAAGTCGTGTGTAGCGTATTTTGTTGCTCAGTAAGTGCAGCTGACTACAATGTAATGACATCATAAACTACCTACTGCATTAATGTAAGTGCATTTTATTGCACCAACCACAGAAATAAACTTATCATTCTAATTTCAACCTTATCTGAATGCAACTCGTATTCCGATTTCTTGATGCATATTTGTATCAGATTCCGTCTAAATTATTACAGTGAATGAAAGTTTCGTTGCTAGTAGAAAGTATAAATAGTATAAGTATAGTAGATATACGTTAACTACAAAGTAGTCTACAAAAACTTTGTATGGTAAAGCATCCAAATACTTTAGGATTTAAATTAAAAGTTAGTTAATATGGTATTGACATGGATCAATTGAGCTACCTTTAGACTGTTTGCAACCGTCTGCAGTTAGCTCAATGGTTTCAATTGTAAATACTAGTTGTAATTTTTCTATTCCTTGCTTGTAATTTTCTTTGTTAATAAAGATTCTAGATGTGAAAAAAAAAAGTTAATATGTCCGTAATAGTGTTAAAAGTGAAAATTGCCAGATTCAAATGATAAAACACAATATTTTCTCAAAATATCGAATCCACGAATCGATATTTTGATAAAAAAAAAAAATGTGGCAAATTTGTATGAGACATCGGAATGCATTTCTTTGAATTTGTAGCTTCTTTCGCATAACCATGAATATGCACATACATTCAGCTTAAACCCGGAACAAAACTGAGCCCTGCGTTTGGTTTTTCGATAGTAGCGAAATCTCATCAATACGTTCCATTCCGAAACTCAGTTGCTATGTCGTGTCAAAGTTATCGAGAAACCAAACTTATGCTCTGGATCTACTAGCGAGAGAGCCAAGGTGTCATCATCAGCCTATATTAGTACACTGCTTGACATTGCCTCCCCTAATGAGTCGCCATAGCGCCTTGTCAACTATAGGTTTTCGTTTGACCACAATATCGATCAAGATGTATTTACCTGCAGTCTTTCGCAGATCGTCATTCCACCTGGTCGGATGTACAATATAATACTCCATTTTCCTTCCACGTGCCTTCCTAAACAATCTGTGTTATCGAGTAGCGTAAAGCAGTTTATTATGATGAGGCGGGCTTCAATCTCAGTTCTAATGAAATATTAGTATGCAACGCCGCGGAAAATATTGAAAAAGTCACATCAGCTGCGATACAAACTGTTGTAAGGGAACGTAAAGCAATAATACCTTATTTTTTACCTGAGTACTAAGAATCGCTGAGCGGTTTTGAAAAAATTCGGGGACTTTCTTCGTTTGAAATCTCTTTGGTTCTTTGTTTAACTTTAGAAGGCTAACTAAAAAGTAACTTGCTTTAGTTAGCCGTCTTATATGGCAACGTTATTTTTTCCTGTTTTCCGAAAGCTACGTTTTAATGTGAGTTCTCCAAATGCTATATTTAACTTCAAGTATGCAATTACAAGTGTAGTAGGTTATTATAATTAGAATATATAATTGGATATAATATGGATAGAAAATCTACTATATACAATACATAAAATCTAGATTAGATATAATATATTTAAATATCTTATTATAATGACAACGAATTTTCGCTTTGCCAAGATATTATCTCTAGTTACTTGGCTCACGCACTGCCATGCGTCTGGATAAAATATTTTCCATTGTATTGAATTCGACCTTCTCAACGGCATTCTAAAGAAAGCCTGCCATTGACAGACCTTTGTTCACGTAAACCGATTCTTGTGGAAGCTTTACGGTACAAATGATGTTAAATCTACCAGGCTGTTTCTGCCAGTGTTTTTAAGAGCATTATTGTTATTAAGTTATTAAATAAGACCTCATTGGCTCGGCGGGCGGCTAAATTCGACGCAGGAGGTCGCATTCTATTCCCGCCTTGAGACAAATGTTTTTTACGTTCTGCAAATTATTTAACAAAGGTTCGGTGTTGTCTATGTAAAAAAAATCTATCTTTGTTATATATTGTATGAAGTATATCAGTATTAAGTATATCTCCCATAAAATAAGCTCTGCTTAGCTTGGGGCTACATGTTGCTGGTCCAACCTTTTTTTTAACAAATCTCACGTGTGTTCATGTGTCAGGTGTATGCCTTTAAGATAATCATGGACAAAGTCCACAAGCTTCCACTTTTCAAATTTATACCAGATCACTATTTTAGTTCATTAAATTTATGAAATAAATAATTGGTCTGATTTTCACCTGAGAATGAATTCACTGGCAGCCACTGTAATAACTTTACAATCACAATTGACTACACAACAATCCCATTATTTATTAATTTCGCTTTCTAAAACTTCTCAAACCATAGAGTAGGCATTGAATTTTCTCGCACCTATAGAGTCCTCAATAGAAAAGCCAAAGGATCAATGGCTTTGTTTCGTATTAGGCTTACAGACCCTTTTACTATTCGGGGCTGATGCGAAAACTAATCCATTCAAACTTTCCTCTCTTTACACTCCAGTGAGCCAAACAAATTTCGCAGCTGTGCTCTATGATGAAGCCGGTCACACAATGATTTTATATTGTGGTTTTACCACTAACTAAAATAGTCTGGCATAACTAAAATAGAGTCGGGCAAAGTGGTATTTATTTGTGTCTATAAATTATATTCAGAAAGGGAGCAAGGCGGTCGCAACTTTTTAGATGTATTAATTTCTGTGAATAGTTGATATTTATAGTGGAGATTTGAATTTAATGATGCAATAGATTTTTGATTGGTTTGGCTTAGAAAAAATACTTTCAAATTAAACATTTTCGTCTGATGCTTTATTTATTTTCGGAAAGGTATTTGTATTATTATTTCCATAAAAAACAAACAGAGAGGCAATCCAAACAGCATCTTGGGGACGTTTCCGACTGTTATGGATTCAATAGATTGATTTTTGATGTCTTGATTTTTTGCGACAGTCAATGCAGTTAGCTAAATTTTAAAAAAATATGTACAGTAATTTAAATAATATACATCCAATTAGATCAACTTCATTCATCAGACTCTACATGTAGTTTTTTCGTTTATGTTTGTTTTATGAAGTTTTTTTTATGTTGTTTTATGAAATTTTTTAGAGTTTTAGGGTGAGTTTTTTTCTTTTCCCTTTTTTCAATTTGAATTTGGAAAGAGCCATGTCATTTATGCTCAAGGTATTTTCAGACAAAACATAGATAATAATGTAAAAACATAATAAAATAACGTCAGTAAAAGCGTACAGAAAGCTAGCTTAATGGTTACAATTTCACTTAAAGAGTGTAATTTTCTTGTCCATAGTGGTGCGTTGAACACATGTAAATATCTAATGGAGAATCACAAATTATTACCGACCTCAAACACTATTTTAGGTAAAAGAAAATAAAGGTTTAGACTTGGATTTTCTAATAGTTAAGTTGATTAAGTATGTATGAATAGATGTATAAGAAACAAAGCCGTTTGATGAGTTATTTGATCATTATCCTATATGGACTCATATAGGTGATCTCTGGACATGGCCTCCCGAAATGAGTTCCATAGAGCTCTTTCTTCAGCTTGATGAAACATTCAGCATCTGCTCATAAATCTCTCACTATTCCAATATTTTCAATATTCACCTGGTTGGATTCATTTGCCAAGTCGCGGTCCACTTAAGAAAACATTTACTCCTGTGGTTGCCTGTTTTCCGCGAGATATAACACAGTAACTTGATGAAAAGGATATTTCTGGGAACTCCGACGTTTGAACGTACCTGGTAACCTACCTTTAGTCATTTTTTTTTATGAATAAGCCCACAAATATAAAATATGGGCTATATTTCACCTCAAAAATAGATAAAAGCAGTATAAGAAGCAGCCGTTAGGGCGCAAACGGCGGCTCTTCCTGATTTTAATGAGTCCGCCAATCAGCCGCGGGCGGATCGCACCTTCATTTTATTTTACTTTAACGTTGGGGACTATTTGTTGGGATAAATTGTTAGGGAAATAAGATTTTGATGCTTTTTTAGGTCTATGGCCGTTTAGACCATCTGATTCGTAATAAATAATAATAAACAAAAATTTGGCTGCCCCCCGTAGAAAGATGTTTATCTACCATACCTAGAGGTGTACATAATTCACGTACTAGGCTTTTCAATGAATCCTCTTGACGACCGATGTGGTGCGGTGGGCGAAGGTCCGCCTGCGACGCAGGATGTTGCGGGTTCATTTCCCGCCTTGGAACAAATTTGTGTACTTTCTGCAGATATGTACCTACACTTTTTAATCTTATTTTTAATGTCACATAAACACGTGCATCAGTCCTTTGCTTAATGTAGTGAAATTACGTTTTTTTTAAAGGCTTTTGACATGCTTTAGACTTTTTTAATATTTTCCTGAATTCAGTGTTTGAACACACACACCCCGCCTGAAAGCTTGGTCCTTCATTTTTGTTACACTCTGTATTTATATATTTCTATTTTGCCCTGTGAGAAATCTTGTCTGAAAGTAGAGTTATTTTCAGAATAACATAACAACACTACTTCAGTAAAAGTGTACAGAAAGCAAGCTTAATGTTGCAATTTCACGTAATAAGTGTAATTTTCTTGCCTTTAAGTGGTGCGTTGAAACCATGTATCTTATTGGAGAATTACTGGTTGTTACCGAGCTTCTATTATTATACAAGAGAGTTCAGCTTAAAAGGTGATATTTCAAAATATACCTACTAGTATCTACCCACGGCTTCGTACGCATTGTTTCTATGGAAACGTTTTACGGCTATTTTTATCCCGTGGGAACTGATTTATGGGATAAAAAGTAGCTTATGTGTTTATTCCATGGGGTAGAACTACGTCTATTCAAAATTACAGTCCGATCCATTCAGTAGTTTTTACGTGAAAGAGGAACAAACATCAATAAGTATATTCTTTCTTATTTTTAGGGAAAGGCATTTTAAGCTGTGGACATAATGGGTGCTGTCTGATTTAATTATTCCAGTAACTGGTTGTATTTAAAATGTTAATAAAATAAATAAATGAGTATCCAAAATTGTCTCGGTCTCTGCTTGTATCTTAGCTATCACGTTTTTAAATTAAACTTCAATAATTTCTTTTAAACATAAATAAAAAAGTTTTTATAATTCCTATTCGTATCGTTTCTCAAGGGAAAGTTCCAGGTGAGTTTGTAAGTTGTAGTTTTATATTGGTTAGGGTTGTCGCTAAGTTTTTAAACTTGTATCAAACACCGTCGCAATGTCGCGCGTGTTTTGAAATAGGGAAACTTCATTTCAATTTTCCCTATAACTTAATAACAAAATACTATTTCTACAAGAGTAATTTTGTGTTAAATGAGTGATATAAAAATGGTTCAATTCTATTATTCTTAATTTAACGACGAGTAACTAATATATTAAGTGTTGAAATAGGGCTTAATACTACTGTAATAAGCTCTATTTCAATAATATACTAGTTAATCGTTCATCATTCTTGTTCTAATGCCTTTAAATGAGGACCAATTAACGTTGTCGTAAAACTAATTTCACGAAAATGAAAATGTCTTTCTAATAAACTGTTCCCCTTCTTCTAGTTTGGTAATTATAAAATTAAAATCTTTTTAGCTACATGTGAACTTTCCGGTTAGATAGGTATTCAAAAAAATAAATTTTAATATTTACCGCTATATTTCTATATTTTGGTTATATATCTAAATTGTAAGTTTTTTAATATTGCTGTAGTAATCTCTGCAATGAGACGAATAATCTAGCTTTGTTTATTTATAGCACGCCTTTTGTTCTATTTCCACTATTTGTGGCTGGCTGGAGATAATGCCATCGGCACTATGCCCACCTTTTGCATACTTTTGGGAACTCTGTGGAACAAAGTATAAAAATAAATAAAATGTATTTACTATCCAATGCTGGTAGGTTCATGGAGAAATTATCTGCGATATATATTGTTAAAGATTCTAAAAACAAATATTATATTTGTATCCTCTCCTAAGACAAGTTTGAAAAAACAGATGTATTTCGGTTTCGCACAACACCGTGGCAAAGTGTCTGTATGGGCCCGGAATTAAATTGGCCCAAATTGACTTATATTAAATTAAGGCATTCGGTTTTGTACGCCCTGTCTCCAGTGTTGTGGAACAAACAGGGGTTGCCGCAACCAAAAATGTATTTCTAAAATTTTTATCATCTGAATGCCGAAACCGTCATCGTAAGGGCTGTTAGTTTTCTGTGTCACTTTCACTCCAACAAGGCATATGATTTTGGTAATCTATTTTAGGTTAATTTAAATAGCTTGTAAAACATAAATTCTTGCTCTTTGGTTTTAGGATAAAACGTAGTTGATGCCTTTTTGCATGCAGTCTTAACATAGCGATCGTAAAAAACATAAACGAGATTGAGTAAAAGAAAACTTGTTATCAGATATTTTTCCAAACGCAAGTCTAATTCCAACCCAGAAATTTGATACATCGTCGTCATGGCAATAGATCTATTCTATTTTTCAGCCTGATTTTTCTTGTTTTATGCAAATACGAGTAAGTCAGTGTAGTATTTTGATTCTTTTGAATCTTGATTTATGTGGAGTAAAAAACGTAAAAAGATGGAGCGGTAAGACATTGCCTCTTTTTGTATTGCTTGGACATTGCCTATCTATGTCGAGACTATGGATTCTATATAAACAAAAATTAAAACTACGAGCGTCCGCTAGTCGTCTAAAGGTAAAAGTTAGATAGAGTTCTAGAGAGAGATCGTCTCGTATGAAATATTAATGTGAAAGTAGTACTTAATACCATGATGATGTTATAAAATATTATTACGATCTCCCGCGAAATAGGCCTAGCCTAGTGCGGGAACCATAGATAAGTAAAAATGATCTCTCTTAAATCCTATCTGTAACAATTGGTACCTTTAACAATTACAATAATAACATAGCCTTGTGTAAAAGTTATGGAAATAAATAATTTGTTTATTTGTGTATTATATGCCGGTTTTCATCATCCATCCCTTAAATAATTTTAAGATTATCCAACCAATCAATTTAATCTTAACCGTATTGGATTTGAAGCGACCGATAAAATTAAAATCAATTAATCATAAAAGTTCATTTAAGTAGCAACCCTATATAGCTGCCGGGATCTGTTATTCAGATCGCTTCAGTTGTCAATTTATTAATTGGACTCTCAATTTTGTGGATAATTATATGAAAAAGGAAAAGCTTATACATTCAACACTATAATGAGCATTAGAAATTGACTTTTACAAGCCGGAACTTTTCTTTTAATCTTGACGTGTCATCTATTGTCCTCAATTTTTGAGGGAAAGTAAAGTCAACATGACCTAAATAAATAAGATAATCTAAATTAATAAACATTTATGATACTTCTTTTCGTTAAGTTTATTATTTTCAGAATAAGGTTTGTACTTACACTATTTTTATTTCTAAATTGTCCAGAAATATTTTTAAGTCACGCGTACTGCGTAGCTGGGTCGGACAGGTTTATAAAATATTTTACGAACATTGAAATTTGATATTTAGATTTTCCATCTACAGCTGAAAATTCTATACGAAATAATCCAGAAAACCTAACACTAACCAAACTTATTTCACAGTGTCTGTAGCCGACAAAATCGGCTTCAACGACCCCACCCAATATATCTTCACTGCCTCATCCATACCATAAATCTTTTATCATCATTTTTATGCACTTGTACATCGATTTAAAACCGCCCGCCGTGTCTTGTGTACAAAATGGAACGTCAAACGGTTATATTGAGGAAACTATAAAACGTGTTTAATCGTAAAAGCAAAGTTGGGTGCTGGCCAACCCCGCCTTCAATGAAAATACTCGTAATTCGACGAACAGTACCGCACACTTTTTTGATCCAATAAAGGCCTTCGCTCACTACGCTATGTGATGATGTAGCGATGTAGTGACGATGCACGCTTCATTGACAAAATTGATCATATTCGACGCAAAACAAGCGCCTTCAGGAACAGCGGAATAAAAGACAGAACACGCCAAAGTACTTTTTGTATTTTATTTGCGTGACATAATGAATTACATGTAGCTAAGATGACGCTAAGATGATTCAATGTATTTCTACGAAGTATTCCCGTTTCAGCACGCACCTATGCATTGATAATAACAATATACAATAAAATAAATTACACTAAGTGACTATTGGCGGTCTTATTGCTTATCGCAGACAACCGTGTGCACCAGACCACATAGCTTATTCTGTGTTCTGTGCTGCTGCAAGTCAGGTAGACTCACCTATACCTCAAACTCTGTATTCCTATAAGTAATATGTAAAGTGAGTGCACTCCCAACTCCGATTTGAATGAGCTTGAGGCAGTATTCGGCGTAAGCTGGTTCAATGGATTTGAGGTTAAGCCTTTTATTGGATATGGTTATTCGTAGAAAAGTGCCTTAGATATGAAGTTACCTGCACATACGTATCTGCTGGGCGATATTCGCCCTTGCATCATCATCCATGCATGCTGCACAAAGATATTCTGAATTCTGGAAAAATCTCTGAGCTCATCAAAAAATGCGTTGTCTTCAAGTGCTTTTCGTTCGTTTCGTCAGTGTTGTCTTAGTCCGGTTAAATCATGAAATTGTAAAAAATAAATGAATCTCTTATTAGTTTACCACCTGTTGGTTCATTTTGTTGTTATTTATTCGAAATCGAAAAGCAATGAACGGCGAAAATAGCATGAGTCAGAAACGAATAAACCTGAAGTTCTGAATCTACCAACTTATTTTAGGGAAAACTTTATTTTGCATACGTTTTTGCAGAAACAAAACTTTATGCTTCAGCGACATACCGTTTTGACCAACAACGTAGGCGTTCGACCTTACCTTCGTAATAAAAATATGATTTACAGTTAATAAAAATAACTCTATTTTAAAGTAGAGAAAATCATAAATAGCGTAACTAGCGATATAGAATGACTAGAACACAGATTTATATTTTGAATAAATCCTTCAACAAAAGTTTAAAATAAAGCTATTTTGCTTGCAAAGACAGCGACAAATTATGTACAATTTGTTGACAGTTTACTAAAAAAAGTTTAGATTTTATTTTCTTTCAACGACATCATATTGATGGCTCTACACTTCTACCTAAGTGTTGCTCAACAAACTTGAGTTTGTTTAGTTAAATATAACGGGTGTTTATATAGAGGTATATTTATTAAAACAAAGACGACTTAGATAAATTTATATTACAGAATTTAAAAGTAAAAGAATAGAAGTTATTAAGCAAAAGTAACTTATTTCCACGCTAAGGGCCAGGGCAGGTTAACGCCCAGATTTAAAGAATTGGGCTAATATTGCTTTCAGGTCAAGATATAATCATACTCGAAGCTATTTTCACGTCGCACCAGGTCGAGAGCTTTTCCAGTCTACTCGTATCCTTTCATTTCATTGGAATCTGTGTCGATTGTGCTGCGTTTAAACGGTTTAGTTGTATAACTATTTCATGTTCTAGTAAGGTAATAAAAACGGCAGTTAATAAGTGTATCATGTCATAAACAAATTTAATAACTTCACTCGACTACGACCTGCTTCGCTATTTTACCTATGAACTTGATAAGCCTCCGCTGCGGAGAGTGAGGTATTGCTTTTTGCAGACTAGATTTACAAAATACTCGCTTATTTTGTGCATTGTTACAATTTTAAAACAATACAAAATTTTGGAGCCTTTTTTCTTCCCGCTCCGGAAGTAAGCGGTCCTTATTTTTTCATTCTCTTTTGGTTTTCCCCTTTTTCTCCGGTCCTTACTCCGGCCAGACGCTTCGGTATCGGTTCAAGTCATCATTTAACATTGAAATTGAAAAAAAAAAGAAATAAAACAAGGTCTCTCAATACAATTCAATATAAGTAATGGTGTCGATTCAGATGTTACCGAAAAAGATAATAAATTGATATGTTTATTTCGATCTTAATACATAAGTGGCGTTTTAATTTTATGTGCTTTTTAATTAGATGGGTTTAATCACTCTAAAAGTCTCTACTTAAAGGAGTAAAACGGAGGTAAAGGAGTGAATCGTTGGTGTTTTTCCCACACAAACTAGGTTCGTAGTTAACCGACCTACATTTACAATGAAGCCTTATGATAATTGTATCACTGTAAAATAATAAGTAAAGTTTCGTTTCGGTGGCATCGAAATTGACTCCATAGTGTCTCAGCACGAAGCTATTTATTGTTGCGATACTCCGCGAAATACGAAGGCGCTGATGGTTCATTCATTCTAAACCGAAACAAAAGAATTGTGAAACGTTTGCGGTGCTCATAATAGTAGTCATCTGCTTTGAATTTATGGTTCTCACGAGTGACGGTTTTCATAGCACTGACAATGTAATCGTTGACACAAAATGCACAGGATATTGTATTTTAGCCTTAACAATTGCCTACCGAGTTAATCATAATTTTACAGCAACTCTCAATACAAAAATCCTTTACCGGAAAAAAATCACAAAGAAACATTCCTTGAGTGGCCAAATCGCTTAGAGCGATCTCTTCTAGGTAATAAGTGAATAGAAGTAATTCCTTCCAATTTTTCTTTTATTTACGAAAGTCCTTCTGTGAATTTACGGAAGTCATGAGTGAACTAAAGATAACATAAGATTTTAGGAGTTTTAGGAGTTCATAATGTATAACATTATGAACTCCTAAAACAATTTAGGGTTAAAACCAAAACGAAGGAATCTGAAAAATAGTGATTCTACTCCAGCTTTATCAACACATACAGTGACACAAAGTGGATCTTGCTTGAATTCCATCACAAAGTTTCAAGTTCAAAACGGAGTAGTCGAAGTATTAGCTAATGCGGGTGCGTAGAATAGCACGCATCCGATACCTACTAACTTAAATAAATAAAACCAGGATATTTCCAGCCAAGTAGTGTAAGCGAGGCACAAAATTCCAAAGGTTTTCCGTACCGCCACTTCCTAATGGTGTCTCGAAGCCGTCGACATATTGAATCTTCATCTAATACGTCCTTTTGACGTCACGTCGTAAAAAGTAAATTTACGGAAAAAGAACCTTTGAAGACCTTTATAGTTATTTCTCCAACAAATCGACTTGGAATTTATTGGTGCAAGAGGGTTTGGAATAGAAATTCTCGCATAGAAGCTAGAGTTTCACTGGTTTTATGATAAACATTTTATCAGTTGAAAAAGTTAAATGTTTATTAAAAAAAAATTTTATTTCTTCACTGTCTGTTAACATTAAGATTGGTATGGGATGAAGAAAAAAATAGATCCATTCATAACATAATGTGCCCATTTTTCTGTGAAGTGTTGTGATTACCTACTTATATTTGTGTTACATGACACGAAGGACGAGGTGGGTTGAAAGGCCGGTTCAACTTACAAAAGCAAACACACAAGCGTAATCCTATTTTAGAACTCTCAAGGATATAATACCACACCAACTTCAAATATTTTTTAGTTACAAATATTCAAACATTGATGATAAGATAATAAAGGAATGTGATGGAATATTAATAATTAAGAGTGCATCAGGAGTATCAGTTAGCCAAATGACATCAAAAATAAGACTTTATATAATTTTTCATTAAAAAAACCACAATAATAAACTACAAAGATAAAAATACAGTCGATAAAAAATATACTAATACACATAATATACCTACTACCAATCTTTGATTTATATCTACCTCTTGTATACAGGATGATTTTACGGTCAAGAATGATCTTAAACCGTAATCTCAGTGAAAATAAAATCAGTAGTTAGGAATAAGTACAGTATTTTGGCGTTCCGTCAACTCGAAGCACTTAAACGAGGCATAAACATGCAATGAAACTTGCAAAATGCATTCGACCTTACAAAGTCTAGAATTATCACTCCTGTTCTATTGTTGTGGGTTTGGGAAATCGAATTTTGTATAATTTACGAAGCAGTAAATATAACTTTGTAGTGCCAAGGCTGTAAACCGAGTTATGTACTGAAAGCTGGCGAAACTGTGCTCACGTATACGTTTGCTGAAATAATCATGGGGTTAAGGTGCGGTTCTGCTAAAATTAACAATGAATTATAATCATATTTATTGTGGATAATCCACACAGCACCACCAAGCCCAAAGCTAAGCAGAGTTTGTGTTATGGGTACTGAATGCTTAAATTAAAGATACAAATAAAATATAATATTTTAGGACACTTTCTTGGACTTTTCAAGATGTATCTTCTAGTAGGTAGAGTTTGTTTTCGGTATTTATATTACATGAAAGTGTGGCCGGAATCGAATCTGCAACCTGCGTCTCAGGCGGACCTTCGTCTACTGTGCCACATAAATTGTTAGGCATTTATGTAAGTCGAGCCCTGAGAACGGGTTTCCCTTGTAATAGTTACCAAACTCGACGACATCGACATGTCTAATTTTTAAAGGGATTGCTTTGTTTCAAGTCCGCGCGAGAGATACCCTATAGCAACACCTATATAAAAATGAGACGCATCGACGTCTAGCTCGATATTATCGAACTCATCTACTACAACTACTTCTATCAGTACAGTTCTTCTAAAATACTTGTGAATAAAATCTTAAAACTAAACGTTTAAATAAAATAAGCATACCTACTAGTTCGTAGATCCAACCTTAAGTGTAATACCGTCTGAATGAAACGCGAATCTAATATTAGGGTGGCTTCTATTTACTCACTATTTGCTTCCGTATTACAAACTTAACTATCAGTCGTCGGTGGCGCTAGCGTCGACCAATTCACAGAATCTGAGGGTAGTTTTGTAGAGTAAAATTTAGTTCCGTTTTTACCCGCCTGAAAAGGCAAGTTGGCGGTGCCACTGGTGTTATTTACTGTAATACTGACGTGTAACACAGTGACACTATTAATTTTACTGTCAAACACAACGTCCCATTAAGACACAGACTATTTAGCAGTAGTTAGATACGTAACCCTAGCATTACGTTTGTAATGTCTTGTTACCAGTAAAGGTTCAGGTTGATAAAGTCATTATATGTAGAGGTACTTCTGTATTAAAACTTTCTCACTTGAAGTTTTAGTATAAAACAAATAAACAAATAATAAAAATGTTACTAAGCTTATAAATAGCTAGACCGTGGCAAAAAGGGCTGTGTTAAATTCCCGCCTCTGAACAAATGTTCGTACTATCTACTAATATCTACAGCTTTTTTATTGGGGTTCTGGGTGTTTTCTATGTGTTAAAAAAATCTATACCTATCTATGTAGTATAAGGTATATCACTTATCAGAAATGTTTAATGTAACTTTCTTATGTGATAAATTCCGAACATTATGAAACTTTCGTCGTATTTTTTAATATTAATATGATGTATCATGTTAATCTTTTGTTGGTTGTTAAATATACGTATAAATTAGGTTTTTATATTGTAAAGCTATGGTTTTTCTTAATAAATAAGTTCTTGAAATTCGCCTTAATTAGGAATTCCGAGTTGGTAGGTAAATGGTTTAGTAAACAATATACTTGAATATACTTGATACTTACAAACCTGGGAGATAAACAGGTCAACAAGACATTAGTACAAGTAAAATTTGCCATATAATACAAAATGAAACAAAGGCTTACATCTTGGTTAACCCTTTTCAAGTAAATTGTTTACTGCGACTGTCCCAGGACATTGCAATGCATTTGTAACTTAGCAAAAAAGCTACCGTATTAAAACCGTTTTAAAAAGTGCTTGCTGCCGCCTGCGGCTTCAACCGCATGAAAATTGATGAAGTCTTATGTTTTTTTTAGGCATAGAACTAAGTCTATTCAAAATTGCAATCGTCCTGTTCAGTAGTTTTGGCGTAAGAGGTAACAAACGTCCATTCATCCAACTTTTGTTTTTATAACAAGATTTGTCCATCCATAATCCGTAACTCCAAAAACAAAAAGTGTTAGCTGCGACCCGTGGCTTCAACCGCATGAAAATTGATGAAGTCTATGTTTTTTTTCAGGCCTAGAACTAAGTCTATTCAATATTTCAGTCGTTCTATTCAGTAGTTTTGGCATAAAAAAATTACAAATATATTCAGAGGTTACAAATTTCGCATTTAAAATGATATTTGTCCATCCAGGATCCGTAACTCCAAAAACGCTGTGATTTCAACCCGCAACGTCAGCAAGCCTCAAATCGGCCACATTATGGGACGACACGATTCTGGCGTTCAAAGCAGTCGATTCCACCATTTAGCTAAAGTATTCTGAATTATTCACGTAAATGCTTTTTAGAGTCATTTTACCGAGAAATCGGGCGAAAATTCGGTAAACTATACTTTACTTTTATTACAGACGATTTCCGAACGATTTCCCAGTCTTACATTGTTCACTAAGTAAACAATTAGTAAATTACATGTTTTAATGTCTGAAGGTCTTGAAATATCTTCTAATCAAAATAAATAAATAATTCCGGACAGTCCACACAACATCCTCTAGCCCCAAGCTAAGCACAGCTTATGTTATGGGTACTAGATGACTGATACATAACATAGATAGATATTTTTTATTGTGCATAGAAAACACAAACACCCAGACCAACGGAACAAATTTCTGCAGATCGTACACAAATTTGTTCCGAGGCGGGAATCGAACCCGCAACCTCCTGCATCGCAGGCGGACCTTCGCCCACCGCGCTACATCATCGGTCGTCGAACTGATTCTAATACAGTATTTGAGATCTAATCACTTGCGCCGCCATCTCTTTATCTTACGCTAAACAAAAGAATTTTCAAAATATAAACCGGGTAGTTTGTTATACCTATCATAAGCTATTTTAATGCCTTTTTAACAGTTTTACATAATTATTAGCAAGGATTTGTAAGGATTTTTATTCACGTTAAATTTTGAACACCCAAAAAAAACCGGAATATAAAACAGATACCTAATCAATTATGACCAACTTGCTCATCTGGTAGAACTCTCGTTGTCATCAAACACGCTTAACCCGTCATAGTTACAACGACATTCATCATTTAACCCTATAATCTTCAACTCATCAGCATTAACACAATCGCAATCAACGTTGAATGCGTCATTATGACAGTTCACCGCGGCTCGCTCCGCTCCGCGCAAAACGTAAGTACATAAATAATGGCGAATGACGTCATAGCCAGATCCCGTTTGTGAATCGCATTTGAATAGTTACGGTGGGTTACAGCCTGGGATGGGATGGCTAGATTATTTCACCATTTTTGCCAAAACTATTGCGTTCTCCAAAATATACCTACTTACCTACCTATACTTGAAAGATCGTGGTCTTTGAGACTGGCTTATTTTTTTTCACTAAAACGTTTCAACCTTTAACTAACGGTAACTAACGGTAACTTAAGTATCAACTGTAAAATAAAAAAGCTTGCTCACCAACACAAGCGCCTCTAGTGGCAAATTCACACGCGTTAGCCCCCATTGCGCTAGCACAGGCTCTGAAAATAGCCAGATTGAAAAAAAAATTGAGCACTTCATTACCTATCTTGCTGGATTTTTTGTTTCTTTTCTTTATGCCTAAATAGCAACAGCTTTCGCTCTATGATGGCTAATCGTATATTCTCGATCACATCATCGTGGATTCCATGTTAGAGCAGCCGCATACGGTCAGGATACTGGTTTCTGATGTATTTAAAAAAAAATCCTTCCCAACCAAGGGTTAAATTTAAGTCGTCCTAGCTTTACCTTCTTTCCTGTGACTACACGATGCTCGCTCTGTGCGTCTGACATCCTTATTAACCCGTATGATGGATTAGAAATAAAACTACTAGATGTAAATTTGTTTAGGCAAGCTAGTCTTGTTGTAATCATTAATCTTTGCAGAATTTGCTCGTTCATACAACCATTGATTCAACTCTTGGCACGTGTTGGGTTCTATTTATCATACTGTTAAATTATATTTAACGTTACGATAAAATAACCAATTATGGTCACTATTATCTATCATAGAAAACATGATTTCTGTTCGTATAAAATTGCCTATAATGTTTCCTAATTACGCTTTGACATGGAAAGTGCCCTTTTATATTATCAACATCGATTTCGGTTTCGGAAGTGAACATTTCTGGATTTAATTTGAGATTATAATATAATTTAAATTATTTAATGTAAATATACCAAACTATATACTTTACATTTACTCACACCACATCAACATTAGTAAATTAATTGATATAATTTAATGTTTAATAAGTTTTACCTCCTGGATACCGCGTGACCGAAGCTTTATTTGTTTATATTTAAAAAAAAAGTTAAAAATGCATAAAAGGAAATAGGAAAAGAGAGTGCTCCGGTGGTTGCGAACACTTGTGCACTATAATAATGGCCTGTGTATAATGTGCACATGGCTTATCTCCTTTATGTGACCGAGGCCGTCTGCGTGGCCGAAATTCGGCTATGTGGACTTACCTCTAGAATTGACTAACTATCAGGGCAGGAGTACCAGGAGAGTATAAATCGCAAGCAGTGTGCAGTTGGCGTCAAACAACGGGTCGGTCGCAAGTTGTTTACAATATGTGCAGGCATGACATGCACACACCGCTATGTTTATATATTCCTGGTATGTAACTGTTTTATCATTAATGTCTTGAGTTTATTTGTGGCAAATAGTTCTGAGATGCGTTGGATTCCAAATAAATTTAATTTTCCAATTCATTTTATACACACAAGAAGAAGCATTGATTGTGTAATCACAATACCTTTTAAATTCATTATACATACATTATGTAAATAATGTTTGTAACTACCTTATTGTGAAGGCACACTTAACTAAAACATTCACTGACCTACTGTAACAAACCGTTACAGTGTAAAAAACCTACTACTTTCAGTTACCTACCTACTTTCAGTTGTTTTCCAATTTCAAACAAAAGTGTTTCTAAATTTTTAACAGCGCGTATAAAAACAATCGCTGCGTTATCGATTGAATTGAAATTCGTAAGAATTCTTGCAGACGAAGACTTTTGGGTCAAGCAGCAAGGAAAATCAAACGATCCTTTAGGTTCGATACCCACTATTAGCCGTTTAGGCACGAACCTTACATCTTATTACCGGTAGAGTAGAGCCGTCCTATAAAATCTCTCGCTACGGCTGACGAAGAAGAAGAATGCACGAATTTGCATAATAAACATTCCTATAGAAAATCATTGAGTAAGGACGATCATAATAAAAATAACCTTGTGTATAAAAAAAAAAGAAAAAGCAATGAAAAACAAATTATGAGACAGCCTCATTCCAGGCTTTCAGAAATTATTCTAAATTTTCTTAGCCCAATATTTTGAATACTGATGTTTGCGCATCAACGGCGCTCACTCGTCGTGTGCCAAGACCTTAAGGATTGGAAATAAACTATGCTGCAGTGGGTTGCAATCGTGTCGCGATAAACAAGACCCGTGACGCAGGTGCAAACTGGACTTGCCATTGTAGATGTATTGCAGACGTGCAACTATTGAATTGCGTTGACATTGTAGATGAATTGCAGAAGTGCAACTTGAATTGAGTTGCCATTGTAGATGCATTGCAGAAGTGCATCATAGAATGGAATTCCCATTGTTTCTACAATGACAGCCCCTGAGTAGGTATACCTACCCCCATATAGTTCCGCAACTTGTGACAAAGGACGGAGTATGTCTATGCTTAGTGTCTATGTATCAAAGTAGTCTTGCTGCAGATTATAATAATTTCTCTTTAAGTTGACAGAAGGGTTATTTCTCAGGCCCTCATAAAAAAACGTCCGCCTGGGCAGGTTCTTTCAGGTGTTCTTTGTGTTTTCTATGTAGTTACATATATAAAAAATCTTTCTATGTAAAATATATTAATTTTTTATTATTATTAAAGACTCATTTATTATAAAACATAAATGTACGAGTATATTTTATTTCACATTATTTTATAAAGTCATGTTATGAAATACATATTATTATAGAAAATACAATAAAAATTTACAACTATTATCCACGATTTTGGTATGTTTTACAGTACTGTAAAATATGCCAAAATTGTGGATAAATGGTTCCTATTATTATTTTTAAATATTTTAAATCAATGAAAAATACACACTTACGTTCTAGCCTGAAAAAAACAACGCCTATAGGTACTTTCAGGAAATATATGAATAAAGGATCGAACGAAAAACTAGTTTTCTAGAGATTGGCTCAGTAACGAAGTTATAGTCGATACGGCGTGCCCAAGCCATAACAAGCTGATAAGGTTGTGAATGCAATAACACTTACATTTCACTACACCTATTACTACCTATTGTGCCTTTTGTACCTACGTACATAGGTATATATACACCTAATGTACCGACTAACCTCTTAGAAAATTTCATCTAAGCCAAAATTATGTAATAATGTATATGTAGGCCATAATTAAATGTGAATACATAAATAATGCTGAATAATTCACACAGCATCACCTATCCCCAAAGAAAGTAGAGTTTCTGATTCTCCTTTTATACTTGTCTACACTACAAGGTTGCCTGGGAGAAATTTCTCTCAGCGGTAGGACCGAATTTTGTACTTTGTTTAATGTTTTTAGAGATCAGTTAGTAACAGTATAATCTACTTCTATAGTAAAGAGTTTTAACATTCATTCCAGGTATAATAAATTGTTCTTTCATTCATTCATTCCACCATACCATTGAAAACATTTAGTTCACATGATGTGCGATCCATTTCTCTGCAAGATCAGATTACCTTCAGGAAATCACACAATGTGCTGTAACAATTAGCTGACTTCCGTTGATAAGCCGTATCGGGTGGTCAACTGTTAAATACTGACAAAGCTTTTATTTATAAATATCTTTTGTTATCTTACTGGTATCTGCCCATGGGAATAAATAAATAAATAATAAATAATTCCGGACAGTCCACACAGCATCATCTAGCCCCAAGCTAAGCAGAGCTTGTGTTATGGGTACTAGATGACTGATATACTTAATACCATATATTACATAGATAGATATTTTTTATTATACATAGAAAACACCTAGACCAACGAATCAAATTTCTGCAGATCGTACACAAATTTGTTCCGAGGCGGGAATCGAACCCGCAACCTCCTGTGTCGCAGGCGGAACTGCGCCACATCGGTCGTCAATAACTTTGGTGATCAATGCCCAAAAAATAGGTGCTGAAAATTATGAAGGAGTTTAGTCAAATTGACTATGTCACTCCCATAGGCAAAAAATAACAATTAACACAACAAAAACTTATTATTATAACATTTAAATAAAACTAATCTGAGTAAGGTACATAACCACAAAATAAATCTACAACTCGTGGATTCGCGTTGTTTCTACGAAAACGTTACAAGACTGTTTTTATCCCATGGGAACTCATTTATGGTATTAAAAGTGGCCTAAGTTTTATTCCAGGCTTAATTTCAGCCCGATTCGTTCAGTAGTTTTTGTGTGAAAGAGTACAATTAATATCCCAAACTACATAAGTACAAACTTTCGCTGTGCTCATATTAAGTACAGGATCTTATTTTATCTTATACTAGCGACCCGCCCCGGCTTTGCACGGTTTTATTATATTTATAAACCTTCCTCCTGAATTAATCTATATTAAAAAAAAACGCATCAAAATCCGTTACGTAGAATTAAAGATTTAAGCATTCAAAGGGATAAAGGGACAGAAAAAGCTACTATGTAGTGATACCTACTTCATTCAGTCAACTAAAGGCCACTTGCACAAAAACTTTGAATTCACAAATAAGTTGAGGTTACAGGGTTAAATTTTGGTCTGACATTTTATATTGCGTCAATAGAAAATAGCCCAGACTGCAATAAGCCTAGGTTACTGTATTGTTGATTCATTCTTTTTATATCGGGCCAAATAGGTACCTACAGTAAGATGATTTGTGTGTGTGACTGCTCTCTCTAGGCACCGTGGAGCATACTTGACAAACTGTCGAAATAAGTACTTACTTAGTCAAAAATAAAATAAGTCCCTAAGTTAATAATAAATCCCATTGATATCACCGAGTAAAAAAAAATTAGGGGATTTAAAAATCATTCCTAATAAGTACAGAAAATGTTTTAAGGAGGTATAGTGAGCTTGCCAAAAGCGGCAACGAATTTTTGATTCCTTTTTATTTTTTATAGTACACAAGTAGGTACTAAGTTATTTTAGTAATACTTATCTTATAACTGTTACTTGTACTTAACGAAAAGTAAAATTGTGTTTGGTAATTTTTTTATCAATGAAATTCTTATTTTTAACCATTGCATTTTCTTGTTACAGGTAAATACAAATACCATCGAAAAAAGTTTCACGTTAATAGAAGGACGCTGGAAGCGGAAGTTGAAAACTTTCGATAAACTTTAGTTGCTTAAGTTTTCCGTAAATGTGAGTGGCGCTACTATCGCTGTTAAAAAATGTCGAGGTTCGAGATGCGTTGCGTCCGGTCCGGGTGCCTTAGTAAGCTATCTTCCGCATGTAGTTCATGCGTAAGAGGAAAGATGGCGCTGTTTGTAATGTTATGATTCCAATCTTTTTATGGTAAAATCATTGTAAGTTTATTTTACAATTACTTTATGCAATTCATAAAAATTAGTAAATTTTGTAATTTAAGTTCATTGAAGAATACTTAAGCTTAATTTTTACCCAACAATCAAGATTAATATCAATATACCTAGCTACGGATAATATTCTAACAACACGTAGCTTAGGTAGGTACCTCGTTTCTCGCTCGTTGGTTACTTTCTCCCAAAAATTACAAATTAAACATAATGTACTGATTAGTAGCTACAACATACGAATAAGCTTCTCTTGCATAAAATGAAACAATTAGCTACTTACCTACTTATTACCAAAGTTAAATTATTAAAATACAAAAACCTTGTTAAAATTAAACCCCCTTTAGTAAAATTTAATTGGTTTACTTAGTTTGTTGGTCGAATAGAAGGTATCTCTTACCCTAACCTTCAGCCATTATAATATTCAAAACCTCGTAACAAACTTGGACCACAAAAGCAAGAATTACGATCATCTTTATGTTTTCAAAACAAATTCATAACGATCCACCTCGTTAAATCCAAAAAGGTTTTGAAAGTCAAATTACAAATTAAATTAAGTGCCTACTTGTGCCACGTACCTATCTATAGCTACCCAAAAGTTGGAAATTTCTTTTTTATTCTATTTGTAACTTACAGTATTTTTTTACTGTTCTGACTGGTATTGAAATGGATAAGTTGAGCTGAGCTTCCAGACTGTTTGCAACCGTCTGCAGTAAGCTTAATTGTGTCAATTCAAAATATTGGTCTTATTTTGATTCAAATTTTCTTTTTGATTCAAATTTTCTTTTTATATTAACCCCTTTTTAATCTTTTGAAATAGATCTAGGTCATCGTCATCGTAGATCTAGGATCTAACTCAATTTATATAATGAAATTAAGGATTTGTTAAATATGTTTTCAAATATTGGTTTTTATTTTGCCCTTATACAGAATACTACTTTGAAAAGTCCATGTAAGTAGAGTTATTTCCATTTGGAATTCCATTTAAACGGAGACACATTGTGTACTTCGTAGGTAACCTTTGTCAAAGCTTTCTGATGGGTCGTAAGAAATGCATAAGTTCACGAGGGAATCTGACAAAAGCTCTTGCTGTGATTACAATTGTCACGATAAGTAGGCACCTGGTACCTTGCCTACTTTGTTAGATGTTTTTAAAGTTTACTGTATTTTAATGTTCTCGAACATTCTGGAGTTCTGGGTTTGTTTTACTATGATAGAAAAAATCTATCTAAGTTAAGTAGCGCATTTGTATTAAGTTTATCAGTCATCGTTATAAACTACCTATAATACAAGCACTACTTAGCTTAGAAGTTGCTCCTAGTGGCCACCAAATGTTTTCGTATCTCTTCCTAAAATAGACAAAATGAAACTAATACAGATGCATTAAAAAAAGCTTATGTTAGATCACTGTAAGATATAACAAACTGAACGTGTGAATTTCTTTTGTTTAACGTAATCACTAGACATAGTATAAAAATAAAACATTACTCTTGTCCTCTGTGTTTGCTCTGTTTGTTTGTTTGCTTTCTCTGTCCCTATGTCCTTATGTATGCTTAAATCTTTAAAACTACGTAACGAATTTTGATGCGATTTTTTTATAGATAAAGTGATTCAAGAGAAAGGTTTATACGTGTAATAAAACCGTGCGAAGCCGGGGCGGGTCAATAGTTATATGATAAAATAAGTGGTGGCGCTAGTGTACTTCTTGTTTGCGCCTTAACACTATAGATAAAAAACGGTCAAATCCATGGATTTGTGTGCTTGGTTATTTATCAGTCTCGAAACTGCGTTACAGTTTTAGGTAGATACTATCCTATACAGAAATCAGAAATCAAAATCTCTATTTGTTTAGGCTTACAAAATAAGCACTTAGACAACTAGGTGTATAGGGTAGTAGTAGCAGAAAAAGCAAAAATAAGTTATATAAATTAGTATTGTACCTATATACCAACACAAAACTGTGTTTTTGCTTGATTAATCAAAACTGGTTCATCAAGTCTGGTTTTTATATACAACGTCATAAATACCCATGAAATATTTTAATGATATTTTACAAAGAAAAAAATCACACAATTTTCTCCTATAAAAATATGAGCCAGAGCTTCGGAAAATGTAAATGAAAGTGCATTGTACCCACTGGACAGGAAACAGTTAAATGCGATGCTACCCTCAAGGGAGCATTAAAATATGTTGCCAAATAACGGATGGGCTAACGAACCGATGGACCTTGGGTAATGGGTCGGTTATCCGACTTTTTGGGATTATCCCGCAAGATAAAAATATTGAAGATTCAAATAGAAAGTTATTAATTTAGCATCTTAAAATAACATTAAAGCATAATACATTAAAATATACCAAACTATACTTATGAGCTAGCTACAAATACCTAATAGATGGTCAACCATGCCTGATGGATTGGCTCTGGATAACTATGGCTAAAGTATTGTTAGGGATGAGTGATTTGATTACATTATTTGGAATTTAAGATCTCGGATATCTTGGAAGTGTCTTCTAAATTTACTCGTAGGTACCTACGTAACTACAAAATTATCAAAAAGGGCCTTTGTCTCATAATGAAAACTTAAATTCCACGATCATAAAATGACTGCCGTTGTCAAGGAATCGTACAAGAGGCTGGACTTTGTACTAAGAATGCTCGTGACTTTAAGAGTAACCAAGTCGAACGACTTCTATACAGAACGTAGATAGATTTGCTGGAAGAGAACTCTTGTTAGGGTTAAGCTCGCCTGTTCCATAATTTATCTAGTTTTAAGATTTTCTTGTATGTATTTTATATTTGTGCATTAAAGAATTACAGCGCTCTGGTTCGAAGCAAGCTAGAGTCCAGCTCTTGGGTTAGGAATCCGAGGTAACGTTTGATCTCCCTTTGGAGAAGGTTCAAATGGCTTTCCAAAGGTACCTCTACAAGAGAACATTGGGATACTCTACCCTTCTATGTACCCTACAAAATTTCTGCGGGGTTGCCTTGGGTAACAACTCCTTTAGCACGCGGAGGGCATACGATCAAATGATCACCTTTTGCAATATGCACGCTGCGCCATTGACGCCATTGACTTGCATAATGAGCTGCTTCAGCTCTATTTCCCGACTAACTACATCCGGGGCAGGAGCCACCGACTCTTAGTCACATTGTTCTAATTAATTAATTAAATAATGATTATAATAATCAATAAGTTTGATTTTCTTTAGGTAAAAATACCAGAAAAATCTGAGTCTCTATAGGTGTAAAGCATTAGATCTACTGTACTGCTAGGAAGTTGAAACTTGAATACCAAAATTAATATATTCCGGCTTTTCCTTAGTGTTTTCCCATCCCTATTTCGGTTAAAAGGACCCCTGGGCGCGCCGGTGTTAGCATAGGGATGTATAAATTGTTTGCCTAAAATATTGTTATTTGCCTATCATTTTGTAGCGAATCTTCCGATAATCTATGTTTGCTCTACAAAGCTTGTTTGGATTTGAATGGGTTTTTATGCGTTTTGTTGTGTAAAGTCCTACGTTCTATTTACTTTAATAAAATACTATGAAACATTCTTTATCACATAATGTACATGGGTAGTAAAATTATCTAGCCCCAAGGTAAGCAGAACTTGTGTTATGTGTACTTATATTGTTGATACACGTAATACAATACATTACAAAGAAATATATTTTATGTTAAAGATTGAAAATATCCAGAACCCCAGATTATATAGTTTTAGATCGGACAAACATTCGTCCGCGGCTGGAATCGAACCCGCAACCTCCTGCATCGCAAACGGAGCTTTACCCGCCGCGCCGCATCTATAATCATTCTAAATAAAATGGTATCCCTATTTTCTTTCGTTACTCCAAAAAGAGAACCCTCGTCGCTCAAAACCCCTTTAATAATAAAAGTCTTTCAGACAATAAATAAGAAATCACGAACCCCTGAAAAGATGGCCGAATGAAAACATTAGGGGTTTCCTTGACAAATCGCCGTTACTTATTGAATGATTGATAAGCTCTTATCAACGAACATGTGAGGTGGTTTAAGGTTTGTAAAGACTAAAGACCAGTTTACACTTGGCTATAGTAGACTAACCGGTTTTAATAAGGGAAAATGCTGAAAAACTCACAGATAGCTCAAAACCAACCAGAGATTTTTCATGCGTTTACAAAACGCGTCCCTAGATTGTTACACAATTGTCAAATTAATTGTGGAATAACGTTGTGTAACAACACCTCCATAGAACTGTCTTGGGAAAAATGTTTGTCTTTTACGATCTGCAAATATTTATGACGGTATTCTGGTTTTCTATGAATGATTAAATTACCAATGTAATGTATCAGTCATAATATACTAGTTCCCATATCACAAGCTCTACTTAGATTGGGGCTAGATGATGCTGTGTGGATTTTCCAGCTTTTTTATTATTATTTAACTACTAGCTGCGCCCCGCAGCGTCGCCCGCGGGGAAATTTATTCATTTGTCAAATATCATATTTTTATACATAATATGCTATTCCCGACGAAGACAAATCCAAAAACACAAAAATCATAAAAATCGTTCCAGCCGTTCTCGAGTTATGAGTGTTGTAACAAACACGACTTTCTTTTATATATATAGATTTGTAGACCTATGCTCAGCTAGGACCAGTGTAAACTAATGATGATGAAAAAATAGTTAAAAGAACAGAAAATAACAATTGTTCCTCATTGCACTCCTCGCTACATGATTGAAATTGAATAAAAACCCGACATTATGGTAGAACCGTCGAAATAGGATTTTTATCCTCCGGCTGTGTGTCAGGGCCATTAATGCTTCCCGATTTGGATTTTCGGATTTTCCCTTTTCAAAATCACGTGACGAGGGGTTAAGCATTCGGTCGCTGAACTGGCGTTAAGTCGACAAATAGTGTTGATGATTGATTTTGGACCTTATTGTGTTTGATTTATTGTGCTTAACGACCTAAGCCGGGCTAAGGTGTGTCTTTGTGTGGTTGAACTGATTTATCGTGTCTTTAAGATCGTATTTCCAAAATAAACTATTTGTCAAATGATTTGTATTCTCTTTATTTATTAAAAACATTACCTTTTCCATATTATTCTTAAATAAGTTAAAAAAACCTACCCATTAGATAAATGTCTGCAAATAAACCTAAAATTTACCCATAATAGTAACAAAATTACGTTCCACAAATCACAATTTAAAACTAAATGCCTCCGATTTCGCCTATAAAACAAACTTAAACACAAACTTTACTATTAAACTACCCACAAAGTTATTCAATATGAAATGTAATTTATTAGTAGTGTAAGTGTTATTAATGTGTGCTCTCTACGGCTTTCTCACAGCTTTCATGGGAAAAATTGTGTGCCATAAACTATAATTCTCTATGAATATTGCGGGATGAATATTGTGAATGGAAATGTTCCGGGTTTTATATATTATATTGACCGATAGTTTTGCTAATGCACGATTTCTATAACATTTCAAGTTCAAATTCAATTTAAAGCTGACAGATTTACAACTGTTTTACCCTGAGACGAACATTTTATGACACAGATGGACACAAATAAATAAATAAATAAATACTTCTGGACTACGGCATCATCTAGCCCCAAGCTAAGCAGAGCTTGAGTTATGGGTACTAGATGACTGTCGTATCTGTAGTTTTTTCATCCAAGGTAGAATGCCTAGATGTGTCCTATGACGATACCGTTGTCATGGCGATCAGTTTAGTGGAATAGGGCCCCAGAACGAAGCGTGCTTTGAAGAAAAGTCCTGACGTTGTTGATGTAAATGATCATGCCAGATTAACTTGTGAATCCATATTTTAGCGTGTAAGGCTTAACATCGAAGACAATTTCCCTGATTAATATTTTAAAGATTCAACAACATCGAAAACAACTTCGATTTCTCCAAGACTATCCGTGGGATAGAAATCTGCATACAAACCGACCGGTCACGTATGGGTCACTAGTCTACCACGCTCTTGTATCGTATATGGACTGGAAGACAGTGTTGGAATGGGCGAGAGTACTGGCGCTAGTTTACTACACAGTCATTGGCGCAGTCATTGTAGCCAGTTATTAGCGCTAGTGAAGTAACTAAAGTTGTTTATTTTTTTGAAAATCTGTTTTTTACAACAATGGTAATGTACTACTTACCATTGTTGTAAAAAACTATAGGACTGTAATAGGCCTGTAGGAGTAGAGCCAGTCGCAACTTGAAGGCGATTACATTTTAAAACTAGTTACATACAAGTATAGAAGCAACATATAACGTGTATCTAATAAAATAAAATTATTGTAAAAACGGTAAAATACAAATTATAATATATAAATTACTATATTAAATAAATTAAAATTACTTATTGTAAAAACGATGAATGAATGAATGGGGCAAATCAATGATTTGACATAGCTACTAGATAATATTTTCATAATCTTGAAATGGTTAATACAATTAAAAATAATATTAACAAAGCAATCAAACATCTTTTTATCATTACTCTCGCAAAACCAAAATTAATTTCTTCCATTAATCAGCGACGATATTGCTGTCTTATTAAAGAGTCGTAAACGCGCCATCAATCATATTTGCAGATCATCGTATACTATATATCTATAATTAAAGCATGTATAAACAAAGTTGTAATACACTCTCAAGCGCCTTGTAAAGTAACAGTCTCACGAGTCGTCAACACTAAGCATAGAATATCGTCATAACAGACCATCATAAAGCTACAGCCAAAACACTACAAACACTGGGTCGACTTGTAACAATCTCACTAAAAAGTCGTAAACATAGCATAGATCGTGTCACAGCGCCTTTATTTTCTATTTCCAAGGCGGGCGGCCAGGAGCTCCGTGGCTAATCGCCCGCCCGTTACCCACTCCGCCCTCGTAAGGGTCGGACACATTTCAATTTGTTACTCTTATCGATATCGATGATTTACTAGCTGGACTTTACGACGGTACAAAAAAGGAAGTTTTTTGTTAATATTAGAGGGATTATGTTATCAACATAATGTTTAGTATAAAGTTGACCATTAATAGATTTTCACAAATAGCTCAAATCAATGTAATACAGCTCAGATCAAATATTACTATTGGGCTGCTTGATGTAACTATTCTTGTAGTGATTATCACCATTTCAAATTACATTTTCTGTGGTACTAAAGTAGTTTGCAGGTGGGATGACGATCTGCGAAAGACTGGTGGCAGATGCTAGATACGTCAAGCTGAAGACATGGGATAAGGCGCTCATTAGGGGAGGCCTATTTCCAGCAGTGGACTAATATAGGCTGATGATGACGATGAAAGTAGCATGAGCTAGAATTCTGCTATAAGTCAAACATTAAGTTTCTGTGATTATTCGAAAAAGTATATAAATTAACAGTATTTTTCATCGTGAAAATCTCTTCGTTTGACCAACACAAACTAGTAAAAAACTTACTAATTGTAGATACTTATGCTTTTTACTTATTTTTTAAATGTCGATTGAACACTATTTTCAAAACTGTCCCGTCACTAGCCATGTGTCCCGGGAAGTAACGTGTTCTTTTAGTGGTTTGTCTTACGCTTTGCTACCTGCTTTTCCTCCACCTCAGCTATACGACGTACTATGTAAATGTATGGGTTTTCTTTGAGAGTGTGAACAGTTTGGCTGCTGGAGGCAAATTGTTACGGGACTTTGTGGAACTTTTACTTATTGACTAAAAACATTTACGTGGTTCTTGTTCTGTTAGAGGTGTATTTTGTTGCAAATGTTTTTGGGTTATTTGGTTGTACGCGGTCGTATTCATCTTAAGAGTGCGCTATAGCTGATTTTATGAAACTGGACCTAGATCTCAGTACAAAACTCGTAAGAAAAGTAGGAGAAAAAACAAGTAATTCAACATTTTTCATTATTCCATATTATTTCAAATGCTTCCTCTATGGTGAAAACAAGAGATAAAAAGAGAGTAAAAAAATATTAAAAAGCTTTGTTATGAAGGTACGTAATTGGGTCGATATCTTAGGAACCTTGTGTCCTCAGTTTGATTCATAGGTTATTAAGATTTTTTATATATAGATTATATATAGATTAAATTATACATATATAGATTATTTATTACTTAAAATTTGGTTCCTCTAAGCTTAAGTAGGCAGTATTCAGGGACAAGTTCAGCCGTGGGGATAAGATTGTTGGTAGGTAGTTGAATCAATGTTCCTCTCTCTGCTAAGGCGAACTAGTCTTTACGTACACTGCTAGCCACTCGCTTTTTATCTTCAAACGCATATAAAGTCAAAGAGCATTACTTATCTTAGTGTCTTTGATGTAGTAAAGTAGTTTCAGTATTTATTATAAATACGTTTGTATGTAAAATCGTTATAATATTTTTGTAGTAGATTTTTTGTTGTGTTGAGCAATATAATACTTAAAAGACTAAAGATTGAATCGCTTTTCTATGATTAGGTTTATTGCACACGTACTCGCTATACAAACTTGACTCTCCCTTCCAATGAGATTTTCTGGAAGATAATTTTTTTAGAGTTAATCTCGCCTTTGCAATCTTTCTGTCTAGTTTTATGTTTAACATTTATTTGTTTATTTGTGCAAAAATAATTAAGAGCATAGTTATAGAATTATTCTGGTGAATACATTGTTTTTTATCCACTCTAATAAATGAGCAGTCCAGTAAAAATCTTAAATGAAATAATTTACTTAATATTCATTTTCCATCATGAAACCAAGCAAAATATAATCCTCTTTTATACGAGTTAAGGTCCATTTCGCGAACCTTAAATAATGAAAACAAAGATATAATATAAAGTTTAATTAAAACCGGATGGTTAACGTGAAACCGCGTTTACAATAACCATAATTTTAAATTAATTAAAGGATTTACAGGCAGACTTACTGTCACACAAATAAGTTGGTTAAGCTTCAGGTAAATGTTTTAAACGGCTTTATATAGGAGACCCTAGGTATGAACAGCACCAGATGATGCTTTGTTAATAATTATTGATGACATTGATTTCGAATCCAGTAGACCTAGCCAACCAGTATTCGCTACGAAGCGATTCTATCGCTACAATCGTCATCGCTTCAACGATAGCCAAGTTCGATTGGTAGACAATTAAGCGACTTGGTGAATACCATAAAGTTAGGATGTACAAGAGGAACAGTGACAGATGAAAGGCATTACCAAAAATGAAATGTAAATGTGTGCGTAAAATAGTGTTGTCAACATTCTAGCATAATGTTACCTATCGATAGTTGTACTGGCGCAATCATAAGACACTAACGATTTGATATATCGAAGTTAAATACAAACAAAGAGTATCTACCTACCGTACAAAAACCACCGTTAATTGTTATTGAAAAAAAATAAAAGACCAATGCATTTATTGAAAATATATATATTACAGCACTTACATAGAAAAAACAACGTAAGAATATCATCCTGGACGCTCTCCGTCATCCTGGACACCTCTTGGATGCTCTCCGTCATCCTGGACACCTCTTGGATGCTCTCCGTCATCCTGGACACCTCTTGGATGCTCTCCGTCATCCTGGACACCTCCTGGATGCTCTCCAACATCCTCTGGACACCTCCTGGATGCTCTCCGTCATCCTCTGGACACCTCCTGGATGCTCTCCGTCATCCTCTGGACACCTCTTGGATGCTGTCCGTCATCCTCTGGACACCTCTTGGATGCTGTCCATCATCCTCTGGACACCTCTTGGATGCTGTCCATCATCCTCTGGACACCTCTTGGATGCTGTCCATCATCCTCTGGACACCTCTTGGATGCTGTCCATCATCCTCTGGAGACCTCCTGGATGCTGTCCATCATCCCCTGGACACCTCCTGGATGCTGTCCATCATCCTCTGGACACCTCCTGGATGCTGTCCATCATCCACTGGACACCTCCTGGATGCTGTCCATCATCCTCTGGACACCTCCTGGATGCTGTCCATCATCCTCTGGACACCTCCTGGATGCTGTCCATCATCCTCTGGACACCTCCTGGATGCTGTCCATCATCCTCTGGACACCTCCTGGATGCTGTCCATCATCCTCAGGACACCTCCTGGATGCTGTCCGTCATCCTCTGGACATCTCCTGGATACTCTCCGTCATCCTGGACACCTCTTGGACACCTCCTGGATGCTCTCCGTCATCCTGGATGCTCTTCGTCATCCTGGACACCTCCTGGACACCTCCTAGATGCTCTCCGTCATCCTGGACACCTTTTGGATGCCCTCCATCATCCTCTGGACACCTCTTGGATGCTCTCCATCATCCCCTGGATGCTCTCCATCATCCTCTGGATGCTCTCCATCATCCTCTGGATGCTCTCCATCATCCTCTGGATGCTCTCCATCATCCTCTGGATGCTCTCCATCATCCTCTGGATGCTCTCCATCGTCCTCTGGATGCTCTCCATCATCCTCTGGATGCTCTCCATCATCCTCTGGACACCTCCTGGATGCTCTCCATCATCCTCTGTATGCTCTCCATCATCCTCTGGATGCTCTCCATCATCCTCTGGATGCTCTCCATCATCCTCTGGATGCTCTCCATCATCCTCTGGATGCTCTCCATCATCCTCTGGATGCTCTCCTTCATCCTCTGGACACCTCCTGGATGCTCTCCATCATCCTCTGGATGCTCACCATCATCCTCTGTATGCTCTCCATCATCCTCTGGATGCTCTCCATCATCCTCTGGATGCTCTCCATCATCCTCTGGACACCTCCTGGATGCTCTCCATCATCCTCTGGATGCTCTCCATCATCCTCTGGATGCTCTCCATCATCCTCTGTATGCTCTCCATCATCCTCTGGATGCACTCCATCATCCTCTGGATGCTCTCCATCATCCTCTGGATGCTCTCCATCATCCTCTGGATGCTCTCCATCATCCTCTGGACACCTACTGGATGCTCTCCGTCATCCTGGACGCTCTCCGTCATCCTGGACGCTCTCCGTCATCCTGGACGCTCACACCTCTTGGATGCTCTCCGTCATTGGATTCATACTTATTTTGGAAAGTAGTTTTTTGTACTAGGTATGGTATACGCCCTTTAGAACCAGAAATAACGATATGAGCAATCACGTCGAACCTTCACGTCAATAACGAATTGTCGACTTTATCGATACTTATGACGTCAGCACTTTATCAAGCCCTATCGAAATCAAAGGTTTTTACATTTTGTACAATATATCTGTGAATTCTCCATTTAGCAGTCTAATTTGATGATACGTCCAAAGGGAAACATATTATTTAACATTACAATAGGACTTTTCTCTCATTTTCAAACAAAAAATAACGAAATTATGATAATGAACAATGCTATAAAATAGTCAATATTTACCGGTGAAACGGGTAATTATGAGGGTTGTTTCCTTGTGTAACATCACATTCCGCCACTGAACATGTCACCATCGTTGCACATTAAGATTTATTGTTTTATTCGTTAGTTATTTCACAAAATTTACATACTTATATAAATTTTTCTTTCAATTTGACGGAACGATATGCGATGATATTCTTTCAAATTATGTCTCCTGAAAAAATAGTTTCACTATCTCTTTTTCTCTCGCGGAGATGGGGTTTTGACAAATACCTCTCGCTCTTACGCTTTGTTGGTCTTTTGAACGTAGTGAAAAAAATTTAAGTCTATGGTGAATACACTAGTCCAAAGTGCCACTTGTCTAGTCATTTGTATAGAAGTAAAATCATTCGATGTAATAATATCACATTGCCATGGGAGATCAAATTATGAAATAAATAGAAAAATAATCTTGGACAATCCACACAGCACCATCTAGCCCCAAACTAAGCTAATCAAAGCTTGTGTTGTGGGTACTACATTCGAATTCACTGCGGGTGAAACTGCGGGTAACAGCTAGTAACTCATAAATCCACAAAGACAGCTTCAAACCTGCTAATGCAAGTTGGAATATTACAAAGAGATCGTATAGCTATTAGAACAAGTAAATTGGATTACCTTTGACCGAACCATTAACGAGGCTTGTAAGCGCTTCTGTAGCAAGCTTTCTTTATATGTTTCTTGAGGATATGGCGATCTTATAGGCGGAGCGATAAGCGACTCCTACTTATTCTGAATGGACAATTAAAACTCCAAGCTTGTGCTCTAGGTACCTTACCTCACTATAAGGTTGCCTGGGAGAAATCGCTCTCAGCGATAAGGCCGCCTTTTGCACTATGTTTATTTTGTTTTTAATTAGATATAGGTAATCTTTTTATAAGTTTTTTTTCTTTTTAGTACAATAAAGTGTCCATTCATTCATTCTTAACTACTAGATGACTTGATAGATATTTTTAGTAAACATAGACAACACCCAAAACTCCGGAAAACATATTTTTAGATTGTAGATTTTAATGTAAATATTTGTCCCAAGGCGGGAATCGAAACCGAAGCTCCTGCGTCGCAGGCAGACCTTCTCCCGCCGCGCCACATCGGTCGTCAATAAAATGTAAGAATAAAAAACTCAATGGGTATGAGTTCCCTCAAAGTCCCCCTAGCAGGTTTCCTTCCGAAAAAGCAAAAGGCCTTAGAAGTACACAAAAGAGCTTGTTAGCGACTTATTAGTACATGAACCGCGACTATTACTTGCCGCTGGGCGATGAAGTGATTTCCACCTAATTGGGCCCGGGCCAAGAAGGCTATAAGGGCCTATAAGGCTGTGTTTACACCGAACTATAGCTGCACGGCATCACAGAGGGCCAATGCAATGTAGTACAATATTTCGCACATAATTTGGCCGAGATCTCAGAAATCTTGCGTTCTATTGACATTATTTTGTCTTGATTTTAGTTTAATATAATAATTTAGTTGCATCAAGCCAGTGTCATAAGAATAAATAATAACTCTGTTTTTGTCTATTCTTATGCCAGTGTCTTAATTAATTGTGCAGTTTTCTTGTATTCATAACTTATAGGCGTGGCATAGTGACTCGTGGATCTTGGCTTTCGACACCAGATATCGCCAGTTTTCCCGGTTTCCTTGTACCTAAAATAACATTAATTTGAATGTACGCTTAAGTCTTTCCAAAGAGCTATATTCTGTCCCACTCCTATAATTGCAAAACCCTATTCCTATCCCGTTTGCACAAATGGCTTGAACAACTTGTCATCCTAACTTATTTTCAGGACACGTTATAAATAAATTGATATCGGTGTAATGTACAGCCAGCCTGATGTAACTGATACGCCATAATAAGTATTACTCGATGTTCGATTCCCTACTTTACCTTTCTTCTTTCTGTAATATGTGCTATTATTGCTATGGCTTTTGTTACTTAACAGAAATGGGGACGGTTTGAATTTCTTATTGCGGCGAACTCCAAAATGCAAAAAAGTAGCTTTTTCAGTTCGAATATGTAACCAATTTCTCTAATGATATTAAATTTTTAGTCGTCCATAGTGCGATTTGACTAAAACAAATTTCATCCAACATGCATTTTATCTGAAATGCAATGCGTGTTGGAACACACATTTCGTTTTTTGCAAGCTTATTTTTTGTCGTTTCTCACACGAATATATACAATATATACAATGTAATAAATATGTATAATGTATGCATATGAATTAACATATTATATAATGCATATGGCTGTTTTGTATAACACTATGTATTTTTATTGTGTTTTATGTACTGAATCTATTCCTTGCATCTCTGGGTACCAAAAATCATGTAGGTCTGAACAGGCCTTAAGAAAGATCAAGGTTTATCCCCTCAATATGGCTGAAACTCCTCCTCAAGCATGCATCACCGACCCAATCACGTCTGAGGTCGGCTTAGTGTCACATTTATCCATTAGTCAACGGGACGAATCGGCGACCTGTTGCAAACGAGTGTACTGTGGAAATTGTTCTTTAGTTAGTTTACTTTAGAGGAAGAAAAAGATAAGGTGAAAATAGGTGAAGAGGTATAATCGATGCGATGACTTGAATAGTGCAATATGTAGGTAAAGGATCCCTGCGCAGCTATAGGCTTGATTCATGCCTTGGAATAAATGTTTGTTTGTAGGAAGAGATATGAAAATAGATTTTGGTGGCCACCAAGAGTGACTTCGATAAAAAGATAATATAAAACTAAGTCTCTTCCTAAAATACACCATATAAAAGTACTAAGAAATATTAAAAAAACTTGTATAGCTTCATCATCATCATCATCATCATCAGCCTATATTAGTCCACTGCTGGACATAGGCCTCCCCTAATGAGCATAGTATAGCTTATGATACGTATAAAAACTGAGTGTAAGATTTTTGTCAATTCCTTTATTTAACGTAATTATTTGATAAAATAAGTGGTGGGTGATAATTGTAACTAAGCATAGTCCTTCCTTACTAATATTATAAACGCGAAAGTTTGTACGGATGTATAAATGTTTGTAAGGATGTTAATTCTTAATTAAGTCTTTTAATTCCTCTTTACCCCAAAAATAGCAACACAGCGCTAAGCCCGATCCGTTCTGTAGTTTTTGGGGAAATGAGGAACAAACATCCATACAACCATTTATACATCCATACAAACTTTCGCGTGAAAATATTGGTAAGGAAGAACTATGCTTCGTTATAATTATTATAGGCCTATATAACCATTAAGATTGACTTAGTCTGAATAGCCAGCAGATCAAAACCAGTACGTCTAATATCATAATCTGTGTATACGTACTATGTATATGTAACGTAGGTACTATAATTTAAAAGTAAGTTTACATCTGTTACTAATTTAGTACATTGGTAAATATAAATGTTTAAATTAGTTAAGTAGATAAGTACATTAATTAAGAGCCAAATATCCACGAGAGCTACTGCCGACAAACTGTAACACAGTTTGGCAGAAATGCTATAAAATGTAATGTACTATTACATGAAAATAAATAAAATACAGAAAAAATACAGGTGCTCGGTGTTTATTTAAAAAACAATGCACTCAAGAAATAGACACAAATTAAAATTAGTATATCAATTGAAAAAACAGCAACTTAGAATTCATGACGACGACCAGAATGTATTATATTCGCGTAAATACGATCATAAAGTTAAAGTAGATTTTGCAATGAAAAATAGCGATATATTCAGCTAACGTGAGGTCCGTTTATAAAATACAAGTCCGGTTCCGTCAAAGAAATTCCAAAGCAAAATATGCAATGCAAATTCTGTGCGAATGCTCAAAACAGAAATCATGTAAATAGAAAAAAGACATATTCCCCTTTCATCGATGCTTTGCGAAAAGACCGTGTTCATTTTCTCCCTTTTTTGTGATATCTTGGAATTCTTTTATATTTAGTTTTTGTAAAGATTTACTCACAGATCACTCATATCACACTAATTTTTAAATACGGAAGTTTGGAAGTTTGTTACTTATATTTTACTCAGGGCCTAGAACTAACTTTCTTCAAAATTTCAGCCCGATTCGTTCAGTAGTTTTTGTATAAACAGGTAACAAACATCCATCCATCCAAACTTTCGAATTTATAATAAAGTGTGATTGTTTCACTAGCAACAATTTTTTTACCTATTCGCGAATTTTTCGCTTATGACGCCATTGTAAAGTTAGAGTGAACTAATAACACATTGTTTCCTTTTTGATTAAACATTTCATTTCCCTCTTATTAACGTGCTTCCTATTAATGTATATCTCCGTTATTGATTCTGAATAAGTGGCACGAAAAGAGTGGACTGTCATTTATTCTGTGCCAAGTCTTGGGTACTTTATGAGGTACTTTATTTCCTCGCCATCTTTTATTGTCTCGGTGTGGGACAATTTTCGCTTTTCGTTTGATTCATCTGGATGTTATTCATGGGCTATTGTTTTGTGAAGAGTGCTTAGGCTACCCTCTAAATAAAGTTAAGTGATGTCCTAAAAGTCGGATTTTGTTCAGATTATTCTCAACGGACACTAGCCAGGTTTGCTTGATATACATATCACATCTCACTAATATTATAGGTATATGCATACAATATTATAATAATACATTTTTATATTTCGAATATTTGGATGTCATCCATTCATTCATTCGCATGTAGGTACTATGATATTGGATGGATGGATATTTTTTACCAAAACAACTTAATCGAATCGGGCTCAAATTTTGAATAGATGTAGTTCTAAGCCTGGAATAAAATATAGGCTTTCATCACATAAATCAGTTCCCATGGGATAATAAGAAAGAAGGTATAAAATAGAAACTAAGGCTCTAAAGTGCTTATCCTGCGACAGGGATGTAACACAGTTGTTCAATATTCCTTTGATAATAAAGCTACCAATAACCATTCCACCAAATTTCATCAGAACAATTCTAATCTTATCACATTCAGTCGCATGGGCTATTAGTGAACTCAATGGGAATCGTAATCAATATCACTACAATAGATACTGCATGTTCCGTGAAAGCGTACTGTACGATGAGGCACAATACTGTGACAATGTAGAAAACAGCAATAGTAATAGATTAGTACCAAGCGTATCGACTAATCTCCAAGAATTAGTAAGCTGAAGTGGCGGTTGGCCAGCCATACCTCGCGAATAACCGATAACTGTTGGGGTAAACGTCTGGAATGGAGACCGAGATATGGCAAACGTAGTGTAGGACGCC
Organism: Eupithecia centaureata; assembly: GCA_944547425.1. NCBI lineage: Eukaryota > Metazoa > Arthropoda > Insecta > Lepidoptera > Geometridae > Eupithecia > Eupithecia centaureata. The sequence continues at coordinate 11,812,476 of OX155681.1, forward strand.
CTCTGGCCAGATGGGATGACGATCTGCAAAAGATTGCGAGATGTTGGAGACACATTAGGGGAGGCCTATGGCCAGCTGCCGATTTATATAGGTTGATGATGTTAAATAGCTAAGTAGAATTCTCAGTTAACTCTAAAAAGAACTGGAAAATGCTGCAATTCTTGCCACATCCACTATAAAATAAATAATAATGCATAATCCATTCATCTACCTATCCATCTATCTATCCATTTATCTACCTGTCTATCTATCTATCCATCCATCATTTATCCCAAATTTTTCACTTATAATTTTAGTGATAAGTGATAACAAGTAGGAAGTGGACTCTGTGTTGAGCTCACACTTTGTGATTTATGACGTCGGAGCTCACAAGGCTACAGTTACAAGATAATCTTGCTAAAGAGGTTACAGCTACACTACTGTAATCTTTTAACATTAGGTGTTAAACAATTAATGAAAAGTTACAATAAAGACGCAAAACATAATAAAATACTGTATTACTTATATTAATCTTAGTTAAAAAAAGTTAAACAGGCTTTTCCAGGATGCCTTTTTACAAAGAAAAGATAAAATTAAGAGTTGGTTATGCACAGGATTGAAAAAGCAAAATGTAACGTTTTATCAATATACAAAAGTACAATATAATTAATTCTAGAGCTTAAATTATTATACACGCGAATACGAGCTGTATCACTACATAGTATAAAATGAAGTCGCTTTCTCTGTCCCTATGTCATTGTGTCCCTTTAAATGCTTAAATCTTTAAAACTACGCAACGGATTTTGATGCGGTTTTTTTAATAGATAGAGTGATTCAAGAGGAAGGTTTATAAGTATAATAAAACCATGCGAAGCCGGGACGGGTCGCTAGTTTATTTATATAATTAAATACACACGACAATCAAATTAAAATATGTCATAAATAATCAAGGGTTATTATTCCCTACATCTCATGTGATGCAACGGCCTCGATGCTGTTGCCTGCCTATTCCCACTGTCTCACAAGAAGTTTCACGTCAGTCAGAGCTTCATCATTACAATAGCAAACAATATCTATTGATCTTCTTTTTCAACAGTGAACATTATTATAAGGTGAATAAAAGTCATTTTACTTGCAATGTGAGCTTTTTAAAGTTGCTGCGATGCACCCTAAAAACCATAAACGATCAACATCTCACTAATTTTGTCTATTTCTAATACAACATGTATTAAAAACAGCGAGTTATAAATTGTCAACAATGTTATTCAGCCTACAAAACATTTTCCACCCACTCCGTGCTAATAGAATTACATGTATCTGCAATGCCACAAAGTTACTTATCAATAAAAAAAGAAATACCAGTATGAGTTGCAGCAGCTTACTAAAAAACAATGCGTAACTGTAATGGGCAAATACTGGTATGGTACCTATCGGAATATTATTATTGTAATGCACATTACTTCTACAGTAAATAAATTTAAATATAAACAAATAAAAGGATAGTCACAAATAAATAATATAAATACTATCTTGATGATTTCTTCGCAAGTAGGCCTAACCTAACCTTTAGGTCTCTATCTGTACGGCCGGGGCTGCAGAAAGGTATCTAATAAAGTAGCGTGCAGTGTGCAACTATTTCACTCGGGAGTATATCCGCATAAACAGTCCGAATCAAAACCAGGTTTATCTGTTTTACTGATAATACTTTATGATGCTATACAGTTACGAAAGCTTACAAAGTTTCAAGTCAAAGCAGAACAAAAGCTTTGCGGATGTTTTAGTTTTGTGGTGCGTTAAATGGACATACGTACTTTATGATGGTTCTCTAAGTATATACGGGGCTAAAATTTTCCTTAGATCTTCATGTAAAATTATAAGAAAAAAATTAAATACAGGTAAACAACTTGCGACTTGAGTACATATTTTTGAAGGGGTTTTGCAAGGAAACATGTTTTGTTGGTTACTCGAAACATCGTCGGATACATTATTTTCCCTAATTAGGTACAAACGTGAATTTTGTACCTATACTTTTACAACGATGTGGTGTAATTAGGCTTATTTAAGGTAAGGCTTTAAAAGGATTGTTTGCCATTGGAATGGAAAACTTGTAATGTTTTATCGGCGTAATAGCAAAGAAAGTCGGCATATATGTATATATCGACTGTTCTGTTCTATCTTGCTTTTCTCTAGGTCAATGGAGATATGATTTGAATGCACTTGTGGACAAAATCAGGGTCGAATCTATCCCTACTGCTAACTAGTGATCTTGCATTTACGATCCCACAAAGGATATTATATTATGCAGTTACACAGATGTATAGCATTCACCTGGTTATGGAATAGCTAGATCATTATGTAACTAATGTTGAGAAAAAACGGAAATATTTGGTCTCTGAAACTTAAGCTATACCTACTTCTAAAAACAAAATCTTAATTTTGATATACAATTAATAACACGCACTATGCCTTTAAAAAGTTAGCAAAATGCTGGTTGTCTAGGCCTTCTGCAATCGCTTCGAAGTTATTATATTTCTACAATCGTCATCGCTCAAACGATAGCAAAGTTCCATTGGTCGACACACGACTAAGCGAAATCACTTGTCAAAAGTGTCACTTGCCAAACGTACGGAAGTAGCTATATAATATCATTCGATGCTAACAATTCGCTTGATAGCATCCATATGTATACATAGGTACTTATTTTGTCCATATGTTATCTTTCTATTCGTTAACAACACATCACGTGACATAAATTGTTTATGGCATAAGCGGAATCTATGTAGGTATTTTTAGACTTTTCTCTGTCGTAATCGTTAATCGAATGTTACGTTCTCTAGGTCCTCAGATTTCTTAACACGAGTATTTCCAGTGCATTTACAGCTGTGGTTTGTTCGATGCGTCTGGAGACTAATATTAGGCTTCGTGTGGCACAAAGCTCTGTGGAGCAAATCATCTACTAATGGAAGCTCAGCCTGCATTCAGACATTCATTATTATGGCTTTATTGTTATGAAGAAAAGAGTTCTTAGATTCTTTCTTCGTTCTAATTCTTGTTACGTAGAAAAGAAATGTGTCTCTAGGAAATACGTAACCTTTCATATTGTAAATTTGTAGGTTTTCTTAAAAGTAGAACCCAAAAAGTTAGTTTTAAACAAAAGAAAAACTTTCTTACTTAGTATTATTGTTGTGTTTTCTCCCAAAACAACTGGAATACAGACAACTGGTGTGCTTAGACGGCTTCTCAAATAGTGTGCTTTTAACAAAGGCCAAAACAAGCAGGCTTAAATACCTGTTACCCCTACTATGGGTTTTCGCCGTACTCGATATTGCCATAAGTTTTCACTAACATTTGTTTAAAATTTCGCGGCGAAATAGAGATGTTGTTTTCTTAGCGTGCAAGTCCCTCACTGGCTATCTATTTATGTTATCTTTATAACACTTATTTAGTTTATAGGTCATCTGCTTATTTCTCAAATCACTACATAGTATAAAACAAAGTCGCTTTTTCTGTCCCTATGTCCCTATATCCCTTTGAATGCCTAAGTCTTTAAAACTACGCAACGGATTTTGATGCGGTTTTTTTAATAGATAGAGTGATTCAAGAGGAAGGTTTATACGTATAATGAATCAGTGCGAAGCCGGGGCGGGTCGCTAGTTACTGTATAAAGTAACTAGCTGCGAATTGAAATATGATAAAAAGTAGCCTACATCCAGGCCAAGACCTTCGTCTATTCAAAATTTCAGCCCGATCTATTTTCATTCACTAGTTTTGTAAAGAGGTAACTAATAAATATTCATTCATCCATCGAAACTTTCGCATTTATAATATTACCTATATAAAAAACACATTGATTTTTTTTTGGGATTTTTAGTGATGAAGTAAAAGTTTGATAGTCTTCTACTCATGAAACTCGAATTCGACTTTGCTGAATCTTGTCATTGGTATGGTAATGGTACAGAAGTTTGCGACAAAAAACTCCCAAAAACAAAACACAGACCACTAGAGATCTCTCGAGTGGAGGAAGTGTTCATGCAAAAATGTGTCCCGTCATCTAATGTACTTTGTCCACTATTGTCTGGCAGTTTTCTTTTTCGTGTTTGTTTGTCATGAGCGCTAACACAGTCTTGATACTTGACGGTAAACTTTACTGTGCTGTAATGGCGTAAAAGTTTACGTAGAATTTGTTTGAGATGTTTTTTAATGATCTGTAGGCCTAGCCTAGTATTTACAATGCTATTCTTTTTCTACCATCGTCATCGCTCAAGCGATAGCGAAGTTCGATTGGTAGAAGCTTACTGAAATCGTTTGTCAAAAGTACCACATGACTTGGCATTTGTATGTAAGTAAAATCGTTCAATGTTATCATTACAAAATCAAACAAATTCGATAATATCAAGTAAAAGTGTACACGTACGTGTATAAAGTAAGTATACAAATCCAGCTGTGGACTTTTAATCTTTTTTTAATCATAGGTTAATGTTACAAACTAATGTATCACAAGCTCTGCTTAGCTTGGGGCTGGATGACGCTGTATGGATTGTCCAGCATTATTTATTTTTTATTATTATTTAATGTGGTTTTGTACGTAAACAAACATTTCAAAAATTTCAAGTTAAACTACCCTCTCAAATCTGAAATATAATCCCTGAAAGAGGCAGCGTTCACGCCATGCACCCCATTGTACTTCCCTTATTGTAAGGCGGAATTGGTTCCGTACAGCGAATCGATTTTAAATCCTTACAACCAACAACAATAGAAATGATACTCGGATCATGGGCTTTTAATTATTTATTGCTGGAGATTTTGGATTTATAAGATTGTGTTTTAGAATCTATTGAATAAATTCTGTTCTGTAAATGTTTGTTGATACATTCAATAAGTCCATGAATACGAATCTAGACTTTCCAAGTCCAAGTATATAAGGACAGTAATAGTATTTCCAGTTAATTGACAACCTCTGTGGCGCTGAAAACGAATATCCGACATAGACGCAGAAAGACGCGAGTACGTTTAATGCTACTACGATGTAAATGGGTGTTTTATTTAAAATTGAAATATATATTAATTTGCATCAAACATGCTATAGGTACAAATACAAATGATGTGTGTACAAATGATGCATGAAATATAATACAATAGGTAAGTAAATACAGTAGGTATCAAAAACTAAATAATATAATACAAAAAATTTATTTTACCCCTGGCCCTGTGAAAAGAAATTATTTAAAAAAACAAGAACTTTTTTTCAATATTATTTTACCTGCTTTCATCACAAAGTTGTCTTACAAAGATTCCCCATGCAAATGTAGAACATCTTTCCCAATACACTTAAATTGATTGGGTGAGTTTTCGCCACGGATCATTTCGCTCTACCCCTTTACTCGGGCATTGTGCCTAATGACGTCACAGAGACACAGATCGGATAACCTCAATACAGTAATTCAAAAAGATTTCTCGTTATAAAAGAAGCTTCGCTGGAACCCCTTTTTCTCGATGATACTGTGATAGCGTTTCCTTGCTTCAGTCACTTAGGAATAGAAAAAGTAAAATCCATTTACTAAAACTTTGGGAATCGTAAGAAGAGTAAAAACCCATTTCCAGTATATACATTAACACATTTAATACAGAAACAAGAAAAGTTTATAAAAATATAAAGAATAAAAGATTATGTTAATATTTACAAGTCGCAGCTAGTAGCGGCGCTGATTTTGAGACAGGGTCTGGTGTGGTAGCACAAAGGTGGCATAACATAATGCTTAGGTATATCACAGAATACAAGAGTAGGTATGTAAGGTACATATTATAAGTAACAAAAAAAAACTGGAAAACGAGAAAAAAGAGAAACAAATATGGGAGAGTTTTAAATGAAATAAACAAATGCTCGAAACCCCACGAACCCAATGAGTGGGCCCCTGGGCAAAATAGTTTTTTTTTTTTAATCGCTCGCTCGCTTTATCAATCACATTTTGAAGTAATAGTAATAATATAATACGAAAATCTGTGCAACATTATGCCATATTACTAAGTAAGATGGTTTACTCCATTCTTGTTTTTCCAACTTCATCAGTGAAATAGGCCTTCGTAGTTCTGATTCGCTGATAAAACACAAAGCTGAGACGGTATTTATCTTTTATTATGACGTCTTTAAATGGGTTTTCCTTATTATTTCTAATTAATGCAGCTATGTTTTTAAGAAGGTCTGGATTTTTTGTACTTGAATTTATGCTTTCGAAATATGAACGTATAATCGCCAGCGCCATCATTTGTTTTGAATTGGGGCTAAGTGAACTATTATTGCTACACTGATAATAACACGATCAACGATACTATCCATGTGGTCTTGAGTGGAGACTGCGATACGGAGAACGTGGTGTAGGACACCCTCCGTCCTGGATGATGATTTGAAAGACTGCATGCATATTACTATGCGACAAGGTTGAAGAAATAAATTATATGATTAGGAAATTCAAGGATTATTAAATTATAGTGCGTAAGCTCTCGCATTCGAAAATCCAAGTCAGTTCAAGTCACGCCGAAATCGAATTTTTTCCCTTTTTATTTCATTTGTTGCTTAAACCTAAAAGGGGGTTATTAAAGTAGGCATAGTTGATGTACAGACAGCTTCACTAATTGGTATCCCCCTCACAGAATATGCAGTAGTGTTTATTCAGTAGCACGCAAGTTCAAACCCTTTAACATAAAAATAATTGATTATAGTTTACAAATTTTTCGATAATTTCGTATTTTGTTTTATTATAAATTTTATTCAAGAACTTAATCAGAAAACTAAGATTTTTTCAATACCTTTCTTAATTTCTATCGGTACGCACGAGTAACTATGCTAAATTTCGAGACATAATCATAAGTAAGGTTGCTGTAGTGGTTGAAGTAGCCGAGTTAATCTGGCTTCTAATCGCAAGACCCGTGTTCGATCCCCTTTATCGATTAGATGTCATTTTTATATTTGCCATTTTTTATTTTTGTCTATTCTTGTGAATAGTGAAGTCATTGTTTATTAGGATCAATATAATGATTGAAAAATAAAACACAATTTTAGGTAAGTAAACACACTTTTTCTATTTCAAAATTTATGACTACATAACAAAACAAAATAAACATGATTAGTAGCATAGATTGTTTGTTTGTCTTAGACATTTTTTATTTTATAATCAAGCTTATTTATAAGTAGTTCCCTATCCTGATAAATAATGTTCCATTTGCGATTTAGTACTCGAGAATACACATGTTTTCATTAGATTTTTGTTTACTTTTCTAATCTAATGAATTAAACAATTTGAATCTCCTGTAAATCGTGGAACATAGTTTAATCAGGTAGGTTTGAAAATATATATGAGGTCAAAGGGTGTTTTTCTATTATTTATTTTTTGTAGTCTGTTTCTCATCTGTGTATAACCTCTTGCTCTAAGTTATGCGTGGACCTCAATTCATTCGAATGCCAATTTAAAACCATTTGACCCCACATATTTTCTCAGACTTAGGTCCGGACTAGCTAGGAATAACAGTAATGTCTTCTTAAAAATAAAATCATTCAGAAACCATTCGCGTACGATGCGCTGCACAATTATAATGGACAAAATAAATTTGTCCCTCTGGATACACGATCCGCACAGAAAGTAACATGACTTCCTTCAACACTGTCAAATATTGTTCGCCATTCATACTCCCAGTCATTTCTTCTATTTTCCGGGAGCCATAGAAGACCCCAATAACCTAAAAATAACAATTTAATCAATTGGTGTTTGTTTTTAGGTGTGTGGGATAAAATACAAATAATTTATTTGCATTGGTCAAATACTATGTTGTTTGTTTTTTTTTTGTTTTAAAAAGATAAGAATAAGATGAAATAATCTTTGATAAATGTAATTGGATTCGTTGAGAATTATCACTTACTTTTATAATTTATTCTGTTGTTACACTACTGTTGTTTTTTCTGCCAATTCTTCTTACATTCACATCCCCCTCGGATTTAAATTTACGACCTCATAAGCGTAGGGTTTGAATCTGTAAGATAACAAATCAACAACATATTATGCAGTTAAAGATAACAAGGTTTTACTAAAAAGATATAAGTAGGAAATTTACCGTTATTCCAAGCTGACGAGCAATTTTCTTATTACTTATTTGCTGTTCGATAGTAACCGGGATCTTAGTTCTCACAAAATTACTGATATGCAACATTTCCTTCAATATTCTTCAATTCCACCAAAAACATTAATAAAAACAACCAAGTAAACACTCGAATTGAGAATGGCAGTAACCTTTTCTTCGTTCACCAAGATTGTATTTAGATCTACCCTCATCTTTTTTCATATCCAGATATCGTAAATAAAATCCGCTGCCGAACATAAATAACACAAAATTTCGAGCGTCCGATAACTAGTTCATTAGCTTAGTTGTTTAGTGAAGTGGTTAAATGTCATGCGAGCGATTGGATGCCTGGTTCGAACCCCACTTGATGATACAATTTTTGTTTCTTAGAATTTGAGTAAAAGATTAGTAAATCGGTCGGACGACAAATGTAAACTTTAGCTATTTGAGGGGTTACCAATTAGTGATTCTGTCTGTACAATCAATTATCTCTAATTTTGGTATTATAAAAATGCTACCTTCTAGTTTATTCTTGCTGGTTTCATATACATAAATAACCAAAGAAGTCGTTGTTATTATAACTAAAAGCTACCCCATTTTATCCTTATTTTGCCAGGTGAAAGCCTTACTACTTAAATAACCTACTTTGTTATCTGTAGATAGAAGTCTAAGCAAATTAAAGCATAGACACTCAAAAGTTGCAAATATTCCTATTAATGGAAACAAACCAACCATTCTGCAAATGGGTTACAAATAAGTACATCTTCCAAAGTTAGGCTCCATCGTTTATCAGGAATCTTCGAGAACTTTTTACGGTTTGATTTGTTACAACTCTCTTCCTTGGAACGCTGGATATGGCATTTTTTGAATTTTTTACACTTGACATTGTTAAAGATTGAAATTGTCTTGGGGACGCTTCCGACTGGTATTGACATGGATCAATTGAGCTACCTTTAGACTGTTTGCAACCATCTGCAGTTAGCTCAGTGGTTTCAATTTTAAATACTAGTTGTAATTTTTCTATTCCTTGCTTGTTAAAGATTGCTTGGATTTTAAATGTTCAAAAATCATAAAAAAAATAATCTAAAAAAACCATGGAGTCTCATATTTTAAAAAATTTAATATAAAAAATATTCAAAAAAGATTTTTTTTTCTATGAGTTTAGTAATTATAGTTTTACACAACAGATAACCGCCACAAAAGTTAAAACCTGAAAACAAACTAAAATCCTGTAACTAGAACTTTATTTACTAATAAAATTACAAATACTCAATAGGTAGGTACTCATATATACAGTGACCAAAAGTTGGTGATTATTGCAAGAAAAATATTCTAAGTTTAAATATTTCTATGTCTATTCTATAAATAACTAACTCTATGAGTCGTCACGGCTTCACGCTTTGCAAGTCTATCGCGCCGCTCCGTTTGAACTTACTTATTTGGGAATGTTTTAAACTTTAAGTCTCCTTTTAGAATTTCAGGTATAAATGTAAATGTAATTTTATTACAATTTAGCGCTATAATCTCAATTTGATTGAACTAAGACAAATTTACATCAATAGAGAATTATAAATATGTGGATGACAATTTTTTTGAGTTATTTTAAATAGTTATTTGAAATAAAATTTCTTTAAACTAAAATATTAACCACAAGAGGGAGAGTGTTTTGCGCCAACAAATACTCGTTTTTTATTAAGATGAAGGCTTATTTTTCAATTCCCTTAAAACCTTTTTTGTAACTATTTGAAACCTTGTATTAAATATATCATATATGTATTAAATATTGTATTTAATATCATTAAATAACCTTGTATTACCTAACTGTATCAGACATAAAGACAATACAATAAAACCTCCTTTTGTTGAATACCTCCACCTCAGGAGGCGGGAATGTGTCGTATTCATAATTCATTCGACAGGCTTCGGCATCTATATCTTCGCTAATCCGAATGTATGTAGGTACGTTACAGTACACTACACATGGTGTTCCATAAAATTAGTTATTTCTATCTTTGGTCATTGTCTGACTACAAAAGATGATTGTAGTGATGACACTATTATTGCGCTCGCTCGCTTATGCCTATAAGGAGGCTTAAAAATAAAAATATGGATTAATAATATTGGGTGGAATATTATTAATAACTTGTACGCAGACTAAATGACTGTAAATTTTTATATGTATCAAAGATATCAAAAGGTTTTTGTCTTGGAAATAAACGGGTTCCAATTGCTCCCACGCAAGCAAAAGAAGGGTTAATTGCTTGAAATGAAACGTCAAAATCATAATAAGTCTAAACTGAGCCTCTAAACAGCAAAAGAACAAACAGACAGAATAATCCAACATGTCCGAAGCCGCTCAGGATCCCCAAATTACCTGCGTAATTTGCTCATTTATGCAAACTTTTCATTCAACATTCAAAATGTGAAATTAATTCGCAAACGGAATCACAACACCCCTTGCGAGACAATGCGGCCCAAACCCTAAAGAACAAAAGGGAGGAATGGCAAGGAATGGCTAATAAAATTTGTAAACGCTCGCATGATACGCGCGTTTAACCCCAACTGCCTCTTTGGCCACAGAAATATAATGAGAATGGAGTAATCCGTCGCGCTTGGGTGCCTCAAAAATCGCCTAACATCGCTCTAAATTATAAGGGGAATTTTGAAGCCCGAGTCGTGGAGTAAACTTGACACTGGCTTACGAAATGTTACGTTGTTCCACTCTTCTTCATAAAACCACATGTTATTTTTAACATATCAACAAAGAACTCTAGGGACGGTTTCTTTTATAAAAATAAAGTAATGAAATACCGGCTAAAGCGAGTACATAAATGTGCAGGATTTCATCCATTTTCTGAGTTATGTTTGCTATCATATAATATTTCATCAGTACAGGTATTCTCGTTTCGCTCAAATAAGGTAGGAATTAAATTCCACCGAGAAAATTCTTCATAATTCCTTAACATGCTACAACTGTCGTTGTATTGAGACTTTGCAAACTAGGAGGTTGAACAAAGGCGGACTTTAAAACTGTCAAAAGAGAAAGTCAATTACGTGCACCGTGTTCCACAGCTTTGCGTGTCACGTGCTACGATCGTAGGCTGCTACAACTTCGCATAATGCTAGAGGCTCCGTAGCTGGCGGCCCGCCAGGCCTACCTGTTGTTTCTGTCATGTTCTTATGCTCACCATAAGCTTTGAACTGTTGCATGCCGGAAAAAATATCGGTCATTTAAAAACAAAAAAACATGCAAGCTGAAGTGTCAGAGGGTCCGCTGTATCTTGCGAAGAATTGACTACCGCTAGGGTAAACGTGTTCTTGGAGATCGCGTCTCGGCAAACTTAGTGTAAGAACGGTGGGATGGTGGTCTGCGAAAGACTGCAGGCTAATGCTGGATGCGGCGGAGAGCTGTTAATAGGGTGCTATGGCGCTCATTAGGAGAAGCCTATGTCCAGCTGGACTGATATAGGTTGATGATGATGATGATGAAAAAACCCACTACGTGCGTGATTCTATATAGCTTTTGAGTACATGAGTCCTATGGCTCATAAAATCTAAGGCGACTCTTACCAAAGGCTTGACGTTCTTATTTTAACCCAAAAGCGTCAAGATGATAGTATGAAGCGCAAATATAATAGAATATCTAAGTTTGAAAAGTTGAGTCGAGTTCAAGACTCACCGAGCAGCAAATACGTCATAACAGGGACTCTCATTTGCCGTATTTATTATTAAGAAAACACTGCGGAGAAAAGGTGAATTATTCAAGTTCTGACTGCAGTCACTATCGTTTAGTTTGAGTTCCGTATAATTTCCACATTGCAAGTAAATGCATCCTCTTTATGACAGTGCAATAAGGTGACAGAAAAAATGTGGTCTGAGACATTGTGAGAGCTTTACGTTGGAGCGAGATTAATGTGCGGAGCTAAGCGAGCCGTGGCTTTGAACCTTAAGGTTGGATAATTATGGTATTATTAAGTTAATATTGGTTAGATAAATGTATATAATGTGGATCAGTTATTGATTTCTGTATAACTAAGGCTTTATACTGAAATGGATGGATGGTTTTCAGAGAGGTTTTTTGGGCAAAGGTCTTTCATAGCATAGGGTGTCAAGTGGGCTGATTAGAGGTTGAAGTCCTGTGTGAGCTTTATTGACTCGGTCTTACTTTTGTTCTGTCTATATTGGTAAGATAAAAGTATAACTAAGGCCTTATACCGAAATCGATTGATGGTTTTAAGAGAGGTCTTTTAGGCAAAGGCCCTTCATAGCCATCATTCTTCCTTACTACTACCTTCATAGCTTCAGTGTCAAGTGGACTGATTAGAGGTTGATGTCCTTTGTGTGAATTTCTTGACATCATCTTACATTAGTTCAGTCTTATAATCCAAAATGTTTTTTATTCCGAGCCGTATGCATACTTCACATGTATTTAAACAGTTCATTTCTTAAAGTTTGAGTAAATTAGTCAACCATATCATTTTCCCTCTGAAAATGTTTAATCAGTGCGATATAACTCCTCACCCGAGGGATATCCCTATGTCAATCCCATGCATTCTCTATGGCTTTGAAGATTAACAAATGAGCGAGGTTACTTTTTCAATTTACAAACATGTCAGTTGTTCGAAGGTCTAATAATAAAATAGTCCTTCTCAGGGTGAAAATTTAACTGAAATTCGAAGATATCAATTATTGATTAGTTAAGAAGAATGAACATAAATGTTCTTGGTTTATAATAGGAGTTGTGCACAACTTGGATTATTTTTGGCCATGTCACCGAAATCCTATAATGAAACAATGTTTACTTCGAAGTTGAAACCACGTTAAATTTTATGACATACATAAATCATTGTTCAGTTATTTCATGAGGGTTGGATGCTTATCCAATTCATTTCCTAATAAGTTTTTCATTCATGACTAAAGTTGCGATAGAACGAAAGCTAAGCATCATTTGGGTTCACTTAATTTTTTTCTGTCAGGAGTTGCAATATTTTAAATATTTGCGATAGATAACTTTAACACTAACAGACTTTCACATCTATTAAAAAGTAAGATTATTAACAAAGACAATTACAATCAAGAGAAACAAATTAAAACTGGAGGTAGTATGTACAATTGAAACTCTTGAGCTAATTGCAGACGGTTGCAAACAGTCCACACTAACATAAAAACTGAACAAAGTACATGGTTTTCCAGAAGTTTAATGAAAGAAAAGTTCATCAATACATAGCGAACTTTTCCCCTATGACCTATTCCAAAATAGGTGTCACCTTGGGAAGGACGTAGATTGTAAAATAGATCCTCACATATTCTGTTATTGACAATCAGATTTCTGAATCAACCTAACGCAGAAAGTAATTCAAGCACTATCCGCAAGCAACCCCTATTCAAACCGAGCATCATTTGGATTCACCAAACTTTCAATGGACTCCACATGCTCTGTAATCGAAGATAAGCCACCACCCTTGGCTCGGAGCCAGCACCTGTTGGACAGAGACCTTAGTAACAGTTTTCACAAAGTCTACACAAACTATAAAAGTCTTTGTTTCCATGCATTAAACGCAAGCGCTCCTACCTCCTACAGCGAGGAACTACTTTCCTTAATTTGATAGCGATCCAATAGTTTCATATGAACTCGGTTATAGTCTTCCAATGTCTGAGTGATTTGTGGAATTCAGGCTGCACAACTTTGACAGGTCAGCGGTAGACGAATACGTTAGATAGGAACTTCGTTTGTGTATTGTCAAACTCATACTAGCGACTCAGCTTACTGAAATGGCCCATTTTTCCACCAAATACCAGTACTAATTGTATAGATCTGCTTGGGAATCCACAGCTTTGGAACTGCTTAAAACTTTAGTGCTTGCATATCTAATGAAATGAATTTGTTCGGGATTTGCAAATAATTTTCGGGAAGTCCTAACTTTTGGCTCTTTCACTCATCTCAGTCGTAGTTTCAAAAATATTACTGTTTTTTATTTATTGCAATACGACGATACACATTAATTTTTAAAGGCATTTTGTCTCTGTTTTCTTTTCACGACATGACAAAAAATACTTTAAAACTTATATGTTTTTTGCAAAATTAACAATGGATATTGTTGTGCTGTGTGGACTGTCCGGAATTATTTATTTATTTATTCATTATATCTAGACTGGGTGCTATGGCGATTAGGTCTATGCCTAGTTGTAGGTTAATATAGGCTGTTGATGTTATCGTATTAAAATAGAGGAATATTTATCACTGTGTCATAATATTATCTTCGTTAGAATCACAAATCAAAATTATTTGTTAACTGTTGAACCAAATATCTATTTTCGTATTCAATTTGTTATAACATTTACGGTTTAATAACCACCGAATAGGCTGTTTGTTGTTTTACTGCATATTAAGGGAAAACATACATCCAAAAAACATCAAAATACAGATCACTGCTAATATGTTACGTTTAGGCAAAAAGCAGGTTAAAGTAGGTTCGTAGAAAATAATGGTGTAAAAACTACAAGCATATAACAGGACTCGCAAGTGACGTCGTCATTGCTTTCAGTATATATATATCTAGTTCTGCCTACGGCTTCGTACGCGTTGTCTCTATGGATACATTTCAAGGCTATTTCTGTCCCATGAGAACTGATTTATGAGATGATAAGTAGCCCACGTGTGCCCAGGGCAAGAACTAATCCTGTTCAAAATTTCAGCCCAATCCCTGTTTTCAGCATGCCGCTTCGAAATCCCTATCATCTGTCAGCAGTCTTTCGCGGGTAGTCAGTCCAACTGGGCAGAGGACGTCCTACACTACTTTTGCTATCGTCAACAATAAGTAACTTTCCTATTTTTCTATCTTTCTAACTAAATGCGCTCTTTGATTTAAATATTAGTATGAATTATAATGTTTCATTTAAATACTGCATGTCAATCTAATTAGCATGCGTTGTATGTCATTATGGTAATCAGGCAAATGTACCGTAAGTAGCTTTGTTAATTGAAAATACCGCGTGGTAATTTTAAAGTCTGTGGCTAAAAGCAACCAAAATAAAGTACAATAAAATGCTAGAAAATTAACACAGCACCATTTAGCTAAGCAAAGCTTGTAGAGGTGCTAGATGACTGATAAACGTAATACATATACCGTTATAAAATATCTTTCTACGAAATGTATTACATAGTAAGATATAATAATGTGTTGCATGGATAGATATTTTATTGCGGTACGTAGAGTTGTTATTTATTCTTATGGTAGTGCGTCGTTTCGTTTCTTATCAATGGCCGTGTGCTTATACACGACGAGAGAAATGGCGCTAAACACTAGTCCGTGAAGATTTCCCCCTACCCCGGAGAAAAATAAAATTCCGTACAAAATTTTAAATAAGAATAAGGTTGCACTTATTAATAATTTCATGAACCCCTGGTAAAATACGAAAAATGTTAGAAAACATTCGAAAAAATCTAATTAAGTCGACAGGTGTTCTTTTAATTTCGCCGGACGCCGTCAGATGACGCGAAAGATGTTTCACAAAATAAAATAAGTTAAAGACTTTGTTCTTAAAATTCTTTCCGAAATTGTAACAAAATCTCGACAGTACCTTATACTCATGTGAAGCAAAATTGAATATTCTTGGTAATTTTAATTTGTTTACTATCAAAGAGAAGCGAAAACGTATCAAAATAAGTTTGAGCTGTACTCTTCCGAGAGTACTGTAATACTTTATAAAAATAGATTGGTTATGAAAATCATTGCAACAGAATGTAGGTACGACCATACCTTTAGATTTCACCCTCGTTAATGGGCCATGGGACGCATTAAAAACAGTTGTATTTTAAACGAGTTGTTATTTAAAAACGACAGAACGATGGATGTTTCAGAGGATAAAATAAATATTAAACTGTGCACCTACTTCCATTGGATATTTAAATTTAAAATATTGACATAGCTCCCATTCCGCGCATTCGATTACCGGTTTTCAATTCGTTTTAACACGGCTACCAGTCGCCAGAGGGCTAGCGTGAAGCATACAGTTCATAATTTACGAGATTCACGGCGGAAACAATGTCCCAAACAAAACGGATAATGAAAATTTTACATCTGAAAATCGAATTGCTGACTTTAACAGCGCAATCACCTTTTAAACTTCCGGTTGGTGTCGACCGCAAATATCTGCTTCGTTTACAGCTACAGTTCAACTACTGTTGGCTCAAAGTTTTGAATATTCTACAAGACCTTCACTGTACTAGAGCCATTCTCAATGTAGAAGTATTGGAAATACCTAAGTACGACTTACTGCTAAAAAATCAAAAAATATCTAATTGTTATCTTCTTTTTAAGATGCATGTATGCATTATATATAGGAAAGCGCTTAAATCGACAAAAAATCAACAGCAAGTGATTTTTAGGTTACGTATTGGTACCTAATCTTTACAAATATTCTATGTTGAGTTTGGCTAGAGTATTGTACAAAGTTCAATGTTATTCAGGGGGAAGTAACATGCGAAAGCTAGTACATTTAAATTACTAATAGCTTAGCAATTTCTTACGTGTATTACGTGATGTTTATTGTTTTACATGCAATCAATATTCTGCAGTAAATCTTCATGTTTCCCTAAATTTATTTAATAAACCAGTTGCGATCTAAACACCGTTCGAGTTATCTGATACCTCTTACAAGACAAGTATAGTTTCTTCCATCTGACTTTCTAACGTCAAATAATATTAATTTAGCTAATGCAAGCAAAACTATGGTCTTGGGATATCTTGTCGCCTCATTGAATTTTAATCTCCAATGTTCCAAAAAGTAGGTAGAGTTGGTTTAAAAGAGACCCATATCTTGTTAATTAAATCTGCTCAGTAGGGCGCCGCCAGCGGGCGATGTCGTCGCCTTTATAAATGCTGCCGAATTTTGAACATAAGCAAGCCTTAATTTAAACTTGACTTAAAGGGCGCTTAGAAGTATTCACGTTTATTCAGTACTACAAGCAATATAATACTATTATTATAAGCTTTTGTCATTTACTTTGTGAAAATATTACACTAAGATTTTTTACGACGAAAAAGTCTTTTCAACAGAATATTATATTTGACAGTAATGTAGGCTTTATTCCCTTGTTCAAATAGAAGCCCAGACAGACGATTTACAAACCTTATTTGATTTTTATGACTTATTACATGGCTCATCAAAGCTTTTAGGATTTCTAAACAAGATAAGCTGTGTTGTAATTCAAACACAACAATTGAAAGTCTAAAACCTAATATCGCTAAGACGTAATTATATTAAACCACCAAAGCTTTCACAAAGTTCTATTCAATAACATTCATCAAAGGTTATTTCAAATTACGAAACTAGAAAAGCCTCTGTATACCCAAAACCACATCCTACTTTTCCTTATCCATTCGAAAACTCGTTCCTTATTATTTTAATGAGATACCTACCTCACGAAAATAAGAGGTATCTTTTGCGTTTATATAAATTCAAAGACTCGCGATATGCATACGACTTTGTTCATGGCTTATTAAATTCATTGCTACATTTAAATTTATCCCTTCGTTTTAGTTTGATTCCAGTTCAAGCTACTACAAAATGTATTTAGAAACACCAAACTCTATCCCAAATATGATCGAATGATGATTCTAATGTTTTCGCACGAAACTAGAGTATTGAAAACCCACCGATGAGGTATAGTTGGGCTGACCGTGTTTTTCCTGAAGGCAAAAACGTTGCCCGAAATAGATACTGATGATTTTAGTGACTAGTTTTCTATCCAAATGCATATATTTGTGATGGATTTTAAGTCCTATGATTTGGATTCAGCTTAAAGCATAATTAATTAATCTCATGTGTAATAAATAATAAATTACATTATTCTACGTAGGTACTTGCTAAATTAACTTAAAATGGTGTTTGATCGGTAACTGATGAAGACTGTCTTATTACTACAGTGTAATGGTATTCCTTCTTCCCTACGTCTTTACGAGTCATCCAGGAACAAGCCAAAAAAGTTTTATATAGCTAGAACCATCAAAAGGAAATGCAAGAATAAAGAATAGCGAACAAAGCGTAAGGTAGATGTATTAAAACCCTTTGTTAAGTCGGTCGGCTAATGCTAATGTGTTCTGAGGTGTAGTGTGGAATCTGGCGGGATTTTTGAACTATTAACCAAATAATTACTTCTATTAGATAGTATAAGACCAAACTAAAAAAAAAACAGGAGTCCAATACACACCAGGTAAGGTAAAAAAGTAAGGTAAGTCCAATACACATAGGCCTTTTGTATATTGACATACGGTCGAAACACGTCCAACATGCTTCTGCCCTGTAAGGTCCACCAGGATGGGTTCTAAGACTTACTACCTCCCGCAGTAAATGAGATGTACCTTCTTATAAGCAATTGCTATATAAGCCAAATGGCAAAATTATTTATTTATTCTATTTAAATCGGTGAACAAACAGCTCAACACATTTACAAATAAAAGTCCTCTCTTAATTCCTACTTTTTTATATCAGGATAATTCATATAAATTAACAAATAATGGCTATCAACGAAGCGAGTTAAACGCCAAAATATTTCTTATTAAGTACAGCAAACTAATAAGAAAAGGTATACTATGAATTTCATCATTGCAATGCAGTCTTATCCTTTGGAGAAAAGACATAGTTTTAGGCTTAATATGTTGACATGGGTCAGCAAAATATTGCGTTCAAATAAAAAAATACAAAATATTGAATTCTTTGTTACAGGTACGTAAAATAAACCGAAGAGAGAAGAGAGGTGGTCTGAAAATTTCAGCCGACCTCGCTGAGTCGATGTGACGTGACTTTACGTCAGGAGTGGACGTATATAATCACGACGATGATGGTAAGAACATCAAGTAAGAAGTATTTCAGGCCACTGTCTCCTAGCATATCGTTTGATGGATCGGCAAAAGATAATAAAGGAAGTACCTTCATTATACTCCCGATTTTGAGAACTCTATTGTATCATGTGTTATCTTTTACATTATTCAACCGTGGGGATTCCGTATTGAAGGAAAATTCAATTTCATTCTGTTAAGGATTTAATTAATTGTGGTTTTCTTTGGAATTTCGTTTGGGAGACGGTGAATTTTGACATTGTGCAAAACCCCCCTGGGTTTTACCTTATTTTCTTTCTATCTTATTTCATTCTTTCTTACTTAATTTAAAATGTGATGAAGTTTTAAAAAGTGAAAAACGTAATTTGGCAGTTTTTAAAAACTACAAACCTACTTTAAATTCTCAACATAATACTTGTATAAAATCGTGTAAAACGGAGTAAAACGTGGCGGTTCAACTAATAGTGCGTACATGCTTAAAAGCTTTTAAATACTTACTACTTGTATATAATTTTAAAAGCATTATACCAGGACCCAAAAACACTTCCCGGATAATCTGAATTCTGAAATATTCAGCCAGTCTGTCGGAAACTTGTTGATTATTCCTTTTTGTTCCGATATGCAGCCATTTGTACGTGAAACGGAATTTATTATTCGCATTGTAAATATTAATATACAGGTCGAATTGACTGGTAAGTATTGCTCGACCCGTTCTAGATTGGAAAGCGGTTAACATTTTAACATCATTTTTGACAAGATTTTTGTAGTTCAAGTTGAAGTGTTCAAGTCATTAGTTCAATCACAACATATGTAGTATAAAACAAAGTCGCTTTCTGTGTCCCTATGTCCTTATTTCCCTATGTCCCTTTAAACGCTTAAATCTTTAAAACTACGCAACGGATTTTGATGCGTTTTTTTATAGATAGAGTGATTCAAGAGGAAGGTTTATACGTATAATAAAACCGTGCGAAGCCGGGGCGGGTCGCTAGTTTTTTTATAATCCATAAGTTATTCGCTTTTTTAATTTTAATTAAAATCCATCAATCACATACACTTAAAAAAGCACAAACCAACCTACTATTTAGTAAAACTAGATGAACCCGGCTTCGCCCGCGTGAAAATAAGCCTATGTTTTATTCCTGGTCCAGTACTATACATAGGTATGTTTAAAATTTCAGCCCTATCAGTTCAGTAGTTTTGGCCTTAAGAGGTATCAAACATCTATCAATTGATCTATATATCCATCGATACATTCAAGCTTTTGCATTTATAATAATTAGTCAGGGTCTAGAAATATTAATCTTTTTTGTATATAAACAACTAGCTGCACACCACGGCTTCACCCGCTTGAAAATCGATAATTTCGCCTAGAACTAGGTACGCTAAATTCATCCATCCATCCAAACTTTTAATCTATCTATACTTATAATAAAACTGTAACAGGTCCAATTCTGTACATTGAAGATATTTTGAAAATTTTTTTGGAGGGCACTTTATTATCGATTCTCAAGCCAAAACTGTAATTTTTTTCATTCATGTCTGTCTGTCTGTCTGTCTGTCTGTCTGTATCGTAAACGCGCATCACGCCGAAACTACTTGATGGATTGAAATGAAACTCGGCATGATTATAGGCCATACTACGAGGAAGGACATAGGATACTTTTTATCCCGGATTTCAGTAAGGTTCTCATGGGAGAGGGTATGAAAGTAAAATTCCTTTAACGCGCATCACGCCGAAACTGCTTAATGAGTTGGAATGAAACTCGGGACGATTTGAGTTCATAGTTCAAGGAAGGACATGGGATACTTTTTATCCCGGAATTCGGTAAGGTTCCCCTGGGAGAGAGGGTGAAAGAAAAATTATTTAACCACGCATCACGACGGAATTGAATGAATTCGAATGGAACTCGGGACGATTGGACATGGGATACATTTTATCCCGGAATTCAGTTTCGGTTCAGTTCAGTTTCAGTTTCGGTTAGAAATTTTTGAAAACCCGTATAGCCCAGGGGAACCAAACTGAATTGAACTGATAAACGCGAAAGTTTGTAAGTATGAATGGATAGATGGATGGATGTTTGTTACTCTTTCACGCAAAAACTGCTGAACGGATCTGGATGAAATTTGGCACAGAGATAGATTATAAGCTGTAATCACACATAGGCTTTATTTTATCCCGAAAATCCCACGAGAAAGGGAATTACGCAAGTAAAATAGCGAGTACACGAAATACTAATCATGCGCAGACGAAGTCGCGGGTACCAGCTAGTTTATAATACTAGTGTGAAAATCTAGTACCAAGAAAAAAAAGAATTCTGGTATAAACGCGTATTCCTCCAAACTATATCCTCAAAAGCACCATTGTTTGTCCGCCCGCATACCGCCGCCACGCATTCGGACCTCGGATTTACACGTTGAATTTATTTTAATGCTCTTTTTGGAGATATGAAGACAAAACTTGGTTATATTAGCTATTGGATCAAAGGGTTCAAAAACAAAATGCTCCTATCCGTAAACGCGTTTATATTCTTTCTCTTCATAAAGTAATGTTATTTTTCGTAGAGACGTAGTCAAATCGACAAATATCGCAGTTCTCGTAGAATCCGATATGTTTCGAATCGACAGTACTGCATCATTTTTTTGTAATACCCAGCTGGGTAAAGAACTCCCACATAAAACAAGCGGCAGAGCTCGTAAAGCAGCACCCAGAGCTATTCAAAACAAAAGGGGACGTTAGATCTAGAACATTAAAATGTGCAACAACAGATTGCACAAACCACAATATAAATTAACAATGACGCAAAAGCAATCCTATTATATGACAATAAAAATATTTAATAATTTACCAGAGGACTTAAGGAATTTATCAGG
This sequence comes from Eupithecia centaureata, assembly GCA_944547425.1. Taxonomy (NCBI): domain Eukaryota; kingdom Metazoa; phylum Arthropoda; class Insecta; order Lepidoptera; family Geometridae; genus Eupithecia; species Eupithecia centaureata. Next base: position 11,834,276 of record OX155681.1, read on the forward strand.
AAATTTATTTAATGTACATTTGAAAAAATGGCTTCTAAGTAAGTGTTATTATTCAATTAATCAATATTTAAATTATAGGGACTTAGATGACTTTGAGTATTTTAATTAAAATTATATTATAAAACGATAAGTTAAAATTCTAAATAATTAAATATTATTCCAAAATTGACTTAAAATTTGCATGCCTAGGATAAGGTAGAATATAACTGGACATATTTTAATTTTAAGACCAAATTGTACTTGTATTCTTGCAAATAAACACATTTCATTTCATTTCATTTCACAAATATTTCCGTACTTTTCCAAAATAACAGAGTCTATGAATGTTGCAGTATTTTATAAGTTTGAAGCATGGATTTAATGTCATTAAACCGAAGCTTTATGCTTTCGTGATTGATTAACTATGTTTTATTTATGCATTCGTTATTCGTATTTTGCAGACTTCACTATCAAATTTTCAAATCTCAGTTCTGCCAGTCTAGAATTTAATTTTTTAACCTTTTATAACTAATTTCCAACTAATTAATTTATTTTATGAACGAAAAGCGGTTTTATTCTAACCTAGTTTGTGTTTACAATGAATTCGTCAATGTACGAAAGTTTTTATAAATCGTTATAATTAATTAATTCAGAAAATTTCATTCTTTCTCTTAAACTCACTTATAAGTAAAATGGTTCTTCATTCTCTGAAGTATGAACTAAAGACTAGTTTATACAACCTCAGTGTAACGTATAAAGAAATAGCTCTCTAAGGGATCATGATGTAAAAGTTGTCGTAAGATTTCTCTGAAAATGATGCAGGTACGTCTTGCAAAGAAACTGTGATCCAGCTTTGTGACGTCACAAAGGATCGTACAGATGCAGCATGTTTGAAGCATAATATTTTTGGCATCCTGCAAAAATCTGGTTGAATATTTCCTCGACAGGATTTAAATGAAAACCTTTCGAGGATAGAACGAACAAAACGTATCGAAAATCTAGTCGCGTTGAATATTTTATTTATTTGGGAAATAATAATAAATAATTACGAGTATCTAAACAAAAATATAATTAAAAACAGCTAATTTTCCTCCATTGAATATTGTTTTTACTATTTATTTACTACTAATAACTATCTATTTTCCTGTGAAAACTTTCGTAATTTGAAAAATCCATTATGAATCTTAGCGGGTTAGCTACAAACTTAGTTTGTCTTGGAAGAAAAACTTTTTCACATTGATTCGGAAAACAATATCAACAGAAAAGTCCGAAAAATCATGACTCAATCTCGTTCAACCATACTTTCACCGGGTTTTTAGCTCTATTTCAAATGAACAGAGTCCATTTTCGCGGTTCAGTATCATTTAGTATTGTAAATTAAATGGACACGTTATAGTGGTGGACCCTCCAGGCTAAACTCTGACACAAAGGGGTTGACCTGGTCTCTATTATTGAAAAAGGGGTGATCGAAGCCGTACGTACGTTTTTAGGGTTCATTAGTATTATTGTTGGAACGATCACTAAATGGACCTACTCCCATCTCAACGTATTAACAGAAATAAAGGTAGATTATAAGTGACCAGATAATTTTTCAATCTGTTCTCAAATGAAATGATTATAATACATATACAAGTACACATTAATCCATTGATTGAAAGCGTTGACATCAATATTATTCGATTGAAAATAATTTATAATTTTCCATGAGCAATAATCTCCTTGAAAATACCGATTTAACCGATTTTAATATGCTGCCCAGAGCAACTGGGTTCTGTTAAATCATTAAAAGGAAATAATAATAAAATGAAGCAATATTTGCTTTGGTTGTAAAGGATCATCATCATCAAGAGTAATTGTCAGTCCAGCCTTCCTTGATTAGACGCCATATTGGATTCACGCTAATAGTAAATTATAGATTAGAAGATTTATGGAAGAAAGGATAGAATAGGATAGATAGAAGAGGAGAAAGATGTTACGCCAAATTTAATGTAGGGGACGGTGTCAAAAGTAATTATAATATCTAAAATTTGAAGTAAATCACTACATAGTATAAAACAAAGTCGCTTTCTCTGTCCCTATGTCCCTATATCCTTATGTCCCTTTGAACGCTTAAATCTTTAAAACTACGCAACGGATTTTGATGCGGTTTTTTAGAGTGATTCAAGAGGAAGGTTTATACTTATAATAAAACCGTGCGACGCCAGGGCGGGTCGCTAGTAGATAATAAAGATATATTGACGACTGGCGCAGCGGGCGAAGATCTGCCTTCGAGGTCGAAGGTTGTGGGTTCGATTCCCGCAACGGGACAAATTTTGATACGATCTGCAGATAGGTATGTTTATTCATGGAATTCTGTATTATTTTCTATGTAAAATAGTAAATATCCTATGTAATATTTTTATATTAAGTAGCTGTGACCCGTGATTTCACGCGCGTAAAATTTGATGAAAACTAGCGTATGTTCTATTCCAGGCCTAGAACTACGTCTATTCAAAATTTCAAACTGATTCGTTCAGTTTTTTTAGCGTCAAGAGGTAACTTACATTCATCCATCGAAACTTTGGTATTTATAATATTAGTGTCATATCAGTTCAGTATCCTAAGAACCTATTCATAACACAAGCTGCTCATATATTATTTATTTATTTAATTATAAAAATTAACTATCAAAATTGGTACGGGAAACGTCCGCTCCGCATAGCAGGTAGGTACATAACAAGCTACGAAACTAAAAAAATAATAGTTTTATGTACCAACATACAAACTCTGTCGTATTTTACTTTATTAAACTGATGATACCGATACATACAAAGAGATACATATTACAAGCAAGTTAATATTTTGTTTTAAACTTAATCCATCAAACCTAACTTCTTTTCATACACTCTTGATATTAATACGATCCATCAACAATGTATAAGAGATCTCTCTTGATAACGTTAAATAAAATTGATCTGTGTGCGATACATAATATGCCATATAACCTAATGCATATCTTATGTACTTAGGTATAAGCACAGAATAGATAGGTATAAGTTCCAATTGGTATAGTATTTTATAGAGGTTTTCTATAGACAAATGAAAAAAAAACAACGATCTCTAAAATCCTACTGAATGATGGAACTTAAATCAAAAATAAAATCGGAAATTGAGAAGCAAAGGTGATTGGAGAACATCAAAGAAAAAATACTAATACTAAATACAATAAATAATCCCTTATATAACAATAAGTACTAAAAATACTGTATTGGCAAATTGCGGTTTGAAATTTCTCTTCAGTATAATGACAAAAAAAGATTACAAAAATGGTCGATCTTCTGCTACCTACTACCAAACTGCCTACCCAAGGCCAAATATCAAGAATAAACCAAAATAAACGACGCGTGAAGATCGCGACATGCATTCTAAATCATTGATAACATTTTCAACTTCCCTAAAATGACAACAATGTTTCAAAGAGAAGGATATCAAGCTATTGCACCGTGTTCGCAAGTAATTGCTTTCATTGACATGCCAGGGTAGGAAGCCATGACGGGAATGCCTATGCAATTAATGTGAGACAAACGCCCTGGACCAGATTATTGTGATAGCCATTGAGCTCCTCAAATTGTCATTTAGTTCGACGGATGATTGCTTTAACGGTATTTTGATTGGCGATCCGGGATTGTCTTTGTTTATGAGATTTGCTAAGTTATCTCTGCAATTACTTTGTTCGGAATGTGTTGATTTGACCGTAAATTGTCGGAGGTATTATTGGCAATCGCTAGCTTGTTGGTTAGTTTAATTATGGTATTATTATAGTTGTTAGTTAATAATTCGAGAATTGTGATGGCTATTAGTTATGGAACACAAAAACTAATCATATTTTTAATGAGATTTTTTTTTCTAATTATTATAATGAAAGACTTTGTCCCTCTTATACTATGGAAAGGTAAAACAACTTTTAAAAACGATGTTGGTCCAGTACACAAGAAGATTGAGTCAATAACACTCTCTCCTTAAATGTAAAACATCATCAAAGTTAAGTAGTTTACCAGAAATGTAGTAAAACGTGGTGTTCAAATAAAGTTAGTGCTGCGCTTCTTACGATAAATCTCCAATTTGAAAGAACTAGCCTCGATATTAATAAAAAAGATAAACGGCATTAAGGTATGTTTTCATTTATTTTTATCTATTACAGATAGTTTACATCTTACTATAAAATTGTTGACAGTAAAGATATAGCTAACACATCTAAAAAAAAAAACTTTTAGCGCAACAGCATTGCCATACAGGCGGTGGCGGCGCAATGCAGCTAGCGTCTTGGGGACACTTCCAATTGTAATTAATTCGGATTAATTGAGCTACCTCTGAATTATTTGCAACAGTCTGCAGTTAGCTGAATTGTTTCAATTATAAATACTAACTCCAAAAAAAAAAATATGTTCTCGAAATATTTATGGAATCATTCTGTTCATTTAAATGCTTTCATCACTGCCAAACCTTGTCGTAACCTCTTTTATTAATAACACGGTTAGTGTTAAGACATAAAGGAAGTAAAAGGTTAGTGTCAAAGTTGAATTTTGATGCTGAAAACATAGTAACATTTCAACAATGTTAGCTTTGCTAACTAATACCTGATAAGGTTAAACTGTAGTAAAATTTGACGACTATTTGATTATAGATCAGCTCAAAATGAGAATCGCTTAAATTTAAGTGTACATACATTGTTTAAATTAGTATTAAGTATGATGAGTGAATAGAAAATTCAATTCTTGGGGTCCTAGGGCATAAAATTGATAAACATCTTTTCAAATTCCTCCTAGAGTCCGCAGGTGATCAGAATGGTGGCTTCTATTTCGGTCAACGAATTAGCATTGCTATTCTACGTGGCTAATGCTGCCAGCATTCTCGGAACTTTGCCTTTTGTTGAGTTCTAGATTTTTACGGAATTGATATACCTAAGTGTATACTAATTGTAATTTGTCGTTTTCGAAAATAAACATCTCCGTTCAATAAAATAAATTAGTTCTACTTACTATTTAAACATGAGCTAACTGCAGACTGTGGCCAAGAATCTAGAGGTAGCACAACTGCTCAACGACTTTACATAATAGTCTTTATTGTAATTAGTTTCATGCAATGTGTTACTAAGTACCTATGGTTTGAAACGGTAGAATCTAGATCAATATCTCAATATTGATAGAGCATAACGCCGGGGCCCGCATCAAAACCAATGTATCAAATATATTAGTAACCTCAGTAGGTTAAGCAGTCAATACTAAAATCTGAATACAATACAAAATTATTGTGTAATGTCGTAAGGTTTTAGATAAAAGATCTGAGAGAGCTGAACTTATCCAAGACCAATTGAGACCAACTTCAAAAGCTATTATCTCATACTGTTTAATTAAATAGTTATAAGGTACCTATTATACGTGTTAGTAAATCATTTTTAATTATAGATCTTAGCAGTACCCTTATTTAAAAGATCAAAAAACATTTTGTAAAACATTTATTGTCTATTTTGATTTTATATCATTTATCAACACAAATTTATCAACATTAATTAAACAAAATTTCTTTGAATTTTATGGAAGTAAGTTTTTTTCAGTAAGGAAATAATCATTTTGAAGTAAGTAAATTTCTTAAATTTGCCCCGTGTGCGAGGGCGATAATTTAAGAATCTTTACACTGCCAGTATTAAGTTTCATCTCAATCAGAATAGATTGAATTTAATAATGCAAAGAAAGTTCCAGCAGTGGGGCGATTTGGCGATTTTAATCGCCAAATCGCCCCACTGCTTTCCAGCACCCTTCCCATTTCGACTCAGTATAAGCAACTATAGCATAGTTTGCGCACACTCGCCCTCCGGGCAAACGTTGGTTTAAACCCAACATCGTCATAAGCCGGCAATGTTAGTTCTACGTTTGTCTTACCTACAAGTTTGCTTAAACTGAAATTACTGACGTCTGCATCGGATTCAAAGTGAATCATCCTAGCAGTTTGTGTTCTAATTTGTCCTCGGATAAATTGTTTAGTTCATGGCTGAACTCTGGGATTTCTTTTAAGCTAAGTTGTTTCTTACGGCAGTACTTTGGTTGTTTAATATTATGGAATTAATTTTACTATTACAAATCTGGAAATCTGCTATATAAAGCTGCTATGTATTTTTCTTGATCAAATGGAGTTTATGCGTTCTGTCCGCGGTATCGCTTGTATAATTTCTATGGAAATATTTGAAGATTAATTCTATCACACTTTATTATAAAATAAAAGTAATCTACGTGTTATTTCATTCAGTATAGTATATACGTTAGTTATAAAATAAAAATATGCATAAATCCAAACTTTAGTGTGATGCGAAAGTATCAGAAAGATAAAAAGCGGGTAATAACCGAGCCGAGTCAGTAGATAGAAATATTTTTAAAGAGAGAAACTGATTTGTCATTTTTCTCAATAGAAGTCTTACGAAAGCGTACTTAAAGCTAGCGACTTAAAATATCCCCCTCACAAAAACCAAAGTTGCCACAACAAAAAACAAAGTAAACAAGGAAAGTACGCGACACACAGGACAATAAAATTGAAAAGATTATGCCACAGGTTCTAGCCGCAATCTAACTTGGCAAATTAATTTACGACAACGTCGCAGGGTAAATAAGTAGCGCTAATGTAAAAACCGGGTCTTTGTGAGCCCGTCTAAACAGGTGGGGGATTTTGTTATATTCTTAAAGGGAGAATTATAATTTTATATGCATCCTATGCAATTAAAATGAGCGCTGGCTACTTGTTGTTTTTGCGTCTTTTGAGTCAAGTGTTTTAATACTTTTTATGATTTACTTTTTACATTTTGATGTACCTAATTGGAAATGGAAAAACTTGTAACCTAAACTAACCTTGTACTAAAGGACGAAAAATAAGAGTGCAGAGAAAATTTATTGAGGCTGTATTTCTTTTTGTTTAAAGTTTAAAATTTGATTACTCTAACTTCTTATTCTGTAAGCCTAAATAAATAAATTTATTGAGTTCTGAGTTCTTAATTATATGTCTCTTATTCATATGCCAACTGTCAATGGGAAGGTTACAAGATGTACTTGAATAGATTTATATTGAACCTATTATAATTTTAGTATACTTACCTACAAAACAGATATAATTGTTCTGTAAATAAATATGAAAAAATAATAAAAATAAATAAATATAAGCTTGTCACTGACTTGGCGTACATAACGGCTCATTAAAGGGTTTGGCTGAAAAACAGCGCTAAGCGTTCCTCGTTCATTATTTACGCTGAGTCAACACCTATTTCGGCATAGAGTCATAGAGACTAAACTCGATTTGACGCCATTCCTATCACTTAGCTTATAAGCCTCAATAGTAAAAAAACTTATCTTAGAATTAAAATAAAATACAGAAGGAAGTTGCATCTGTCGAGCGCAATGATATAATATAGAGCTTCTACTATCCGCAACCGTTATGACAGTTTACCTAACTTCATTAATAACGTTAATGAATGCATTAAAATAATTAATTGACTTACTTAACTATGCCGCGAGCGACAGCAAGCTGAGGTGAGCTGTGTTTGCGGTAAAAATGACTTCTCGTTTTACTGCGGACTGCAGTTATGTAATTGTGCTATTAAACTGCCAATTTTTTACTGTCAGGTTTACCTTTAACCTTGCATGGCATTTACAGTCAGTGATAATTATGTCTGAACCATGATAGTGACTATTTACCTTAGAAGTTAATAGGTGAGAGGGATCTCTTGCAGAAGAATAAAGGTTATTGAAGATCAACGAGTAACACAAAATATTTTTGTATTCGCTTTTGTATTAAACTGTAATCACTGTACGTTTAGATTTTTTCTTCGCCTTGAAAATAACAGCCTCTTTCTGTCGATAATATGTGAAATCTAATAAAAAACTTACCTAAATCTAAGCTATACATTATAAAAATCCTAATTTCTTCACACTCGTTTTCCTTGTCGTCTTCCCTTGTCAGTTTTAAAAAGCTTTTTTCTAGTACTGTCAGAAACAACCAACAAATATCGTTATGAAATATCTGATAAAAACGATTAATTTTTCTCTCAATGATACTTAAACCAAGTTACCTTACCTAGTATAAAAGCTTTTGGTGGGAGTGTAAATACTATAGATAAAATAAATAGAATCGATCTAGCTAGAAGTTAGTCAAGTGAAGTATAAACGTTTTGCTAATGAAAAGCGAACTTTCAAATTATCAATTCATCAGGCGCGATTGGCTTTCTATAATTTTGACGGATCCAATTATTTTATCGCTCCTTCCGAAGGCTGGGTGCCCTCAAAATTAATTAATTAACTATTGGGACAGAGATTCTATATGCAGCTAGCTCACTGCTTTCATCCTAGGATTTATTTCAAGTCAATATCATCATATTAACCTCTTTTACTAGTTCACTGATAGACATAGGTATTCCCAATATCACGGTGTCAGCTATCGACAATGTATGTAGATTATTAGCGCCTTATTGGCTGTTAGTATTAAAATACACAGAAGGAATCTCCTGACCTTCACCACCATTTTTTAGTTGCCCTAATAGTATATATTTTTAGTATTATTAATGATTCTATCCATCCAATGTCGTCTGGTAGAGATTGCTCTTGAGCGATAAGATCGTGAATTGTGACTTAGTATAAAGTAATTTTATTGTATATTGTTGTTTTTATTCAAGTGTGATATAAAGTATTTTCTATGTCTCTATTAGATCCACTTACCGTTACTGTTTCGAGAAGCGTTTGTTGTTTTTAAGACAATCGTTTCTTAACGTTTCCACAAATTATGTTTATCTGTAAATGGAAATTTTTAATTTTGTTACTTATTTTATTTTAAAAGTTTAAATAAAGCGGCTTAGCATAGTGCTCCATAAACAAGAATACCCATTTTTTCCGTTAACTTTTATGTTTATTTTTGTGGAATATAAGTCATTGCCAAAACTCAGTTAATTTTCAATACTAAAATTGTTATTGTTTCATGACAATCGAAATAAATACAATGAAAGACTGAAAAACTGAGCCAGCTGTTTCAAAAACCCGTTATCCTATTGGTTTAATTAAATGATCCGAACTTCGTTAAATTATTCTTAAAACTTTCTCGTCTAAATTACTATGGGAGTCGGATTATAAGGGATTCGTAACAGGTACTTAATTTTAATAAACATTTTCATAAATAACCAAGTTGGCGAAGGCCGCTGACGCATGAGCCCTTGGAGAAAAATAACTGGTTTCACGTGATTTATCATAACTGCTGTAGGTTTCAGCTATTATTTGCATCGTTATATTAGTTAGATCTGTTTGCGGTATTTTTCTGAAAGCCCATATACAGGGCGGAATAAACGAAAGTTATCTGCTCAGTTCTTCAAAGTAAAACTGCTTAAAATAATTGGGATTTTGAGAATCGAACCTACTTAATTAAATAAAGAATGCAGTGTGTATTTTCATGAGAACGTTCGATAGGATAAACTTTAGGAGTACTCCATCCTTACAGGCCTTACAGGATTACAGGCTTAACATCTCTACAAAAAGAGGATAGAAAATAGGACGAAATCGACTCGTTGAAACTATCGATACGACGACGATACTATCGGGATTTCGAGTAACTCACCAATCATTTTTTTAAGGATAGCGTTACAAAAATATTTTAAAGCGATCGATTCATGTCCCGCTTTTTTTTTTGTTTTACAGCTCCTGTAAAGCTCATTGCAGTACAGTGGAGAATAGTAATTTGCCAGAAATCATATATCATGATCTATGAACACAGATACGATTATTAAAAAACTCGCTTCGTGATAAGACCTAAAATACGATATGGCTCCGATTCCAAACTATCTCTACTTTGATATATTCGATCTAATTGTATACTTAGTGCAGTTATAGCTCAAATATCATTTATAGTTTAGGTTACAATTCACTGGCTATGTATGTAGTTTTACCAGTTTCCCTATTTAATTATAAGATGCATTAGATCTTACTAATCAATGTCATTGAATTGATATTCAAATAGCGTGTTATGCGGATCATTTTTAATAATTAGGTCTCACTGATACTGAGAATATATATTATAATATATATAACTAGCGACCTGCCCCGGCTTCGCGCGGTTTTATTATACGTAATAACCTCCCTCTTGAATCACTCTATTAAAAAAAAACCGGTATAGTTTTAAAGCCCCGTTGCATAGTTTTAAAGATTTAAGCAGTCAAAGGGACATAAGGACATAGGGACAGAAAAATGGACTTTGTTTTATACTATGTAGTTGATGCATAGGCATCTCTTTAAGGAATAAGGTAATACTTGACTACCCACACAATTCGCAAATAAAGCTTAGCTAGAATTTTGACTTTCTCGGAGTACGGGGAATGTATTATAGATACCTACGCTAAAAGCATACAAACATCTTAAACCTTGTGGTTGTGCCTCGTTCCGGACACAATCCATCAAACATGATGTACATCTATCATACAATATTCATTCATTCACTGAAATTCGTGCCAACCTAACCGGTTGTGTCGCCAACTTTGTTGTATATAATCCATATTATGTGTTACTGAGCGTCAACAGCCAGCCTGGTAGGTTTTAGGTAAAGAGTTTTGAATTTTTTTTTGTATAGTACAATATTTTCTAGTGATGAACTGCGTAAGTCTGCTATTTTCTGATAGTCAGCAATCGTGTTTTTGTATCTGTCCTGATATTTAATGAGGTACCGGCTAAAAATCCCGGAATCTAAGAATGCACGCCTAAATCAAACAAACTTGGAGCATCTCATTCCCAGCTGTGGGACAAACCGGACGCCGTTGATAATCATGTATGTTCCACTATGTTTTTTTATATTCATTTATTATTCTTTCAACAATTACAATACCAAGGGAACACACAAACTTATTTTTCTCTTGAGTCTTATCTTAAAGTTTATTTTTTATGATTTCTGATAGTTGCAACTTTGTTAACGTTATCACACAATTTACGTTGTTGGTGCTCAATTGCTGGAAACTTAGATTGCGATGATCGTAATGCTAATTGCGAATAAAAGTATTAATTCGTTTAAAATACTAAGTAGGTATTCTGTTAACGAAAAAAATACTTAGTCTTTAGTCATCCACCAATAATAGTTCTCGTTGATTTTAGTACCTACGTAAGTACGTTCGTAACTAATCAAAGCAAATTTGATAAACGATTTTGTCCTTCAATTCAGCATTATTATGTAATTGAAGTATTAGTCAAAATTAATTAAAGATAATTTAATATAAACATTAAAACCGTTTCATGAAATATGAGAAGCACAACCCTTCATCGTTAACGACGTAAAAACCGCCCTATTTTCAGGAGTTATTGTATTTCTTGCAATAAAAGTTATAGCTCTAAATATAAGCTTAAATTAGTTTAATTAATCTCGCTCATAGCAGAAAATTTAAGGTGAAAACGTTGACATAAAATATTGCTAACAAATTGGTTAAAAGGGTTTTTTACTTTACAAACTTTACGCAGTCGATAAGGTTGAGTATGAAAGGTAGTTTTTTTTTCAATTGCGGCTTCTTTAATTTTATTTGTTGTGAAATCTTTTCTATGTGAATAATATCTACCTGTAGCAGCCTTAAATATTCAAATACTGAGTCATAGCTGATTATTAACGGCGCTAGAGTTCGTAGAAGGTCGCAAAGATTTTGCATGAGGAACCACCTCATGCAAAATCTTTGCGACCTTCTACTTGGTTGCGTGGCGCAGTTGGTTAGCGCATTCCCGAACTGAGGGAGAGTCGCGAGTTCAAGTCCCGTCTAAATAAAACTAAATAAAACGAACGAATATAAAACACAAAATACAATATCAGTTAGTTTTTTCCACAATAAACGACTGGTATTGAATTGAGGGATTCAGTATTTTCATACAATGTTTTGAGATTTTTTGTGCGCTTCAAAGGTCATGTCTGTAATGCACTGAACCTTTATTTTGTGTCAGGCATATTTCTATTCAATCCGGGAAACCGATCCCTTTTGACATCTGTGGTTTTCTATTTCATGGCATTTTATATTTCAAGTTGATTTCATTTACAATCTTAAAGTTTTTGCAAACAAATGGTGGCAAATCGCGACTTATCTACATAAATATTTTAGGTATACGTGCGGAGAATCTCTATAATTTTGTTGTGTCCAAATTTATATTACTAGCTTTCCGCTCTTAGCTTCGTTCTCGTAGACTATACAATTCATGATGGAGCCAAACTACGAATTTCAAACTTCAATAACCCGATAGACCTAATTTTCAGGATATTTTGGAAAAATCCTGAAACGCATAATTAATAATTCGGTGTTTTTAGTTTTCTCCGTAAGTTTAAAATCGACTCATTGGCCCAAGAGTTAAAAAACATAAAAAAAACCTTCACCCATTGGAGTAGAATTTCCGAAAATCCCGTCTTATCGGGTGTTTGTATCGTAAGAGGTACTACCCTCCAAATTTCATTTTTCTAGCTTCAGTAGATAGGGCTGAGCGTTGTCTCAAAAAATCGTACGGTAGTTTATTTATAGCATTTATTGATAAATAATATAACTCATTAATAGATAATTGTGCAAAAGATAAGATAAGCTAGATAAGATAAGAAAAAGTTTATTTGGTTTCCACAAAATATACAGTGTAAGCTACAAAGTTTTTTTTAAATGCACGTTTCATTTTGATAATTTCAAACGATAGATACCTCCTAAACCATTTGTTAAAAGCAGCAATCATTTGATGAAATTTTAATTTAAGTACCTTTATAAAAAAAATGTAATTGCTTTCATTTTTAACTATCATAAATTCCAAAGTTCTATGTTTCTGACTGTAATCAAAACGTTATCGAGTGCACTAGTATAGCAAAACAACAACTAACCCAATGACATCGAGCCAGTAACGTACGCAAAGCCCGGCGGGAAACGTCGAAAACAATTTAGTTATCGATGAATTCGAAAACGTATATATTCGTTATCTACGCTACAGAGGCCTCAGTATGAGATTAGCAAAGCTTATGAAAACTATGAATAATATACCGTTTCCTTCCATATACCTACCTATTAAAAGAAACTCCTTCTAATAGTTGGATAGTGGACAGCGATCTAATAGTTACATACTAAATTTATCTAATGACTTTAGTGATTTGTTGCATTTTAGCAGTACAACTTTGAAGTCAATGGTAAATGAAAACATTTTTTTTATTATGCTTAACGTAATAATATCTTAACTGTTGTAACTTATTGTTGATTATTATCTGTGTGACATTTACTACTTTATTCTATGGATCTTTGTGTGTCTGAATTAATAAATGAATTGAAATTAAAATAAACGAAAACTATTATGATTAGTAATATGCAAACTCATACTAGCCTTTCAGTCGGGATATTCGTACAGTCGATATTTTCGGTATATTCGCCTCTAATATTCCGTGTGGGCCGGTTGATCTGCTGAAAACTTTATGAATAATCTATACCTGAGCGCTACGAGAGTACTGTCACACATAAATGTACGTACGGGAGCTTTTGCTTTGTATTTTAGGGGTTTACTTTTTCCTTTTTTGTACATATAATCTGATCCCTTTAAATTCCGCCAACAATTTAATCCTAATCGATCCTACCCTTCCAAAAGTTGCCTGAGGAGAGGAAATAGCTGGTTAAATCTTATTTAGTTAAACTAGCAAAAATCGCACCTCTGATAACGACTTGGGACAATTATTTATACGATCTGCAAACTTTTGTTTCATGGTTCTGGTTGTTTTCTATGTATAAAAATAAAAAAAATAAAATAATAATAAAAATAAAAAAGCCTTTATTGTTGTGTTTTACATTTTTTACTTAAAATTAATTATGGTATGCCTGAAACTTATTTTACTTAATTACCTAACTAATATTAAATTTGTAACCGTTACCGGCAAACGGTATTTATTTTACACAGGCCTCCTCTAAAGATTGCCACTCCGTTCTATTCCTGGCTATGCGGCTCCATGTTGGACCTGCTATTTTCCTGAGATCATCTTCCCATCTCTTATTCTGTCTACCTCTGTTTCTCTTACCATCTAGTGGGTACCATTCTGTTGTTAGTCTTGTCCATTTTTCTTTCTTCTCCCTTATCATATGTCCATCATGTTTTCTATGTATAATAATATCTATATATGTATAATATCTCTTTGAAATTTATTATATTAAGTATATCAACCATCTAGTACCCATAACACAAGCTCTGTTTAGCTTGGGGCTTGATGATTGTTTATTTTCTTTTACTAGTTAACGATATTTGCTCTGCGCTGATTTATTTAGTAATATTATTGTGTCAATCTTGTTTTTACCTAACAAATGAAAGCTGGTCAATTTATAGAGCTTTTTTTCAGTCTATATTCGAGTTGACAGCTAAATTGTTATTTCCATGAATGTTAGATTACAATCAAGTATTTCGATCTTATTCTATTAATTTTATTTCGACATATTTTTCGTCTATACCTAGTAATAAAGCGCCACCTACCAGCACTTAAGCATTACCCAAATAAATGGGTAGATCTTCCCTAAATTAGGATGCCTCATTCCAAATTATCCCAGCAGATGTCGCGTTCTCGTGGCCACCATTAAAACTGCCATTTATTTGCTTTTTTGTAGCAATATTGCGGAATTAGAAAAATAAAAGTGCTTGCTTACTTCCGTCATTTCGGTTAAAGTAGAGTCGTCCATATTTGAAGGGCATCCACCTTTCAAGAACTTTGTCCTTACTAAGAACTATAAAGCCGAAAGTTTGTATTTTAGGATTTATTTTTTGTAATTGTATGGTTATTTGTTATTCTTTCACGCAAAAAATGCTGAGCGATCCAGGCTGAAATTTTGATTGGACGTAGTTAGGCCTGGAATAACAACGTAGGCTAGGTACTTTTCATCCCAGTAATTAGCTCTCACGGGAAATAGCCTTGTAACTTTTCCATGAAAAAACGCATGCGAAGCCGCGGGCAGATAGAAGTATATCTTTTAATACAAGTAGGTAGGCATGTAAACATCAAAATCAACCCTCAAATCATTGTAACAAAGGATATGACACGAACATAATCGATTGTCAGAGAATCCCCGAGGGATTCCTACGGTAAATTAATTAAACTACTCACTAATTGAATGATACACGGATTAATTAACGTGTTGTGGGTAGTTTCATTAAAACTGTAGATTGGTAATTGGTTGTTGTTTTTCGTACGGTGTTGGGAAAGATATAAACTCTTACGTTTCTCCATGGATTGACTTTCACCTAATACCTAGTGAGGGCATAATTTTATGCCCTCACTAGGTATTACGTACTATTTCCTACTAGAAGTATTTCCTATTGCTCTACCTTCCCTTTATAAAATATACCTACATAACTACATAGTTTATTAACAACGAAAATTACAAGCAAGGAATAGAAAAATTACAACTAGTATTTACAATTGAAACCATTGAGCTAACTGCAGACGGTTGCAAACAGTCTAAAGGTAGCTCAATTGATACATAATATATAAAATTGTGCATTATAAGAAATTGTCTGTTAATTTGTTTTGCACATAATATCCATCCATTTACCAACCTCGGAGAAGTAAGATTTTTGACATTTTTATCTACTCATCATTGGCGTAACGCCCGCGCGGGCATTTTCCGATCCGATTTGTACCTTACCTTTATCTAGAATTAATAACGCACAGTTAATATATTTCATATAGGTATAGAAATTCAAGGTGCCTTATGAACTCTGCGGATTATCATCTAAAACATCTAATCACTATACCGTCATGCTCTAGCTTCTCTCACGTCAGCGTAGCTTCCAAGCTCCCTCGAGTCTCATTGCATATGCCCTTAGACATCTTACATCAGTGATTAGGCATATCGTCTCAAAGCAGGAGACTTAACATAGCTGTACTAAATGCCAAATAACTACATCGTATAAAACAAAGTCGCTTTCTCTGTCCCTATGTCCCTATTTCCCTATGTCCCTTTGAATGCTTAAATCTTTAAAACTACGCAACGGATTTTGAAGCGGTTTTTTTTAATAGATGTTGTGTTTCAAGAGGAAGGTTTATACGTTTAATAAAACCGTGCGAAGCCACGGCGGGTCACTAGTATAGAAATATAAACCTATCGGCTATACGTTCATTCAAAATGTGGAGAGGAGAGCAGTCATTCATGTGACAAAAAACTACATTTTCATTTATTACCTGCACGAGTTCAATCACACAAAGAATTAATAGATCTGCTGTAATGGATATAATAAAAAGGCAAGTTAAGACGCAAAGAGGAGCTAAAGTAGCGCCACCACTTCTTTTCTCATATAATTTAATTACAAAGGAATTTACAAAATTCACACGTACAGTTTGTACGTGTGAATTTTGTTGTTTTTCAGTAGGAGCAATAGTGCTTAATGACTCATACCAAATTATTTGCAATTTTTACATCTAAGCACTATTGTTCCTAATTTTAGGGTATCTTGGAAGATGGAACTAGTAACCTAGGGCTTATTATAGTACATGCCTCAAATTGACAATTGAGAGAATGCGAAAATGAACCTTCTTGTCAAAGTTTTACTGTCAATTTTCGTTTGCGTTTACAATGTTTTTTTTTTCAGGTTGGCGCAAATATGATGTCCTGTCCTCTTCCACTGCCGATGCTGCCGGCTTTGCATCCACAGCCAGCTTTAGCGTCAGACTTCCCTATTCACATTGGAATTAAGGTCAGTTTCCTATAAAGTTTCATTTTTTCATTTATTTAACTAAGGTATTTGAGGTTGCCGACAAAATTGCTGATCGTGATTATTCTACTTAAGTAAAATGTAGATGTGAAAAAGGCGTAGTTAAATTATTATCTGACAAACGCTTATTTTCAGTATTTATTCAAGAACATATACAAATATTATGTTACTAGACCCACTATAAGATTACACGTCAATGACGTTAATGTATTTATAAATAAAATAAGTTGACGAAATAAATTTGAAATAGGTTTATTCTACATCAAAATTCATGCCTATTATATTAAAAGACTTTCAAACATACCTAAGTACTCATTTGAAATGATTTGTATTTGATTTCATACAAAATCTACGCTGAAAATGTTCGCAAACTGTGTTGTTTACTGTCGCAAGTCGTTTGGATGTAATAAAAATAATTTCCACGAAGATTGTGTTGACCCGCTAAGCATAAAGTTCCGTAGCGATTAAATAAAAAAAAGTAAATGTCATTTAACCAAAAAAACGTCATTCGGTGCCTCAATTTATAACAAATCTAGATGGTAAAATGTTAAGTGATTATGTATTTAAGATTCCTTACCAATACCACAAAAATGTTTCTAAAGTAAATATAAATAAATTGCATTGCAAACACACATTATATTGTTCTGTTGGTGTTCTTCTGGTCACCTAAAAGGAACACTTAAAATCGGTATTCGCTATTCGGTATTATGTATTATTTGTTCTTCATTTAAGTATTAATAATTCTTAAGTTATTTTAGGTATATGTTATTATGAAAAAAAAGAGATTGTTTTGTGTATTGCAGCAGCAAATAAATAATTTATCCATCTATTTTACACATTTGTCTGCCTGCCACCTTAATACAACTCAACACCTAAATGTGTATTATTGAGCTAAACCATGTTCAAAGCCGCGGGTTTCCGCTTTACCATTAATTGATAACATAATCTGCAAGAATTCCACAATTTCATCGTCTAAGTGACGTATGGATCTATAAAGGGTTCCTTTATCAGTCTTCGGCACGGAACTCTAAAAACATGTAATTTAATTCGTCCCCTCGCCGAGTTTGGAGCAACTTAAATTGCGAATATATTATATCAAAGCTAAATAATGTTAAGTAAGGGAGAGAATAAAGATGACTTACGTAGAGCCTCGAAATGTAATAAATCCGGTTACCTACCTGTTTTCTTTATGTTAATACTTAGATTGTAAATGCTTACGTACTTAATATTAATTTTTGATAGGCTATTCGTTTTTTCCTGGTTTAGGTTTTATTTATTTAGGTTTTCTATCTACGATTACTTTTTTCTTAGCAATGTTAATTTTAAGCATGTTCGGATGTTTGCCTATTTTTTACACTATGAATTGTTGATCGTTTTTTTTTTTGTTATTTTAAAGAGAACAATATCAAGAGAGTGGAGTAGAAACGTTTTACCGAGGGATAAATCTGTACTTTGTTATGCAAGTTCCAGTACTAATCGTAGAGGTACCTTTAGTTTCTTATGTGTTGTAGTTTATTTTGTCATTACCATTTAAATCACTCATGAAGCACATCTTCGTCTGAGGTCCATGAGTGCGGGCGATGAATGCTTTTAGACTATCAGGGATACCCCTTTTTAGTAGTAACTTAATTATATTCACTGCCCAGCCCAGCTGCTGCACGATAAAACTGATATTAAAAGCAACAAAATTAAACACAAACATTAGTAGAGGTTTAAATTAGCATGCAGATTAATACTCGGCAAATTAAGAGTCATCTAGATGGCCGTTGGCGTATTGCATTTGGGCCTTTTGATTCCTTTTTCTTTCTCGGCCTGTGCAGCCTGAATAAAAGAGGTATTCATAGTATGTCGAGTGCGAATCATGTGCATAGAAGGTTACAGGAAAGTTTTGTAATTTTAAGAATGGCTTGCAGCAAGAGCCTAAGGCCGTACGTGTAAACTTTGATGATTGATTTTGTAATCCGCTTATAAACACCTGAATATCCGGAGTGGCATCAAATTGTTATTTTTGTCACAATAATTCTTAAATCCAGTTTTAAAAAAGTATTTTCATTGGAAAAATTGGTTTCATGTGCCTGTTAGATGAATCTAGTACCAAGACCGAATAAATGACCTTCATTTCTTTATGATAGAATGAAAATTAAACACTCTTTACAATTAAACATTTTTAAAAGTTGTTATAAAAGTAAAACCATCGTCGAATGTTGCTTAGTAAGATAGCTTTTTAAATATTTAATAGACAATGAGTTTTAATCTGATTGACATAGGTACTAAAAGTATCTACCTATAAGTAAGTAAATATAAGAGCAAAATAATGAAAGTCCTGGACCACAATTTCGATAAATGTTTAAAAATGTATCCCAGTTTAAAAGCCAACCCATGTTACCGATATTACCGTGTCAATATCGGAGGCAAACTTTACCCCAATTACATTGGGAGTTTGGAGCCATCTTAATTCTAAAGTATTGATTCTAATACGCCTTCTTAAATTAGTTTTCAGTTTTGAAATGTTCCCTTCATTTATATTGTGTAGAGTTTACTGGGATTGTAAGGAAAATCCATTATTTACTTTTGTTAAAGATATTCATTATTTACTATTGATTGATGGATGAGTCTTTGGCTTTATTTGATGAATATTGTATTCGCTTGTGCATTAAAATATTTTCAATATGTAGTGGTCACAGCGAGTTGAGTTTAACTTATTAAAAATGAGAAAATAATTATGAAGGTAATTTTTGCTTGCGAAATAATATTGACGAAACGAAGGTATGGATAGAGTATCGCGAAATTATTCGATTATAATGGGAATGTCAGGAATATGGTACCATTTATTTATTACCATTCATAACTTATTCAGTTTTGAAATTTTATGATTTATCCAATAAAAATAAATGGGAAAGTCTGTTTGAATGTTTGTTATAGATAATCTCCGTAACAACTTAGAATATTAAAATGAAATTTGGTACGTAGATAGTTTTGGGCCTAGAATAAGACATAGGTAAGCTATTAAAATGTGGAAATTATAACCTTTGAGGGGGTTAAATAGCGTGGTTAAGTTTGTATGGAAAAATCTTATTCCTATTGATTAACTTAAAACTCGGTATAAATAAACTGCAAATTAAATAATTAAACACCTATTTTTTATTTTAACGAAACGAAAATTTCAGAAATTTATTGCACATCTCCTAGGTACCCCTAAAAAATTTCTAAATAAATTTCTGAAATTCGACAAATAAATTTCCATGCGGGCGAAGCCGCGGGGCACATCTAGGAATTAATATTTTTAAACTTGTATTAATAAGTAGAAATATTATTTTTGTAATTGACTCAGTTATATTTGTAACCTAGTCGTCTTCGCTCTACATAGAGGTATAACTTAAGGTATAGAACATAACTCAGAAATAAAAACAATTCAAACGTATCACCATACTCTGCTTTTCAACCGATTTTAAAAAGGTCGTGTTTGGATTCTGGGGTTTTTCCTGAATTTGGCAGGTTAGTCAGAACATTTTGTATATTATTTCTGTCGTCATTCAGTAATTTTATAAAAAGGTGTTATAACCGACTTCGAAAAAGGAGGGGATTCTATGTTTGTTTGTATGTATTATGATTGCAAATTACTCCGTAAATTGTGTATTAATATTGATGAATCTTATGCTATTATATAGAAAATAATTCCAAGATGGTGAGACCCAATCAACAATATTTCCCAAAGATTAGTAGTGATTTATTTATCGACTTAAAAAAAGTGTAAATGATGGACGCAAGAACGATAATAACATGCAAAATAATTAATTCTTGAACTAGTAGTTATAAATAAAGAATAACTTAAATTTACACTGATAACTTAAATCAAAGCTAATTTTATCAAATACATATTATGTTTTTAAATATTCCAAAACTGCTCAGTATGTTTTCTGTACCAAAACATAATATGTTTTGGTACAGAAAACATACTGAGCCAGAGCTGGACGAATTTATATCCGGAGATTTCCCAATACAAACTATAACACGGTAGGTATCCTACGTTATATCATCTAAACATCTTATTTAGGTTAAGTTACTTTCTAACCAGGATGAGACTGGCCAAGTATCTACTCCATCTCGTTTAAACACGCGCAATTTTGCCCGGTGAAGTCATCAAAAACCTATTAGTCTGCAACTTAACCCCACGTGCAGTTTTATAAATGTATTGCAAAATAGAAGCCGCACGTACAAATAAAGGGATAAAGAAAGCGATTTAATCTCAAATCATGCATTGCGGTTTTAACTCTTGCCTTAGGCCATGTTTGAACGATCTGCAAAATAAAAATAAGTCCTTGAAAGTACCTGGAAAGCTTATAGATAAAAATCGTGAATTATCAAAACAGTAGATACTTTTTCGTAGTAGAAGAGAGAAGGAAACAGAATGAGGAATATATTATCTAACTTAATGTAGAGTTGTTCGTGAATATTCACGCACAGGTTTCATAACACCCAATATGCCCATGTCAAAGTTCACCCTGTTGATTCAATTTTCGTAGGGTACAATATTTCAGTGGTCGAGATTTCAATTCATACATTTGAATAAATAAATATGCATGAAACCAATTTATAGAGGCCGACGGCACAATATCAGAGCCCTCATTAGGTGCTACGGAGCTACGCTTTGGCGTAGACCCGCTACGGAAACCGTAGACCCGCTACGGAAACCGTAGACCCGCTACGAGATTTTCGTTTGTTTCGTTAGGTAGAAGTTTGGTAAGGTAACATGCAAATAATTTAACTTCTAATTCCTTTATAAATTCGCAATATATTTTGTTGACAAAGACATTTATGTATTTAAAAACTTAACAATGACTGACATAGACTAATATTTTTCTCAAAATTAATTTGGTTTAGTAACTTTTTATTAGACAATAAATATCTAGTGCTAGATTTATGTACAAGTATTTGTAATTAAAGTTTAAGTAGCGTTTTACGTATATTTCGAAACAAAAGCTTGTCTGAAGGAATATAAACCTATTATCAGTTGAAAGTTGAAAAGTAAGTTGAAAATAATTATAAGCAAAAATAATAATCTGAAAGAGAACCAATAAATTCGGAAATTTTTGGTTTGTGCATTTCATGAAAATAAAATCGGCTTACCTACAGAATTATTCGTAACCAGAACCAACAAAGAACTTCAACAATCAATTTTAATCCATTATGTTACCTGTAAACGTGGAAAATACTGCGTAAAAAATCTGCATGTCCGTACTTATTCATAATGCATTGTAAAGGGAACGTTTTTTGTTGTTTGTACGCTTGAGGCGAGATTGCCTTGTTTATACTGACGTTAAAACAAAAGTTCCCATTTTCATTGTTCATGGCTAGTAATTTGATTCCCATTAGCGCTGAAAGTATATTTCCCCTGGAAACAAAGCGAGACTTTGAAATACTACATTATTTATTCATGAACGATGTACTTACTAGCTGACACGTGGACACTTACAGTAGGGCTGGTCCACCAGTTGAAAGTCGCTCAGCGAGTTGTGGAAAGAGCTATGCTCGGAGTTTCTCTGAAGGATAGGATTCGTAATGAATACATGGGATTGACAACCAAAATAATCGACAGAGCTCAAAGAATTAGCAAGCTGAAGTGCTAGTGAGCCAGTTGTATCTCGTGAAGAAACGACAATCGCTGGGGTAAAAGAAATTTTGAGTGGAGACCGGAATCGGTTAACGTAGTGTAGGATACCTACGGCCTGGTAGGATGACGTTCTGCGAAATACTGCTGTCAGATGATGGAAGCTGATGTAAGTTTTGAGTGACAGAGCACTGATGAGATCATTAGGCCTATGTCCGTCCAGCTGTGGGCTAATGTTGATGACGACGATGATGAACAAATGTCCAAAGTCGTAGATATATGCAAAATTCCATCCATATTGTTTTGCAGGTGCTGCCTTTTTAGCATAACAAAATGTAATCATCCGCGCCCTTTTTTCTACAGACGTGGTCTCCGTCAAATTAAATCTCAGAAAAAACATAACCCTTCATTCTCAATCAGGCTCAAAATGTGTTTAATACTGTCTAGGTTTTCACATACTTAAAACCTAAACACACGCAAAAGCCAAAAGCTTCTTGAATCTCAAGAGCCGTAACTGTAATCCTTGCTTTGTTTGCCGGTCGTTTTGTCTTATTTGTACCACGTACTGCCTTTATTTTACCGTTGTAAGGTACAAAAGTTTTCTAATAAAGGCCCTTCCCAATAGTCGCTCTTATTGCTTGCAGGTGACAATTGATGATGATAGTTCTTTCGCTGACTTTCTCGAACTTAGGCCTCTCGGTGAATACCAACGTGAAAATTGTTAGAACTTATCATCATCATTCGGAACGGAAGATGATGTAGAGTAGGTTTTGAGCGATTTGCCCTACCATAACTGACTAATGCTGGACAATCCACAGCATTATCTAGCATCAAGCAAAGTAGAGCTTGTGTTATGAGGACTTACTAGATGACATATATATTTTTTTATTTTACATACTTTTATTTTATAACATACATTTGCAGATCGCGCAAACATTTAACCCAAGGTGGGAATTGTACAACTCACGTTCGATAGTCAGATCCTTCAATATCAAAAAGGATTTTTTTAAATTTTAAAACCAAACTAGCTACGCCCGGCAGCTTCACCGCGTTAAAGTTAACCAAGAAAATGTAACAATGGCTTATTTCAGGTACAGATACAAGTATTCAGAAAAACTTCTATGCCTATTCAAAATTTCAGCTGGTTCTGTAGTTTTGGTGTGAAGTAACATAAATCCATCCATCTATAAAAACTTGCGTATTTATATGTTGATGGTTTGCTACGGTTTGACATAAAATGTGAAAATATACTACCTAATAAAAAGCTGTTAAGGTTTTAATAGAGACAATTGCTGAATTTATGTTATTTGTTTGCAGTTAATATTTGTGGGACTTCCAACAGTTTTTTATTTGTGGATATTGTATGGTTATCATTGCAAATAGACTATGCACTATTTGCATACTGTTTCAAAATAAATTTACAGCCAACACTGCGTAAGGCAAACGGTCTAAAAGATATATATATATCGGTATTTACCTGGAAAATAATATTAAAAAAATAATCTGGACAATCTACACAGGGTCATTTAGCCCCAAGCTAAGTAGAGCTTGTGTTATGGGTATTTGATGACAGATATACTTAATTATACATTACATAGATATATTTTTATTTATTATACATAGAAAACACCCAAAACCCCGAAACAAATATTAGCAGATCCTACAAACATATGTCCCGGGGCGGGAATTGAACCTGCAATGTCCTGAGTCGCAGGCGTACCTTTTCCCGCCGCGCTATATCGGTAGTTGACACTTAAAACTTTCATCCAAATATTCCAAAAGAGGAACAGAGGATATCATCATCAGGATCTATCAGTCGTAACTCAATATTTTTCGTCTGTGAGTGTGTATTTACGAGCCGTTGAAAACGAGCGTCCCTTCTAATTATTTTTCAACGCTGTGCACTCAGCAATTGAGGGTTTGCGTGTCACTAGCACTTCATGCCACTTCACGGCCAATTTGCGCTCGCCGTACACCCCCTCACTAAAGTTGTCACTAACTCACTTCCGCCCGAACAAAAATCTGCCTCGCCATCCGACACCACATGTACTGAATACTTTAGCACTGTGAATTGGGACGAAACAAAGCGAACGGTTGTATATTATTGTCGGGCCCAATTAAAAATGTTCGTTTTGCCGCGTCAAATGGAAAAATTGTTTTATTACCCGTTTTTAGGCAAACGTTTCTCATTAGGAAAAAATAGGTCGGTTGATTTAAAACGGGTTCTGGCATTTATTGTTACTTTTGTTTTTCGCATTCGTGCCTACAACACCTGCCTTTATAATGTGAAATTCATGTTTTTAAAACATTTTGAATTTAACTTGTCAAAGTTTCAAATTCAGAACTTATTACTCCATGAGTTTTTATAAGTAAAACCCTAATCGTAGTCGTGATAAGTTGCCAGTTAAAATAACAAAATAGGTTTCCGTGGTTCGGAAATGGCCGGATGTGAAGACATCCGGCAATCTGTCCGTGACCTAAGACGGCTACTTCCGGCTATCATGCAACTGCCTTTTTACAGAAACCTGGCAAAACCACCATACTAAATATGAATTTTAAATTGTGATAATAATCGGCTTTTCCCCGCTTTACGAATGTGACTATACCTAACTAGAAAGTATATACTTTGAAAGAAGTGTTTCTTTGATTATGATGAAATGCTATTTTTTTATCTCAGGTATTTCATACATACACGTTCAATTGTTCACTTAAAGCAAATTGTTAAATTTGACCAGCGTACACGTGGTACTTATATGATATATAACATATAAGTACCACGTGCACGCAGAATATATGCGAAATATACCTTTTCTTCATTTACGTTTTGTTTTAGAAATTTGTGGGAGTAATCACCGGCTTTCCACCACTGTAGGTTGTCACCACTTGCTTGTAGTCTTGTGCTAAATTTAATGAATGAATTTGTTTGAAAAACTGCCCCCAACATCTTCCTCACTAAATTGCAGCTATTAAAAATTTAGATTTTCATGAGTTGTTGTTCAGAGGGTATTAGATAGAAAACACTCAAAGCTATGCCAAGATATACAAAGCTCTGTGGTGTCAAGCAATAGGTATCTTGCCATCTAGTAGCATCCAGTTAGCGAAGATCGGCTTTGACTTCGTTGATCCAGCCTCGGGCGGCTGATTGGCCCACGGGCCAGTTTTTCTCTCAAACCGCCTTGGAGTAAATGGATAAGCAGCAGTAAACTCCTGCTTTCGGTGTAAACGTGGTTTAATCCCCAGTGATTAAGTACTCGAAGATAGCAGATACGATTGTTGAACAATGTCGGTTAGCATTGTAGAGTTAGCCTTTGAACTTCCGTGTCTTCAGCAGTTGTTGCCGATTAATTGAAACGGAATATACCTTTGTGGAGTTAGATAATTTTAGCTAGTTAGATAAGATGATTATCTTGAATAAGAAGTTATTTTGGATTAAGCTGGTAGAGCTCTAGGTGATTTAGTTTGACTAAAATGAAAGTAAATTGGATGCTATCGCTAAATAATTCTATTTAGCGTTGTTGATTAGTAACACACAATATGCCAACGTAAACGTGTTCTTGAGTGGAGACTATGATTTGGCAAACGTAGAGTAGAACGCCCTCTGGCCAGGTGGAATAATGATCTGCGAATGACTGCTGGTAGATGCAGGATGCGGCAAGCTGAAGATAGGGCGCTATGGCGCTCATTAGGGGAGGCTTATTTCCAGCTGTGGACTAATATAGGCTAATGTAATTAATGATGATGATCAATGTACATGTAAACACATGCGCGTGTTACGTAACAACGACTTGACTTGGGTAAACGTATCAATGGAAGTTGTCTCATTAAAAGATATGAAATAGAAAACTCTCAAGCATCTAAAATGTTACATTCAGTTTAGATTACCTCAAATCCTTGCGAAACAAAACTTCAACCTCATATGAATCCTAAAGTTCTAAAATAAATCTAAAATTCTATTACGTAACAATAAAAGCATAAGTACTTCAGGAGCACTGCACCGCTAAAAACTCACTATGCTGGTTTTTAAAGCAAATGTATTCCATATTCTGTGCTTCTGTCCCGAGACGCTACTAAAACCAAACATTTTGACTCGGGCAGCAATTTAAAACAAGCTAGCCAGGTGTGCATACATTGTTGGGCAGAAGTCTGCAAACTTACCTTTCTTTGCCTTACAAACTCTGGTTTGTGTAACTTACAAAGCCTGATAGAAAATTTTGGTTAGGCACATATTTGTTCTGTAAGGGAAGGACTTTCGCTTCCCCTGAATAGTGCGTCGTCGTTTGATTATTTGGCATGTTTTTAAATACTATACAAACTACAAAAAAAGCTTTACAATGACAATGACTAAAGTACAGACTGAAAGTACAAAACACAAAAAAAAAATCACATTTTTACAATGGACGGCCTTATCGCTAAAAGCGATCTCTTCCAGACAACCTTTTGAATAAATCAAAAACTACTGATCAGATCTCCTTCTAGTGTATTATAATACTATAAGCACCAGATTTAGAAAAAAGTTCCGAAGATCAAATTATTAAAAAAAACTATCTCATTCAACCTCCATTTTTTAAGTACCTAATTGAAAAAAAAGAATACCTACCCACATGTATGAGTTTAATTCCAATTCTAAGGATACAGTTGACACCACTCGAAAGTCACTTTAGAAGTACTCAAATAAATATAAAAATGTCGTAAAACTTTTATCTTTTTATTACTATTCTGAAGGAGAAATATAAAACAATTTCTCACTACCGTGCGCCGCAACAATGTATGGAGTAAACAAACGTTTACTTCTCTCCCTGCGACTTTTTCCTATTAAATTTTCAGGAGTTCAAACAGGGAGACAGTAAAAATTTAACTAAGATAAGAAGTCTTGCGATGACGTACTTCCCTGAAAAATAAAATGGGGAAGACCGAAATACGAGCAACGTAATTTGTTTTATTCGACTAACAGCAAAAGACAATTTCAATTAGGAAGAGACTTTGTAATCTCATATTAACCCAAAATTGCCTTCTTTTCGGCTTTTATCTGCGATGTGTTTTCGTTTTAAACTGCGGGAAAAACTATGTACAGTCAGTGAAAAAAATCGTAAAACAGAAGTAATTGAAAATCTTTTATGAGAATAACAAAGAAATGTTATGCTTTGTAAGTTATGTTGTTATAGGTTATTTGTGACGTCGTATAGGGAATGGTCCAGTAGGGGGTTTGTGTGGGGCGTGGGCTGATGTTATAAGCTGTTTTTAATATAGGGCAAAATTTTATTTCTATTCGCAATTTTGTATCTGTTACACTTATTACACCCAAAATAAAATGTTTGTTTGAATTGATTGACCAGTACAGCTAGTCCATTAAAATATTGTAGTATCCGAAGTACATGACACATTATACATATTATAATGAGTCTTTGTATATGTAATAAATAAATAATGCAAGACAATCCACACAGCATCCTAAGCAAAGAATGTGATTACATAATGTAAGTACATATTTATATGGATAATTTGAGCTATCTTTAAACGTTTTGCAACAGTTTGCAATTTGCTCAATAATTTAAATTATAAGTACTAGTAAAAAAAATTATTCTGTTCTTTGAAATTTTCCCAAATAAACTCTTGCATTTTACGTATTTGCAAATGTCAATCCTTAATATAAATTTCTTTTTTTGTTTTAATTTCGGTAAGTACACTTTAGTGGTTTATATCTCGTAACACTAAAATAAATCGAATTCTCACTTTGAACCCCAATCTATCATTGTTTATGAAATCATTCTGAAGAATTTTCATACCAAAGTGAAGTAAAAATAATGAAATATAAAAGGTAAACCGCGTTACGTTCGTGGGATAATTGTGTCAGCCATGGCTTTACCTTGTTACATCCTTCTTACTGTAATATTTTTACGGAAAATTCTGAATTTCATAAGAATAACAGAAAAATCCAACATCCATCCAACCTGCGCTTTATACACGTTTAACAATTTTGATTTCGGTCATAATTGTACCAGTATATGCATTAAAAATTATTATCATTCTTAATTAATAATAAAATAATTAGCTTAGAAAGATTATAATTCTTCAAAAACTACTAGAATGAAGTAAAGAACACGATTAAGATTTTTGAAGACTCTATATACCTAACTAAATGAAGAGTTAAGATGTTTATGGTAATTCAAAGCTATCAAATACTGGCTAAATATTAATATACATTTCGGATAAAACTGACTTTTACAACACGCCGGTAATTATACTCCTTCGATCCGGATTTTTGCCCCCATAACCAAGGGTTTTGCTACTAACTATGGTGCACAGAAGGTGCCAAAACGTACAGAAGATTAAAAAAAAGAAACCATTCTATAAATATACAGTGAATACCCTGAAGTACCTAATTTACATCTTGTAGATATAAATTTCAATAGAATGTCGGCATGAATAAGAAGTAAACACTTCCAATCCATAAACAATCGCATAGCTTTTCCGAATAAGAAAATTTAATTTCGCTCCTTCCCAATAAATTATTTTTAAATGAGATTGCATCCTCCAGAAACTCAATAAAAACCACCCATAAAACAACTTGTTGTAAATCGAATCGCCCTATAGCCAGTTCGATTAATCCAAAAAATACTTGACATCTGTTTGTACGCACAAATTATACTCTACCGACACTTTAAAGGAATACCGGATAAAACGTCGGCGTAAACTAATTCCGCCGATCAAACTCCGAACTCCAATAAAAAGGAAAAAGTCCAATATCACATCAAGCCCGGCTAAATTGGTTAGCTATTACATTGGCGATTTAACGTCACAGCCTTTGAAAACTGAAAAGTGCACTCGCTCCATAAGCCAATACCTAATAACTTAACCTTCCGACTTTGGAACATTCAACGAAACTTAATTTTCAGTGAGTGGGCTGAAGCTGGCCCCTACAGGACCATAACTACATAAAGAGACGGAATAGCCCCGAAAAAACTACTGTAAACGTAGCACATGTGTACTTTTGAAGCCCAGCAAAATCAATTTTCGTTGGCCTTTGATTCAACTTCGTACCGTTTACCTTAGTTTACATCCGTTCATTTATCCGTTATCATTATTATCAGCCCGTATACGTGAACTGTTTCACAGGCCAAAAGACGCAACGAGTAGACCTCTATACTTTATTTAATTAAACGTTATATCTCATTAACGTTGCAAATTAACGTTATTCATTTTCAGAACCTGCAATTACCCTGAACTCCGCTGAAGACATAAAAAGACTATAAAGTAGAGTTTAAATAAGGCACCTGCCCGCAGACCGTCGCAAAAAGTGAAATGGTCAAGGTAAATCAGTGAATTTCCTCGCACTACACGTCACGCTACCTTCGTGTTGGGATATTTTCACTTAATCCATTAACATCACTACATTGTTGCAGTAATCATTAACTTTATGTGACCCCACCGTAGATAACGATTTTCTATTTTAACTTATCTCAATATGCTTTAAATTTTAATAACCATATAAATCAATAGATAGTTGTGTTTAACGATAAGTTAAAATTAGTTTTCTGACATAAATAATTATTGAAAATTGTAATAAATTCAAAAATAAGTAACCTAGTGTACGAGAATGGAAAAAAATCTTATTCAGGTCTGATTTATTTATCGTTTACGTGTGAAACAATAAGTGACGAAAGCACATATACATTCACTTTATGGTTTCACGAATTAAAATATATTTTAATGGTATAACTTTTTATAAAAAAACACTTACTTCTTATATTATTTTGGTCATTGTTTTATAGTCTAAAATTTGATTTGTCTTTGTGCTTACCTGGAAACCTAAAACTATTCATTGATTTCTAATTTAAGGTATTGTACGTTGCATTTAAATATCTAATCCTCCATCAAGAATCCATTCTCTTATTTATCTCTTAGTATTGTGAATAATTGAATCATCATCATTAAATATCTTACGTGTTTATGTTATTTACGCTTTTGTGTTTTCTAATTTTCTATAAACACATTTTTTCTTAGTTTTCTGGCACATTAATTTTAATTTTCATCTGTGTTGTCTTCTTTATAAAATATACTTATTTCCCATTTCACCGGTAACTAACTTAACTATTTTTTACATTCAAACTCTTTTTCCTTTAGATTAAATACGTTTTATTTATATGAGTTGAAAATAAAATATGTATTTAAATATAATATAATACCAAGTACGTAGGTAATTAAAATGATTCGCGGAATTGCGGTTACCGACTATTCAATTTCATACGAATAAAAGCTCATTACAGAATGGTAATGTTCGAAGTGCGGTCTCAGTCAAATAGGTTTTTCGACCATTTGCAAAGTATAGTAAAACAGAATTCATTAATAACTGTTCATAATGCTCATATTATAAAAGTTGTAAATATGACAGTTTTGTTTAACAAAGGTCTGTAATACAGTAATCGGTTATCAGGTATATCGACTAGCGATTTATTTTTGTTTTATTTGGAGAACAAACAGTTGTACAAACAGGAATAATTAAACTTAAAAAATAACTCTTAACCATTTAAATGTCTTCGCATGTAAATAAGTAATTATTATTTAATAAAAAAGGGGAGAAAAAACGTTTTCCTAATGTCACAAAATTTATCGTTTATTCTGAAAGATAGCTAGATTGAATTTAAAATGGCGATAACTGTTCGTTTGTATACTTTTCGTTATGTTCTTTACAACAGTGGAATAACAAGCGTTGATGATAATGATGATGATATTCTTTGTTCAGGTTAGGTTTCCTAAACTGCCAGTATTTATGTGCATGTTTGATTATCAGTAGTCATTGAACCAGCTTTTTAACCTTTGCAATGCTGCGGTTGTCCTCTGTCTTGTGTTTGACGTGTAAATTGTATTGTGGTTCGAAACTGCACATATCCGGTTTGAAAACTACATTGAAAATTATATTCATAGTTTATTTGCAACGGACGTGTTTCTGAAATTTAACCCAATTGTTGGAGGTAATGATGTTATGATATTCAGATTTGTTTTGTTGTTTCACTAAAAGATATTTTGTTTCCGGCGTGATGACGACCTCGGTAGGGCGATGGGCGAAGGTCCGCCAGTGACGCAGAAGGTTGCGGGTTCGAAATGGTCTTGGTCTAAAGTTTGCACGATCTATTGAGGTGAGATTGAGTGAATAATGTCCTTCTGGTAAAGTGTATTACATATTAAGCGATATCTTCATTTACTTAAATGTGATGGTGGCTAAACACTCTACCATTAAAAATAATAATAAAATAAAAATAAAGTCTCAAAATCCATTCTATTCCAGTACTAAAACAACACGGTATTCGCGTACAAAAGATTTGCATTAAAAAGGAGTAGATCATCCTTTCTTCCGCGTCGTATCACTCGCCGTTCTTTATCCAATTACCCGAAGATAAATCTCACCTGTGACTGCGGAAGCTGGCTGCAGAATCGGTAATAGTTCGCTTGTATGAAACCTTCACTGGAAGGCTCAAGTATAGGCCAAAAATTCTTATCTGTAATAAATTTACATCACGACATAGAATAAAAAAGTCGCTTTTTCTGTCCCTATGACACTATTTCCCTATGTCCCTTTGAATGCTTAAATCTTTTAAAATACGCAACGGATTTTGATGCGGTTTTTTTTAATAGATAGAGTGATTCAAGAGGAAGTTTTACAAGTATAATAAAACCGGGCGAAGCCGGGGCGGGTCGCTAGTAAATATATAAAAATTTGCAATAAAAGTCCTGCATCCATGAATGCTTACCGAATACATTAGACAGAAAAACCAAGCTAAAGAATAAGCAAGCTGAAGTGGTAGCGGCCCGGTCAAATCACGCGAAAAACCTGCAACCGTTGGAGTAAACGTATTGTCGAGTACAGACCGCGATTCGACAAACGTGGTGTAGGACTCCCTCTGGCAGAGTGGGATGATGATCTGCTGTAGATAGGTGTTTGGCGCTCATTAGGGGAAGCCGTGGACTAATTTAAGTTGAAGATGATGATGATATACCTAGTTAGTCTCCGTTGACACTGGTCCTAGTTGCTGAACACAGCTTGGAGGACATTGATTGTTTGGAAATAAACTGGACTTAAAACAGAAAGTAGATAGAAAATCAATTAACATTCAAGTAAAGACGTTAAAACGTTAGAAAAACTTCCTAGTTCTATAGGTTAATCGATTGCCGTAGGTACTTAAAGTCTCTAATTATCACGCAAAAAGAAAAAGTCGTCAAAATCAGCCTTAGGGTTTTATTGTTGATCACGTATGTATAATACTGGAGAAGATATATTCCAGAGAAGGTAGGTCTGATGTCGTAGTACTCTTGTTTCAGCATTTGGGCTCAGTTTGGTCCATTATGGGAGCATTTTGCTAGCATAGCCGGCTGGCTATAGGTTAGGCTTAACGTCCTGAAGCGCAGAGTCTTCCTGGGATCTTCACAGGCTTCGTGGAGTGACCTCGGCAAGTTGAGGTTTATGTCCAGGGAAGGTAGAGCAAAATCCTTGATGATGGGTCGATTTAGAACTTATTAGTAAAAGTTCAACAGAAAGAAACGATTTTCATCGTTTTTCTAATGATCATTCAATGTGATTAAGATTCCTTGATGATTCTTTCGTGTATTTCTATTTCGCCACGAAAACACCAACTTTGTCTTCGAAGGTCTTCTTTGGGAGAAAATCGAGTGACAAAGGCCCATAAAGAGAACGTTATATTTCTGGAAATCCAACGCTTTTTTCTTCGTTTGACTTACTGATTGTGTTCACGTCTCGCGATACATTATGTGAGATTCAATTAGAGGCCCAGCTATTGTTAGCTGGGGTGTGGGATACGGTTGGACAGGTAAGTGTTTGGTTTTTGGTGTGACCTTTTTTATTTGCCGAACGAAAGAATTATCGAATAGAAACATGAGAAGGTTTGACCACAGGGTTTGACATACAAAGTACTGCAGTTTATTCTATGTATAATATAAAGCTACATATGTATGTATAAGCCAAATTCAGCCTGATCCGTTAAGTATTGTGGGTAACAATCATCCATCTTTTGGATTTAATTTATTATTAGATACGTGAGCTAGAAAAGCATTCGAATCGGAAAGCCGGTAGTGCCAAAATGAGAATCGATTACTGATTATTAGTATTAGTTTCTCAAATTACTGGAATAACTAAAAACTTTGTGGACTATGTTCACGCTGAAAACTAACTCGCAATTGTTTTATGTAAAAATTACTTACTTTGTTATAATTTTCTATTTAGACCCTTACGAATAAAAATGAAGTATATCAATCACCTCTTTATTTTTAACAAAATATCACCTTGCGACTAGTAAATCTCAGTTCACCTGTCAAAACTCCTTACCCACTAACCATTTCCGCTCAGGCGGATCGATTAGATTCCGTATGCTCCCGCGAGTCGACAAATTAGATCGTCTCACTCGACACGGTCAAAAGTCGACGCCGACACTTGACTCTGAGTTTACCCGCTTTACAATCTGCCAGTTTTAAATGTACGGCTTTTGGGATTTGGTTCTGTAGGTTCCGTATTTTTCAAAGAAAGTATCCCGGTCAGAAACTTTATATCGACAATTGCTGTAAAAATCATTTCTCGGCTTGGATGCGACACAACGGCTTCACATAGTGGACCTCTACCTTTTTAGTACCGTATAAAAAGACTTTTTATTTAAACCTTTCTTAACGCCTGATGTTCGTTGTGTATAAATAACCTCCGAGATTGCTTTTGTTGTGTTTTAAATTAGTTTAAAATTTTTACTTTTGAGTTTATTTGAATCCTTAGATATTACATACTTAAATAAATTAGAATTTTAAGTTATTCAAATCAAATTTGCAAGAACTAGTGGAATAGAAAAAATTACAACTAGTATATATCTATAATTGACACCATTGAGCTAATTGCAGACGGTTGCAAACAGTCTAAAGGTAGCTCAATTGATCCATGTCAATAACAGTCGGAAGCGTCCCCAAGAATTAGTTATTTGAATGTCTGTATTTTGAAGCGTAAATGACATGAATAATCGAAATCTATAATGGTTACTAATATTGGTAGGTATATAGAGGTACAG
Source organism: Eupithecia centaureata (assembly GCA_944547425.1). Classification (NCBI taxonomy): domain Eukaryota; kingdom Metazoa; phylum Arthropoda; class Insecta; order Lepidoptera; family Geometridae; genus Eupithecia; species Eupithecia centaureata. The sequence goes on from OX155681.1 coordinate 11,868,643, forward strand.
TATATAGTAATATACAGTTTTGGTGAACAACCGTAATTCGTATTGAAATAAATGAGATAAATTTGCAGATCCGTGAAGCTTACAAAATAATCTTGAACGAAACCGCTAAAAGTTCTATTGAAAACTGAGCTACCGTTAACTCTTCTCCGCTTCAGTTCCAAGATTCCGAAATACCATTCAAACTGCATAGAGCTAACAACGATGCTCTTTGAAGCAAGCTAATCCAAAATCTCGAAAATTTTACAGTTTAGCAGTTTAACAGACAAAAGTCCATACGCTCACTTATCGCTTCATTTACTCATTAAGTAATACATATAGTTGATTATCATAATTTTATTCATAAAAACATTAACTTACAAGCAAACTTTTAGAGTTGATCATGATCTCTAAAAGTATTTGTAACTAAAATAAAACTGCCTTATACAGCCATTTCCATATCAGTCTTGCGATGTGGCTATTAATCTTTGATAACAAAGTCTTCGTACTTACTTACTTACTATCAATAGATATTGAATCTATTGATGATTTCAAGTATGAAGACTTGAGATCGAGATTGCTCATGGATAAACTCCAAGACAAAAATAATTATTTGGCACTCTTTGGATCTGTTGTTTGAGAGGTTCATTATGATTGAATTAAACGTGTGTGTCCTGTTAATGAATAACCTCATCAGCCTCGAAATAAGTTCAGTAGATATCACTCCTTAAAGAAAGGAAAACGAAAGCCCTAAGGCACAAAATCCAATGAATTAACAGACAGCATCATTAACCATCTCAGATAACTCTTCAAGAAATCCCAAATGAAAACTAAATAACTGGATACCTCTTTAAATGCAGCCGCAACGAACCAAGTAAATATTGAACCGCGATTAATACCGTTCCGGTCGTTACTCACGGTACCCTAAAACGGGAAGAGATTTTCCTTTCCCGGTATCGGAAGCGGATCTCATTTCCTCTGACAACATCAAAGTGATAGCAATCGGTTTTTTATCCGAATCAGCAATATTTTGTGAGACTAGTTAGGTGCTCGCAGCCTGATCGGGTTACGGGTACATAATACCCTGGTATTTTGTACCCAATCGTAAGCTGCTATTTGTTAGGGAAAATAGTTTGTCGCAATTGAAGTTAAACGATTTTTGTGGTGGCACAGAGCAAATTGAAAATAGGCTTTTAAAATGAATCGTTTCATTAAAGTTTACTAGTTTTTACCTATGGTTAAATAAATACACGTAAAATAAATAAATATTTTACGAAAATTCACTCAACATCTCCCTAAGCTATGCATAGCTTAGGGCTAGATGATGTTGGAGCTTGTGTTTTGTGTAGATAGATTTAAACTAGATAACTGAATGCAATACCATACTGTACATAGATAGAATTTTTTTCACACAGAATACATCCAGGTCGCCCTTAACAAATATCTCCCGAAGCGAGATTCGAACCCGCAACCTCCCTCGTTGTCATTCCAATTTACCTGAGAATCTTCAGTCTTGTTTAAATAGTACTATCAAAACTCCGCAAGCTATAAATGTTTGTAAAATTTTGTTTGAAATGTGTGTTTTTGGTCAAATGTTTCGGACATCCAGAAATATATTTGAGTGATGAAAAATTACGTGGGTATTCGGCGTTGATGAAGGGAGTGGATTTGATTTATTTGCATGTTTTGAATTTTCGATGAACACAAGCGTACTCAATTTTAATATGTTTTTCAAATAGAGCTTAAAGGACGAAAAACGTTATGCGTAGTATGATTTTTTTTTCTGTATTGGTTTTTATTTATTTTATTATGGTTTATTCGGTGAACAAACAGTTGTACCCAAAAACATTAGTCGTAAAAAATAACTCAACCATTAACATGTCCTTTCATATAAATGTATTGGTAAATGTCCATTACTTGGTATTAGTTACAAACAGTTACAAAATACACGATGTTAAGGTACTATGATAGCAAAAATATAACTTTGTAGACCGAATACTTTCTTCATTAAAAGAAAGATTAAAACTTGACGAAGTCATCTCCAAACTCGCTCTTTCGATTTGATCAAGGCGTATTACTCGTCTTAATGTGGAAAACAGCTTAAAATTTCCAAAAACTTGCTTAACCTTTCGCAAATTTTGTTTCTTCTTTATGACCCCACGGACACATACGTAGACACATAAACACAAAACAAAACCACCGTGCAAACTCCAACCACCTATGAGCATTCCCAACCCAAAAATAGCACTTTCGAAATCTCTTACAAAGTTTAGGAAAGTTCGCAGTGACATCTAGCGCTAAATTGCCCGTCAATTCCCAGGTGCTTACCAAGTTTTGCGCATGCCCTGTTGCTACATTCAGTTGTGTGCGCCGGAGCGTGAGGTACCGGCAAGGATATTGGTCTGTTATTTGTTTGAAAATGATTCTATCTCTTCCCACAAGCATATATTGCTCCACTGTTAATCATGTCTTCGCCAAACAATGTGGGACTTGCTATCAGAAGTCAAAAACGTTAATTCTTTACATAAAATAAGAACTTAGACAAGTCAAATTTTAAAGTATAAATATTATCAAACTAATATGTGAAATAAGGTGTTCGTAAGTTGAAAGTCTTCTTTAATTTAGCTAATTACCAAAGTGAGGAAAATCAAAAATGTTACCTATTTGAATTTCAAGAATTGCTTTTACTAAAGGACGTTTTTGTAATACACTTCTAAAGATTTTTTGATTTTGGAGAATTTATTAGCTTTTACCTCGTCAGTATACATCTGGAAACCTTTTCCTAGGAAATAGGGCTCTTGCAGTAATGCTTTTTAGAACCAGAGACGAGCTTTATGTCCGCCGCAAACGGTGAATCAAATTAAACTGATAGTCAAATTGCGAAATTAAATTACACCTGATACCAAAATTAGTTGGACCTAGACAATGTAATGTTGAAATATTTGTAGACGTTAACCTCTGTAAGTCGTAAACCAAAGATATTGCCCCAGTATTGTCTCCGGCAGATTATTTCCTCTAAAGTTCTGTCGCTTTTATTCAAGAAAACTGGCTTTTCTTTAAATGACCGTAAATTCTGAACCGCTAAATGAAATGCACGCAAAAAATATAAGGATGTAAACATTTCTTCATCATTAAATTATTTCATCCCTATATTTTGCCCGGAATTGTTTCTAAATATGTATGTATGTTCATTATTATTAATATTATATTATTATTAATTCGATACCTGGACTTATATAATAATATTTCATATAACTATGAAATGATTTCAAATTAGAATTGTAAAAGGTAAGGCGACGGAACAGTCACTATCATTAATTACGTTAGAATGTCCCATCCTAAGCGAACATACAAATAGACTTTCTATCATTTTGAAAGTTATAAAAACATTTATAGTGCATGATTATATTCACGTTTTCATGTACGGTTTCAATGAACAGTTTTCCTTCGTTTTACGTAAAAATACCTAAAAATGTTTGAATTTTCTATGTCGTAGTAAGTAGGTACTAAATCTTTTATGCTGATCTAACTCACCCAACCTTTCTGTGCAACGACGAAGTTTATAGTCATCGCTGCAAGAGCACAGTAACTATAAGTTAAACCTCTTTGAGATTTTAATTCGTTGGTCAACGTCCACAAATGTCGGCTTTCAAAGTTCAACCGTAGCACATCCAAACAGCACCTAGTCTTAATGCGGGCACAAGTTTGCGTTGATTAAAGATAGCTATATCAGTTTCGTGAACCTTTCATCAGAACACAAAGGACAAGTAATTATATCTAAGAGGGCAACATCTGGTCTTATCGTGAAGGGCTGCACCTCAGCTGGCCATTTCGAATAAACTCCATATCTCGCTGTCAAAGACCCTGCGTATTGTTTTGACTTGATTAAAAACTCACGTAACTCGCTATTATCAGTAAGGTGAATTTAATATGACTAACACGTTTAAGAGGGTGCAATAGCTGATTTGTAAATCAAACTATAGCGAGATCTCACAACTCAGAGACTCTTGGGATATTTTTTTTTATTACAAAATATAAATAATATAATAATAAATAAATAAATAAATAATGCTGGACAATCCACACAGCACCATCTAGCCCCAAAGTAAGCTACTCAAAGCTTGTGTTATGGGTACTAGATAACTGATATATTTAATACATTATATACATATATAGATATTTTTTATTATACATATAAACACCCAGACCAACGAAACAAATTTCTGCAGATCGTGCACAAATTTGTTCCGAGGCGGGAATCGAACCCGCAACCTTCTGCGTCGCAGGCGGACCTTCGCCCACCGCGCCACATCGGTCGTCTAATATATTCACTAGTCTTAATTTTTTCTATTCCTTGATTGTAATTTTCATTGTTAATAAAGATTTTAAGCATTTTAAGCATCATCATTAATTATCTGGTTCCTTTAATCTGAAAACACAAGAAAAAATCTTATTTTAGCGTATTTATTGATTTCTCCTATACATTTTTGCTTGAACCGTTTTGAAGTTTTCTTTACAGTTTTTTAAAACTTGCCTAATCACACTTTTTACATAAGCTTATACAAAACGATTTGAAACGAAATTATTACTGGCTGTGTTATAATTTTATATTATTCCTTGTTTCAGGTATGTTCATAGCATCCCTACTCTATAAAAGTCCTTTAAAAGTTTTGGTAAGTCAGAACGATTAGGAATTAATAATGATTTCAATTTCTTCCATTCAATTATTTTAAATCAGAAATTTTCTCATCAAAACAAACGGTTGAATCATTACACTAATGCAAGCCTATTTCTATCTCCATGAGTCGTCATAAATAATTGCCAATTTTAGTTTTCACATAATCAGCTATTTAGAAAACTCATTTAGCCGGGGAATTAATGGATATTTTAGCCGCCGCTTATGAGGTATAAATTATAATGTTCTTATTGAGCACAAACTAATATTAAACCTGCAATTTCGAATCACTTCAGCGTAGGTAGAGTCTAAAATCCTGCTTGATTTTTGTAAAATACATATATCAAACTAATATGCTATAACTATAATGCGAAAGTTTGAATGGATTGATGTTTGTTAAATCTTCACTTCAAAACTACTGAAGAGATTGGGATTAAAATATGGGTTACTTTTTATAAATTTTCACACGTGATAGAAAACAACCATAACTATAAACAAATATCTGTATAAGATCATACAAATATTTGTCCCGAGGCGAGAATCGAACCCGCAGCTCCTACTCTGGCGGTCGTCAAAATAAATAAAATAATTGCTGTTGTTTATTTCGAGAAAAAATAACAGCCGTGTATTTTGAGCTTCGCAAACGTACAGAAACTGAAAAAATTTAAGGACTCAGTACGATGCTACGGACTGAAGTGCTATTTTCTGAAAACTGGATAAATATTTGCTTTTAATCAGCGAAGTTCTCTGTAAACGCTTTATTTGAAGCCTTGGAGAACTCTAACGGATTTATAATTAAAAACTGCCTTGAAAATGTCAGTTAAGTTCTTGCAAATGTACATTGCTAGGTATATATTTAAAGGTTTTAACTGTTAGTTTTATACATCAACTAGCGACCCGCCTCGGCTTCGCACGGTTTTATTATACGTGTAAACCTTCCTCTTGAATCTCTTTATCTATTTAAAAAACGCATCAAAATCCGTTGCGTGGTTTTGAAGATTTAATCATACATAGGGACAAAGAAAGCGACTTTGTTTTATACTATGTAGTGATAGCTCGAGAAGAATTTATCAATAGCTTCATCTGCTTGCAGCTTTGTTCATTTACCACTAGTGGCCTATTATTTATAGTATAGTTTATTGGTACATGCCATAACGTCAATCTTCTTGTCTTTCTTAAATATCTGTTTTGCTATTTTATTTTGAAAAAGATATAAAATGCTAAAGTTGATAGAGTTTCGCACTTTAGCTTATTTATGGATTGCTTGGTTTTAAGATACGTAACGGTGAACGAAGCCGTGTACAGAAAATAGTTGTTTTTATACGTATTTTCTTCTTTTTCGTGGCTTTTGCGACAATTTGACACAATCAAGTAGTTTTCTGACGATTTTGAGTGTTTAGTTGAATTTTAGCAGCAACTTTATCAAATTAGTAGTAAACGATAACGATAAGTTTTTCAATGCTAATGTGCAAACAGCGTTTCAAACAGTAGTAATTGTGTTTTAATTAATTAACTTTTGCCGTCTGTCTGTCAGTTGCAGATTTTAGGTTAATTACAGAGCAAGTATTAAATTGTTCAATATCTGACTATAAAACGCGATAACAGTTTATTGGCGGAACTATAAGCTTCACCGCTAAATAACATTTGTAACGTCATGAAAAGTATACGCTGCCCTGAAATAGGATTCTATTTAAACATACATAACTCTTTGTACTTGGAATACAAGGAATCTTGTTTTTAATAAGTTGAATCTAATTATGCATTGTAAGTTACATATCTACGTTTTATCCAGGTATCTGAGCGTAGCCCCGGGCTTTAGCAAGATTATAATGGAAATGGTTATTCTATACTGTTTATCATAATATGATAGGTTGCTTTTATTTTATATCCCACTTAATCTAGTACTATTTGAGATGCCTATAGAGATCTGTCTTTGTTTTTCGGATGCCAGAGTTCACTTTGGTTTCTAATCCACAGGATTTTCTTTTGACGACTCAATATTTATCTTGGTATTTTTGTTAACTTCGCCTTAAACAATTACCTCCCTACTTTAATTATAAAATCTGAAAACTTGTCAGTACCTTTGTTATTAGTTTGTAGATGAAAAGTTTTCATTGGAAATCCGTAAAATCTACAAGCATTTTCAGCTAAGAAAACAAGGGCGTATCCCTCCAATTTACGCTATAATTATGACGTCATCGGAGAAGGATTTAATTAAAGGCCTTTTTAGAGGCCTTCGGGGTAATTGGTGTTCAATGCTTTCGTAGTCCGAGATCCGCTTCCTACTTAGTGATTATGTGTAGATATTCTGGAATGTTGGTTTTACCCGGATGCTTATCACAACATTGTATTCATGATTTAATAGGACTAAGACAACGCTGTGACGAAATAGCGAACAGCACTTGACTCGCATTGTATGGTTTCAATAATTTCTAGTTTTTTCCACAGGAAGAGATGGAGTAAAACTGTAAGCCACAATAATATATTTTTGCAGATCGCAGCTCAACTTATGTTTCCATTTCTGTGTAGGTTTTTTTGTTTTTGTAAGGATTTTGAGTGCTATCCGTTGATATCCTACAAACCGTTACCCAATTATGGCTAAAATTACTTCGGTCGGTGAAAATCCAAACTGTGCCATTCGCACTCAACCTTCGGTGAGATACTGTTTTTCCCCTTACTATGTCTGCAGAAGAGCAGTGGAAATCTTATTTGGCAGGTATTTAATTAAAATGATTTAAACTAAATAAGCTAAGAAAACTTTTGGCAACTTTCTATTACTTTAAAACCCCTGACTTGACTACAAACCTTGTTATTGTGATTCACGTGTCATTTGTTTTGTTTTGTTGGTAGCGTGTTGATATGAGGCTTTAAAATAGAGAACACAGTTAAAAAGGCCTTGAACCAATTTGGAATTATTATATATTTAAATGTTACTAATGGCCCATTTAAATGTTATCAAAATTTAAGAAAATGACAAAAATGTAAAAATTGTTTGATATTTTCGAGGTCAAAACAGCTACTAATTGCTGATAAAGTTAGAACTGAAATCGGTTTTTTATATCACTTTTGCTTGTCAACTGAGAGCAGCTAGGTTGTCAATGAGATGGCATGTCCAAAAATCACCGGTGGATGCCACTATAATTTAGTGCCTTTATGTAAAAAAACGACAACTTTTCAGTTACCTTCGAAACATCTCCGACAACTTGGACATTAGCTATAAAATTGCCTATTTGTAACAACGATTTTTGACATAAGGTAACAAAAGGTAAAAAGGTAACAATTAAGTAAATTAAGTATTTTTATAAAATATTGTAATAATGATGATTTGTTAAAATTAAGCGATGTGGTCGCTCAAGACAAATCCTCGTGTGGTAAAAATAAAAAAGCTAACGCCTCTCTGATGTAACGGTTGGTTCACACTGGAAACGCAATTTCCTTATTTTGCTATGGACCTGTTGTACATACCGAAATGTGTTATATATACATAAACACCCACCATATTGTTGTACTCGTCTACGGGATTATTTAACACGTGCCGTGCCCGGATGATCCCGTTCTTACTCCACAAAGGAGTGTGGTTGAAAGTTAATTAAATTTAAATATGTGAAGAGCCTTTGTTTTTAGCCTTAGCAACTTTTTGCTGGTTATTTTCTCGCTGTTTACCTTTTGAAACCTTGAAGCCTTGTTTTCCTGATTTCCTTTTATAAAGTCTGATAATTAACTCTTCTGCATTTTTTAATCAATTATTAAAAATTCTATCGCTAGCAAATGCTTGAACTAAGAGAAGAGAAGTTAAACTTTTATTTTAGTATATGTTTTTTCTCATAAATATGCCATCTTTTGACCACAATCCCATTTACTGTTAAATGACGATGTAGCCAACTATTAAGACGGTCAGAAGAAAGCTTTTTTGTCTTGAAGAGACTTTCGACGCGAACATGTTTGTTTTTCATAATTTGCCACTTACCCTCGCAGCTGCTAGGAAATGTAGGATATTTTCTGTTTCTTCTAGAGGAGGCCTTTATCCAGGAGAAGACAGTAGAGGTTATTGATGTGACGGTGATGTCTACATAGATGTATTTAACCGGTACACGTTTGTATTTGTATGGTCAATGGATGCATATACCTTTATACGTTACAATATGGTCTCTATTGTGGTAAGGCTTTAAGCTCTGGTCTTTTACACAAACCGATTGAAACTTTATTAACAGAGCCAATAAAAAGTCAATACACTGTTAAACTACCGAAAATTATCGTTTTTAATTAATTTTATTTGCCCATTGAATCGGTGAGTCCGTGTAAAAAGTCGATGGTAGCAATTCATGTTGGTTTTAAAATTTCAGACCAAATTAAATGAAATAATTATTTAACTTTTGCAAATAAGTTAAATACTTTTCGCATTCGGTATTTTGTTTACTTACTCGTGGCCTGAATCTGGTAATATAATCATAACTACAAAAATGTTATCAACACTAACCAAAGTATAGTAGATAACGCTATCTACAATAATTTTCTTTGGTTCAATATATTTAATTAGTGTATTAAATCAATTTCTATCTATCTATGTGTTGGAAAACCACCTTGGACAGCAATTACCCTAAATAAGTCCCTCGTTTAGCTATGAAACGTTAATGGTCTTCTAAACTAGGTAGCTAACCCACTTATACTCATGTCTGTTTATTGAAAGCTAGTAAAATATGTAACAAAATCATAAAAGGTAGTATACAAAATTTACAAATTATAAAGCAACAAAAAACTCTCTCATTATACACACAACTGTTCTAAATTCAATTGACGTCATTCATTGCGATATAATAGACTTTCGTAAATAGTCAGCGTAAATAGTTTGCTCCAAAACTCTATTGTATTTTGGGTATATCAGTTGTCCAGTCACTGTCTCGATACACGTGAACTGGATTATTGAGCCCTCTTTCGTTAAAAAAGTTCTGATGAAACATTGTTGGCTAATTTACTGTACCTACTCATCAAAATAACACAGGCTACAGTTTGAAACTGAACAATTCATGAGATATTCTACGCGTTCAAACAACCGCTGCTGTGGCGCGTGGTCTATTTAATTAATTAATCTCAGGTGTAATCAAATACACTCTACTGTATCGGCGAGCGATGAAATACCGATAGTGGATGGAATAAGGCATGGATGCGGACTATTCAAAAAAAGTACATTGTTCATCAATGAGAGAAAGTTCCTGGTTCTTACCGTGTGTCATTTGAGACCCAGGCGTAGCCGAGGACCTTAAAACACACGAGGTAGAAATCTTACATTCTCCTGAGTGAAATCACATCATCCACAGCTAAATTTAGGAGGGAAATCATCGTTTACAAATACTCAAAAAATTACTGTACCTAAATACTTGATGGCGCGATTTTCTCTTTGTTCTTCATTTGAATTTTTTGTTCCGAGAACCAAAGAGTTTTACTCCTAGTCAGCCATATGATATCTGGCAAAAAAGTAAAAACTTTTTGTAGTGACCTGCAGTACCATAGATAAATGAAATTCCAGAAAATAAAAAATATGGCGTTAGAGATGGATTGACAAATGAAATTCCGTAGAGTTTTCCGTTCCGCATTTCAGTACGCTTGCAATGACGTACGTTCTAGCCCGTGTTTGGAAAATGTATAAGTCACTTTCCGAGTAAGTTTTTTAATATTATTTAGATGCTACACTACGCTATGCTATTTGAGGTCTACGCCATACAGATTCACTTTTAGTAGAAACGTCCGGAGCGTCAATACCTATAATTTACGATCAGTTTTTGGGGTATAAAATGATCAGAACTCCATAAAATAATATTAAAACGTAGCACTGAATAAAATATGAAAGACCCCTCCAATTCAATCCTAATTTGCCCCTTACCCCGAAACCTAAAAATCATTCCGCTCTATTATGCCTCGCGTTTTGTCAATCAATGGACCATGCTAGAAGAATGACTCCTATCAATACTGGGTGCTTACTTACGGGCACATATGTCTTACTGAGTCTCTGCCTGGGGTCTATGGATTTCGCTTCAATGATACGTCTCTTAAAGTTAAATTGAGGATGAAAACGGTCGTGTGCGGTTTTCCGATCTGACAGATTAGAGGAAATGGTGTGACTAATAATGATTTGCTTTATACATGACTAGTATCTGACCGCGGCTTCGCATGCATTGGTTGCATGGAAATTGAAAAAAATTGTGTACGATCTGCAGAAATTTGTTCCGTTGGTCTGGGTGTTTTCTATGTATACTAAAAATATCTATCTATGTAATGTATTGTATTAAGTATATCAGTCATCTAGTACCCATAACACAAGCTCTAGCTTGGAGCTAGATGCTGTGTGGACTGTCCGGAATTATTTATTTATTTATTTAAAAATGTTTCAAGACTATTTCAATCTCGTGGGAACTGATTTAAGGCATGAAAATTAGCCTACGTTTTATTCTATAGGCCTAAAACTATGTCTATTCAATCTGTTCGCCTGATCCGTTCAGAAGGTTTTAGGTGAAAGAGAAACAAACATCCTAACAAACTTACGCGTTTATAATATTAGTTAAGATACGGATTTATGAATCAAGCTTTTTGCGATTTTGATTATCGATACTAAATAAATTGACAACTTTAGATTTAGTATCGAACTTTTCAAATTAGTTATAACCGGGTATTAGATAGATGGCTTCATAGGTATTAGAACGTCAATAAGGAATTCGAATTATTATCCCCTAGCAAATAAAGTTTATTCTCGAGCGACAAACGCGCGGCAGGATGAAAACTTTACACCGTAGAACCGCATGCCCTGACTTCGGCCATGTATTTAGTTAAAGTTAAAACAATGCGGCACTTTAATAATATTATAATCATGCCGTATAGTTGATTAAATATCCGCTGCTCAAAATCAAAGTCCTGAAATGAACATTCTTTTGTTACTTTTCTCAACAGTGTAACTAATAACTTTGTTACTAATAACTCTCTATCTATGCTGATGCCATAACTCCTTAAGGTACCTTAATTAGACGGAGCTTGGAACGGTGCATGTTCTTGGTAAGACGATGTCTTTCAAAATTACAGCATCACTTTAATATAATATTACGCTGAGCTTTATTAAAAAGCTCAATAAGTTTGTTGGTTGTTTGTCTAGAGATAGTTACGAGAGCTTATTGGGTTTTTGTTTGTTCATTATTTTGGATTACTTGGTGAGTTAGGGCATTGTAGATGAATTTCTATGTTTTAAAACATTTATAAAAAAATAGTGAACATGTATCAGGATTTTTCAAAAAAACACTATGGGTGGAATTAACCAAAAAATCCTTCTTATCGGGTATCTGTGTAGAAAAAGGTTCCTTTCAGCTTTTTAATTTCAGCAGTTTGGGCTGGGCGAAAAGAACAACGTTTTATTATAAACAACTATTATAAAACACCTAAAACCTATAGATAACTATAATAAAACGTTGTTTTCTTTTATATATTTAGATATATTATCTCTTTAGGATCTATAAGTGCGACCCGTTGCGGAATATAACAAATTAAACTAGTATTTACATTTGAAGCTACTGAGCCACTTTTTTGTGTCCTCGGCAAAAAGTTACAAAAACCTATGCTTATTTTCATCACGGTGAAAAACGGGGTTCAATGCCGCTGGCACAAAGCTTGTACTCGTATTTTTAACATTATGCTCTCTCTTTTAAGAGCAAGTTTTCTTATGAATGTTGTAAAAACAATTATACACAGGCAAAAGGCAACATTATGTTTTTCCATTCCACATTTCGCGACAGACGAAACAGACAATCCAATTACGTTTCGTCATATTAAGTTATTATGCAAAATTGGTTCCGTTGTATTTTTGCGTCAAATGAGTTTGTAACAACGTTTCGTCGACAACTTTTTGATTTCCATTTGTTTTCGCCTAACTCCGAAACAATTACCATGAGGGGCTTAGATGAAATGTCTAAAAAAATTGGTCAAGTATGAGTCGAATTTAGATTTTTTTGTATAGTTTTTTTTAATATGACAATAATGAAGTATGTACTTTTTTGTGGGGAGTGTTTCGACTAAAATAGATATTTTGGTTTCGTATGTACGTGATATTTTGATAGATAGAGCAATGAACACCGTACCTACACAGGGCATGGACTGTAAATCAGAATTTTTTTAAAAACAAGTTTTTCGTATGAATGACAAACCGTTATGAAATGTTTTTGCATTTAATTTACCGTAAACCGTATACGTAAGTATTTCGTTTCTGGACCGATGACATGTGGTTTCAATACGAATATCGTTTCAAAATTTAACAACTTTTTCTGGAAGTATTAAAATAGCCACTGAATTTCGTAAATGTCAGTTTTCAACATTAAATCGCAGTTTGAAATGGACGTCAAAGAAGAAACAACAAATAAATTTTTAACTCTTGTTTTATGTTTGAAGTTAGACGGGCTTTGCAAATATGTATTTAAAAAGCTAGTCAGTTACGTTAAAACTTAAATAAGTACACTGCGACGAGGCATACGCAGCTCAAGCGAAAAGCAGCTGGTACTCTTCATGTATAGAAAAAGTTATCTAAAAAGTTTAAAAAGTTTCGTTTCTCTAAAAACTAGGAGAGTACGACAATTTAAAATAAATAATTTGAAAACCTTGTTGTTGTAGGTTGAAAGATAGCAATTATCAGTTACAAACTAACTACGAGTATGCGACGATCATTTGATTCTACCGTACCTATAGATTCATGTATGTTTGGATAGGAAAAATTGCACCAGCCATATGAATTGAAACTGTAACTCTGTGGTGGGCAGCTTTGTTCCGTCCCTAGGGTCTTAACTACCCGCAAAACATTATTTTGTTGTCTTCGACTTTTCTGTTTAATTTTATTGAATGCTCGTTCAAAGCTTGCGGTCTCATTGTTGTATTTTTCAGCGAGGTAAAAACGAGGTAATATTCAAGAGAAAAGTATAATATTAATTATTAAGCTTGCGCTTTTATTTGCTTTTTGATTTTATTGTTTATGTTTATTTGGAATTAGGATCTCGGGACTTAGAATACAAGCCAGGTTCAAAATCTTACTCTACTTACTCTTAGGGTGCGTTTTATGGTAATCGGCGGAAAAAGAATTCGATTTTGAATTTTCTCAGTGGATCGCTTCAAGTCCCTCCCGAGACGTCCACGAAACTTTCTTTCAAACCTGGGCCCGAACTCGTAAAAACGAAAACGAAGTTTCGGGTTCATTTTTGCGCAAATGCTATCTTATGCAGGCCACATAAGGGTACGTTTAGTTTAAAAACGAATAAGAAACTTCGATTATTGTTTCCCTAGTAGGACCCCTGAAAAACTCCGCTTCCGCTTCGCTCGCTACCGCGCCCGCCCCCGCTTCCGCTACTGGTTTGTATGTCCATCATAAACGCAGCCTTATCACTCAGGTCCCTTCATAGTCATAAAATAGTTTGAACAATATTTGATTGCTCAGTTTATGACATAAATTGTACTAGGTTTCCTTCATAAACGAATATTATACCAGCAGCTAAATTCATAGGTAAACGATATTATCCGTTTTGTTAAATTTTTAATTAGGATCGGAAGGTATAACTTGTAAACCTGACGCAGGTAAAGCCTTGCGGTTTCTAAGTAGCTGTGTTTGTGATAAACCGACCGGAGATACAGTTCCTTTTATGGGTAACTTACTTTCTAAGTTCATATTTCATTTATTGATAACTTAAATATGTTACAGGTCAAACATTAAAAAAATATTTATAAAATTATGTATACATAATTAAGTAGGTACATACAATATTACTTTTGTAACTAGAGAGAATCATTTAAAATAAAATTCAATAACATTTTAACAGCATACATTCATTACCATTATAAAATGATTGGGATATCAACCACTTTTTTAATTTTGTTCTAAAGGACTGTGAGGATTGTGCGCTGGTGATAGTATTTGGGAGTCTGTTGTAAATAGCCGTCCCCATCACGTGCTGCAACTTGGACGTCTTCTAAAGTATAAACTTTGTATCCATGTTATGTATTAATGACTTGGATATATCTGTTCTTGCGTAAATAAATAAATATTAAAATATATAAATGCTGCCAGTGTATTAATTAAGACGCTTCCGACTGTTATTGATAGGGATCAGTTTACCTCTAGACTGTTTCCAACCATCGTGTAAAATAAAAAATCTATCTTTGGGAGTATACAATATATTAATATATCAGTTATCTAGTGCCCATAACACTAGACATATTTTAATAGTCTACAAAACGCAACTGAATGTATAAACATATCTAAAGTCGGCACTACGCGAAAGTCGTCGATAAGCGATTAGTTGCATAGGTCTTTCCAAAATTCGGCAATCTGCGGTAACCTGTATTGAATATTGCAATAGTCGGCAAAGTGCGAAAGTCGGCACTCCGCTATGAAA
The DNA here is from genome assembly GCA_944547425.1 of Eupithecia centaureata. Lineage (NCBI taxonomy): Eukaryota > Metazoa > Arthropoda > Insecta > Lepidoptera > Geometridae > Eupithecia > Eupithecia centaureata. The sequence continues at coordinate 11,883,703 of OX155681.1, forward strand.
TCGTTTTTAGTAGCTTACTTTGAGGATAGATAGTGCTGTGTGGATTGTCCAGCATTATATAAAAAAATGAATAACGCTGGATAACATACAAAGCATCATCTAGCCTCCAGCTAAGAAAATTAAAGAGGCAACAGTATTGCCCACCTGTGGGATACAGAATGTTAACTAATAGGGTTACATCGCTCCGTTTAATGACGTTGGCCGTTTCTAGAGAACCTTAGCTAACCGTTCAAAGTTCAACCGTAAACTTCCCTTTGTTTATCCAACTTCGAAAGCAGGTAAGTTTTAGAACATTGCGGTTTTAATGATCTAATATTAAACGCTGAGGGTATTAATTAAGGATTCCAAGTAAAATAGCGATAGAGAAATTATAGGCTCGACTGAGTTTCGTTGCTGTGTAATGTTGCGGGCGGAACTTTTAATTTTGCTATCGTTGGAAACACTCATGTATCATATTTTCCAGGTAATTTTCTCGTATAAAACCGCATTGTTTGCGTAACATGTAGGAATTTCATAAATGTTTGCGTTATTTCGATCAATATTTTATTCATTATTTAATTTTTTCAGCAATGTAGCTACTAATGGCCTACTGTGTTTGTTATATTTAGTTTAGTGTAAGCTACAAAATTTAAAACAAGTGTACATATTTCTGATCGAACTTCTTATCTATTTTAATTGCAGTTTGTTAAACAGTTGTAAGACATGATTGATAAACGATTTTTGAAATTTTTAATAAGAATTATAAAAAAATGTTGCCACAGTAAAAAAACTCCTCTTGTATTCTATACCTGGCAATACCGCATCGTCATCTATTTGCTGACGAGACGGCCGCTAAATCCTACTGTCAGCTTCGTGACCTCTGTAATCCTTCTTCCCTTTCAGGTAAATCTTAATTCGGCCTGGCATTTTATTCAAATATTTTCCTTTATTTTGGTATTTAGGGGCGTTTATTTACGCGTATTTTTAGGGGTCAAATGGCAATTAAAACGCACGTTTTGCTTTGTTTTACATAAGTATTTTACTAATGTATGACAGTGGTGTCAATTGAGATGTAGGTAGCTCATAATAAACCTAACTTATTTGACCCTATTAATAATAATGCTAACCTTTTTATTTCTATCTTCAAATAGACGGCAATATTGTAGTGCTGTTGTGTTAAACTAGCATCTGCCCACGGCTTCATACACGTCATTTCTATGGAAAAGTTTAACTGTTATTTCTATCCCGCCCGTCCTGATTTATGTAAAGTAGCATCTGTGGTATACCACGTCTATTAAAATTTTAGCCCGAACCGTTTAGTATTTTTTGGGTGAAAGACGAACAATCATACATCTATGCATCCAAACAAAAGTTTGCGTTTTCAATATTACTAAGAATCATCTCCCCCTTGTTTGGGAGAGGCACGTAAAGGATGTGATATACCTAAGTTCTGATTAGGAAGGAAATCACTAAGACGAGTCAGGTATGTAAATAGACTACTTAAGCTATCCCTATTCCATCTCTTATATCATCTTGGGAGCTCAAATCCTCCTTTACAGAACTCAAGGTCCGCTATTAGCAAGCTAAAAGCCAGAATACAGTTCCCACATCATTTGGTAGTTAATTTCCAAAGTACAAAGTTAGCCCAAGGCACCTAAGTACTACTTCGAGGCATAACCAAAGTGAACTGCACTTAGTCGTATAACTTGCAACGAATGATCATTGAGCTTCTTGAAGTGTATTCACGTCACTCGTGTGAGGTGGTGAAATGAGGTTCATTGCAGAGGGATGGTGGGTTTCTAACCTTTTTTATCATTCATTGAAGCTTACGCCTTCGCCACTTTCCTCGTGACGCTTACAGAAAAAACAAAAGAAAGGTGCATCTTCTCAAAGTGGTAACTTTTTTTATTCGTTATAATTTTAAAAAAGGAAGTAGCCCGTGCCTTTTCACTCTAATGTTTTATATAAATTTAAAAAGAGAAAATGCTATAGAACGTTCGAATACAAAATAAAGTGAGTTCATTTTTTTAAATTATGTATGTTCTCCGAATTATAATTCAAATAAAAAATAATCAGTAATTTCAGATTGGAATGCGAAAGCCCCTTCTAAAAATGAGTAGATAGATCTACAGAATATTGCTACATAGTGATCATTAAAGTAATACGCGCAGTATACGTACTTATATGTAGAAATTTCTAGCTAATTCCATGTTACAAACTGTAACACCTATTCAAACCAGCGAGGTAGAGATCTGAATGCAAGCTTTCATTCAATATATGGCCCGGTCGCACTCAAGGTGATGAAAAAAAAGACTACGAAAATGTACGTGGCCGTATTTGCCGTACTTGCAGTGTAGCAAGACTCGAGGTTTTTACGATTAAAATCAGTACACGGTTTGATTAAAATAGTTTTCTAAATCTCGATAGACTTTAAATTCTATTTCACTTACACGCACATAAAAAGAAAAGGACAGTTACAATATTCCGTGAAAGAACGTCTATAAACCTCTCAAATCATTTGAAATCTAAAGTCGTGTTGTTATTAAACTATTACTTTATTAAGGGCTCCCACACAAAACTGCGATTTGGTGCGATGCGATGCGATTTGATGCGATTTGATGCGATGTCACACGAACTTGATTTGCGAATTTCTGCGATGCGAATTTGTGCGGCGAACCGTTTTGTAGGGTAACCATATCTTCAAGTTTAGTCCGCCGTATTGGACGTGTTTTTAGGAAGCGTAAGATGGATCCCAAAAAGATAATTGAACCGATTTAAGCAAAAATGATCCAACCCACACAAACCTCATTTCGAGATAATCGATATTTAAGTTTGTGGCGGTATTTCTCTAGCTTTGTAATACAAAATGTTGTTATTTTAATTTAATTTAATGCTATGTAAACTCAACTTTTTTGCTGTAAATAATATAAAGAATAAATTGTAATAGTTTAGTAGATAATTGGGAAAACTTGCGCCTGGATCATTATTACAAAATTAATTTTCTATGGAAAGAGCTATGTAGGGTGCAAAAATTAAAATGCAAAAATGATTCAAAGTGTGTTAAAAATTAGTAATCATTTTTGTGTTTTAAAAGACAAAACAAACAAAATTGGCCCTACTCCTCGTCCAAATCAGAATAAGGTTCATCACATAAACCATCTACATCGTCTATTATTGCAGCTTCCCTTCGGTTTCTTAAATTAATCAATGCAATCATCTGGTATCTAATATTAGATCTGCTGGCCCTGTACTTATTTTATTTTATTTATTTATTTTTCGTTAAAGTACGAAACACACAGAAGCCGGAGGCGTGGCGGAGGCAAAGGCGTGCGAGTTGTATTCTATGGAATCCTATGAAAGCCTACACATACACCGCAGGCCGTGGCGAACGCGGTGCCATAGGAAAAACCGGCACGCCTTCGCCTTCGCCACTCCTCCGGCTTCTGTGTGTTTTGAACTTTATATACTTTATTTCGTTTACGTACTTAGATGAAATAGCAATTTTAAATATTAACTTGTCAAATCTTAACTTGTTTTATATCATCATCATCATAATCAACCTATATTAGTCCACTGCTGGACATAGGCCTCCCTTAATGAGCGCCATAGCTCCCTGTCTTCAGCTTGGCATCCAGCATCTGCCAGCAGTCTTTCGCAGATCGTCATCCCACCTGGCCGGAGGGCGTCCTATACTACGTTTGCCAAGTCTCGGTCTCCACTCAAGAACACGTTTACCCCAACGGTTGTCGGTTCTTCGCGAGATATAGCCGGCCCACTGCCACCACTTCAGCTTGCTAATTATTTGAGCTATGTCGATAACTTTGGTTCTCTTTCGGATGTATTCTTTACGAATCCTATCCTTCAGAGAAACTCCGAGCATAGCTCTTTCTATAGCTTTCTGAGCTCTTTGAACTGATGGACCAGCTTAATATTATAGTTTGAATCATTGTAGCAAATTAGAACGGTTATATGTTAGGGTAACAAAAGCAACAGAAAAATGATTCAAGTGGCATGAAACACTTATACATTTTAAAAAATGGTCTTCGACATGACAGTTGTGGGTTGGATCATATGGATTTTCCACATTTGTGAACATAGAGGTGTGAGTCTTTGATATGTTAAAATATACCTTATTCTGATTACATTGGTTAAAAAAACTCGAAATTGACTAGGTTGTGGGTTGGATCATTTTTGCATAAATCGGTCCAATTGCACTGCTGTTATTGTTAAATAGATATAAAAGAAAAAGAAGATTCTGGATTCATCCATTTAATACGATTATGAACTCTGAAGGGAACTATTTTACTCGAAATTACTATGAGTTGAGAACTGAAGCAGTTTTTTTTTACAACACAAAGAAGGCGGCTCAGGCGCCGCGCTCTTTCGCTAAAGTTGTCTCAGAGCGGACTAAAAGGGGGGTCACCAAGTATGACGTAATATGACAGGAATACGCGATGCAAATGAGATCTGACGTTATCGTGCGAGCTCGCAGATATTTACGATGCGATGCGAGCTCGCAGTTTTGTGTTTGAGCCTACGAGCATGAAACTATTTGACCTCTGTAAAACTACAAAAATTGTCTCTATTTGATAAATGCGCTGGCGCCAAATGTACTGAAAGATACGAATACTTTTTTGTCATCGGAAACTTATGTAATGTATGTAAGAACTAATGTACTAAGACCTCTGTTATAGGATTTTGAACCATAAGCCACGAGCCTAGCTACCATCGAAGCAACTATTCAATCTACCCACCCACCTACCATCCTGAAATGCGTCCGTGGCCTAAGACACACCATAGACAAGCAAACATTGTCCTTCACGGTAGGAAATTCTAAGCCGCTTAGCCCGTTGTAAGATAGGTATATAATATTCAGAAAATTACCACCAACTACTAGGACGAATTTGGTGAGACTACTCTACGACTTAAGCTTTGGTTACTTATTAGTTATTTCTTACAGTTATGAAGCATTGTGTAGCTTTGTTAAGCTGTTACATACAGCCAATTTATGTGGAGAGCACACATGAAGAGAACGTTTCTTTGTTTTTAATGGCCGTCGCCCTTAAAATCACAAAGCAACTGTCCTTCAATAAAGTTAATGCCCAAGACTCATATCTAGTTCGTCGAATTCTAGTAGCGGCACGCAGCCTTTACGCGTGTCGTCACAAAAGCTAGGTAGTGCATGCTAGATACAAATTAAATGGAAAATGGTAGAACTAATACGAACCATGTTTTTTTTCGTGTTTGCAGAACATCATTAACCTACTAGTCTAATGCTAGACATAGGCCTCCCCCAATGAACTTCACCTTACTACTAGAGAATCTTAATTCGATGGTTTTTATTTGAAAGTTGAGTTTACGTAGTGAAATTAAAGTTTCGAAATTTAAATTTGGGTTCGAAAGCAAATTCCAAATTCAATTAGTGATCGCACAGAAACCTTAAAGCGCTTCCTTACCTCGACCAAAGTGATGTCAGTTACAATACTTGCAATCCAACAATATTCTATTTTGAACATTGAACTGTACACAAATCAGTTGTATTTACATAGTCAGATAAAGCGGCTACCACGCTGGCGAATCTATAGGCGAATGCTCAAGGTGAAAGAGTGCCTTAACACATTCGTATCATCATAACCTTTACGCCTTTAGCACACCTACGCGTTTGTAAGTGAAACTTCTGCGTAATTTCGCAGTTCCTACGTAAAACAATACCGATAAGGACGCAGCTATTTCATTTAGCCATGTGCCAGAGTGAGACATAGCATTTCAGTTTTTTAGTTTTATTGGCTGTCGCACACGAACGCGTAGGTGTGCTAAAAGCGTTAAACCTAAATCGAAATTCAAAAGTTCCAATTGGATTGCTATTGTCACTATTCACCGTTGTTTGTATGCCACAGTCAATTTAGCACTAGATCTACCCAGTCTTCAGCTAGTGCCGTTATTTGAATAATTGATGCGACTCCTGTGAGCTTGCGCAAACATTTGCTATCCGCAATCAAAGGTACAACTCCGTCAAAGCCACCATAAAGTTGCATAAAAGCCGAATATTCAGTGGCCTTAGGTTCAGTTTTGCACATTTCAATTTTATTTAGATATATTTTATTATTTTCTGCTCGCGGCTTTGAACGCGTTTCTTCTATGAAAGCTTTTAATGGTACTTTAAACTTTAAAAAAATCTCTGGCCCTATGTCCCTATCTATGCTTAAATCTTTAAAACTACGCAATGGATATTGATGCAGTTTTTTTTAATAGATAAAGTGATTCAAGAGGAAGGTTTATAATTAAGAAGATTGAAGATTTATTATAATAAAACCGTGCGAAGCCGGGGCGGGTCGCTAGAACTAATATAAAATATTATAATTAATTTTCTGAAATGTGGAATAGGCTAATTTCTAGCCCTGAATAACACATAGGCTATTTTTCATCCAATAAATCAGTTCCCATGGTATAAAAATAGCCTTGAGACGTTTCCACACAAACAACGCGTGCGAAGCCACGGGCAGATGCTAGTACCAGTGGCGCGCCAGTCGTGGTTGCAAGCGCACGCGTCTAGTGATACAGGTCGCGTATTACACGAATCTAGAATAAACCTTAGAAAGTTCTTACACAGTTAGTTAGGTGCTTGTTACATACCCACAGGCTCTGTGTGGTTTGTAACAATGACCGAGAATTCTTCGTACTGTGACACGGGTGGAAGTGATATTGATGTTGACGAATGTTTAGTTCAAAGCGTCGACCAACAAGTTGTTTTGAATGACGGACAGATAATGGAGGGAAGACCTGAGATGAGAGTAATGAGTGAGAGCGACGAAGTTGGAGAATTCGATTCGTTTACCACAGTTCTGAGAAAAACAAGAGGTAAACGAATAAAAAAAACATCTAATGAGACTAAAAACAAAGAAAGCGTAGGACGAGGTATGGAGGAACTTAATGATGTTTCGGATCAATACATAGTTTCGATAACGTCGAGAGAAGTTTTACCGAAGCAATTTGGAATGGCCAAATTACTTAGATCTGAAAATATACAACATATAATGAAGATATCCTATAAAAGCCCATACAGAGTGTTTGTTGTATTTGAAAATCAAGCAGAATGTGAGAAACTGGTGAATTGCGAGAAGATGGAATCTCTAGGCTACAGATGCCAGATGTTTGACGAGATTTCTTTATCCTACGGCTTAGTCAGACAGGTTGATTTAGACATAGAGGAAAAAGAGGCTCTGGAAATCTTAGAATGTGAATTTGAAATTTTATCAGTTAAAAGATTGAAACGACTAACAGAAGAAGGAAAATGGGTTGACAGTGAGACAATTCGGTTGAGCATAAAGGGCTCTACTTTGCCCCCGTACGTTTTCGGGTACGGGTGTAGGTTTAAAGTGGAACCCTATACATTTCCGGTAAGCCAATGTTCAGGCTGCTGGAAGTTCGGGCATTTATCACGTGCGTGCCCTGCCAAGAAACCCGTGTGTCCTAAGTGCAGCGAAAATCACAAAAACTGTGATACCGATAAACTAAAATGTGTAAACTGCAAAGGTTCACACATGGCTCTGTATAAACTATGCCCAGTGTTTCTCAAAGAAAAAGAACTGAGAAATATAATGTCCAAAGATAATTGTACTTATAGAAAAGCCCTTATACTTTATGCGGATAAAAGAGAAAAGATGTACGAGAACAGCCCTGAAAAAAGAAATAATGTGGAATTTGAGACAGAGAAGATGCAAGCATCATCGGTTTCGATGAATAGAGAAAATAAACCATCATATAAGAATGTACTTATGACTAAAGCTGTTATTCATAGAGAAGAAACGGAATCAGATAACGCTATGAAAGTGTAAAAGGGGGCTTAGAACTTGGATGGAAAAAGATAGGAAAGAAAAAGAAGAAGAAAATTACGAAGAACAATATACAAACTGAGGAAGTGATGGACCGTTCGGAAAACGAAACAGGAAATGATTTCGCTAAGAACGTAGATAGGAACGATGAAGATTACAACGATAATAGTTTGATGAGTGGACTGCAACGGTTAGTGAAGGGAGTGAAGAAAATATTTGACTCAGATAATAGTTTCGAAGAGAAGTTAAAAAGTGTTTGTAGTATAGTTTTGCAAGATGTCGTGCGATACCTTCTTAGTTTGGTAAAGAAAGAAAAACTACTTAGTCAAGTCATCACTTTCATAAGTGGTGACTCATATTCATAGGTGGATCCGGCCCAATCCGTATCAAGAGTACACTCTTTGAACTTAGTTCAATGGAACGCACGTAGTTTAAAACATAAGTCCTTTGTTTTTGACCTTCTTCTTACACAAGAGAAAATCCATTTAGCTTTTGTTTCAGAAACTTGGTAAGATTCAGAAACACAACTAAACTTTTCTGGTTATGACATTTATAGAAAAGATAGAAGTGACGGATATGGAGGTATTGCTATAATTACACATAGAACTATTAGCTCACAGGTGATTGATATGACTCATCCAAATCCAGGTATAGAATTTCTTTGCATTAAGTTACTAAATTGTGGTAGTTTGAAGTATATTATATCTATCTACTGTTCACCGTCGGTGTCAACTACACAGGCTGATTGGGACTTAATTTTTGGTAAGTTTTCTTGTAATTGTTTAATTGTTGGGGATTTTAACGCTCATCACACGAATTGGTCTAGCCGCAACGATGCTAGGGGTGGTAGAATTTATGATTCTGCTTTAGAATTTAACTTTGTGTCACTAAACAATGGTCAATCAACAAGAATAAAATTAGTTAATAATAGAATCGTTCAAAGCTCTTCTCCGGATATTTCTTTTACATCGCCCGACTTAGCGACAGATTTTGAGTGGCAAGTAACAAATGAGAATCTTGGTAGTGACCATTGCATTATTAAAATGAAATTTAAATACGACGAGACCTTACGAATTTTGAAGAAAAGAAATTTTAACTTAGCTGATTGGGACGGATATTCGAACTGTTTAGATAATATTGATTACCCTTTAGTTGAAGTCGAAATCCAAAAGTCATATGATTTTCTCGTTGATAATATATTAAAAGCTGCTGATAAATATATTCCTATGAAAAAAACATGCCTCAGTCCTACAAATAAATTTAAACCAAAACCATACTGGAACGCTTCTCTATCCAAACTAATAGCAGAACGTAGATTAGCATTAGTCAACTTTAGGAAAAACCCCACCCCGCGGAACTTACAGACACTTGAAGAAAAAACATCAAAATCTAAAGCAGAAATAAGACGGGCAAAAACACTTAGCTGGCAGAAAATGTGTAACAGTATGGATGAATCTACTTCGGTTACCGACATGTGGAGACGGTTACGATGGATGAAAGGTCATAAGACACGAAAAGTACAAATATCTACAGAAGATAAGGAACAACTATTATGTAGCTTAGCTCCTGATTACGTCACTCCTTGCATACCTACATTTAACTCGTCTAACGAGATCTTAGAAGCTAGATTTACTTTGCATGAGATGTGCCGCTGCATTAAAAAAAAAGATACAGCTCCTGGTAAAGATGAAATATCCTATTCCATGATTTACCATTTACCAAAGAAAGCTATTTGCTTTTTGTTTTTATTGTTTATGTTTATTTGGAATTAGGATCTCGGGACTTAGAATACAAGCCAGGTTCAAAATCTTACTCTACTCACTCTTAGGGTGCGTTTTATGGTAATCGGCGGAAAAAGAATTCGATTTTGAATTTTCTCAGTGGATCGCTTCAAGTCCCTCCCGATGTCCACAAAACTTTCTTTCAAACCTGGGCCCGAACTCGTAAAAACGAAAACGAAGTTTCGGGTTCATTTTTGCGCAAATGCTATCTTATGCAGGCCACATAAGGGTAAGTACGTTTAGTTTAAAAACGAATAAGAAACTTCGATTATTGTTTCCCTAGTAGGACCCCTGAAAAACTCCGCTTCCGCTTCGCTCGCTACCGCGCCCGCCCCCGCTTCCGCGCTTGGTTTGTATGTCCATCATAAACGCAGCCTTATCACTTAGGTCCCTTCATAGTCATAAAATAGTTTGAACAATATTTGATTGCTCAGTTTATGACATAAATTGTACTAGTTTTCCTTCATAAGCGAATATTATACCAGCAGCTAAATTCATAGGTAAACGTTATTATCCGTTTTGTTAAATTTTTAATTAGGATCGGAATGTATAACTTGTAAACCTGACGCAGGTAAAGCCTTGCGGTTTCTAAGAAGCTGTGTTTGTGATAAACCGACCGGAGATACAGTTCCTTTTATGGGTAACTTACTTTCTAAGTTCATAGTTTATTTATTGATAACTTAAATATGTTACAGTTCAAACATTAAAAAAATATTTATAAAATTATGTATGCATAATTAAGTAAGTAGGTACATACAATATTACTTTTGTAACTAGAGAGAATCATTTAAAATAAAATTCAATAACATTTTAACAGCATACATTCATTACCATTATAAAATGATTGGGATATCAACCACTTTTTTAATTTTGTTCTAAAGGACTGTGAGGATTGTGCGCTGGTGATAGTATTTGGGAGTCTGTTGTAAATAGCCGTCCCCATCACGTGCTGCAACTTGGACGTCTTCTAAAGTAATAAACTTTGTATCCATGTTATGTATTAATGATTTGGATATATCTGTAATGTTAAGTTCTTGCGTAAATAAATAAAAAAAATATATAAATGCTGCCAGTGGAGACGCTTCCGACTGTTATTGATAGGGATCAGTTTACCTCTAGACTGTTTCCAACCATCGTGTATGATAAAAAAAATACCTATCTTTGTAAGTATACAATATATTCAATATATCAGTTATCTAGTACCCATAACACAAGCTTTTAGTAGCTTACTTTGGGGATAGATGGTGCTGTGTGGATTGTCCAGCATTATATAAAAAAATGAATAACGCTGGATAACATACAAAGCATCATCTAGCCTCAAGCTAAGAAAATTAAAGAGGCAACAGTATTGCCCACCTGTGGGATACAGAATATTAACTAATAGGGTTACATCGCTCCGTTTAATGACGTTGGCCGTTTCTCGGGAACCTTAGCTAACCGTTCAAAGTTCAACCTTAAACTTCCCTTTGTTTATCCAACTTCGAAAGCAGGTAAGTTTTAGAACATTGCGGTTTTAATGATCTAATATTAAACGCTGAGGGTATTAATTAAGGATTCCAAGTAAAATAGCGATAGAGAAATTATAGGCTCGACTGAGTTTCGTTGCTGTGTAATGTTGCGGGCGGAACTTTTAATTTTGCTATCGTTGGAAACACTCATGTATCATATTTTCCAGGTAATTTTCTCGTATAAAACCGCATTGTTTGCGTAACATGTAGGAATTTCATAAATGTTTGCGTTATTTCGATCAATATTTTATTCATTATTTAATTTTTTCAGCAATGTAGCTACTAATGGCCTACTGTGTTTGTTATATTTAGTTTAGTGTAAGCTACAAAATTTAAAACAAGTGTACATATTTCTGATCGAACTTCTTATCTATTTTTAATTGCAGTTTGTTAAACAGTTGTAAGACATGATTGATAAACGATTTTTGAAATTTTTAATAAGATTTATAAAAAAATGTTGCACAGTAAAAAAACACCTCTTGTATTCTATACCTGGAAATACCGCATCGTCATCTATTTGCTGACGAGACGGCCGCTAAATCCTACTGTCAGCTTCGTGACCTCTGTAATCCTTCTTCCCTTTCAGGTAAATCTTAATTCGGCCTGGCATTTTATTCAAATATCTTCCTTTATTTTGGTATTTAGGAGCGTTTATTTACGCGTATTTTTAGGGGTCAAATGACAATTAAAACGCTAGTTTTGCTTTGTTTCACATAAGTATTTTACTAATGTATGACAGTGGTGTCAATTGAGATGTAGGTAGCTCATAATAAACCTAACTTATTTGACCCTATAGCTAACCTTTTTATTTCTGTCTTGAAATAGACGGCAATATTTTAGTGCTGTTATGTTAAACTAGCATCTGCCCACGGCTTCATACACGTCATTTCTATGGAAACGTTTCAAAGGTTATTTCTATCCCGCCCGTCCTGATTTATGTAAAGTAGCATCTGTGATATACCACGTCTATAAAATTTTTAGCCCGAACCGTTTAGTATTTTTTGGGTGAAAGACGAACAATCATACATCTATGCATCCAAACAAAAGTTTGCGTTTTTAATGAATGAATGAATGAATGAATGAACACTTTATTTGTACTCAAGAAAACATTTAAAGAGCTTATATCTAATATATTCTAATTTAAGTACAAAAAGGCGGCCTTATCGCTGAGAGCGATTTCTCCCAGGCAACCTTTAATATTAGTAAGAATCATCTCCCCCTTGTTTGGGAGAGGCACGTAAAGCATGTGATATACCTAAGTTCTGATTAGGAAGGAAATCACTAAGACGAGTCAGGTATGTAAATAGAGTACTTAAGCTATCCCTATTCCATCTCTTATATCATCTTGGGAGCTCAAATCCTCCTTTACAGAACTCAAGGTCCGCTATTAGCAAGCTAAAAGCCAGAATACAGTTCCCACATCATTTGGTAGTTAATTTCCAAAGTACAAAGTTAGCCCAAGGCCCCTAAGTACTACTTCGAGGCATAACCAAAGTGAACTGCACTTAGTCGTATAACTTGCAACGAATGATCATTGAGCTTCTTGAAGTGTATGTCACTCGTGTGAGGTGGTGAAATGAGGTTCATTGCAGAGGGATGGTGGGTTTCTAACCTTTTTTATCAATCATTGAAGCTTACGCCTTCGCCACTTTCCTCGTGACGCTTACAGAACAAACAAAAGAAAGTTGCATCTTCTCAAAGAGGTACCTTTTTAATTTTTCTCGTCATTCGTTTTTATTTTAAAAAAAGGAAATAGACTGGTCTTTTCGTTCTAAGTTTTATTTAAAATTTAAAAAGAGAAAAAGCTATAGCTCGTTCGAATACACAATAATGTGAGTTCATTTTGTAAAATGTGTATGCTCTCCGAATTATAATTCAAATAAAAAAAAAAAAAAATTGAGATTGGAATTCGAAAGCCCCTTTTACGAATGAGTAGATACATCAACAGAATATTGGTATTAAAGTAATACGCGCAGTATACGTGTATGTAGAATTTCTAGCTAATTCCATGCTACAAACTGTAACACCTATTCAAACCAGCCAGGTAGAGATCTGAATGCAAGCTTTCATTCAATATACGGCCCGGTCGCACTCTAGGTGATGAAAAAAGAGACTACGAAAATGTACGTGGCCGTATTTGCCGTACTTGCAATGTAGCAAGACTCGAGGTTTTTACGATTAAAACCAGTACACAGTTTGATTATAGAAATGGTTTTCTTAATCTCGATAGACTTTAAATTCTATTTCACTTACACGCACATAAAAAGAAAAGGACAGTAACAATATTCCGTGAAAGCCTATAAATCTCTCAAATAATTTGAATATTTAAATCGTGTTCGTATGGAACTAAGATTCTAGTAGCCGACGAGCATGAAAATATTCCAATTTCAAACTACAATAAATAGTTCTTCTCTATCTGTAGGAGCTGCAAGGTGCCAAATGTACTGAAAGAGACGAATACTTTTTTGTCATCGGAAACTTATGTACCTCTGTTGTAGGATTTTGAACCTTAAGCCACGAGCCTAGCTACCATCGAAGCAACTATTCAATCTACCCACCCACCTACCATCCTGAAGTGCGTCCGTGTCCTAAGACACACCATAGACAAGCAAACATGTCCTTCCCGGTAGGAAATTTTAAGCCGCTTAGCCCGTTTTAAGATAGGTACATAATATTCAGAAAATTACCACCAACTACTAGGACGAATTTGGTGCGAGACTACTCTACGACTTAAGCTTTGGTTACTTATTAGTTATTTCATACAGTTATGAAGCATTATGTAGTTTTGTTAAGTTGTTACATACAGCCAATTTATGTGGAAGGCACACATAAAGAGAACGTTTCTTTGTTTTTAATGGCCGTTGCCCTTAAAATCACAAAGCAACTGGCCTTCAATAAAGTTAATGTCCAAGACTCATATCTAGTTCGTCGAATTCTAGTAGCGGCACGCAGCCTTTACGCGAGTTGTCACAAAAGCTAGGTAGTGCATGCTAGATACAAATTAAATGGAAAATGGTAGAACTAATACGAACCATGTTTTTTTTCGTGTTTGCAGAACATCATTAACCTACTAGTCTACTGCTAGAAATAGTAGACCCCCCCCCCCAATGAGAGCCAACTTCACCCTACTACTAGAGAATCTTTCGATGGTTTTTATTTTAAAGTTGAGTTTCTTAGTTTACGTAGTGAAATTAAAATTTCGAAATTTAAATTTGGGTTCGAAAGCAAATTCCAAATTCAATTAGTGATCGCACAGAAACCTTAAAGCGCTTCCTTACCTCGACCCAAGTGATGTCAGTTACAATACTTACAATCCAACAATATTCTATTTTGAACATTGTACTGTACACAAATCAGTTGTATTTACATAGTCAGATAAAGCGGCTACCACGCTGGCGAATCTATAGGCGAATGGTCAAGGTGAAAGAGTGCCTTAAAACATTCGTATCATCATAACCTTTACGCCTTTAGCACACCTACGCGTTTGTAAGTGAAACTTCTGCGTAATTTCGCAGTTCCTACGTAAAACAATACCGATAAGGACGCAGCTATTTCATTTAGCCATGTGACAGAGTGAGTCATAGCATTTCAGTTTTTTAGTTTTATTGGCTGTCGCATACGAACGCGTAGGTGTGCTAAAAGCGTTAAACCTAAATCGAAATTCAAAAGTTCCAATTGGATTGCCATTGTCACTATTCACCGTTGTTTGTATGCCACAGTCAATTTAGCACTAGATCTACCCAGTCTTCAGCTAGTGCCGTTATTTGAATAATTGATGCGACTCCTGTGAGCTTGCGCAAACATTTGCTATCCGCAATCAAAGGTACAACTCCCTCAAAGCCACCATAAAGTTGCATAAAAGCCGAATATTCAGTGGCCTTAGGTTCAGTTTTGCACATTTCAATTTTATTTAGGTATATTTTATTATTTTCTGCTCGCGGCTTTGAACGCGTTTCTTCTATGAAAGCTTTTAACGGTACTTTAAACTTAAAAAAAAAATATCTGGTCCTATGTCCCTATCTATGCTTAAATCTTTAAAACTACGCAACGGATTTTGATGCGGTTTTTTTTAATAGATAAAGTGATTCATGAGGAAGGTTTATAATTAAGAAGATTGAAGATTTATTATAATAAAACCGTGCGAAGCCGGGGCGGGTCGCTAGTACTAATATAAAATATTATAATTAATTTTCTGAAATTTGGAATAGGCTAATTTCTAGCCCTAAATAACACATAGGCTACTTTTCATCCAATAAATCAGTTCCCATGGGATAAAAATAGCCTTGAGACGTTTCCACACAAACAACGCGTGCGAAGCCGCGGGCAGATGCTAGTACAATATACAAAGATGCAACATAATCAACATAACACAGCCGTTTGAAAAAAAAGAAAACGAAAACTTTTCTATCAAAGACCGAATGTAACATACTCGTAGTTTGAAATGTTTACGAATGTGCATTTCGTTCGTAATTCGAATCAAAATCTGTTTGCCGGTTAACGAGGCATTATTTGAACTGAAAGTGAGTACAACGATCCACAGTCTAATTCTAACAGAACAAATATTTCACTAGTTAGTGAACACAATAATCTTAACAGCAGAACAACCATCTAGAGAAGGCATTTTGTATAATATAAACAAAATAAAAAACCTAACTTAGGTGAAGGCCTCCTTTAAAGACATTTTGTATTTTAACAAGTAAATCATAAACATATAATGTTTTTCTATAAAAACTAATAATTTACTAAAAATTTCACGTAAGTATTACTAAAACGACAATGGCGACGTCGGGATCATTCTCTATGTAAAAAATATAAATTATTAAAGATAACACAAAACTACCGGCAACCTATCTCATAAAATAATAAATTATTTATTATAATTATTTTTTTACAAGTAACAACCCTTTTTTCATAATTGTAAAACATGTACTTATTTTCTGTCGAAAAAGTTTATAAAATCATGTACCTAGTTTATTACTTACAAGTAATCAGTATTTCAGTATTAGGGACTGGACTTAGTTCCAGTTAGAAGTTCCAGTAACTAGTCTTGTAGACAGACATTCCCTTCTCACCTACACAAACTATGTTCATCCAGTGGAACCCATGAAACGGAATAATGTTCCGAATGAACTTGCAGCCATTAGCGGCTCTGCCTTTCGGGAAACAAAGCTTTGTGTTATTTTGCGGAATTACGTTCTATGCCTACAATTAAATCTCGGTGTGGGCTACCGGCTACCGTACTGAACTACCGGAGTTTTGTTTCATTTAAAATATATAACTAGAAAATTCAAAGTCCGCAGGAACGAGCGATGTGGCGCGGTGGGCGAAGTTCCGCCTGCGACGCAGTCGGTTGCGGTTTTGATTCCGGCCTTACGACAAATTTTGTATGATCTGAAAATATTGGTTTCGGGGTTCTGGGTGTTTTCTTTGTATAATAACGAATAAAAATATATTTCTTTGTAATATTCTTGTATTAAGTATATCAGTTATCTATACCCATAACGCAAGCTCTACTTAGCTTGGAGCTAGATAGAGCTGTGTTGATTGTTGTTATTATTATTATCTTTTACTTATTTATTTCGAGGTTATCAATAAGAACTAGAAAAGATTATAAATGATGTTGATGTTTTATTTAATAAATATGATGATATATATCATAGCTGCATAAATTTTTCTTCGCTTTATATAATCAAAGAAATCCTTTCTTATCTGAGAATTTTCTTCATAAATACCGAAGAAATCCTTTCTTACCTGATAAATCGGCGTACGATATCGATCGACATACTCCATATTACGTCGTATATACAGGGTTACAGGAAAAATCGTGCTAGATCCGTTAAGGGCGTGGAGTACCCATCATTTCTGACTTATTTCACTATGAAACACCCTACCCTAAACTTAACCCTTTTCGAGATATTCGACTTTTAATTTTTTTATTAAAAATTGCCGATTTTTAGGCTACTAAATTTATTTTTGTTTACTTTGTGTATCTTATTATTATTTTTATTGCATTTTTACATGTGTAATAAGATGCTTTAGGACGTCAATCATTAAAATAATGCATAAATTAATTGAATAGACCGTAGTAGAAAAGTGAAAGTTAAGAAATAAAAAAAAAATTAGAAAGTTTATTTTTCTCTAAGGGATATCTAAAAAAAATATTATGGCAATTCTTCGGCAGATGTTTTTAAAAATATCTACGTTTCATCAGCTAAAAAAAAAAATGGAAAAAAGAAAAAATGGGTTAAGTTTAGGGTAGGGGGTTTCATAGTGAAATAAGTCAGGAATGGTGGTTACTCCACGCTCTTAACGGATCTAGCACGATTTTTCCTGTAACCCTGTATAAGTGTATACTACTCGTTTACAAATCCATACGTATGCATTTACCGAAGAAACAAAGGACGGTTAGATGTATAGATCTAGATTAAGGCGCAAACAGCAACTAATGTGGCGCCCCCACTTATTTTATCATATAACTCAGTTAAATAAATTAATTTCCAAAATTCACTCGTAAAGTTTGTTAAACCCATCATAAGCTTTTTTTTAATGCATCTGTGGTAGATTCGTTTTGTCTATTTTATGAAGAAAACAGAGTTTGGTGGCCACCAAAAGCAACTTGCAAAAGGACGCTTCCGACTGGTATTGACATGGATCAATTGAGCTACCTTTAGACTGTTTGCAACCGTCTGCAGTTAGCTCAATGGTTTCAATTGTAAATACTAGTTGTAATTTTTCTATTCCTTTGCTTGTAATTTTCGTTGTTAATAAAGGTATGTAATATTTAAAGCAACTTTGTATCTCTTCCTAAACTAGACGAAAAAAAACAACTACAGATGATTTAAAATAGCCTATGATGGGTTTAACAAACTTTACGAGTGAATTTTGAAATGAAATGAAATGAAATGTGTTTATTTGCAAGAATACAAGTACAATTTGGTCTTAAAATTAAAATTTGTCCAGTTATATTCTACCTTATCCTAGGCATGCAAATTTTAAGTCAATTTTGGAATTATATTAAATTATTTAGAATTTTAACTTATCGTTTCATAATGTAATTTTAATGAAAATACTCAAAGTCATCTAAGTCCCTTATAATTAAAATATTGATTAATTCAATAATTGATTAATTGAAATTCCTAATTGGAAATTAATTTGTTGAAAAGAATTATAAAATAAAATAAGTGGGGCGCCACCTTAGGTGCTGTTTGCGCCTTAACTGTTGTTTCAATACCAGCTAATACTAGGTACTTAAGTAGACAAACTATCAAGGGTTCATACGAGCGCCACAGGTCCACAAGGGATTAACTTACTTTATATCTCCAACTCGCAAGCAGCAGCGGTTTAATTTGTATCTGTTCTCCTACCCTTTAGTATTATTACTAGCATTGTGTATACGATTAATCCGTATCCTTACATCGCTACATAGTATAAAACAAAGTCGCTTTTTCTGTCCCTATTTCCCTTTGACTGCTTAAATCTTTAAAACTACGCAACGAATTTTGATGCGGTTTTTTTTAATAGATAGAGTGATTCAAGAGGATGGTTTATACGTATAATAAAACTGTGCGAAGCCGGGGCGGGTCGCTAGTATATTATAAATGCGAAAGTTTGTGTGGATAGATGGTAATTTTTACTTCTTTCACATAAAAACTGCTGCATGGATAGGGCTGAAACTTTGAATAGACGTAGTTCTAGCCCTGAAATGACAAACAGGTTAGCTTTGAAGCCTTTCCATAGAAATAACGCATGTGAAACCGCGGGCATAGAACAGTTATAAGTAAAATTATTGATAAAGATTTAAATATATAGTAAGATTATTGATAAAGATTTAAATATATAGGAAGATTATTGATAAAGATTTAAATATATAGGAAGATTATTGATAAAGATTTAAATATATAGTAAGATTATTGATAAAGATTTAAATATATAGTAAGATTATTGATAAAGATTTAAATCCTATAACAATTTACTTACATTACAGTTACTCCCTTGTAAATCTTCTTTACGATAAATTTTTGAGTATTTTTCTGAAAAAAATCATGTAGGTATTATTTATTATTACATAACTTTAATTATAGTTTCAGTTTGACTTTTTTTATCAGGCATCGACGATTTTAGGGTTTGTCGTTTGGATTCTCTAGAAGAATTCAGTAGATACGATATTTCGAAAAGGATATTTCGCATGTATTAAAAAGCTTCCGAGCATTAGTACTTAAATGTAGTAAATAATGTTCGTTTCTTCAGTGTTCAACAACCTGCGACTGTCGCGGTGCCCATTGGCTTTAAAAGTATACACGGTCTAGTCAGTCAAGCCACCTAAAGTCGAACTCTTATTTATTAATCGTAATAAGAAACGGCACAATGTGTATCATTGTATTTACTTAAATCGCATGTTTTAAAACAGGAAGAGCCATAGTAAGAGGCAGGCTTATGAATTTGCCCATCGCAAAACTTCAGGCTGTCAAATTTACCTTACAGTCACAAATATTGTATATCTTAAATAATTAAGATTATTATTATTTATTGTATATCTTAATTTGTAGTTTGACTAATTCATTATAAATCATCATAACTAATATGTTTTTTTTTTGTATTTATTCAAAACATTAAAAAAAAATCTTACAGGCTTATACAACAGAGTAGGAAACAACGCAAGCAAAATAATTACCTAAATAAAAGCAAAATAATAATGTTAAATATACAATTTTGTGTATTTTAATCGTTTGTAGTTAAACCTAACAAACATATTGGATAACTTTTTTATTGTTTTATTTTTTTAAATGCCGTGTTTTTAATTAGGTTTTCAAAAATGTTTGGTAAAACTTCGCATGTAAAACTTTTGTGACATATGTATAAAGAGCTTTTCGTACAAAAACAGTGGTAAGAAATATCCTACAGTGTATATTTAATGTAACTTTTTGAGTGCACAAACAATTCTCTTGATTAACTGCGCTGCGCTCAGCTTAGTTCCAAATTGCAACAACTGTGTTGCCAAGTTGCAAACAATTTACCTTACTTTGTTACATAAATTATGCCTTGTTGCTATGCTGTAAGGTTGTTTTTTGTGGGTTGTGCTAGTCTTTTTCGGTAGGTATCCCATAATTGGTGATCACGAGACAATGTACAGTTAACGACAAAGATCACTGAAGAGTTTTTGATGTGTATGAGAGATTGTTTTTTAAATTCTTACGTTTTTATGTTTAATTCTTTTATTATCAGATCCGTTATACATGTATAAATAAAATAAATTGAGAAAAGATAAATAGAATAAAGCTAATTATAATTTATATCGGGACATTTTTACCTACTTCAAAAAAAAGGACTTTCTCAATCCGTCTATTGTCACTTCGACTACATTGATGATGTTCCCATTTTTGCTTTAAAGAATTTAAAGTCCATTTATTTTTTACCCCAATTTAATCTACAATGCCGCAATCAAATACAAGAAAACACCCAAAACTCGGGTATAATCGAGCTTATATAGCAACTTTCACTGCTGAATGCATGTCAAAAAGCTGTAAATCTCACTAGTAAAAATCTAAAGTCATGTATGACGTCAGCATATTGCAAGTAATATGAAGAATAAAGATGAACTTGTTGCTTATCTACTTGAAGTCGATACACGCTCTGAAGGCTTGTCTCCGGGATATTGGAGAAAATAAGACGAGCTTCAGAAAATGTAGGTTCATTTTACTTATCGCTGGATCAACAGATTTAGTGCAAGTGTTCATATGAAGCTTATGAACACTAAAGTACTTTTGTAAGAGAATATAGATATCGTTTAGGTATAGGCATATCGATTGGTAAATGAATGATCATTTACCAATCCATATGCCTACCGGTTCTAGAATCCGAGACACTATTTGTAAACAAACTTTTAAAAATTAGAAGACTTACAGAGAACAAACTAAAACCGAAAACTAAGACTTCAAGAACTCATAATTGCACACATGTGGAGTAAAAATGAAAATTCCAGTTCGAAAATGAAATGAAATTCGTTCATTGTCCATCAACATTACTCTCGATTTGTAGGTTTTTTTTGTTGACAAAAAGGTATCCAGATTTCTGAAATCTAGTATTTTTCGATCCCTATTCTAGGAAAAGATAAAGCATTGAAATATTTATTCATGAATAAAAATTCAAACAATTTGCTTAAAATGGCAACATTCAACTTCATTCGACAGAATCAATTGATAACTCAATTTACAAATGTATTTCTTTGGAAAAACTCGAACCCAAATAAAAGTAAAAACATATCCAATATGGATATCGATTGGATTGAAAAACATCAATTGCTTTACTCGCGAACTCAAATAAAACAATCGCCGCAGTACATATTTGTCCGAAAACGAAACAGCTTGTTGTTTCGAAAAATTGCAATGATTGAATGAAACGTCGGAGTTTTGACTATTCACCTCAATAAAAGATCTCTATTGACGTTAGACTATCTTTATTTTTATCTATGGAATAACACATTTTATTTACGAACAAAATAATAAAACTACGACGACTTACCTTCACTTGTATTAATTGTCTATGACGACTTTACTTGTATGATTTTGTTGGTATAACCCGATGTAATATTATTTCCAAAAAAGATTGGTTACTAAGCTCTTATTCCTAAATTAACTTCCTAGTTGTTGATTTTCAAATACAACTGATGACCATTGTGGCGTGGCGGCCAAGATCCGCCTGCGACGTAGGAGGTTGCGAATTCGATTCCGGTCTAGGGACACATTTTTGTACGATCTACAAATATTACCTATCTATTCCGGGGTTTGGGGTATTTTTACCAACAGTTCGTCGTTGGCTGCATAGACTAGCGGACATAAATAAATAATAAAAAAACAAAGAAAGACGTTACATTACAAAAAACCTTTATGTTAGTAAGAGTTTAAATTCAGTTGGTTAAAAGTAAAGATGATGGAAGGCGGTTCAACGCCGACGGTGGGCCGAACAATATGGCAGTTGCGTCAAAATAAAATTATCTTGTGCAAACAAAGGAGTTTTCATAACAAAACCACAAAGCACTGATGCCAAGAAATCACTGAGGTGGAAATCGATCTCCACTAGGGGACACAGTGTAAATCTCTTTCGAACCTCGTTACATAAGTTAATAGACCATCCTTTTAGCTCAGCCCAATAAGCTCACGCGATTAATCCTGTGAATCTTTGATTTTGTGTGCGTCTTTGCTAAGGGAAAATAGACTTTGCGATAATCTGTATTTAAATGATGATTCCTTGCCTTTACCTATTTACTGATTTACTTAACTAGTAAGGTACAAAAATCAAAATTGCCATGCTCAGGATTCATTTATTGTATTGTTCTGTACTAGGATTTGTTACCGACAATTGTTTTGTAGTTACAATCTCTATCAAGGATTTTGTTTTGATTAAAGAAAAATACCTATTCATCTTATATGTATATAATAAATGAATAAATAAATAAATAAATCTTCTTCATTCTATTTGAAGATATCTGATTGAACTCATCTAGTGAAAACGTGCGTTTTCGTCCTAAAATATTTGAGTCATAACATAATCTTAGGTTCCCATTACCAAAACTAATTAATAAACGTTCTGTCTAGATTATCATATCATAAAACTTAATGTGTCTATGCAACTGGATTTACTTGTCACAGAGGAGAAAACTATCTACAGTAGTAGTAGGACCAGGAGACAAATGCCATTAAAAGGACTCTTATAAAATCAGGTAAAGACGTAAAATTGTAGGTTTTTACTTTTAGTGCTCTTGATAGCATCCATTTCTGCCATCTTGACATCCTTTCTCTGAGGCTGGGTGGCTGGTGAAACAACTCGAATTTACGGTGCCATAGTTTCTTAAAATATCAAAAGCCATAGTTTGACTTTACTTGCTGCTTTATTTACTCTGTGCCCAGATGCATTGCGATTATTCCGCCATTTACTTAGCTCAAAACATTTGTACGTGCAACAAGAGTCTCACGTCGTTAGGCAGACATGTTTGGTTTAGGGAATACGTCTCTATGATAAATAGCATCTAAATTTCATATTAATGTTTCTTGGAGATTTACGTTCTAGTCTAGACGTGGAAGATTCAAAAGTTTTTTAAAACATTCGGATGTATATGAGAGGTGCATTTTGTGTGCCTAGTGCTAATGTTGTTTTGAATAGTTTTAGGTTCTTGATTGAAGCTTGTTTTAAGTTACTAAGTATGAACTATATTTTTTGAGAGTACAGGTATTTACATAAACATGTATTATCCAGATCAACGTAAAGAAATTTGGCATGTCTATCGCATAACAATTTCTGTCGCTTTTGCTTACCGGGAGTACAATAAGAAAGGTTTTTTGTAATTAAACGTCGAACGACGTGCGGTAAACTTCGCCAGCAATCGACATTAAATCAGCGCACAGATTTAGTTATACGAAAATGTCGCAAAATGTGTCTAATAAAATGCAATGATATATGGAGCTGTAACCCGTCGGGCCTTACCATCAGGCAAAATAGTAGTCGTATTGTTCTTATTGTGCAAAGAACTTGCAAAATTGAATATGTCGAAGGATGTTACAGGATTTCAGTGTAAACCTTGTTTACGGCTGTATTTTTACATTATAATGAGCAACCCATTTGAATCCAAAGCTGGTAGTTTCTGTGATTCAGTATTTCTTCATTTAAATTCGGTCTGACCTGATTCAAACCTTTTTGCTTTCAAGCTTTGACTCTCTAACTTAGGTTTAGTTTTTGGGATGATTTATTTTGTTTTGCAATTTGTCGGTGAGTACCAAAAGTTTTATTTGGACATAATAACTAAAATTTCACTTCAGACGGAATTCAAAAGCCGTATTTTCGCTTTTTACGTAAGGTGGGCTCGTCAATAAGTTCGCAGCTGAACATGCCATTCCAAGAAGGGTTAAGCCATAATTACCATGCGTTTTAGGAGCATTCAAACTCACATATGCTCTATAAACCTTACAAGACTCTTGGAAATGTCAGAAACTTAAACATCTTATAGATTTTTTATTGTTAGTCTTTCACGCAAAAACTACTTAATAATTTGAATAGACGTAATACTAGCCCTAAAAATAAAACATAGGTTACTTTTTAACCCCTAAGTCAGTTCTCATGGGATGGAAATAGCCTTGAAACGTTTCTATAGAAAAAATGCGTGCGAAGCCTCGGGCAGATACTAGAGATGATAAAACCTCCTGTCTATCGATGGCAATGAGCGATCCAATCAATTCATCCACGGAAGCAACTCAATTCATCTGTTTGAATAAATTGATAGTGGAATAATGATTTCTACTTGATTTTTAGACTTAGTATGTACGTACCTACTTTCAAACAAATATTTCCGCATTGTTACGAATAAGGATAGGCTTCATCTTTAAAGATATTTATTTATTAGAATGTCTTGGGGACGCTTCCGACTGGTATTGACATGAATCAATTGAGCTACCTTTAGACTGTTTGCAACCGTCTGCAGTTAGCTCAATGGTTTCAATTGTAAATACTAGTTGTAATTTTTCTATTTCTTGCTTGTTATTTTCGTTATTAATAAAGTATTTTCATTTATTAGAATCCATTAACATTTGCCTGTTTGGCTAAAACATATCCGAAAATAGGTCCCTAACTCGTAAGTAGGTAAATATAACTTTACTCGTTCTTTCTTAAAAATAAATACGCATATCGGAAGTCATATCCATTAATTCTTTTCATGCTCATTCGCACGATAATAATTTACAAAAAATGGTGTCTTGGTATATTATTATGTTAGCGGAATTTATTAGTTTATTTACCAACCGCCATATTTTCTTTGAAGTAAACGAACAATGTGAATGCTGAATGATTGATATGTTTTATATCTGAACTAGCGACCTGCCCCGGCTTCGCACAGATTTATTATACGTATAAACCTCCCTCTTGAATCACTCTATCTATTAAAAAAAACCGCATTAAAATCCGTTGCGTAGTTTTAAAGATTTAAGCATTCAAAGGGACATAGGGATATAGGGATAGAAAAAGCGACTTTGTTTTATACTATGTAGTTATGTAATTCGTAAAATATCGCTTCTTTATTTCTATTGATATTTTGATTGTAGCGGAAAAAAAATCAATTAGCACTATTTTAATATTATTTTGATTATTTTGTAAAGTTAAGTAGGTTTGAAATTTGAAGTTGAGAAGTGAAGAACAAACAAAGATAATTGATTTCTCTTTATAAAATAGAATTACGGTCCGAATTTTAAAGGATTAATTAAGATGTTTAACATATTATTTTGTAACTTTTTGGACCCTGCGTGATTGATTATCCGCATTATTATTTACAAAATTGAACTTAAACCTTAGCACTACCTGTTAAAGCTTCTTTACATCAAACGGCATAACAAATTCATACATTATGTATAAACGGCTTAATGGAACTGGCATAAGATAAATAGTAATAAGCGCAGAGATGTGTAACTTATTTTGAATTATGATGACTCTATTTTTGAATAAACATTAACTGGTAAGAATCTGAATCAAAAATATATTTCCCGCAAGTTTCGAAACCAAGGGTAGCAAATATTTACTTCGAAAGCTTTCACATCTAAATATTTGAATGAGAAAATACTGCAGTTGTATTTATTTATTAGCATTGAAAGTATATAATAATGGTTATGTGCCTGCTAATGACTACCATGACAATATATTTAAAACATAATGTTTTAACTTGTTTCGAACAAGAATAGTGCATTCCAATATTGAAAACAATTGCAAAAAAAAATTACGTTGGATACCACCGCTGATTTAAAGTTGCGTCAGGGTGTTTCAGACATACTGTGAGTATCACATCTACTCATTATTCAGTCCCCATGTAGCTAGCATGAGGTCAGGTCGAGTCGGCATTAAGAGCTTTCGGAAGGGACGGGCGGGGTGAGGGGCAAAGTGAATATTATAACAAGAGTACCAGTCAGGTAGTGTCTTGTCAACCTTTGGACCCTGATTGCGCCCATGGACTAATCTGATACAGCCATTAGTGAGATTTGAAGTGGCTTATGTTTATTAGTGACTTATATGTCAAGAGGTTGTTTTTAAATTTGTTTACATGCTACTAAAAGTAAACAATTGGTATGGTCTGACACAGCCATGGTTTATGTTTACTAATGACTTATATGTCAAGAGGTTGTTTTTTTTTAAATTTATATATACTTTCTACTTAAAATAGGCAATTTAACAATTGATATGGTTTGTAGATAAGAAATACGTACTGGCGTCAGTAAAAGTTTGTCTGGCGAAGCAGGAGGTTTGCCTGCGACGCACGAGGTTGTGGACTTGAGCCCCGTCTCGGGACAAATGTCTACCTACACTATCTGCAGACACTTGTTCAGGATGTTTTCTGTGTATAATAATAAAAATAATTTGAATGTCTAGAAAACGCATTAAATTTGTCTCCATAACAACTTAAAACTATTCACAAAAAAATATTTAACGCCTTGCTTGCGTCATACAAGGATATCCCACCAATCCTATTAATATTATAAACGCGAAAGTTTGTAAGTATGGATGGATGGATGTTGTTTGTTACTCTTTGTCGCAAAAACTACTCCACTGATATGGATGAAATTTGGTACAGGGATAGAATATAGCCTGGAATAACACATAGACATAGGGTATTTTATCCCGGAATTCCCACGGGAACGGGAATTACGCGGGTGAAAACGCGAGGCTCTGCTAGTTTCCTTATAAAATTGCACACAGAATTTGATTTTAACTGAATTCTTGTTTATTTCCAGGTAAGAAATACTTCAAACCATGACGAGAGAAATCAAATCGGTAGGTAAGTTACTAATAAACGCACGTACTATAGGCATATAGGTACTATAGGTACTTATTTATACATAGAAAACCACGAGACCCGGATAATACGGGCGTACTGTGTATCCAGCCCGGCCCTAAAAGTTCTAAACCAGAGCTTATTTGAGGCACTAAACATTTTAATCATCATTAAACGCGACGTAGACGTTTTGGATGATGCCTCAAGATTATCGCTCAAGTTCTGCTCATCTAAAATAGTTTGGGATTGTCTGCATAAATTATAAACTTAGGTAAGGCACATACCTTGTATAAACAGTGGCGTAGCTAGGTAGACAAAGGCCCAGATGCATAAAGAAAAATCGGGCCCCCATCCCCTCATTCCACGTACCTTGAACTTATATTGACTGATTGGCCCTCAAACATATAGATGCAATAGAAGAAGAATTGTAGAAGTACTACACTACTTATTCCTAGTACGATAAGTTTAGATAGACACCATCTTTATATGATGAAAAATGCATTGGTTTTAATGATAGAACAAATGAAACACAATGCTAAAATAAAAACAATGAAACAAAAAAGTTAAGAAACAAATAACACATAACAATTCATACTCACTCATAATCGAATCCCTACTATATTATATGTCTGTATGTTACGCTATCACACCTAAAGTACCTACTGAACCGATTTAAATGAAATATCCTTTCTCAGGCTCTACCCAATCTCTGCTACTTTTTAATGAAAAAAATGTTTACAAGGGATGGAAATACGGTATGAAAGTTTATTTAGAAATTTGTAAGTTTATGTGACTCACTTTTCCACGCGGACGAAGTCTCGAGTACCAGATAGTACCTATTAAAAACATATTATACAGATCAAAAGACGAGAAAAAAGATTTTCCATAATTTTGGACATCACTTGTTTTGAAAAAGTTGTTGGTAGATAATAAATAACGACAGTCAGAGACATTGTGCATCAAATATATCGCTGGGTGCTCCTTTCTTTTTAAAGGGGCCCCTCTCAGCTTCGGGGCCCTGGTGCACTGCACCGTCTTGCCGTATGATAGCTACGCCACTGTATAAAGCTAAGAAAACCTGAGACAAAATAGTGAGACAAACTAGACCAATGCGGCGCGGTGGGCGAAGGCGATGCAGGAGGTTGCGGGTGCGATTCGCCCCTTAGGACAAATGTTTGTACGATCTACAAATATCTAGTTACTAGTGTTTGTTTCTAGGTGTTTTCTATAAAAAAATATATCTATATATTCATTGTGTTGTATTAAATATACTTAATATCAGCTAGGGGCTATATGATTCTATGTGGATTGATCAGCACAATTAAACTGTTATTTTCTTCAACGAAAACTAGACGTTGACGATCTATCTACGATTGATCTATTGGATAAGATTTATTTTATCCAATATTCACCCGCATTTGGCTTAGTACTTATAAGTAGCACCGTGTATTGAAATTTTTTGAAGTTTCTAGAAATTTCCATTCGTAGTTCGCCCGTATGCGCCCTCCCTTATATTCCCAAGGCCTGATGCCCCACGCCTCACGAACTCTTTGAAAGCTTTTATCATTGACTCCACGAACACATGGGACATTACTTACTGAACAACTTTAATCGTAAATTCACAAGCGTTATTACAATGAAGATATTTTCATCTTCAGGTAAAGTGAATTGGATTCGAAAGAAGGAAACCAAAATACGGATTTTAGTAACCTTTTTGTAGTTGCTGCAATCTTAGTATAAGTCCCAGTAAAGTCTTGATCTAAACCAAACTTAAAGTTAAGTAAAAAAATACTACTATCCCAAAAATATTCGACCTTCCCTACGGGAAAATGTTTGAATATTATCCAAATTGGCATATTATTTTTTCTAAATTACCCTGAGTGTATGTTCCCAGGCTTATGCGATTTATTCAGAAAAAACTGGGTCTCCAAGAGATATCTAGGAGAAAATCAATAAACACCTATTTCTATTTATAGTTAAAAAATTTACTTTTCTTAGTGCTTATTTTGTAAGCCTAAAGAAGTAAAGTTATTGATTTCTGTAATTACGGGACTGTGAAGCTGAAATTTCTGAAATTCATGAGATGTTTCGTTTAGAGCGTAGGCACGCGCTAAGACTGGATTTTTGTAAATTTTAAATAGGGTCAATGACTAAAGTCCACGCGAATATAATCTCGAGCCACCTAGTAATTACAAAAACCTTTGAAACTATACATTGAAAGCTTTAGCCCCAACAAACGTTCAACAAGTCAATACTAGTTACACCAAATTATTTATTTATCAAGGAAATGGCGCTTAATCATTCAAGAGTGATACATATTAATGGCGATTCTCCAAGAAACGGGGCCAGAACTTCTCAGATGTTGCCTTTGTCTGATTGTAATATTAGTGTGCTTCAAGCAACGACAAGGAATTAAATATGAATATTTGTCTGACAACAATACTTTGAAGGGTCAAACCGCTAGTTCTTTACTTCAGTTCGAGTTGGGTTTATTAAGGGATGGGAAAAGGGATTTCTTAGTATCGACAGATCGATAACTTTGGAAGGGTTTTATCTTGAAAAGTTGTAATTGTGATTGACTTTTGCGTTGAGGAATGTTTAGTGAGGTATAAATATGAAAGACTTCTTAAACTTTACCTATATAGTATGAAATCAAATTCAGATGCATAAAAAAAAAAAAAAAAACTTAATTATATGAAAACAATATAATATCGTGAGTCGGACCACCATTCTATTTTCATAAGAAAGTAATGTTTGTTGTGTCTCTAGTGTGAAGTGTTTTGTTAATAAATGACTGATGTACTTAAAACAATACATTACATAGTTGATATCTTTGACTATCAATAGAAAACATGCAGAACCCCGGAACAAATACTTTTTCAATATTTTTTGTCCCAATGTGGGAAACGAGACCAAACGAGGTCAACCTCTTGTGTCGCAGGCGTACCTTCGCCTTCACGTCGGTCGTCAAATGTACCCAATATTTATCTCGATTTAATTGTAAATAACGTTTTGGCCTAAGAAATTTAATAGTATCGCAAAATTATCTTAGACATTTATTACCCAGAGTGCGAGAGCTTACGCGCTATAATAACGAGTACGCAAACTTTTATGCATTTTTACATCAAACAGAAAAAAAACATGCAAATAACGAGAGATATATTTTATCGATATTCGATAGCCATCCCTGAAACATCAAGAGGCAGTAAGGAAGTTTGCTTAGGCCGTCCCTGCGGTGTGTTTCGGACGGGTCTATTTTACAATGAGTATGTTAAGCTATTTACATTTCCCGTAATGCCCCGGGCTGACTGACGACATTGTTAATAAATAAGTTACTTTTGTCGCTGTCACTGAAAACCTGGCCATGCGTGGTTAAATAAATTGTATTTTTACCAGTACTTTTGAAGTTCCGGGAGTTTTGCGCAAGTAGATATATTTAGAAACTCATGGTAGCCCCTTGAAAATATGAAAAAACCGTCGAAAAACTTTGAATTACTTTGCTCCATAAAGAGGGTAATGTTACGAAATCGACTATCCCGTTAGTCGACAGCCATATACAAAAATATTAAAAAAAAATACAAATATTGACCATGAAAGTAAAGTTTATGCCTATCATAACAATAACCTATCTGTATCCCACATCTAGGTAAATCTCAACTGATCCTTTCGTTCGTCCGTCGAGTATCTATCCCACTTCTGAATTAATCCCTCTTCTGATCTCTACATTCGATTGTCCACTCGCACTGCATTCGCAATGTAGAAGCTTCGAAATAATATCATTTAATTTCTATCAGAATCAAAGCCCTAGGATGGATGACACGTTTATTGCGTAAATTAAACCTACCTTCATTTTGACACGTAGCGATTGATGACATTGTGTTTGCGCACAGTTAAGTACAGATAAAGCGGGCGCACAAACGCGCCGCTCATTAAACAAGGGCTGTTTGTAATAATTGATTAAAGCTATGCGTCGACTGTTTATTAATAGGGCTGGAAAATTCTTGTCTATGTGGGTCGAATCGAAAGCTCAATGTGACGTAAATGGTTAAATGCAAGTATGCGATGAGCAACGAAATTAATACAATTTATTTTTATATAAAATGATATGCTAAACTAAAGCTCACATGTGGTCTATATATTTAAGATAGTGTTTTAAAGGTTTAATAACCAACGTTATTATACATGCTTTTTCTTTTTATAAAAAAATTAAAAATCGCTTAGCGCTTATAAACGAGGATTTGTAATATATTCTTATATGTTAAGTTGAATTAAATTAAATAATACTGGACAATCCACACAGTATCTAGCTCCACGCTAGGTAGAGCAGGTGTGAGTACTATATTATATACATATCATAAAATACATAGAAAGTTTTTTTTATCATACATAGAAAACACCCAGAACCCCGGAACAAATATTTGCAGATCGTACAAACATTAATCCTTAGGCGGGAATCAAACCTGCAACCTCTTGCGTCGCAGGCAGACCTTCGCCCACTGCGCTACATCATTATAAATTTATTAACTGGATCGAGAGTCCGGAAAGGAAAGGCTTTTATCTTGTAGTCGTACAATACGGGTCAAAAATAAATCATTTGCTGAAGTCCTCACTGCAATTACAGTTTCATAAAATTTTCCTAACTCTACTTTATTTCAATTCGTATTCTTATTTAACCAGTCTTATACCGTACTCTCACGCCCCTGTGTTGTTTTATTCTCCAAACCAGGGTTGTTGCGAACATCAGCATCAGCATCAGCATCCGCTGATGATCAGCATTGATTTAAACATCAGCATCAGCATCCGCATTGATCGATGCTGATTTTCAATGCTGATGTTCGAGTCGCGACATTACCCGAAGAGGCAGGGCTTGAAGGGCATTTTTGTAAAAATTAGGTAAAAAAGTACAAACCTGTTTATTCGTTGCGCTCGACTTTGCGTATATCATTTTTATCCATATCATTAGTGCTGGACCTGCAATACTGATACGGATAAAAATGATTCGTCAGAAGAAATCCGAAGAAAAATAAAGATTTTTAGGTTTATAATTTAACTCCTCTATCCCCAGGCTAATAATTTATAACTAATTAGCGACTCGCCCAGCAGCTTCGCACGGTTTTATTATACGTAAAAACCTTCCTCTTGTATCACTCTATCTATTTAAAAAGCATGAAAATCCGTTGCGTAGTTTTAAAGATTTAAGCATACTTACATAGACCAGGGTAGATAGGTTTTTGAAACAAATAAAATAATAGTAGGATGAAACCTATTGGAAAATGAGGAGAATGTAGTAAATATTTAAGGAAAAATAATTTACGGTCGATCTGAGGTCGGGAAGGGGTTATGGGTGAGTTTTTTAGGGTAAAAAACGGTTAAACTCGTTCCGGCAGCACTACTAACTACTGACTAATAACTAAGTTCTATGGAAAAAAGTCAAATTGCAAAGTCAATTGAATTTTTTTTAAAACTTATCTTTTTATGTCCCCGTTACATAAAAAGGTAAGTTCTTACCAAATTTCGTGAAACAAAAACATTTATTGTAAAAGATAAAAATAAAAATCCAAAAACTTGGTTTTCTGAATTTTCCACATATATTTTGAGGTTATTTGAAAAAAGTGTGAAGACAAAAATTGTAGATCTTTTTATTACCTCCAACTTTGCAATTTGACTTTTTTTATAATAAACCATAGACGTTTTTTACCTTAAAACACTCACCCCCTACCCCTTCCCGACCTCAGATCGCCAGTACATTATTTTTCCTTAAATTTTTACTACATTCTCCTCATTTGCAATGGGTTTCATCCTACTATTATTTTAGTTCTCGTTTCTTTATTTTAAAAGGCTTCTACCCTGGTCTATAGGGACATAAGGACAAAGAAAGCGACTTTGTTTTATACTATGTACGTAGTGATTATGAACATTATTATTGATTTAAAAGTAAACATCATTTCAGAAAAAGTAAACATCATTTCATTTACTTATAGAATTTATTATATCCTGAACAAAACCTAATTTAGAAAAAAAAACATATTTCTTTTTAGATTTAAAAAAAAAACTGTTTTTTTCTCAATTTACATCTTTAGTGATGAGGCTTAGTAATAGGATCCTGAAAAAATATGTTTTTTTTATTCAGAACACAAAGATTGTTCCCTGTGCTACCCTTTGTGTACTAAACCCTCAAAAAATACAAGATTTTTCGAAACTAGGTTTCTATTTGAAAAACCACCTTCATTAAGTAAGCGTGGAACACTATGTTTGCGAGCCCGACACGCACTTGGCTAAAATCAGCATCAGCATCAGCATCCGCTGATGCCAAGATCAAAAATCAGCATCAGCATCAGCATCCGCTGATGTGTCAAAAAACCGCATCAGCAACAACCCTGCTCCAAACTAATTACCCCACTAGCCTTTCGTGTTAATCAAAATATCCTATTCTGTTTGTACAGAAAATTAGGCAGTGAAATGGTAGCAAAAACACGAGGTGTGGTCACTGGGTTCTGCCCGGCGAGTATATTGCATTAATAATAAATGATACTTATAATAAATTCTGTTTTTAATTTGATCTGGAGTTGACACCAAAGAGCGTCGACGCTAGGGGTTGCTAGTGTTGGTTATGATGAAGTTTTGTTTTATCGATCAAAATTTTATTGTTTATTTTTTTTATTTTTCAGCCGTGTCAACTTACTAATTGCATAAATAGAGCCCGCGCGGGCCTCATGTGAGTAAAGATATGATAACAAACTTTAGAAAATTCTATTGTAGTCATGAGCACTACAACATCATCTACGGCTTATTACCCAGGACAAAGCAACCTCTATGTTTGCTGCATTTGTTTTACGTTTTTAACTTTTTCATGATTTGTATCATTCTACAAATCATGAAAAAGTCAATGATCAGCCATTCGATTCAGATAATTATATTTTTATCCTTCATCATAATTTGTTTTTCTTTTCTCCGTAATAACTACACTATAAGTTATAAAAAAAACGTATAAATCTCTCATTCTTCAAATGACATAATTAACATATCTGTCATGTTTTTTTTAATAGAAAAAGTAACAAATATCTACTTTCACGATGTAAAAATAAACAAAGATATCTTACCATACAATGTTTATACAATTACAATAGAATACTAAACAATATCTCTTTATTGCACTACAAAAAATGAAACACAGGATAGGAAAAATAAGTCGTGCATTAGGTGGCGCGAAGTATTTGGGCATGATATTAGACGCGAAGCTGCGCTGGAAAGCTCACGTCAAGAAAAAAAAAAGAGGAGCTAGAGATCCGCTACAAAAAAATGTACTGGCTGATTGGGAAGAATTCTACTTTAGCAGTACATAATAAACTTCTTTTGTACAAACAAGTCCTCATGCCAATCTGGACTTATGGAATACAGCTCTGGGGCTGTACCAAAAAGACAAATATAGCTTTCATACAAAGATTCCAGAACAAAGTTCTCAGGGCAATTGTGAATGCTCCTTGGTATATTAGAAACGACGATCTTCATCGGGACCTGAATATTGAATTCGTCAACTCAGTTATTAAAAAATATGCAGAGGCTCACGAACACAGGCTTCATCATCATGTGAACGTCGAGGCGATCCAGCTCCTCAACAACACGGACATAGTGAGAAGGCTCAAAAGAACAAAGCCTTTTGAGTTAGTTTAGTGATTATTATAGTGTAAGTGCTAATTTAAAGAACACATGAAAAAAGTATCTTCCCCTTAATTAGAGACAATAAGAAAAGTGCTAATGGATACGTTCTTAGTAATATGTTTTTATAAAACTAAGTTAAAACCAAATTACCCATTAGCCAAATCTATGGCTAGATTGTAATGTTACTCTAGTATAATATATTTCAAATGTATATGCTAGTAAATAAAGGAAAAAAAAAATTAGTTGGCGCTATGAGCGATTTCTTCCAGGCAACCTTTGGGTCGACAGGGAGTGGTAGAGTAAATGCAGACAGTGGCGTGTTAGACAAACGTAAACAAATACTGATAGCTGGAAATAAATAGTCAAATTTCTATTAAATAATATGGTAATCGTAACGTAACGTTGACATCACTAGTCGAACCGCAGTGTTGGGTCGACTTCATAAAGAATTCTAAGCAAAGTGCATATAAGTGCCACACCTAAGGATCATGCAGCATGTTACTTAACTTGCTCTTTAAAATAATTACAAGCGGCCGGCACTTTGGTTATTCTTAATTTTATTTCTAGGGGTAAATAAATTTGCTTTTGGAATGAGGAGAATGTTAAGGTTTTTAAATTAATGATTCTTACATCTAAGTAGTTCCAACTTTTTTTAGTACTTAATGTTAAAATTATTACAATCCTTTTTACTGTCAATTTAAACCTGAGGGGTTGACGTTAGATAAGTAGGTAAATAAGAGTTAAAATCCCTATTTACCTAGAAAACAATAGATGGCAGGGATCATTCGCGGAAGAATAAAGATAGTGATAGTTCTTTATCTCAACCTGTTCCTGTCTAAGACTTTTAAGTTTTAAACTAAAAGCTCCATCATTTCAGTCTGTTCAATCTATTTTAACTTTCTAAATTATATAAGTAACAAAAACATTCTACATTCAGATTTAAGGCAAAAATAATAAAATGATGCACCAAAATAAAGCAGAAAAAATATGGTAGCACCACAGGTTTATATGTGTGAACCATATTGTTTGATATTGTTCGTTAACAGTACAAAATTTACCTGAGATCAAAAAATATTTTGACGGTTTCATGACCAAAAGCCAGAAGGTATAAAACTCTACTAATAACCTCATTAGCAGATCAAACGGGAAATTCAGAACCATCAAACAAACTCTTGAATACAATGCTTTTAAACACTTGAAAACCCAATGTTGTGAATTACCCGACATGATGAAAATGTAATTAATTGCAAAGTACTTCAGTTCAGATTTCAATGGGCTAGCAAATATAGTATTTTCAGTTTAATGTGACTCAACGAAGAGAACGTTTTTGATTACCTTACCTCAAATTGGTTACGTAGTAGGTACGTACCTATACCTAAGCGGTCAAAATAGAACAGGAAATCTGTTGATGGCTAAATCAATCACAGTTTTGTCCTTGTCCTGTAGATTTTCTTTACATGATACTTAATATATTTTAAAGTTGTCATGGAAAACACTAAAATAATTTTAAAAGGAATATGGTCCGCCAATAATCCAGCGCTTTACCAAATACTACTATGTAACTTTATAAAAATAAGACAACACTATGACGCGACGTCTGTATACGGTATCGACCGTCCTAAAATCGAAGTTAGTATGATTTTTTGTCGAACATAATCTTACCTATATTTCCTATCAGCTTTTTTAACCTCTTAAATTCCATCAGAGTCATTTCCCGTGCAAAATTGTTAACCAAATGTTCTAATCATCTCCGTTTTAATGATGCTGCATACATAATTGCAATTATGCACATTGCTCTAGCGATTATAGTATCAATGTTACCCTTACTGCATGAAACCAAACTCTAGGTATATTTACCGATGGAGGTTATGCAAGTGGACTAGAGAAAACAAGATAAATCGTACCAACAGAGCTTAAAGAGTGATTTTTTATGATCTAGCATGTGCCTTAATTTTGTAAAGAATGTTTGTCGAATTACATTTAGTATATTAAGCTTTATTTAAATAAAAAATATAGCAGGTAAATAACAAACATAGGGTATTCGTATAAAATTGAAAGAATCAACAACAAGGGCTGGTTTATTTTTATTACATACTAGCTGCGCCCCGCAGCGTCGCCCGCGGGGAATTTTATTTATTTGTCATATATCATATTTTTATACATAATATGCTATTCCCGACGAAAAAAATCCAAAAACACAAAAATCATAAAAATCGGTCTAGCCGTTCTCGAGTTATAAGTGTTGTAACAAACACGACTTTCTTTTATATATACCTACCTCTACCTATAGATTCTAACTTCTAAGTAGGCACTGCAATGATCGCATCAGAAATTACTTTTAATCAGCTTAAAAAATAGCGACATAGTTTTACATTTTCTAGTCGCCCTCGGAACTTCTGAATCGATTGCCAAAATTTGATCGACCAAGACTCAAGTAGGCTGTTGCGTTTTACCTAGATGATTTGACTTACGTTTGTGAATCAGCGACCCAAGTGTCTTTTGATAGATTAGATACATAGAATGTACTTTATTTTATTTCATAAAAGGGTGATTCTACAAAAACTCGTTTTTTGTCTGACTTCTGTGGCACATTTTTTTTGTTGAAATTGCACATAATTATGGTATATTCTAAATGAAGATTTAATTTTGAATTTTTTGGTAGTGAAGGGAACTTTATTGGCTTTATGGTTACGAAGTTATTCAATTTTAAAAATATGGTGTCCACTGAAATCAGAATTTATATCACCAAAATCAAATATGGGTTGGTTTATCAATAAAAATATGTGTTTTCGGTAGTAAGTAGATTATTAAGCTAAGGACCAATTATTTGACGTTTGTAGTATTAATCAGTTTTTACAAAAACATCTTTAAATCATTACTGTAAATACAAGTAACTTTTTACAAAAATCACACTAATAATGTTTATCTTTGTATTAAAAATAGTATAATTATTCATTTTATATTTATTATAAACTTTTATCCTAAAAAACATTATAAAAACATAAAAATATTATTATTGAGATGTTAATCAACCCGCAAAGTCCACGGAAATCATACCACGGAAATCAAAAATAATTACAAAATCCTAGAAATTTTCTTAATTTGCTGGTTTATTTTACATTGAAATATGCAGTCGAAATTAGGAACACAAAAGGCATAAATTATTGCAATTATTATAACAATAGGATTAGTATGAACAAATTTACAGTCAACATGGTAATCAGAATTTCTAGATACCAAGCCACGGAAAGTGATTACGAACCGAAATAACAGAGTGACGTGGAGGCATACACCTTTGTTGTACACACCACTGATGGGGCGTGACTGATAGTTTCTCTCAATCTAACAACTATTTACGCAGATATTAAAGTACAGTATTTATGAATAATTTAGTGCGCACCACGGAAATCAGAGCTAAACGACGGACGCGAAGTTATCTCGTTGTAACTTGTCAACTAAAGCTTAGTTTTGCGTAGTAATAGCGTCAAATAAGCAAGTAACTATCTGGGTTAATGTGAACCTATGTAAATTAGTACCAGAGTTTTTAGGAAATGATATAAAAATTTATTAACACAGGAACATGAGGTCCGGACGCACCACGGAAGTCATAATTTCCAAGGATTTTATTTATTTTTACTTATTTAAAATAAGAATATTAAAAAACTAAAAAGGCCTCCCCTATTATCTTTGTCTAATCTACTATCACAAAAAAAATCAAAGGGCTAGGGATACTTTTTGTATGATTTTTCGAGCCGGACATGTATTTTTGAAACCCGGGAGAATCACCCAAAATTTGAAGCTGGGCGAGCATTATGCTAGATAGAATTCTACCTGCTTACCTTTGGGTAGTCTGGACAAATAATGTAGATAGATACAAAATTCTTTATTGCACACTTAAAAGTATTATACAAAACATAAACAAATTATAAAATGTGTAACAATAGGCGGTCTTATCACTCAAGAGCAATAAGTCCGCCTCTACGAGACAACCGTGGACATAAGAGTGTTGGATTGGACGTGGGGATCCGTGTGCATTTTAGTGTTTAAATAAATACCTACTTATCACTACATAGTATAAAATAAAGTCGCTTTTTCTGTCCCTATGTCATGGTGTCCCTTTGAACGCTTAAATCTTAAAAACTACGCGACGGATTTTGATGCGGTTTTTTTTAATAGATAGAGTGATTCAAGAGGAAGGTTTATACGTTTAATAAAACCGTGCGAAGCCGGGGCGGGTCGCTAGTATTATATCAACTATGTGTATCTTGTTCTATGGAGGTTAAAGTATTTTTTTTCGCATGTCCTCCAGTTCTACCATGTCTTTCCGAGCCCATTACTAGTCATCATAATGATGATAACTAGCAAAGGTTAATGCATCGGGTCTAGAGGTTAACCCTTCCACCTCACCTCATTTGATGTTCACTGGATATTGTTCTGGTATTTTAATTACTGCGTGAACTTCGTATACAAGCAAATTAATGATAGTGCGATTATTTTGAAAGGCGGCGTTCATTCGCCTATTAATTTTCCATGCATATTATCTTTGTCATTAAAGTGTTCGGGAAACAAACAATTTGAATTTTATCCTTATTTTTTAAATCGATACGATAAGGTATATGACGAACAAGAGCAAAAGAAAGCCAAGTATCAAAATGTTTTAGCTAAAAAAAATGTCTATTCTAACTAATATTATAAACGCACGTTTGTTTAGTTGTATGGATATTTGTTACTCCTTCATGAAAAAAGTACAGCTTTACTTGATATTTTACGTTTTTTTAAACTTCCGTTAAAAAAAACGTAAAATACCCCGTGTCTAGTAACATCTTATATATATTGTTATTGAGATATTATATCTCAATTATATCCACCCATCTAATTCTAGTATCGTCTCATCGTGCATGCGTAACTGTACTAGCAAATTGCACATGCATTGCAAAAGCATCGAATCATTACAAAAAGTACACTTTAAGAGCTCAGCTGAGCGTAAATGCCATGGTCACCCATCGTAACGGCATGATCGCTGTCGATCTTAGGGTTCCGTAAGTACAGCAAAACCTTATTCCTAACTATCATGGTTTATCTTCCTAAAAGTCTCCACACACACAAGCCCGAGCCAGAGCGGAGGCGAAGGCGTGCGAGTTGTATTCTATTGAATGATATGAAAGCCTACACACACACCGCAGGCGGTGGCGGCGCGGTGCGATAGAAAAAACCGGCACGCTTTCGCCTCCGCCCCGGCCACGGCTTCATTGAGTGGCGGCTTTTACATCTATTACATTAACGGGCACGGGATTTAAATACGTGAAGCACTGATTGGTTTTAAGAACTTTTTCACATGCAATGTATCTTCAACATATCAGCAACTATCGACGTACGACGTGGCTACCGGCTTTAGGAAAAATGTATTTACTGGATCTACAAATATTTGTTCCCAGGCTGTGGGTATTTTCTATGTATAATCATACATATCTGTCAATAAGTTTATCAGTTATCTAGTAACACAAGCTCTGCTTAATTTGGGGCAAGATGATGCTCATCATCTAGGTTTTTCAAGGGCCGCCAAATTTTTATTAGGGGGAGCAGCCAAATCGTGAAATGCGAGTTGGTCTGAAAAAATTCAAAATTTCCTACGGAACTCTCATGCTTCCTCGATACACGCACATGACGAGCTTTATTTTTTCTTCAATTTATGCCTTATTAAAACAATTTATTCGGTTTTGTTCTCGGTTTCGGACGATTTACTTGCCTTCTGTATTCCTTTCAACGTCAGTGCTTCTTGTTTTGGATTATGCGTCCTTCTGAATGTTTCGAGGCTTCCAGTATTGTTTCGGATGTCATGTTTATGTAAATATCATTGCTTATTTATGATGAAGTTGCTTCATTGATTTTAATTTGATTTGAGAGTAATTTTTGTGATTTTATTTCGTCACTCATAAGATCTTTCAGTTGAATGATTTTTTTACTTTTTTTTTATTTTATTCCTTCCACTCGTCAATGACGTTTTGTATTAAATTATAACAATGTTTCGTAAAAATAACTATAATTCTGTGTAGGTATTTAAAACTTGTTGGTCTACTTATCACTATCATTATCAGTACATAGTATAAAACAAAGTCGCTTACTCGGTCCCTATGTCCCTTTGTATGCTTAAATCTTTAAAACTACGCAACGGATTTTGATGCGGTTTTTTTTAATAGAAAGAGTGATTCAAGAGGAAGGTTTATAAGTATAATAAAATCGTGCAAAGCTGGGGTGGTCTAGTTTTTAGTATGTAAACTAGTCTCTACACGCGGCATCGCATACGATGTTTCTATGGGAACGAATCAAAGCTGCTTGTGTCCCATCGGTACTTGTAGTTTTGGGTTGGCCCATGTATTATTCCTGGGCTAGAACTACGTCCATTCAAAATTTCATCCCGATCCGTACAATGATTTCGCATTTTACTAGTAATAATGACTCGCATGATAAAAATAGAAATGAAAATTTCCCCTAAAAGTAACAAATCTAAGTTGTTTCTGAAGTTCCTTGATTCTGTTAGCACTTTGATGAGTTTTTGTTTGCTCCTTTTTGGCAAAGGACATTTAGGATATTTTATTTTTATGACTACATTCAAATAATATTCGAATTTAGTCATAAGAATGATGTACTAGTATCTGCTCACGGCTTTGGAAACGTTTCAAGGTTATTTTGAACCCCTGGGAACTGATTAATTGGATGTAATCAGCATATTTTTATTCCAGGGATATAACTACTTTCTTCTTCTTCCGAACCTTATCCTACGCTAAAGTGTGGTCAGGGATAGAACTAGTCTAGTAGTATAACCCGTAAGAAGCCAGGGCGTGTTGCTAGTAACTGTATAATATGTAGTTACTTATCTATATCTCTGGCCTTTGTGTGTCTGTGTCGTGTGTGCCAAATTCCGTGCCCACACTACGCGATAAATTATACAATGCTCCATAAATGTCGTCACTACGTTAAGGTTTCCGTACCCAATGTTAAGGTCACGTTGCATAATATTGTAGACTGCTTGGCGGCTTAATGACGTCATAGGGGGCAATGACCGGGGCCCGGCGCGGGCGCAGGCCTTCTAACTTTGAACTGTGGAATTCGCACACATATGTATAGGTATAACTGTAGGTATAGAGTTACCCAACTAGTTTTGTACGCTGATTCATATAAACGAGATTTTGTTTAGATACGCAGGTGTGTACTCTACCTACCTAGTTACCTATTGAGATTTTATTCTTTGTATGTAATGTAATGATACTGTGTTCTTGAGCGGAGATCGCGACTAGGGAAACGTAGTGGAGGACGCCCTCCAGCGAGGTTAGATGATCTGCGAAAGACTGCAGGCAGTTGCTGGATGCGGCAAGCTGAAGACAGGGTGCTATGGCGCTTATTAAAGGAGGCATATATTTGGATATGCTTTATAGTTATAGTTATGTGTGACATAACAAAACGGAGTCTTAAAACTAATAAGACATTTGGATATTTTATGATCAACATAAAACTCTTATCTGTTAGAATACGCGCGTGTTTTTTTGTGACGGTAAAGAATTAGCATTTTCGATTCCAGCGGCAAATCAAATATTTAAGTCTCTCTATCTATTAACATCTTGTATTACAATTTGTCATGGGTCAAATCAATGTATTTCTTTCTTTTCTATTTCATATGGAATTTTTCTCGCCAACATTTTTACCAAGTCGTGTTTAAATTCGCATGAAACTACAAACTTGAACAACAGATCACAGCCGCTTCCGTAATTAATGGGTAACCACTCTGGTTACCTAAATCCCTTTGATTACTCGTACTTGACTTGATTATCCTCTTACTTGCCAACAACAGTCGGACAGGCCTTTGCGTAACGATTAGCTACACTCTACTGCGTCTAGGTACACAGACGCTAACCATCAAGATACTAGATATTATAAATAAATAATTCTGGACAATTTACACAACATCATCTAGCCCCAAGCAGAGCTTGCGTTATGAGTAGGTAGATGATTTTCATATATTCATTCGAATTTCGACCTCATACTTCGCAGGCGGACTATTGCAAGTCTTGCCACATTGGATCGTCATAGTATATAAAGTCTATTTAATAGATATATAGAGAGATAGACCATCTATAGAGTCTGCAGAAAAATGTTTTTAAATGCGAGAAAAACATTTGAAACAATACAAAACCGTTTATTGAAACAAGTACATGTGCTATGACCCTAACTAGCTGAATTTTGTCGATTAGTCGATTTAGTAATCAGTTTGTGACATAAGTAAATAATATTTATCCTATTAATATTATAAACGCGAAAGTTTGTAGGTATGAATGTTTGTTACTCTTTCACGCAAAAACTACTGAACGGATCTGGATGAAATTTGGCACAGAGATAGATTATAGTTTGGAATAACATATAGGCTATAATTTATCCCGGAATTCCTACCGGAACGGGAATTACGCGGGTGAAAACGCGGGTTGCTGCTAGTACCTAATAATGGACAATCCGCACAGCATGATCTAGCCCCAAGGCAGAGCTCGTGATAAGGTTGTAGATGAGGTTTAGAGGTTTTAGATATTTTATTCTCAAAAGAATTTACAAAATTCACTTACAGAGAACATAAAAATTAAACTTAGTCTAAATATTGTACCCTAATGCGTAAACTAAAGATAAGTACCTATGTTAAATTACAAGTATTACACGTAAGTTGACAACAAAAGATAACTAAGCAGATTATTTTTATCCTGTTTTAAAATGAGGGTAGTTGTTGATTACTGGTACAATGGCTGCCAACAGTAATAAAAGTTCGAACCAGTTAGGCCACAGTGTAAGAAATGCAGTACTCAAGAAATTTAAGTTTTATAAATTTATGAACAAGCCTTTGTAGATAATTGATATATACCTAACACAATACATTTAAGGTACAGATGCATATCTTGGGTAAACATAAAACCGCGGACCTAATTTACTTTAATTTTTTTTTATATTCTTATATAATTTCCTATATTTGCACCTTAGTTTTATTCTGTCTTTTTTATTTTTATTTTAACAATATATATTAATGCTATTAAGTAAGTTAAACAATACTGTGCTAACCCTGCAGAGTTAATTATCAAATTTTCAATAAATCATATAATAATATTCAAAATAGTTACCTATCGTTGATAATTAAGTAAGTTGTTTTAATAGAATATCGAAATAATTGATCAAATCAAATTCACTTTGAATCATCTTATTCCGAGTAAAATCATCCCAAAGGAATTTACGATGAAGACATGTCATATATAATTCGTCCTTGGGTTAAATAAATTGAGTTTTTACCCAGGAGATTCCTAATTAATTTGGTTTGAACCAATTTGAGGTGTAGTTAATTTATACAATTTCATGATATCTTTTCTTCTCAATTAAATCAGGAACAAAACGGTTTTATTTTATTGTATAATCTTGTCTATTAACGAGAGTTTAAGGATCAAACAGTTTTTAGGGCTTTTTTATTTAGATTTAGGATTTTATGTAAATATCTTTTTGATTTATTAAATGCGGTAAATGCTGTAAAATATTTTTAGTGAAATTCTATGTATATTTAACGCTCTGAATGTAATAATCTGTAAAATATCTACAACAAAAGTCCAATGGGTGCAATAGTTTCAAAAAATATCAGTATATTAAATCAAAAAAATTGGCGACACTATTCGTTGTGAAAAGGTTTACTTACTTCAAAGTAGCAGATTATCTAATGACATGGTAAAGGTTTCTTGTTCACTTCTTTACCTTTAAAAAGATTGAAGTGAACAAAAAGCAGTGAACTCTATATTTCGTTTTCTGAATTTGTATAAAATTAGAAGATTTTTCTGACATTTTCATGATTCCTGAAAGGTCTAAGGGCTCCCACACAAAACTGCGATTTGGTGCGATGCGATGCGATGTGATGCGATGTCACACGAACTTGATTTGCGAATTTCTGC
This sequence comes from Eupithecia centaureata, assembly GCA_944547425.1. NCBI lineage: Eukaryota > Metazoa > Arthropoda > Insecta > Lepidoptera > Geometridae > Eupithecia > Eupithecia centaureata. The sequence goes on from OX155681.1 coordinate 11,928,223, forward strand.
GATGCGAATTTGTGCGGCGAGCCGTTTTGTAGGGTAACCATACCTTCAAGTTTAGTCAGCCGTATTGGACGTGTTTTTAGGAAGCGTAAGATGGATCCCAAAAAGACAATTGAACCGATTTAAGCAAAAATGATCCAACCCACACAAACCTCATTTCGAGATAATCGATATTTAAGTTTGTGGCGGTATTTCTCTAGCTTTGTAATACAAAATGTTGTTATTTTAATTTAATTTAATGCTATGTAAACTCAACTTTTTTGCTATAAATAATATAAAGAATAAATTGTAATACTTTAGTAGTGGATCATTTTTGCATAAATCGGTCCAATTGCACTGCTGTTATTGTTAAATAGATATAAAAGAAAAAGAAGATTCTGGATTCATCCATTTAATACGATTATGAACTCTGAAGGGAACTATTTTACTCGAAATTACTATGAGTTGAGAACTGAAGCAGTTTTTTTTTACAACACAAAGAAGGCGGCTCAGGCGGCGCCGCGCATCTTTCGCTAAAGTTGTCTCAGAGCGGACTAAAAGGGGGGTCACCAAGTATGACGTAATATGACAGGAATGCGCGATGCAAATGAGATCGGACGTTATCGTGCGAGCTCGCAGATATTTGCGATGCGATGCGAGCTCGCAGTTTTGTGTTTGAGCCCTAAACCAAATAAAACACTTTTAACACATGAATTTTTAAAATATAATTATATTTTTAGTTTCATAATTTAAGATATACATTATTGTATTATATTGTATTTATTTATTTCAGATTTTCAAATAATCCATATTATTATTACATAATCAAAAAAATTTATAAAATCGAATTAAAAATAAGTCATAATAATAAATAAGATAACATAAATTCAAATTATAATACTAAATAGGACGAGATAATAACTAACCTGCAGCTAATAAAATTAAAACGCATCATACCCAACCACCATACCCTACATTAAAGGTAACCGACTTCTATATAAAATACCAAACAATATTAATAAAAAATATTAAATTCTTAAATGTAAATATTCAATTCAATCGTCCCAATGCGTTAGAGAAATGTTTTCGCTTGCTTTTCTTTGGATATTTATCGCTATTTGCTAAACAAAACACATGTACTTAAGATTTTCCCAATCCCCTCTCAAACTCTTAGAGTAAAGGCCCATACTCTAAGTCTAAGCGTATTTTGTTTACCGACCGGCCACTAACGAGACGTGTAATCTTTGTCTCGGAAAGGTCCGAGTAAATAGTGTGCGACGCTAAAAGGTGCTTAATCCTGTAGAACACAGAGCATAAAACAGTACTAACAGAGAAATCTTTCACTATTAGTTATATAACAAAAAAAATTGATGCAAAATCTACGATTTGATGTGTGCTTATTGTTTTAAATTGTTCTAAAACTCTACGATTTTAAAGTTAGAGCTGCCTTTATCGTACGAATGAATTTAAAAAAAATTGTTTAAAAAATAATGTTTTTTTTTTTCAATATAGAATAGTAATAGAGATAAGCCTGATGCAAAATAATCTCTCTAAGTTAAAAAGCAAAGCTCATTTTACAAGTTACTGCTGGAGAATTCATGATGTGTGAATTCATGAGTTTAAATCAATTAGTTTTTGAGTGAATCAGATCAGTCTAAAGCTTCCAGAATGAGCTTTAGTCTTTAGATGTCCTCAAAGCTATCAACATCAATGCGATGTTTCCCGTTTAGCTAAGATTTTTTCTCGTTCATCCCGAGATTTCCGCAAGATTAATACCTTATTGTTATTTGCGAGTCGCCGACCCGCCAATTTGAACATAGATGATTGATACATTGTCTGCTTATTGGTTTAGGGTCTGCAAATGCGAAACAAATGCTTATTTGCGTGAGTTTTCAGTATATTTTCCCGCAATTTATCTGTTTAAAAAAAACGAATAAAGTAAATAATCTACCGGGATAGGCATTGGAATAGATAATAAAAGTTGTAGAAAAGTTTGAAAAACGTAAGCTAAAATAGTGCAAAAGCATAAACGTCTCTTGTAAGTTTAAAGTTAGGTATGTTTAGTTAGTGTGAGTGTATGTTGGTGGTGTGTGTGCTTGCGGAGGCTGAGCTAGGAGCGCGGCGCAGGCGCCCAGGTGAGTCAGGTGGGCCCGCCCCCAGCCCCTCCGCGCCCCACGCGCACCTGCCGCCGCTCAGTCCACCGCCACACGCCGGCCTGGCGACTTGTGCTCCGTGCACGCCGCCACTTTCCGCGACACACTATCGCGAGCTCTGTAACGTCTCCGCTTCTCAGTTTCCCGCTCCCTCGCGACGAACCGGAAACTTTCCCGTCCCGAACCCACTTTCTATAAACTTTTCGGAACTTTTGAAGTTCTCTTCGAGTGCAGGCTCGGTATCGTCTCGGCCGAGTTCGCCGAGAGTTAGGAGTCGGCCGCGTATGCGGTCATAGAGCAGAGCGCGAGGCCTCCGGGAGGCCGCCGGCCGCCACGCTGTTCCCGCCGCAGATCGGTTGCGTGTCCTACGTGACGCCGTGCTCGTGCTGCCCGCCGCTGCTCGTGCAGCCAGGCCCGCATCCCCTCTCCTTGTCTCTCCCGTTGCCTCTCGCCCTTCCGCTCCAAGCCCTCGATCCTCAACTCGCTAAACACCACCAACTGCTGCTCTCAAACATGGTAAGTCCGTTTCCAGCTTATCAGCGGCAGCCGCCAGCGCCCGCGCCGCCGCCGCCAGATAAGTTCGCCGCACGGTTCGCAAAGTTGCGAACAAACCGATCTGATAATAACTCTCCCGGCCGCCGACGACTAATGTATGGCGATACGATCGCGCCCTCATGCCGCCGCTCCGCTACGCCGCACCACAATACAAACTTCTCACATACATTCATAACCATTACTTATTACATTATGAACAAAACTTACTTCGAGATGTTCATAGTGTCGTCACTCCGCGCGCCTCCGAACTATACAAGTTAAAGTTGCCACGCATTAAACGTATTAACGTCTCCGTAGTGGATTTAACTTGCGTCTGGCATATTGATCTCCCGAGAATATAGTAATTAATTGATCTAGTTAGAACGCTTCAAACTGTTCGTCGAACTTTGTAATAAATAAATTAAAATTATTAGTGAAATAGCTTCGGAGAGGCAAACTTGGAAAGGCTTCCAGACCGATAAAACGTCGGAAGTTTATCTCGCTGGAGCATAAAACGAAAACTGTTGAATTTTTATAATAAAGTAGTAACTTAAAATCTTTTAAGTTCGTCCTGCAGCTTCAGCTGATCGCGGAGTTTGTTATCCTTAACCAAAACAATGCTTCAACTAGACGTGCCGCCAAAGAACTTCTTCAATGCAAACTTTTAACACGATTCCGAATGCAATCCCAGCAGAGCCGAGCAAGGGCGGAAATCGAACAATCCGCGACAAAACACTTTTGTTTACATTTTATAAGAATTGAGATTTATACCTATCGCTGGAATCTACCGGCCACACCCCGCCCACGAAAGTAAACGCTGATGACAGAACTTTGACTTAAATGGAAGTCGTATCAAACTTTTCTCATTAAGACCACCCCGTCAAAGGTGTGTTTATGTTATTTTATACCTTGCGGGCAAATCTGATTTACTCTCAAGTACGGGCGCGTTCCAGGCATTCCTCCAATCTTGTCCAAAGTTATTACTTCTCTTATTTTACGGAGCCGAGAGATGAGGGGATCGCGCCTCGGATCGTTCCCAAAACTTACTTAAATAGCAGAAAAGCCTCTAAATTTATAGTCCTTTAAATTGTATAAATACCAAACATTCATAAGTTATGCTGATGTGTGAGGAATCAAATTAATTTACGTCATGCCCGTACAATTTAAAGGCGCGACATCGTAACGGTCAATATGGTTTCAAAGAATGGACTGTCCACTTTATTCGTATTCTCGAGGAAGTCTGTTTTGATACAGTATGCCATAAACAGTCTGGATGCCTGAATTTAAACTATTCAAATTATGTATGGCACACGGTGGCCCATAATTTTTCTGGTTAGATGTGGATTTTTGGGTGATTTAGCATTGTGACTTCGTAAAACAAAAAACATGCCGTAGGAATTTTTTGAGAAAATGAATTTCTTTTATGGAAATATTTCGGCAAATAGTGATATGTTTTACTGTTGAAAGAAAAATTACTTTTTTTACCTAATTTTACTTGTCCTTCTGAAATCGTAAGATAATTGCGTACCCTTGCGAGAATTTTCGCCAAAAGTAATTTGATTTATCCTCGCTTATCTCAAGTACAGTAAAAACCATTAAACAATTATCTACTAGAAACAGAAAAATATCAAATAAACGGTAAAACATAAATTAATAAATACATCGCATGGCCGACTCCATCGTAATTTCTCGAAAGTCGGACGGTGTGCGACCGCGCGAATCGCTATTTGCTTCACAAGTATGCACTTAATTGCAACGTATTAATTCCAATACACTAATCAGTTATTTGTTACGGATTCTGTCACGAATATGATTTAGTTTCTGCGATTTTCTCTTGTTTAACCGACCGTCGCCTAAAAGAGGACACACTTATCAATAAAATTAATTGTTACGGATTCTGTTACGGAATTGTTTCTGCGATTTTCTCTTGTTTAACCAACCGTCTCATAAGAGAGGATACACTTATCTATAAAATTAATTGTTACAGATTCTTTCACGATGATGATAATTGTTTCCGCGATTTTCTCTTGTCTCACCGATCTTCACCCAAGAGAGGATACACTTCTCAATAAAATAATACACATATCAATAATATGAATTGTTACGGAATTGTCACAAAAATGATGTTTTTCAGTGGTTTCCTTATGTTTAATCCACCGCGGCCACCTAGGAAAGGCTACACTAAGCAATAAAATTAACTGTTACGGATTCTGTTACAATAATTGTTTCTGCGATTTTCTCTTGTTTAATCGACCGCCGCTTAGAAAAAGATACTCTACTCAATTGTTTATTACGGATTATGTCAAGAATAGAATATTGTTTCTGCAATTTTCTCTTTTAAATCGACCCTTACAATGAACGCTAGAATCATTATTGCTATAAATGCTAAGACGTGGAAGTCCCAGGATGAGATTAGGAAGCGATTTTGAAGAACACCTAAAATCGCGGCCTTTTACTAAGTAAAATCACCAAAGGAAGACATATTTACCTTAATTTAGTACACGAAACATCTGAAGAAAGCAATCAAACCGATCATTTATACGTATAAAAAAAATCACGATTGGAGTAAATCTATGAAAAAATCTGCCATAGCAAATTAATAAAATCACCCATTAAGTCTAGATGTTTCATAAACTTAAAGCTTTATAAATAGGAAACAACATTATTAACTTTCTGGCTAAAAGGTTCAATAGCAATTAAGCTATTTGTTTCTGACGACACAGCAAAGGATGGTTAAGTAAAATAATTATTTATATTAGAATTCCCGGGTTCGATTCCTGCCGCGGGCAAATTCTTGAATCTACTGATAATTTATGGTTTGGATGTATAAGTATTGTACGCGTATATAGCAGCATATAGCAGTCATCTGATACGCATAACACGAGTTCTCCTTTATTTCAAATTGGTTTATATTAATTATCCATAATTCCGAATCGCCTGAAGTCATAAAGATAAAAAACAAACCTGCAACCTTATTTAATAACAAGTCTAGGCGAAAAAAATCCTGAAAGTTTTGAAACAACGAGTTTTGTAGGGCGGACAGCAATGGGCGGATTTACTTTTCTTTTTCCGTTAGCGCGTGCGTGCCAACGCGTTCGTTAAAACCTTCGTAAACAGTTTTAAAACGATGGTACTAGTTATACACCCTCGGGCTATTTAGTGTCATGTTAGTTTAGCCGCTCCATCTGTTTTGGATCCTCTACATTTTTTTATACTTTACGCCAGCGAGTTTTCACTTTAACGTATTGAAGCGGTAGGAATAAAATAGATCGCTATATTTCCACGTGTATACGTGAATATCTTTTGCATTTATGGAATAAAAAAATAAATTCTGATTTTTTATCTTCAAGGGAAATTTTCTAAGTCAAAAGTAAAAAAATACTCTAGTTTCCAGGTATCGGAGATTACAAAACAAGTGTAGTTTAATAAAAAACACTGCGCCGAAGAGTCATAAGAATGTTTCACGATGCAACATAACATGATCGCAAAATATCGCTCACCGCACACATACTATGCACATGTTATACTTGTTTGTTTATTTATTTAAAATAATATTGACGATATGCTTGCATAACTTATGCTACATAATCTCGTTCTGAACAGTACCTACGTGGATACAAATTTCTTTTCTTTCTGATTTGATGTAGTTAGACATATTTAAATATTGTTACATAAAAACGGAAGTTTTATGAAAATCTTTCATCATGGTGCCTCTAAATATAAATGTATCATCACTCTTCTGTTTCTAGAAAATATTTATTTAGGTTATAGTATTAAGAAAGTGGAGATATAATTTAAATCTTATTTTTTTAATGACACTCTCCCCAAACACCAGAGATTTAAAAAAGGGTTTAAATGCGATTAAAAGACATTGAGAAAAACACAAACAAAATTAAAACGATCATCTCCAATATTAATATTTCCAAGCTACACGGTTTTATTCAGCAAAATTGCAGTTAGAAAGATGCTATTAATGAACGTCGCTGCCGCCTTTGTCCGGCGCTGGGGCATTTCCCGTACAATCGTTCTGACACCGAGTAATTAGGGAGAAAAATTCGTTACTCAGAATAGTGTATTGCGGAAATTTGGGCCGCGACATTGTGCTTTCGGAGACTGCCCGCAAGTGTGTCAAATTCTTTATTTGGAATTTGGTAAAATGGAGTTTATAGGGATGTACAAGAATTATTACGAGATATCGGGATACATCGCGTGCTTTAATTTTCCATTTTCCGGGATGGATTTGAAAATATTTATCAAAGCTGTAACTAGGTAATATATTTGCTTCGATAATTCCACAATTCGTAAAACAAATTCAATTATACCCATATCGAATCTCGTTAGATATCCACATTTCAATCGTTCTGAACGGTGAGTAAATAAGTGATTTATTAAATGTCAACAAAAAACCTGCAGACATACGCCGTCGTAAGTGCCAAAGTAGCATGGAACAAAGGCGTATGTCCAAGTGTGGCTAGTTTTTTTAGTTCTACGATCGTTCCGGTTTGAAGCTAGCGCGATGACCTTATGTGATGGTATGGAACAGGAGCTGTGGCGGGGAAAACACACATCACCGTGTATTTGTACCGTTTACAAATATTTTGACGTCATGTTTAAAAAATTGGTTGAACTATCACTGATTTTTTTATAGGCCGATATTTTAATAGTATATGTGTTATCTAGTACCCATAACACATGCTCTGCTTGGCTTGGGGCTAGATAATTTTTTGGAGGTCCAGTAATATTTTAATTTTATTTTACAATACTTAAAAAAAACTTATGTTCTAGCTAGTAAATATCAGCCTTTATCCTTTATCAAGAAATTCTACAACCGTACTTACCAGAGAACCAAGAGACCAATAAAAATATATCAACTCAGTTGATATAATAGATTAAGCCATTCTTTCATGGAATTAGTTTACGCTTCACGGAAAGGTAACCGCACACTTAAACCGCTTTACGTTTACAACATACACATCAGTACTACGCTTTTCTTGGGCAAAGGGGCCCCACAGAAGTAACTTTTTATTAAGGTATAAACTCAGTGGTCTCTCTGGAATTTTTATAGCCTCACCTACTTGTTAATGAAAACTTAATTGTAGAATTTTTACTACACGATGGGAATGTTGAAAAGCTAATTTCATCTTGTTTGATGGATGATAAAACCTTGATTGGGACAGAAAATACATTTGGAAAGGCATTTGGTCGTGTCAACAACTCAATAAAGTTTTCGCTATTTCATTTTAAGTTTTTAACTACTGGCTTTCGACTACTGCGCACTTTTCTTTTAACCTCCTTTTTTACACTTTTCTTGATAACAACAGTTCCCTGGGATTTCACTTTAATTTATTTTTATAAAATGTACTGCTCTACTAAAGCTTACATGGTTTCTATATGTATAAGATTATGTTTTGATAGATTCAGTACCTAACCATTTATGTTAACAATTCATTATTTAAGTTTTAAAAAGCGTATAGCGCTTATAAACTTGTTTAAATTTGTTTATTATTATCTAGGATTAATGTACACTGGATTGTATTACTTTGATAAGTTAAGTTTATTAATATTAATAAGATCTTTTAAAATTGAATTGAAAGTTTCGTGGGATAATAATCTACCATCTTTCCTAATTTCATTTGAATTTAGTTTGGTTCATCAGGTTAGTCACAACAAACTATAGAAATATTAACACGCTATACTTACTCGCTTATCCTCTTCATAATACATAGGGACAAACCATTTCCACTGATGGTGAAAGCACAATAGTATCTATCATGTCAGGTATGAAGTATCTAATCCAAAAAAATCTTCAGGTAAATGAAGGTAAAAGAAAAACCATTTACCAATAAGAAAATAAATGTGTTTAGCAGTAGTATTGTATGCTTAAAACCTAGGCACAAGTACAAAAGAGGTATTACCGTGGTAAAAAGAGACCAAAAAGCAACAATGAAAAAGGAACAGCGAAAAGAATGCCCTTCTACGATGCAGGTAATGAAAAAAATGGTCCGCAAGAAAATATAGTCAAAGGAGATTGTACTGTAAGCTTATTAACTTTAACCTTCTTTTTGTAATGGCTTTGTGCTTTTAGATTTAATAAATATTTAAATTTCCTTAATTTGTTTCAACTGAATACAAAATGAAAAGCGTTGAAAGTCGGATTCGCCAAATGCAGTGTTTAATACCAAATCAAATAATTATTATTTTCAAGCGAAAACTGTTAAAGCTGACTTTCAAAACATTCCCTCTAAGTGGGTACAAATTTTCCTCCTAAGTGGGCACAAAAATATTAACTGACCGTTCGACTTTACTTTTATTAAAAAAATCTGAAAAATCTACCAAAAATTTAATAAAGCAGAAAGAGCACCTTAAGGCAATGTCGTTTTGCAAGGAATGGAGCAGGTAAAATATAAATTTCACTACCGTTAAAAAATTCCTACATTTTGCAGTTTTGCTTTGGTTAGAGCAGAATTATGATGATTCTTGCTGACTCTACGAGTGTAAGATGTTGGCAAGATTTAAGGCAAGACTACTAAAAGTGTTAGGTACTTATTATTCAATTCAATTCAATTCAATTTATTTATTTCGGTTATTCACCATAATTTTTAGTAATTTTTCTTATACTATGTTAGTAACCATACAAATAAAATAGATTTCAAAATTCATGTCACATTTCACAAACCATTCAATAATTTTTAAGTTAAATGTACTAAGTTAATTAATGTCAACAATTAAATAAATTAATAAATAAATAGTATATTTATAAATATTTATATATATAAATAGTATAATTATAGTTGAGTTTTTATAGTGTGTTAGTTATACAAATGACAGATTGGTGTGGATATGGCCATTCAACAATCTGATTTGTAATCAAAATAAGGCATTTGTAATGATGGGGCGGAAATAACCGTCAATTCTCATATCTCTTATTCTTCAACCATCACAATGTAACGCGGTCAAAACTTCACTAAAAGTTACCCGCTTCATACCCAATAAAACTTTAATTATGTTCCAGCAAACTAGGTTAATTTACAAGGTATTTTATTAAGGGGAATTTGCGAGAGAAAAGATTTGCCTTGGATCCAAAGTAACAAGTTTTAAGGCTTCAGTGAACCTTTCTGTAACTAATACCCACATTGTTCGGCGAAGATTTGCTTGTTAAGTTTTTAAAGCTAAAAATTCCTAGATTTTCCTTAATCTTGTATATATAACATCTTAACCAATTAGTAAGGCTTATTTTTTAATGGTTCGCTCTTGAGCGATAAGCCCGCCAATTTTCTAACATTCTGTAATTAATCTAATTTTTTGTAAATTATTTCAAAGTGCTCGATGACAAAAATATATCTGCCTCATTTTTTTTTAATTCGAAAAAAAATCATAGTTCATTCAAAGTTAACCGTGCAGTTCAAGTATATCAGATTTTCAGTGTTTTTTACTGCTTCATAAATTTCTTTTTTTCCAATTTCTAAAGGAAACCAGTCGAGTTTATGGGTGGACCATGAATATTGAAGCTATAACTGATTAAAAATAGCCCAATATTTGCAAACACATATTATTTGAGTTATTTCATTTAGAATATACCTAGGATTTTACAATTTAAATTCACAGAAAATCTGCTCTGAAATATTTTGCCACTTACCTATTGCCGCCCATGAGCATTTATCTCCAGAATCAATCATTGCAGTGACTTGCATTACGGACATACAAACCGATATGAAACATTCAAATGGCGACCACTACCATTAGCAGCGATATTGGTTTACGTAGTACCAATAACGGCACCGATTGTAGCTCGTAAATATAATCATTTCTATTCATAAGTTCGTAAATACAAAAAATAAAACTTGCATTTTACGCAGGTTTTGGCTGACGCTAAATGAGGTATTGTAGGCATATGAGCTTAACTTTGAGTATCAAAATTTGATAAGGTATGTATAACTTATCCTTTTGTTTTTTTTTTATTTATTATTACTACTAAAGTTGTGACGTTTTATAGAGCGAACTTTTATAGCGTAGTACTGTATGATGTGGTTTTTAAGTTACCATACTATGGGCTGATGATGGTGATGAAACTTATAAACCACGTCACACACTATTGTACCGTTACCGGTATAGTCAGTTTATCAGCTGAAATATTTTGACAAAATTACTAATCAATAGTACATTGTTACCCAAGGGTTGAAAGTAACTTATTTAGTCCCGAGACAGGGTTTGGCGCCCGAGTGTAGCGAGAGCGCCAATAGTTCGAGGGACTAAATAAGTTACTTTCACCCGAGGTAGTGCTTTTCATTACAAATACAAGGAAATATCAATAAAAACATAAGAAAACAAATTAATCAAATTGCCGCAACTTTTTTTTATATATTAATCCATCTAGGACAGGCGAAAGCCATAAAGCCATACTGCGTTGTCTTTCGTATTTTTTGAATTCAGTGAATTGACACTGAGGCGAATTTTTTTTTAGCTTCAGCATTTATGCTGCCATTTTCATGATTCAATAGTAACGTTATAGCGGTCAGTTGAAAACGATTCTTCCTAGGGCTGAAAAGTATCACTTTCAACCCGCTCTTTAGGCATGTTTAGACCTACTTTCCGAGTATGAGTAATGAAAAAGTCTTTTTTCTATCAGCATCCATGAAGACAACCATGAAACAAAAGAAACGGTACCTCAGAATATACTTTATGCCCATTTCAACAAGGAAGCTAAACCGCCTACCAAAGTTCAATTGCTTCCGATAATATGGGTTATATTTGGATTATAAAAGCGTAGAGTGCGGACACCACAAGCGGTGGGTATGTTTATTTCACTGGGCTATTTTTGAACGTAGCAGCATTGTTTCGTGAGCTATAGCCGATCTTGGAAGGTTAAACAACAAAACTAGAGAAAATAAAAGTAAAATATCGTACAACCGATATTTTGATACGTGGATTTATATAACATAATTGCCGCTTTTGCTACTGGAAAACTTAAACAGGCTTTTTTAATAACGTAGGTCCAAAGTAAACAAGTCTTAAAACGGTTAGAGCTTTTACAAAATAAAATATAGTACTTGTTTATTCATTTGCAAAAAAATTTTTTTTTTACCATTGCATAAAATTATTCGATCAAACTAAAATTTTGTCTTCGATTATTATTATAAATATTTACGTAGCACACTACACTACATAGTATAAAACAAAGTCGCTTTCTCTATCCCTATGTATGCTTAAATCTTCAAAACTAGGTAACAGTTTATGATGCGGTTTTTTCTAATAGAGAGATTGATTCAAGAGGCAGGTTAATATGTATAATAAAACCGTGCGAAGCCGGGCGGGTCGCTAGTTTATAATAAATTGATCTCTCTGTAATAAGATAACTTCTAACGTACCTCTAGTCTTCAACCTGCAAGAAAATGCTTCGGTACGGCAGTCAAACTAGTTAAAAGAGATTCATAAAGTAGCAATAAAGTTTAAATAAAATAAGTTCGCGTGGACTTCCGAGAAATTCATAAAAATCTCACAAAACTTAAAAAGCCGTTCTCACGAAAAGATGAATAATAAAAAAGTTGCTCCTCTGTAGTTTTTGGATAAAAAAACTTTTATATCGGGTGTTCTTTTCTCTATTTCTTATTTTAAGCGAAGTCCAAATAAATCTTGGAATTATTTTCAGTGAAAGGAAAGGTACAAAACAATTCAGGATCTAGTCGATGATTGAAAATGAACAATTGCTTTCGGAAAACAAACAATCGCTTGTATCCCAATTAGGAAACAATTCCAGCTAGTCAACTGGATCGAAAAAATGCAGCATTTGCTTTATCGGCCTGCCCTATATTTTCTAAATCTACAAATTTGGGTCAGTTCGTGTTTGTATCATTTTCTTAGTAACTTCAATGAATCCTTCATTATACTCTAAATATTTATCTTGAATTTTTTTGAATTAGCAGGTTTTACATTGTAGCGATGGCTTATATAAATGAATGATGCTTTACAATCCACACAGAATCATAAAACCTCAAGCTAAGAGGGGTACTAGACTATTTAATACTATAAATTTCATAGATAGATATTTTTTAATATAAGTACCCATATAGAAAACACCTAGAACCTCGTAACAACTATCTTCAGATTGTACAAACATTTTGTCCCTAGGTGGGAATCGAACTCACTACCTCCTGCATCGCAGGTGGACCTTCGCCTGCCGCGTCACAATGGTCTTCAATTATAGGACTGGTAGAGGCACAGCGTGCAACATAGTTCCCAATTCTACCAAAAAATAATACATACCTTTTCCTCTGAGACTGATATTAAATGTTGGACCAGGTTTAAACCACTTGGACTTGGATCAGGTTTTGGAACAGTTATTTTTCAAGCTCAGCGCATCAGCGCATCAGCATTGCTTTACAGCGTGGTAATGCAGCCAGTGTCTTGGGGACACTTCTGACTGGTACTGACGTGGATCAATTGAGCTACCTTTAGACTGTTTGCATCCGTCTGCAGTCATCTTAATGGTTTAATTTGTCTATACTAGTTATATTTTTTCCTATTCCTCGATTGTAATTTTCGTTGTTAATAAAGACCTATTTTCCTATAAAATAAACATATAAAAATAGAAGGTCGTTTGAGCACAATCCACTTCCGCTTTCTCTTCTAAATTCATGCGTTCAATTTTAAATTGCAATCAAATTGTTACAAAACATGATGTTAAAAACTACTATACTCGGCCGATTGTTTCTAAAAACAATTTAATAGGCGGCTGGTTGAACTAACTGCGCATTCCCCATAGTTACTGAATCTGTTTCAGCTTTATAGTTGACTGCGTTTCCAACGAATGACTATGCGAGTTGTAAATGCATGAGGGAATCAAATGCTTTTAGGTCCGGGTATACAGGAAGGTGCTGATTTGATTCTATTTGTTTTAGGAATTGCCAAACAAATCTAGAATTAGTTTTTGAGAAATATTCATTTTCATATTCTTCATTTTTGAATTAATTCTTTTTTATTGTGCCCACAACTTCAAATATTATTAATATTACTAATAGTTATTTGTAATATGTATGAGTAATATTACAAATATATCAGAGGCGACTACTTCTAACGTTATATTTGATAGACAAGAATCCTAGACTAGCCAAGCCACGACCTGCATGTGGATAGATAGACCATTAAATGATAAATAATAACAGATAGTTAATGCTGGACAATCCACAAAGCACCATCTATCCCCAAAGTAAGCTAATCAAAGCTTGCGTTATTAGTACTACATAACTGATATACTTAATACCTACATTATATTGGTACATAGACAGATACGTTTTTTTATTATTCGTAGAAAACACCCAGAGTCCCAGACCAACGGAAAAAAATTCTGCAGACCGTACACAAATTTGTTGCGAGGCGGGAATCGAAACCGAAACCTCATGCGTCTCAACACAACTTTTACAAGTATAAACGTGTAACTACAAGTGTAAACGTACCTAAAGAATAATCGTAAGGGAAAATCTTTCATCGGATGGAAACGAGCCACGTCCTAATGTAAGCAAATTGCCGTCACTGCCTTTCAACGTCCGGTCGCGGCTATCATTTCAAGATAAGCGCTTAAAAGCTCCACGGAAAGCGCTGAGAGCGCTGGCTATTACGAGCTGCCATACTTTTTAGGAGCTTTTATTGTGTACATGCTTGTTGGGTTCAAATCTTAGTAGATTTAAGCTTTTTGTTACTAGACTCTAGCTTTTCATTACTAGACGTCATGGCTGTTTTTTTTCCCTTTAGTAATTCACTACATAGTATAAAACAAAGTCGCTTTTTCTGTCCCTATATCCCATTGAATGCTTAAATCTTTAAAACTCAGCAACGGATTTTGATGCGGTTATAGATAGTTATAGCTAGTTATAGATTAAATATTTTATTTATTTTAGTTTTTATTTTATATTAGTTATTTTTTACCTACATTTATTTCGCTTTACAATAAAAGCATATAATAATGCACAGAAATATAAACGAATGTAGGTAAATAAAGTAAAAGCTACAGTAAAAGTTAAACATAAAGAAAAATGCATATAATTCGGTGTAATTCCAATCAAGGACTATAAACTGATTATACTTTTACATACAATTGAAAAAATGTTGACGGTTTTTTACAGTGTAGCTAGTCTAGGTAGCTCAATTGATTCATATCAATAGATAGTAAAAACTAAATGGCATATGAAGCATCATTTTTATTTTCTAGAATTGAATACACCCTGTACTCAAATTTTTCTCGTGCAGAGACTTTTTCAATATGACAATAATTCGTTAAGTTTTATGCAATTTTGTATATGAAATTCCGGTAAATCGTAAAGGTATAAGGATACAACCGGGTATCATAATACATTAGATTACAAAGGGCAGGAGGGAAGCGGAGGTCCCCTTATTTTTCTTGATAATATTAGATTTTTGTGATTATTTTTAAGAGGGCAAAGGCGTATCAAAGATGCCATTGATCAGTTTATCGAATTAGGTGATTGCGTGGGTGGGCTTGGAATTTTCGTCGAATAGCAAAAGCTGTATACGCCGCTTCGGTATAATGATTTACGAAGTTTACGATGTAAAGAAAAAAGCGTACACCTGACCCTTACTTCAAGGGTGATTTTGATTAGTTGCCGTTTTCTTTGAGTTTTTGTATGGTGTAAATGCGATTATTATAAAAGCTTGACTGAAAGGAACATTCATGGCACAATTCAGGCCCTATTTCCGTTTGATAATAAGCAATAGTGAATGCTTCATTAAATTTACGTTTTAAGATTAGTTTAGTGGTCCATTTACGTTTTTTTTAAATCTAACTACTACTAACATTAATATTAAAATAAATCAAATGAAGTATGTTGTATCATTATTTAGATATTATATATATTCATGAAACTGAACCTCTGGTTTCAAGCATAAGAGTGACACACTAACACCCTGTATTAAATAGACAAAAATCTGCTGTTTCTTACATTTTAGCTTAAAACATTCTAGACGAATTTTGATCAATTGAAAGACATCATCTAGCCCCAAACTAAGCACAGACTTTGGTTTATGGGTAGAATAACAATTGCTCAATTTTTAACCAATAACATCGAATAAGATGCTGTGGACAAAACATTAGAAACATACAATCCCAAGTCCACTATTACTAGTTAAAGGCGGTTTGGTACTCTCAGTAATGGCGGTGCACTTGCGCCGGCCAGGAAGCGCCGTGGAATGCAGTCAGTCGCGTTGCGCGAGGGTCTGAGGGCAATGCGCCCGCGCAGCCAGCCCCATTCACTGGATCTTGAGGCTATTTCAAGGGAACTAAATGTGCGAAATTTTGAAATAAGAAAGTATTTGAGTACTTCTCGAATTTTCTATCAACTAGCTATTGAGAAGAAATCTTATTGGAGTATCTGAAGGCTATTTCAAGGGAACTAAATGTGCGAATTTTTGAAATAAGAATGTATTTGAGTACTTCTGGAATTTACTTTAACCTAGCTATTGAGAAGAATTCTTAGAGAGTTTGATTGAGAGGGCTATCCAGCCTCATTCCATTGGATGCTGTTTAGAAGGGTTCAGTGAAGGACTTGCCAATATTAAGTTTTATATTAGAATAACTGGGGGATTTCTAATCAAAATTAAATACATAATTCCATACGCGAATTACTAAATCTAAAACGAGCAGTCTTTTTAAAAATATAGTATGTATTTTGGAATTTTCCACAATAAAGCTTTTTTAAACCATTTGTAACTCAAACTATATAAGTCCAAAGCAAAGTTGACATTTCTTTAACCTTATTCGTATATCCAGTTAGAGCATAGTAAAGTCCTTTGTTAGCAAGTCTCAAAGAACTGGTTAGCGCCTCGGTAGTAAGTACATAATGCAGCTTGCGGTGAAAGCAGCAACGGATGGTGCGCACGCGCCTGCAGTCAAATACACGCTATTCTGGTCAGTAAACATTGCAGAACACGGTAGATATTTGTTTACATACATTAATTACAAAACTATGTTTACTCTTGCATTATTTCTAAACTGAACACAACTTTTTCATAAAACTTTTCTACTACTGCGAAAAGACTGGTGCTTTGATTTAGGCGTATCAACTTAAAATGGCCATAAACTGTGCATCCCCATGACAACCTCTATTATGCCGCGAAAAATTCGTGCCTTCTAGCGTATTCTTCTAGAGCATTCTTCTTCGGTAAACGCGTCTATTCCTATAGGTGAAAGAAAATAATCATCTCTAATGATCCTGCTAATGATCCAAAAATTTGGTTGTATTATGCTACAAGCCGATGGGTCTCAATCAAAGCTACAGAACTTTGATATTATGGATCTTTCATTCTTTCAGTAGTCAAATTCATTATATAGTTAACGAAGATTCTATGACTACGTTCCGTGATAGTTTATTACATTTTCAACATTTGGACTCTACGCGACATGCTAGTTAGAATCGAACTTAGGTTAATTTGTCTGGCGTCAACGTCGAGAGATGCTCTCGAATCTCGAGACATCACTTCGAGAGCCATATATAGTCTACTCAGAAGCAGTTCTTTAGCTGGTTGGCTACAATAGTTTGGAGAGAGATCTACGTAAAACTGCAGGAGCTCTCTGGGGTCGCTAGCATGTTCCTCCGTACTGCGGTCTTGTGTGAAGAGGAGCTAGTTCTTATTAATGAACGAGTACGAGAGTTATCCGCTAGGTCATAAATTCTTCGCGCTAGCTTGCCGACAAACTCTTTTAAAGGAGATATTTGCAAATCAAGTGCGATTACATTGTTCCGCCTAGGTATCGGCCCGCGCTTTCAAAGCCAGTGACATGTCACGACACTATCAAATATCCCAATTCAGTTTTGACAGAGACAAACAAAGCCAAAGATGATCCAAAGACCATTGGACATTCCGATCGAAAACTAGTTCCACAAACATGCCCACAGCTCAACACATAGGTAGTAAACAAAACCACAGTGTAAATAACAGTTGGTACTCAATACCACAGTGCAAGTTACAGTAGGTACTGTGCTGATGCACATCATGCGATGATACGGCCTCGTCAACGCTTTGAACCGGCGAGTGCCGCAATTTCACTGTAGGATGTAGGCAGTAGTGGTAGAGTTACAGCTAGTTCAGTCGATATAGAATGATAAAAAGTTGATCAACGAGCTGCAACAGCCAATACCAACGTTCCGATAGATTTCATTTGAATTTTTGATCCGAAGTTCTATAATCAAAATCTTCTGGGATATTCATTCTCACGCGTCCAAAATTGATTTCGATTAGGCACCGACTGGTTTTGAAATCTTAAAGAGAAAATTCCTGGGCTGAAAAGTCATGGTAGAATCATATTTTAGAATCTACCCACTGAATTAGCCTATTTATTTATGAAGCCTTATGGGCTACAGAAGATTGAGATACCACGGTCATTGCGCTAACTCGCAATCCTCTGCGTCTCTGGCAGTCCCTTTCACACCGTGAAAGCCGATCTCCAATATCTATTCTAAGATAAATAGGGTAGGTAATGCCCCATTGGCTTCACTTTAACCGATGCGATCTTGAGGTTAGCCTTTTTGTTTATGTAGCCTTATGGGCTCGCAATCTTCTACGTCTCTAGCAGACCCTTACCCACCAAACCAACTTGAAGCAAAACAGTGAGCTATCTGCCCACAAGCTTCGCCGCAATTTCACTGGTCTGCGTTCGGCGAGTGCGCCACGGAATGCAGTCGTTATATGCACACCACTCGAAAGGATTACCCACTGGTTGGCGGCGATTAACTGAGCTCGTGGTTCCCCGCGTGCTATTGGCTTGTTTCTGAGCGTATGTTGCGTTTCAATTTCGAATGTGACGTGTGCCAAGTTTTTTGGTTGCTTTGTCGAAGAAGACGAAACTGATAAACCTAACTATTTACTAAGCGGATATGTGCTGAAGTTTTGAGTCAACTATAATAGATAGGGATAGCTTAAGTAAATTAGTTCAAAGCCTTTTCAGTGTCCTTTTAAAGTTAACTTTTTTTATTGTTTCTTTTTATTAATTTCCCTTTTTCTGTTACAGGTAAGTGGATGTCACACACTTTGACGTATTTTGGTTTTAGGATAAGTATTTCCAAACTTGCCGCCGAAAGCTAGAAGCATATCACCATCTTCACAACTATTACTTGCAAGATAGCTTTTATTATTAAGTGTCCCTTTAGTAAAGGAAATTAACTGTCGGAACCGAAATATAGAACCCAGTCAGGTACATTCACGTCAAAAACTTCAAGACAAACAGCTATTTTTCAATGTCTTCGAACAACGGTAGCTTCGTTAGTTTAAGTAAGCGCTTCATTAATATTGTAGTTGCAGATCTGGACTTAGTGTCAGTGAGAAACTGTCTTGAATTTGCGATTATTCGTGCCGTTTTCCTAATAGCTGAACCCCTAGTCGAAAATTTTATATCAATGTTCTAGAATCATTACCAAAAAAGCTTATTAAAGCGTTTGGTGTGTATGAAGCGAAAGTCTACCTACACTTTTTTTAATTGACGTTGTGCGTAATTTTTCACGTTGACCCGGTCGCCCGTTCATACGTGAGACTTTGTGAAAATGTGCTGAATAACACAAATCTAGCGATACTTTTCTCTTTAAAAAAACATACCCAAAATATATGATTCATGTATAATTGCCTTCAATCAGAATAAAAAGAAGGCGCGCATTTTACGTTGGGGCTATCAGTATAAAGATATATACATATACTTATTTTGACATGAAATCTCACACATCCTGCCTTATCAAAGACCTTCGCTATGTATTATAAGATAAATGGGACTACGCCATAACCGATCTTGAGGTTAAGAAATATTAGTTAAGTACAATTATTATTGTCAAAGACTATGTCGACCAGACTACAAAAATTTAACACAAAACCTAGTCACAAGAAGACAAAGACTTAGCACCGGGCTGTATAAACAAAAGGCTTTTAACCCTTTCAGAGCTTTCGATACAGATTTGGGTCGGGTAAAATTTAAATTCGCGCTCTCAATGTATCGTAACACCATAATGCTTTTTAGACACATCTAGACTATGTCTTGCTTTTTCGTGCTACAAGATTCACCATGTACCATAGTCATATGTTTGGTTTTATTGGGTTACTTAGCTATGGACATTATTCAGTAGAGTTTTATAAAATAGATGGCTTTCCTTTGGATTGCAGTATTAAGGTAAGTAAACTAAAATTAAATTTACTTTAGACTTATATCAGCCATATTCATATCCACGTAGTCTCTGCTTAAAAATTAAAATTAACTCATATTAAAAGTGTCTAAGTTGTTAGCTTAACAATTCCTTTGAAAAGACCTGAAAAGAAAATATATTTAAATTAAAATGAATCATTAAAATGTAGGTAATGTCCGAGCATAACGTAAGAACGACTGAACCTAATTAGATATTTATTTAGTTTATTTAAAGTTTAACAAAAAATAAATGCTTCCAGAACAAGGTTTAGGCGGGCAGCTATTTAGAAATAAAATTTCCGTTCAGTTCATTAATTCAAAAACATAAAGATAGTCAATTAAATGTCATAAAAGCAAGCAATTAAATTATCATTTAATTCGTCCTCAATTCTAAAATACCTACAAGGTACCATTATTGTCCTCACAAAACCCAAGCATTAACAGAACTTCTTATCCCTTCCCAAGTACCTCCCTAACACAAGTTTTCTTCATGAATAACGTGTTCCTTGCCAACTTTTCAATTCACAACCACTTTACACGAATTCGTCAACCCAACTCTTGATATATTGCGTCCCGCAGAAATTTACATTTTGCCGGGCAGTTTATTTTGGCGGTAAGGTATCGAATAGTGCCGCCTCGCCGGGCCCAGGTGTCTGTTCAAACGGAGCAAGTTTCACTAATGTGCGGCGTAAATGATGACATTGTTGTGAAAGCTACCTGGGAACTGGGGAAAAATATTGATAATGGCAACTTTGAGAGCGAAAAGCGCGGTTGGTATTCTGGGGACGCGTGACCAGGGTCAGTCTTGGGTAAATGTAAACAGTAAAGGAAACATGCGTGACGAAAATAGAAACTATTTAATTATATTCGTGTTTTTTCCTAAAAAAATATAGATATCGGAAGCAAACACAATCCACCTGAAACATTGTATGTCAACTTTCTTAAAACTTTATTCAAACACGGATCGCTAAAGT
Organism: Eupithecia centaureata; assembly: GCA_944547425.1. Taxonomy (NCBI): domain Eukaryota; kingdom Metazoa; phylum Arthropoda; class Insecta; order Lepidoptera; family Geometridae; genus Eupithecia; species Eupithecia centaureata. The sequence goes on from OX155681.1 coordinate 11,949,030, forward strand.
TTCCACTATTACCCCTACTTAGGGGTGAATTCGGACGGCTATTTAAACAGTGTCAAATACCTACGTGTGTAAATTACCGCGAGTGTGGTTTGCACCCCGTTGGCTAGGGTTGCCAGGCGACAAATTTGTAGAGATATTGCCGGGTAATTCATCATCATCATGTTGCCATTCTTGTATTTACACAAGCTCTGTCTAACTTGGGGTTTGAATGTGAATTGTCCAACATTATTTATATTATACATAATATGCCATCTTCTAGTCAATTTAGATGTATTTGTGAGTATTTCACTCACAACAATGCTGCTGATTGGCTTCATTTCCATAAAGATAAAAAACAAATGAAGATGCCTGATCGCTAAATCTGTAATTACCAGTAGAAAGCGTTATTTTTTTGTATTTGTGGTGAATTTATTTGAGGAAACATGATGAAAATGAGATTATTTTTATCATTAAATATAAAACCCGTTAAAGATAAATTCCGTTGCATTATCCGACTTTTCACGTGGTTTATGGTAGCCCTTTTATTAACCCTAGTCGTCCGGACGAGAAGGATATAAATCTCGGACGGGATCCGTACGATTTATACACACCCGGTGATTTGTAAGAAACCCGCGGGGAGCGCCGATTTGATTACGAAGGAAAATAGGCTTGAAATTTTGCAATTGTGAGGCTTTGTTTGGCAAATGTGGGGTCGTCCTGTAATTGTTCTTTTAGGTTATGACGGGGACGAACGGTTATGATGCCCGTTGAATTTACGCTGGCCTGACCACGTGAATTGATGTTGTTTTCATTTGCAACAGCCTAACCAGCACTTATTATGAAATAAACACTTTGTAATGAAATTAAGAACGTCACGCTAGGGATGGGATCTATCGTAATTTGAGTCCGCTATTATTTTTAACTCTTTCAGTGCCCATACTCCGCGTTTAAGTCGGTTTTGTTACTAAGGGCTCAAACACAAAACTGCGAGCTCGCATCGCATCGCAAATATCTGCGAGCTCGCACGATAACGTCCGATCTCATTTGCATCGCGCATTCCTGTCATATTACGTCATACTTGGTGACCCCCCTTTTAGTCCGCTCTGAGACAACTTTAGCGAAAGATGCGCGGCGCCTGAGCCGCCTTCTTTGTGTTGTAAAAAAAAACTGCTTCAGTTCTCAACTCATAGTAATTCCGAGTAAAATAGTTCCCTTCAGAGTTCATAATTGTATTAAATGGATGAATCCAGAATCTTCTTTTTCTTTTATATCTATTTAACAATAACAGCAGTGCAATTGGACCGATTTATGCAAAAATGATCCAACCCACAACCTAGTCAATTTCGAGTTTTTTTAACCTATGTAATCAGTATAAGGTATATTTTAACAAATCAAAGACTCACACCTCTATGTTCACAAATGTGGAAAATCCATATGATCCAACCCACAACTGTCATGTCGAAGACCATTTTTTAAAATGTATTAGTGTTTCATGCCACTTGAATCATTTTTGTGTTGCTTTGGTTACCCTAACATATAACCGTTCTATTTTGCTACAATGATTCAAACTATAATATTAAGCTGGTCCATCAGTTCAAAGAGCTCAGAAAGCTATAGAAAGAGCTATGCTCGGAGTTTCTCTGAAGGATAGGATTCGTAAAGAATACATCCGAAAGAGAACCGAAGTTATCGACATAGCTCAAATAATTAGCAAGCTGAAGTGGTGGCAGTGGGCCGGCTATTTCTCGCGAAGAACCGACAACCGTTGGGGTAAACGTGTTCTTGAGTGGAGACCGAGACTTGGCAAACGTATGTAGTATAGGACGCCCTCCGGCCAGGTGGGATGACGATATTATTTATAGCAAAAAAGTTGAGTTTACATAGCATTAAATTAAATTAAAATAACAACATTTTGTATTACAAAGCTAGAGAAATACCGCCACAAACTTAAATATCGATTATCTCGAAATGAGGTTTGTGTGGGTTGGATCATTTTTGCTTAAATCGGTTCAATTATCTTTTTGGGATCCATCTTACGCTTCCTAAAAACACGTCCAATACGGCTGACTTAACTTGAAGGTATGGTTACCCTACAAAACGGTTCGCCGCACAAATTCGCATCGCAGAAATTCGCAAATCAAGTTCGTGTGACATCGCATCACATCGCATCGCATCGCATCGCATCGCACCAAATCGCAGTTTTGTGTGGGAGCCCTAAGCTGGACTTGAGTAAAACGTTTGTTTATATACCTTTATTTCTATTTAATTTTCATTGATGAGTTAGAAATAGCTGACACTAACATTCCAGGTTTTTGAAAGTTCAAGAAGAAAAGTAAAAAAGGTTATTCTCTAAGTACAAAATATGAAATTCGTACTTTTTCCCCTCCTGGCAACCTTGATACCTGTATCTAATCCTGAGATTAGCACGGAGAAGTTTCAAGACTCCGTCGACAGATTTATTGACAAGCGCGAGTCGGGGCGTGGGTCGATTCGATGATTTATTGACACTGTTTACTTTGATATCGTTTTACTGTTTGTTTTCTGTATCCCTAATTAAAGTGTAATGGATATTGAACTGTATTCTTATACATGACTGAGTGCTATTTATTTAGATCGGTCGCCGTGTGATTTTTTATCTAGATTTTTTTCTTGAAGTTTGTTACATGTCATGAGAGTGCTTAATAAATTGTAAAAAAACGTAAATTGGATGAAACTTCGAAACTAATTTTACAAAAACTAATAGAAAACAAATAATACAAAAGGCTACCAAATTTAGGTACATGCGTGAAAAGCGTTCAGATTTTTATCTGTTATAGCTGAAAACAGAATGTTATACACTATCACTGATCTACAACAAAATCAAAAAGGCATGTTTTATTTTAGTTACAATGCTAATCCTAATCGATAGAGTGGTGACAGTGATACAAAATCAATAGATTCTATTGTTCGTCCCTTTATCGCGTTCCTATAGATAAAACGCTACTGATTGTGATTGTAGATAATAGATAACAGACAGTCAAAAGAGAAAATGGTTTTTTCAATTTTGAGGACCTCTTTGGTAAAAAAACCTTAAACACAGGTTCGATTCCCGCGGTTGAAATCGTTTTTGAACTAATGTCAATTACAACTGTTTAATTTACAATGATTTGTTTTAAGTGTTCCGATATTTCGGCACAGTTTCATGCGCCATGATAACGAAAAAGCGTGTTTCATAAATATGCCTTCTAAAATTATTTCATTGTAAATAACCATGATAGTTTTAAAAGTTTTACTACTACATCTACAAATTTGTATAATTTTTAAAGCCGTAAAACAGAGGATTCTTGAATTATAATTCATAATGAAAACTACAATTACAAACTATACCAGAACTTACCTAATGGTACCAACCAAAGTACCTACAACCTAAGTAGTGAGTAAACAAGATCGTAAGTTCCTTGCAAGTGATACTTTGTACTGTGTACTCTTGAAACACGAGAACTAATGTGAGCTCTACTTAAACACAAACTTAAATCTTCGCGACCGCATGGTAAGCCCAGGTGGGACAGGGCTGCTGCTACCATCTGCAGATAATAACTTAAGATGGTACGTTGCAGCTATTTGTGCGAAAAGGATTGGATAGGATTTCGCATTCATAGGAAAGGGACATATATTTCTGGAAAGGTTTGAGTGCAAAATTTCAAATTCCTGTCCAGATTTATTTTTTATAGCATAATAAATGAATTATTATTACTATAAAATTATAAATTTTTCATTGAGATCAGCAAACAAACATATTTATTTTATGACCGAAAAATAGAAACCGCTAAAGCGACTTTTCTATTAAATTTAACCCCTTTGCTGCCTCGTCGGCTGGAATCGCAGTACAAACAAAAGGTAGTCTCTTGTAACGTAATAGGGTTCAAAGTTGTAATTTGGTATTCCAAGATTTAGCACGTCAATTAAGTTCAATATTCTTTGGCAAGGTTTTCGCATACTTGCAACTTACTTATCGGTGGTGGCCAATTGTTTGGTTAGGTAATAGACACTGGTCCCAAACTTCTGTTGAAGTATGTCGTCTACTAAAGCGTATGTTATTGAATGTATGTCCGTTTTAGATTCAAAGAGGTTATCAAAATCAAAAAACACAGTTACACTTATAAATTATAAACGCGAAAGTTTGAATAGATGGTTATTTGTTACCTCTTCGAGTCAAAATTACTATTCGGATCAGGCTGAAATATTGACCAGACGTATATAGTTGTAGGCTAAGAATAAACATGAGCTGCTTTTCGTGAAATATCACGTAGGTGAAGCTGCGAGGCTCGGCTACTTTAGAATAAGTCATTTTGAATTTACCGGTTAAACTACCCCTAAATACAAAATTGTGACTTTCAACTTAGTAATGATAGAGCGATTTATTCCACCAATAATGTAATGTACTTACCATGTTTTTTGGGAATGAATATTATTCAATAGACACTCAATTACTGATAAGCGTCTCAAATACAATTGCATTCGTCTCATTATTTATAATTATGTACACTGTAACAGGATGATCTCTTAATTTAAAGTGATTTTCAAAAATCCAGTGTCCAGCTTTAGTAGCGTGCCTTTAATTTGCATAAACAGTTAATCACCCGTTAAATTTCACGCGTAAACGATTAAAATATTCAATTTGTTGAAATTTTACGTTTGATTACACAAATGATTGTGGAATGTTTAATTCCCCTTTGAACAGTTTGTTTGTAAGTATACACCTGATATTGTGTTGTTTTAAATGATACACTGTATGTATGAGCATGAATTGGTGATGCTGATCAACACTGTACAATGTGGAGATTGTAGTTTTAAAGAGTAATGTAAAATGTGCTTATGTGCCGCACTCGTTTTGATGCATCATATTTTCTTAGATTATCATATTTCTGATGCGAGGTTACAATGTTGAACTTATACGTATATTTTTATGCGTCAGATATGTGGAGGCTCTATTGTGTTTATGAGTTACTTTTTACTCGACTGAGCAATGTAGGTTTAAAAGCTATTATTTTTTTTTTGTCGTAGACAAAAAAAAATGGCCGTATGTCGCCATTTTTTTTTTGTCAAGATGTTTGAATAAATTTTTATCATTGTACCTAAGTAATTGGTATGTTTGGTTTTATATTTCGAACTGTAGTATTATTATACTGGTTTATTTTTTATGTTTTTTCTTATTCTATTAATAAAGTAACGATTTTATCGGTATTATCAAGGCTATCAATGAAATCAAATTACACGTTTATTTTAGATACAAACAAAAGTAAAAAACAATAAATTCTCGGCTCTGACTTTTCACAACAAACAAGTGGCAACAATAGGTACCGTGTAGCAGTTTAAATGATAAATTCATATGTAGTTGTTTTTACGAGGGCATTTTCAGCTGAACACCTGTCCATAATATGCTACGCTCTGCTAGCGAAATACGAGAATTGTGCGCTTTTTGTAATAAAAATATTTTGATTATTAATGTACTTTTAAAAGTTGAAAAAAATATCAGTTAATTGTGACTCTTAGACGAATACTGACCACATCTCATCTATGTATTTAATTTTGTCATTAAAAATATCGCTATCAAAGTTTCTTTGGTATCTTGGTACTTACATATTTTTTATGGAATTTTATTTCAACCCGCTATAAAACTAAGCTCCTGTAATCTGTCCAATTTGATTTATTACTAAGTTTAATAGATGTATTTAAATTAAACCATATTCAGTAAATTTGATGGAGTACCTAATAGTAGAGAAAAAACAGTTCTAACAAATTGGCATTCATTTGTTATACGTCCATGTAAAATCAACACCTATCAATTAAATGGCTTGATTGTCAGTCAAAGCACGATATTGAAACCATTCACTTCTATATTGTACACGATTTAATGAACTCTAACACGAAACTATGTCGTTAAAACGTCCCTGTGTGGTGACTTTAAATAATTTAGTGAAATGTGAAAAACGTACATTTGAGTCAAAGTTAACGTTGAGTACGATAAGTTTTCCTCTGGTCTGAGAATAAGAATTGATTATTAACTTTATTGGGTTAATCAATTTTGTTCTAAAAGTGAAGGGAAATAGTAGTTAACGGATGTGCAATCACAGAGTTTTTGGACTATAAGCCAAAAACGGCAATTTTTTTATTTAATGTTATTTAAAATTTAAAACAGAATAGTTGTAAAGAAAGCTTAGTTAAGAAAAACAATTAATTGAAAAATGGTGCCACGAATTTTCAACAAATTTCAAACATAAATCAAAATATGAGATTTGTCTTTGATAAGATAAGTTAGAAGCACGTACTTTCACAGTAATTGGGTTGACATCGGATGACGGACGACAAGACAAAGGCATTTTGCTTAAAGGGTGAGAAAACCATTTGTTTATCAACAATATCAGTCCCTCAAGTTTTAGCCTGTCAATATATTCAGTTAAGCCTTCCTTACCCAATTAATTAGCCCCTATGAAGATCAAAGACGCGCCGCTCCCGATTCCAACGCTAAGCCGACCTCTGAACTTAGTAACGATACTGACAGTTTAAGTTTCTACCAATCCCTCTTATGATACAACGTGACTTCTGTCAATCAAATACCCACCTTTCTCATTTCTAACATCTACATCGAGCGAATGTAACACTTGTGCTGCAGCAGCAGAGTTGAAAATTTCGTAGCGTTTCGACGGAGTTGTAACGTTATTGACGATAAAGAAAGTTTATCTGATTTATTGGCGCTGAATAAATTTATGTGGTCTTTGTAATAGTGTTTAGTGAGGATTAAACGGGGCGATCAGCAGTTTGGCCGCGTCCGTCGGATAATATTGGTGTTAATCTGTTTTCTATAGGATGAGGAGCGAATGGTTAATCGAGCGGCTTTGTTTAATATTTGTACTTGGACTTGACTTGAAATTCACCTTGCTTTGTTATCTAATCAAATTCTAATACATACATAAATGGGAACATAGACGTCTTGAAACTTTTACGGTTTTAAATCTGTGAAACTTTAACTGCAAGCCAAATCGTGAACGAGTAAATTTATTGAGAATCTTAAAAATATTTTATATCTCAAGAGCGGGAACAAACGTATAACTGAAAGACTGCTGTGATAGTGTTAATTAATAAGATAAGAAACCAAATAGTAGACAGAGAACCTCCAAACACAATTAACTAAATCTACGTAGCCAATAGCAAACAGATTATCTACCTGTTACCAGCAAATGTGTTTGCTTTATCCTAATTAATGGCGCAATTAAGCTCGAGAAAGCTCTAGAACACTCTGGACTAAGTAAGTTCGTTTAAGCTTCTGGACGGAGACGTGTAAAATCAATGAATAGAACTTCGAATTTACTTGATCCAATCGTGCGAAGTTGATGTTTATCTTTACGACATATTCACTGGGCTAAGAAAAAGATTTTTGCATGAGTGTAAAAGCAAGAAAAGATTCATGGATACTCAAGTTTCAGTTTATTTCCAGAGAATAGCTGTGATAAAAAAATAGCTATTCTGCAGAAATGGCGAAACGAGCGTATTCGATCACAGGCAGCATAGGTTTGACTGACAGAGGACGGGGGAAGTGTTAACTTTTGATTTCCATCGACAGACGTTAGCTGTACTGGCTGAAAAATTTCATTTGCGATACAAAAATCTGTTCCCAGGGATAAAACCTAAATTTGTTAGATTTTTATCATATACACACATCTGTGTTTTCTATTTATGAATCGCCAGATTGTCAATGTCTATTAAAATTTTCAAGAGTTTTCTCAATTGAGAACACAGGTTCTCTAGACACATGTGTTAATTTATGTACCTATGTGTGTGCTGCAGCCTAACAAAAAAACAATAGCTCAGCGCATAGCAGGCGACTTTTGAGGCGACCAGAAAACCAAAATGCCAACAGAACAAATGATGAGTTGGAATTGAGGTGTAGATTACAGTAGATAGTCTCAAACCAGGGTTTGATTTGAGTTTAGCTCTTGTAATATTTATCTACAAAAACCGCTCAAGACGGCGAAAAAACAAATTACACAGTTGTTTCTAAAGGAAATATTTGCCGCAGCGAGACGGACTTGTACAAACAAAATCCTTCTACGTGCAAACAAAACTGGTTGATAATTAACGTAGGTACTTACCTACCTACTTATCCGTTTATGTAAACAGCGCATTTTAGCCAATTTGCTACTGAACTGAGTGTTTTATGTCGAGAGGTAATTTTCAGTCTTCTGGGATTTCTCTGAATAGAATGGGGGATCGTGGAATTAACTGGAATTCTCACTATTTAGGTATCATACAATTAATGGTAACTTTAGTTACTTTGACTTAATTATAATTTCGTTCAAAGCGCTTATTTACGTTTAGTTTGAGCAAGTTTGAGAGTTTATATTGGTAAAATTAAGGGTTTTGGTAATCATGATAACGATGAAATCGTTTCGGTTAAATAGTTTCCGCGTTCACAAGATTTCACTCATTATTATTATAGATATCACATCAAAGTTCTAAACGTTATATGAGATAGAGAGTAATTGGAGCTGCTTTGTTAAGTTTATAAAGAGGAAAATAATTTGAGGAAAATGAACGAGATACCGGAAATTGAACAATAGGTATAGTAAAGCCAAATAATATTATACAGAGCCTATTATAAGCCTATGGCTTTTTCGGATCTTGAGATCTGTCTTATGTTTGGAGAAAGTATTAAAGGCTGATGACACATATCAATCTATGTCATTCTTTATTCATAAAAAAACAATCAAAACAAGGCCTTTTCTGGCAAGAAGTGGTCCGACCCATTGTCACCAACCAATCTTATTTCCATCATCATCATTAACTAGATATTACTCCATCCAGACCCGAATGGACGCATCGCTAAACAACACGCAGCCAAAGAATGTCGAATTAGTGGTCGTCAAATTGTCAAGGAGTCGCGTCCTACGATCGTAATGTTATAGGCTATGAAAACGTTGGACGTTATAAAATGATAATATGATTAAACTAGATTAAAATAGCGATCTATTTATCATGCAGCGCGTCGTAGCGTCAAGAGTCGCGTTTCGCGCTACGCTGAGCGCAACGATACCCTATCGGTGACAGAGGGACTCCGAGATATCTTCTTGCAACAAATAAATACTGGGAATTTTCTACTCGCTTGTTTTATTCAAGTTTCTCAGGTGGAAACTTTTTAGACAGCATGAAATCGAAGGAGTTTGTAAGCGTTTGGACATATTATTTTAAGTTGGCCTGCATTGAGGATTTGGTTTATATAAAATTCTTAACAAAAATATACACAAAAACTTACATGATCACTTTTTTCAGGTAATATTGTAACAATTTGAATTTTAGGATTTGCTTCCGTGCCCAAGAGTCGAATCCTGTAAGGTCGAAAGGAAATAAAGCATTTTGAGTTTGATCTAACTGAATGCAATTTGATTGAAGTACTTATAAAAAATATAATAAATATTATTCCAAGAAATACTGTCTGTTTTTTTTTTGTGTGGTTTTAGTAAGTGTTCTCTATCTATCTATATATAAAAGAAGTTCACTAAAGTACCTAGTATACATTTTTGTCAATAAGGGGATTATCTTTTGATAACCATTTTTTTGCGTTGTTTCTACTGTTGTTTGTCTAAAATAAAATAAATACGTACAAATAAAGTACAAGCGCAGTTTAAACTGACAATATTGAAGTAAAAGAAAAGCGCACAAGCACAGAGAGCTTTTAGCATAAAACCTGTTTACGTACTCGTCGCATTGTGAAAAGTTACGAAACTAAAACAGATTACCTGTACAAACAAACCACTTCAGTTTTGTTGTAACTAAAATGTCTTCAGAACTGAATCAACAAAATACCTCTAGAATTCACAACATGAGAGCACAACTTTCGCTCATATTGTGCATTAAACAAATTTTAATTAAACAAACATGCGCTGTTGCTAAATTCTGTCAGTCATTATTATAAAAGTCGAGTTTTCTCAACTACGAGGATTTTCTCAAACTACGTTTTACTGAGTGAAACACTGTGGTTCAGGTGAACAAAGTTGCGATGCCTCGGGTTGTTAAGTTGATGCAAGTTGAACCTGCATCGTCATGTCTTAAACGGATCTTAACCTTGTATTAACTTAACTAATTGCTCAAACCATGCTCGAAGAATAGTTCCGTGTGCGAGGTAATAAAGCTAGTTTCAGGCTCTGTTTGTTTTGCTTGATTGTCTTTGGTTTGAAGTGCAAGAGATTTCGACGTTGAATTAGTTGAACAAATTGTTACTCCCTTCACGAAATTCCGGTAAGCTCGAAGTGGAATTAAATGTGTCCGCACAACCCAACACATCTGTTTTTTTTTCTAATCTGCGAATGGGACTTCGGGCGGTGATGTTTACAGGGTGAATAAAATACGCCGAAATCTACCCCTGCCCGTGTGCAAAGATCTTATCTCGAAAACTCCAATACATAATTCCTCCGCTCAAAAGAAAACGGCTGATATAAATTATTAAAATCGTTTCGTAGAGCAAATAATGGAATTCTTAATATTTATTCAACGTACTCTCACAAAGACTCCGAAATTATTTAAGCTCCCGAAACACTGTACTAAGAGAATAACTAATGACCAAAATATTTGAAATTTTGAAAAGACTTTAAAGAGGCACCTTAAGTTCGGTTCATCAACTACTTGACGTCGACTTACGTCTTACGATGTTCAAAACTTAATAAACTTTAAACAATACCCGGGAAGATGCGTTGTCAGAACTTGTGAAACTTCGAGTGAAACAACCAACCGGCAAACTTGTGCCCTATTAAGATACACATTTTGTCTATTTAATATCGTGCCTCCGTTACGCGACTGCGACGAACACGTATTAACGAAGTTGGAAACCCCGAACGGACCGGGAAAAGGACATTCATCAAAATAGTTTACAGAGACTCTCTTACATTTATTAAATTGAACGACAAACAGAACTTTGGACAAGATTACCAACTACAAATTAGTTTCTTCAAAGCAGCGGATTCCTGCGGTACGTAAAACGTCGGAATTAAAGAGGTTCCGAAAGTCTTGAGAATGTTCGTCGATGACGCCAATTCATCTGGCCTTTGATCGCGGAATACTTTTGGACCCTCAACGTCAATTTTTCAGGAACTTAGCTTTGTTCGTGCGAGTTGTTTGACCACTTCTTTCTTTGTTTTCGATGAAAATATTCCGCTGAAAAGGGAACATTTTGATTGGTAGGCTGGCTACGGTAAAGTTTGTGCAAAGCTTTTATCCTATACTATTCGCTAAATTGACTTATGATCTGAGGTTACAGTATTATTTATATAAAACTGCGAAGGGTAGAATATTAAGATCCAGTGCATTTTCCTGCTGTATTTAAACAGGGCATTCTTAAATTGGGCCATAAAGCGAAGCCAGGTTGAGCCTCCTGGCCAGAGCAAGTGAGAATTTTAATAAAAAATAACGTCCACTTTATTGTGAATTATTTTGCAAAGTTCTTTTTATTTGCCTATTAAACTAAGTACTTACCTTCTTCATTTAAATTAGGTTCTTTAGGCTGTTTCTGTGAATTTCGAAGTTAGATGAATTCTCAATCATTACTTAAAGTTACTTTCCTAATGGAAAGCGATCCAGAAATAGTAAAACGTAAATTATTATTCCGCTCGGTTCACTGTAAATTCAACACGTGTTCAATGCCCCGACTTCCTTATGATAAAAATAGGTAACTTAGAAATAGTTTGAATGTTTGCTGAATGTACCTTCGTAAAAGGATTAGCGACCTAAGAAATAATCATCACCATCATCATTGTTCACGTCTACGAAAAAATATTTTAGTGTCATCAGTTTTAATGAGTGAATTAGCCGAACATTTTCAAATGTGGCTTAATAGAACTAATCGGGTGCGGCAGCTGATTCCCCTGAATAAAACCATTTTATTTTTATGAGGAATGTTTTTAAATGAAGAACTTATTACTTACATGATATGTTCATTTTATTTCAATGTAAAATTTTTTACTCAATTATTACTAAAAATTCAGATGCACTGGATTTTAAAAGTGGTCTCCAGATAAATATCATAAAACATAACCTCAAATATTGGAATACAGTAGATATCTGAATGTCACAAATACCTTCGGCAAAGAAATCGGACACTGCAGATAAGTGAGATCCAACCGTTTGGTGAAACGGCCAAATGGTTGGATCTCACTTATCCGTCCGCATCATATTTTTCAATTCGATATTTTCTAAAATGTTTTTTACAAAGTAATATTCCAAACGCCTAATTTTATAAGTTTTAAAAGAAAAACAGAAGAACTAACATACAGCGGGTTCACTACAAACATAACTAAACTAGATTTACCAAATGTTGTTTTTGAAATTCGATGGTCATAATAATGTTAAGATGGATTTGCCATAATACAAGAGTTCGGACTCTTACTTCAGATAACTTAGAAAATTCTCATATAGAGACAAACTACACACAAAGGACTCTATAATAGTTTCTCACACTTTTATATGCTTTTAGGCAAGCACGCGTTTTTTCGAGAAAAAATATTATCTAAGACTGCAATATTTCAGCCCGATCGTTTCAATAGTATTGGCGACTAGATCTATTTTTTAAATTGAGTGTTTCGACGCTTAATTTTACAAATTCAAGATGCCGTGTGAAGGCCTTCTTTATATTTTACGATCACTTTCCCTCTGCTTCGTAAGTGTAAAAACCAAAATCTTTATTCTTTAGTTTCAACCCTAACGCAGCACGGACTATCTTTATTGCGGTCCTGGCATACAAATACAAGTTTATTAATCCAACGAGTTTTTGCCAGGTTTCGACTATGCCTTTGGTAATCTCCCAGTGCTGCCAGCTAGGGTTTAAAATCTTTTGAAGTGATCTATCAGTTTTATAACTGTCATTAAACTCAACAATATGGAGTCCCATGTTTGATGTAAGATTTGGAAATAAAGGATTACAAGCATCTTATTAGTTTACCTCTGTTATAAATTCTACAGGTTGAACGATTAAGTTACATTCATTTTATTCAATCGTAGGTATTAACTATACACTTGATTTCGTTAAAAGCTTTTACAAAGAGATAAAATTATATTAAATAATTTTTTAGGTACCTAACGTTCATTCATATTAAGCTGAAAAAAAGTGATTATTTAATGTTTTTGGAAATTATCATGGATAATGTAGCATAAAGAGCGT